>OX451738.1:126711025-127393101 GCA_948472305.1 Vicia faba
GATACAGGCTGTACAACGGCTTACTGGGGAAATGCGAAACCAATCGTGTTTGATTAGGTCCATGTATAACTGTATTGTGGATTGTCGTCTGGAGATAAGAGAGAAGGAACCTGGATAGTAAGGTTATGAGAAGGAACCTCGATAGTATGGTTTCTTCGAAATGAAAGACTGGATAGTAGGGCTGTGAGAAGGAACCTGGATAGTATGGTTACTTCGATATGAAAGCCTGGATAGTAGGGCTGTGAGAAGGAACCTGGATAGTAGGGTTACTTCGATATAAAAGCCTTGATAGTAGGGATGTGAGAAGAAACCTAGGTAGTAGGGTTACTTCGATATGAAAGCCTGGATAGTAGGGCTGTGAGAAGGAACTTGGGTAGTAGGGTTACTTCGATATGAAAGCCTAGATAGTAGGACTGTGAGAAGGAACCTGGATAGTAGGGTTACTTTAATATGAAAGCCTGGATAGTAGAGCTGTGAGAAGGAACCTGGATAGTAGGGTTACTTCGATATGAAAGCCTGGATAGTAGGGCTGTGAGAAGGAACCTGGATAGTAGGGTTACTGCGATATGAAAGCCTGTATAGTAGGGCTGTGAGAAGGAACCTGGGTAGTACAGTTACTTCGATATGAAATCCTGGATAGTATCGTTGTGAGAAGGAACCTGGGTAGTAGGGTTACTTCAATATGAAAGCCCGGATAGAAGGGCTGTGAGAAGGAACCTGGATAGTAGGGTTACTTCGATATGAAAGCCTGGATAGTAGGGGTGTGAGAAGGAACCTGGATAGTAGGGTTACTGCGATATGAAAGCCTGTATAGTAGGGCTGTGAGAAGGAACCTGGGTAGTAGGGTTACTTCGATATGAAATCCTGGATAGTATGGTTGTGAGAAGGAACCTGGGTAGTAGGGTTACTTTGATATGAAAGCCCAGATAGAAGGGTTGTGAGAAGGAACCTGGATAGTAGGGTTACTTCCATATGAAAGCCTGGATAGTAGGGATGTGAGAAGGAACCTGGGTAGTAGGGTTACTTCGATATGAAAGCCTGAATAGTAGGGCTGTGAGAAGGAACCTGGATAGTAGGGTTACTTCCATATGAAAGCCTGTATAGTAGGGTTGTGAGAAGGAACATGGATAGTAGGGTTACTTCGATATGAAAGCCTGGATAGTAGGGTTGTGAGAAGGAACCTGGATAGTAGGGTTACTTCGATATGAAAGCCTGGATAGTAGGGTTACTTCGATGTGAAAGCCTGGATAGTAGGGTTGTGAGAAGGAACCTGGGTAAGGTTGCTTTGTGAGAAGTTTGGGTAAAACTGCATCTGGACAGAGAAGGAACCTGGGTATGGTTTCTTTCGGATAAGTTCGTGTAAAACTTCAGAATGAACCGGGGTAAGGTTACTTCGAGATAAGTTTGTGTAAAACTTAAGGAGGAACCGGGGTAAGGTTGCTTTGAGATAAGTTCGTGGAAAAATTTAGAATGAACCGTGGTTAGGTTACTTTGAGATATGATAGCCTGGATAGTAGGGTTGTGAGAAGGAACCTGGATGATAGGGTTACTTCGAAGCGATAATGTGGATTAGTTGACCCGTTTGATTTCGGGAACTGAGTTTCCATTAGTTGTCTGTAGATGTGATCTGTATAACTGCTAGATTCACTGAAGTTAATCATCTTTTCTTGCAAGAGATATCAAGGTTAGTTGTATGCGATGCGTGAAATGCAGGGTCAGATGATGTTCTAAAAATAAATGAGATTATGATGTATATGATATGTATGTGTTTGTCATGATGTATGTTCATGAAATGTTGTCGGGGTATGCTCGTGTCTGGGAAAATAAATCTCTGACGGTTGCTGGAGATTTGCGAATATTCTGTCGGGATAAGATGCTGGAGAAATAACTCTGCAGGGACCAAAATTTGGGGGAGGAAATACTATATTGTTAGACTTGCTGATCTGAAAGAACAAATTTAGCTGGGGATGAAATTCTGTTGCTGGAAGTGATGAGCTCAGTTGGAGATTGAGCTTCTGTATCTGTAGAAATAAACTCTGCTTGGAGATAAGATTTATTGACTCGCCTGCGATTACGAACCTCGGCTAGGGATAATTATGTCTTGTTTCGGGAACACTGACATCAATGCCTTTGGATACCTTTACTCTATGGGGAGTGTATGTGTTGTACCCTAAAATTTGCCCTCTCATTTCTCAAAGGACCATCTTGGACACTCAGATTCGATTCTATCAAGTTCCAAGTCTTGAATTATCACTTTTCAAGAAAATCATCCATAAGGGAAAAATTGTCAAAAGCACACTGAAAAAAGTCAAACTTTGACTTTTAAATCAAAAATCATGTTCCAACCATTATATTTCATCAAGACGTGAAACTAGTTCATCAAAATCAGAAGTCAGAAATTACTTTGAAAAAATCAAATTTCTAAACATTTAGAAAATTTTCTAAGTGTTAAGGGAATATGATGCTTCAGAACTTCTGAGTCAGCCTCCACGCAAGTGCAGTCAGAAGTTGTAAACATGGTTCAGAACATAGTTCTTCAATCAGAACATGACCCTTAAGAATATGGAAGTTATGTTTCTGATCTTCTGTGATCAGAACATCACCAAATCCCAAAACCTCGTTTAAGTAACCTGTTGCCCTGCTACATCACAGTCCTGCAATCAGCTGGTGACCCAGTCCACGCCTGCACTTTCTCAAACCCCATATTTGCATCAAATTATCATACTAAAATTGTGATTAAAAAGCAATGGAACAGTATACCAAAAAGGTTTGAATCCCATTTGTTTTCCCCCCAAAACCACAGCAACCCCATCTATAAATAATTGGCTCCATCACACGTTCAAGGGGCTGGCTTTTGGAGAGAAAGAATTGTCAAAAAGAGAGAAAAGAAAGGTGTGAAACCTTCATAAAAATCCAGAATTCCCAAACTGAAAACCAAAACCTTTTTTCTTCCCTTTGAGTCAAAGAACTTGGCATTTTTCTCTTCTGTTGCTCTTCCTGATTCTAGAATATCTGAAGGCAGCAGTTCAAGTTCCAAACACACGCTCCAGGTTCAAGGTAAGTCTTTATAACTTTGCATCTTTTCATTCAGAACATCATCAAACATGTAAATATCATAGTATTGATGTTGTCCATATTATTTCATAAGTAGAAAGATTGTGGATCAGAACTTTTTTATTAAGGTCGGGCTCAGGATCAGGATTAGAACTTCTATAAACTATTGTGCTTTTATCCTCTTGATTTCCTGTTTGTTGAAAACTGAATAAGTTATCGTTGTGCTAATTAATATGAGAAAAGAGTTGAAATGTAACACAGAACTTCTGTTTTTCACTCACCATTTTAACACACAGAACTTCTATGATTTTTCTCACTGTTAACACACGCTGAACTTCTTATTCTTACATGTTGATAACGCACTGAACTGCTGATGTTCACTCACTAACTTAGCACACTGAACTTCTGATACTTCCACTCGCCGTTTTAAATACTCAGAGTTTCTGATTTTCACATGCTGACATTATGCTGAATTTTTTATGCTTACTCACTGTTTTAACGTAACACAGAGTTTATGACTTTTAGCCCACTGTCTGAATACCACCCAAAACTTATGTGTCTTTCCTCTAACGTTTATCGCAGGACCTCAGAATGTATCAATCCAGAACTTCTTATTCCACTGACGTTCCTTTTTGAGTCACCACGTGTCTGACTTCAGAACTTCTGATCCTTGGTGTTTCTGGGCGTTTCAGACCTTGCAAATGGTTGGAATAGCTTCCTGAGACGTCCAACAATGGATTGGGATAGCTTGGATAGCTTGAGATGGCCTGGGGTATGGAAACCGATTCACACTTTTTCCTTGAACTTTTGACTTTGCTCTGCCTTTTTCACGACTCCAACCCTTGTATTTTTGATCTGCAATTATTATGCACTTATAGTTTACTGAATTAGGTCAATAAAATTGGCATGAATCTTGAGAAATAATGGAAATTTGATTTGATTTGCTCTTGTATGATATATTTCTAAAACAAGCTTCAATCAATCTTTTTCAATCCAAATCCACTTTGCACGAATTGGTTGGCATGTTAGCTGTACATGGACTCAAAATGTGCATAAAAAATCAAGGATTTGATTTTATTTCATTATTTTACTATTTTATATTGATTTGTTTTGATTTAAATGAAATAAAATCAAAATAAATCATAAAAATAATAGAATAATAGTTGGAAAAGCTCAGGGGTCGTAGGTCCTATTAGAAACATGTTTCAAACAAGAAAACATGGGCCCCTTTGGAAAAAAAATATAAATTTGATCAATGTTGACTTTTGACAATTTTCCAAAAATTTCCAACTTTGACAATGCATATCTCTCTCAATTTTGACCCTAGGAGGGTGTTCTTGGACTTTTTAGAAAACTTAGGATGTCCCTTAACCAACCCTTTTGGTTTCATTTCAATTGGATCTTCCATGTTCATGTAATAAGCTTTGACCTAAAAGGTGTTTTTGTTGACTTTTCAAAAGGACCTATAATGTAGAAATTCATATCTTTTGATGAGTGCATATTTTGAACTTGTGTGATGAAGATGAATTGTAGGTAATTGCATCCTCTTAAAAATTAGCCTTGGATGTAAAATTTCTGATAAAGTATGAAGAAGTTATGCTTGGTCAAAGTTTGGTTGACTTTTCCTAAGAAACCCTAATTTAGCAACTTTTGGGTTTTGATGAATTTGGGGCATTCCTTGAGGAATCATAATCAACCCTTTATCAAATGATGAAAGTAACTTCAAAATGTTGATGTTGACCAAAAATCTTGAAGTTTGACTGTATGTGGGCCATAGTTGACTTTTGACCTAATACAATCGATTCTCAAGCATCTGAGCAGTTGACTGAGAAAGCTTCTTCTGAAAGGCATGAAACTTGGCATGGATGATATTGGGAACATATTAGGACCTTGTAAATCATTTGAGTCCTTTGTGGTTCACGAATCTTGATGAAAATGGAAACCTTAATTTTAGGTATACTACCACAGGAGAGAGTTTGTGTGGTCAACTCTTGGACTTCCTTGAGCAACTTGGGGACCTCAATTGACATTGGTTGACTAAAATGGGTGGGAAAATTTTGGGGTACAATAGCTTTCCCTGTTCAATCTTCTTAAACCCGAGGATGTAGCTTGGCTGCTCTGCCTTTCGTAATCTGAAGGTGGAAGATGATTGAACACTAGAGTGCCCAGAAATTTGCACTCGTATGAAGTGATACTTGATTTGATGATGTCGGGAATGGGCTTACAGATGCCATTTGGAAGTTTCTAGATAATTTTTGGTTATGGGCTTAAATATGCCATCCAAGATGTGACGGAGAATCGTCAGAGATGGGCTTAAAGATGCCATCCAGGATGTTGATTTCCTGAAATATTCCTTTGATGAGAATTTATGTTCCTGTTTTTGATGACGAATCTGCTGAGGAATGTTGGTATCTGTCTTGGGAGAAATAGAATTTTAGGAGCTTCATTTGTCCGTTACTCTACTGGGGAAATAACTCCTGCTTGTGGAAGCGGGAGAGGAGTGCATATCTGGTCAGGGTACAGGTTGTACAACGGCTTACTGGGGAAATGCGAAACCAATCGTGTTTGATTAGGTCCATGTATAACTGTATTGTGGACTGCCGTCTGGAGATAAGAGAGAAGGAACCTGGATAGTAAGGTTATGAGAAGGAACCTCGATAGTATGGTTTCTTCTAAATGAAAAACTGGATAGTAGGGCTGTGAGAAGGAACCTGGATAGTATGGTTACTTCGATATGAAAGCCTGGATAGTAGGGTTATGAGAAGGAACCTGGATAGTAGGGTTGCTTCGATATGAAAGCCTAGATAGTAGGGTTGTGAGAAGAAACCTAGGTAGTAGGGTTACTTTGATATGAAAGCCTGGATAGTAGGGATGTGAGAAGGAACCTGGGTAGTAGGGTTACTTCGATATGAAAGCCTAGATAGTAGGACTGTGAGAAGGAACCTGGATAGTAGGGTTACTTTAATATGAAATCCTGGATAGTAGGGTTGTGAGAAGGAACCTTGATAGTAGGGTTACTTCGATATGAAAGCCTGGATAGTAGGGTTGTGAGAAGGAACCTGGATAGTAGGGTTACTGCGATATGAAAGCTTGTATAGTAGGGTTGTGAGAAGGAACCTGGGTAGTAGGGTTACTTCGATATGAAATTCTGAATAGTATGGCTGTGAGAAGGAACCTGGGTAGTAGGGTTACTTCGATATGGAAGCCCGGATAGAAGGGCTGTGAGAAGGAACCTGGATAGTAGGGTTATTTCGATATGAAAGCCTGGATAGTAGGGGTGTGAGAAGGAACCTGGGTAGTAGGGTCACTTCGATATGAAAGCCTGGATAGTAGGGCTGTGAGAAGGAACCTGGATAATAGGGTTACTTCCATATGAAAGCCTGGATAGTAGGGTTTTGAGAAGGAACATTGATAGCAGGGTTACTTCGATATGAAAGCCTGGATAGTAGGGTTACTTCGATATGAAAGCCTGGATAGTATGGTTATAAGAAGGAACCTGGGTAAGGTTGCTTTGTGAGGAGTTATGGTAAAACTGCATCTGGACCGAGAAGGAACCTGGGTAAGGTTGCTTTGGGATAAGTTCGTGTAAAACTTCAGAATAAACCGGGGTAAGGTTACTTCGAGATAAGTTTGTGTAAAACATCAGGAGGAACCGGGGTAAGGTTACTTTGAGATAAGTTCGTGTAAAACTTTAGAATGAACCGTGGTAAAGTTACTTTGAGATATGACAGCCTGGATAGTAGGGCTGTGAGAAGGAACCTGGATGGTAGGGTTACTTCGAAGCAATAATGTGGATTAGTTGACCCATTTGATTTTGGGAACTGAGTTTCCATTAGTTGTCTATAGATGTGATATGTATAACTGCTAGATTCGCTGAAGCTAATCGTCTTTTCCTACAAGAGATATCAAGGTTAGTTGTATGTGATGCATGAAATGCAGGGTGAGATGATGTTCTCAAAATAAATGAGATTATGATGTGTATGATATGTATGTGTATGTCATGATGTATGTTCATGAAATGCTGTCGGAGTATGCTCGTGTCTGGGAAAATAAATCTCTGACGGTTGCTGGAGATTTGCGAATATTCTGTCGGGAAAAGTTGCTTGAGAAATAACTCTGCGGGGACCAAACTTTGGGGGAGGAAATACTATATTGTTAGACTTGCTGATCTAAAGGAACAAATTTAGCTGGGGATGAAATTCCGTTGCTGGAAGTGATGAGCTCTGTTGGAGATTGAGCTTCTGTATCTGTAGAAATAAACTCCGCTTGGGGATAACATTTATTGACTCGCCTGCGATTATGAACCTTGGCTAGGGATAATTATGTCCTGTTTCGGGAATGCTGACATCAATGCCTTTGGATACCTTTACTCTGTGGGGAGTGTATGTGTTGTACCCTAAAATTTTCCTTCTCATTTCTCAAAGGATCATCATGGACCCTCAGATTCGCTTCTATCAAGTTTCAAGTCTTGAATTATCACTTTTCAAGAAAATCATCCATAAGGGCAAAATGGTCAAAAGCACACTGAAAAAAAGTCAAACTTTGAATTTTAAATCAAAAATCAAGTTTCAACCATTATATTTCATCAACACGTGAACTAGATCATCAAAATCAGAAGTCAGAAATTATTTTGAAAAAATCAAATTTCTAAACATTTAGAAAATTTTCTAAGTGTTAAGAGAATATGATGCTTTAGAACTTCTAAGTCAGCCTCCACGCAAGTGCAGTCAGAAGTTGCAAACATGGTTCAGAACATAGTTCTTCAATCAGAACATGACCCTTAAGCATATGGAAGTTACGTTTCTGATCTTCTGCGATCAGAACATCACCAAATCCCAAAACCTCGTTTAAGTAACCTGCTTCCCTGGTACATCACAGTCCTGCAATCAGCTACTGACCCAATCCATGCCTGCACTTTCTCAAACCCCATATTTGCATCAAATTAGCATACGAAAACTGTGATTAAAAAGCAATGGAACAGTATACCAAAAAGGTTTGAATCCCATTTGTTTTTCCCCCAAAACCACAGCAAACCCATCTATAAATAATTGGGTTTATCACACGTTCAAGGGGATGGCTTTTGGAGAGAAAGAATTGTCAAAAAGAGAGAAAACAAAGCTTTGAAACCTTCATAAAAATACAGAATTCCCAAACTGAAAACCAAAACCTTTGTTCTTCCCTTTGAGTTAAAGAACATGGCATTTTTCTCTTCCGTTGCTCATGCTGATTCCAGAATATCTGAAGGCAGCAGTTCAAGTTCCAAACACATGCTCCAGGTTCAAGGTAAGTCTTTCTAACTTTGCATCTTTTCATTCAAAACATCATCAAACATGTAAATATCATAGTATTGATGTTGTCCATATTATAACATAAGTAGAAAGATTGTGGATCATAACTTTTTGATTAAGGTCGGGCTCAGGATCAGGATTAGAACTTCTATAAACTGTTGCGCTTTTATCCTTCTGATTTGTTGTTTGTTGAAAACTGAATAAGTTATCGTTGTGCTGATTAATATGAGAAAAGAGTTGAAATGTAACACAGAACTTCTGTTTTTCACTCACCATTTTAACACACAGAACTTCTATGATTTTTCTCACTGTTAACACACACTGAACTTCTGATTATTACATGCTGATAACGCACTGAACTGTTGATGTTCACTCACTGACTTAGCACACTTAACTTCTGATACTTCCACTTTCCGTTTTAAATACTCAGAGTTTATGATTTTCACATGCTGGCAATATGCTGAATTTCTGATGCTTATTCACTGTTTTAGCGTAACACGAAGTTTTTGACTTTTAGCCCACTGTCTGAATACCACCCGGAACTTCTGTGTCTTTCCTCTAACGTTTATTGCAGGACCTCAGAATGTACCAATCTAGAACTTCTGATTCCACTGACGTTCCTTTCTGAGTCACCCTGTGTCTGGCTTCAGAACTTCCGATCCTTGTTGTTTTGCTTGCAGCAGTACGCTGTTTCTATCTTTCATTTATTTTCCTTTTCATCATTTTTAATATTAACATTAAAAATATGTAAAAATATTTTCTCATTAAGACAAAAAACCATTTTCTAAACAAGTCATTTTTCTTTCTTATATTGTACATTTCAATATACTTGTAATAGTAACTTAGGATTTAATTTTATTTGCAACCCCCATTCATAAATATGTACCCCCATCCCCCTAATGATTGTAATGGCGTAGAATCTTTACTTTCTGCAATTTTATTGCTTTCATATATTATTAGTAACTAGGGTATGTATGGAAAGATATGAAATCGACAAATAGATCACCCTAATCAAGACTAAAATGCATGCAATCAAACACATTTGCACACTAGCACCCTTAGGGTAATCCCACTTTATGGTCTATCAAAAAATAGTCATGTCCTTCAAACATGGGCGTTTTAGCAAAGACCCTCGATAAAAGATCGTAGTCCCTCGATGATCAATGTTGCCTTCGGTAAACGGTCTAGTCCCTAAAAACGACATTGCTAAAACGTCCCACAAGTTGCCTTCTATGACTATACAAACGTCTTACACTCGCCTCTTCACATCCAACGTTGGGGCTTCTTACCAAATCAATGGTAAGGTAGCAACATCTAAAGGAGGAGGAAAATAACATCTAAGACCTTTTGAGTAGGTAGATTTGCTCCTAGTTATTCGCTTGCTCACAACAACAAAATTTCATACACCAACACTCTCATTTTGAAACATTTTTGAAAAACAACACTTTGCACGCGTTCTTGTAGAGACGAGAACCGTTACAAAGACACCTTTTCAAAATCACTTTCAAAAACACATTTCACAAACACATCTTTAAACTATTTTTGAAACAAACACTTTGTCCGCGTTCTTATAGAGACGAGAACCATTACAAAGACGTTTTAAAAATACTTTCAAAACCCACACCACAAGCACGTTCAAACAAAAGCAAGTGATCTAGCGAGTAACTAAGAGCCCATGGAAAACCATGGATGAAAAGGGCTCTAACACCTTCCCTTTTCATAATCTACCCCCCGAACTCAAGAAAACATCTCTAAAGGTCTTTCCTGTGCTTTTTCACCTTTCCTTTTGGATAAAAGAAAAGTCGGTGGTGCCTCTTGCTAAACCGCAACATTTGCAAAAACAAACACAAAAATCCAAGTCAGTTCTCCCACTGTATCACAGTATGTACCAACAATTATGTTCCCAAGCTGACTCTATCCCAATACCTACTGGGCAGAGGAACTGTCGGGTTTGGCACTTCTTGTTTTTTCCTGTTTCTGGAATTACGAGTAATTGTCTTTTGTTTCTTATGAGCAGCAATCATTTTCAAATGCATATCAAAAACAAATCATTGGAAGTTCTTGTAAAACAAAACAGAAAAATAAAAAAAAAATTGAAGTTTTTTGTGAAAATGACTTGTATTAATTTTGAAATTGGCCTGTAATAGGCGTTTTGTACAAGGAGGATGACGTCCTAGTAAGAGAACACCGCCGAAAGATAGAAATTATACAATTTGTGTAAAGGAAAGAAAAACAGCTATGTGAAACGACCCCATTGGGTTCCAACTCTGCTATTTCCTATATATCTTCAAGAGTCTCATCACTTTGCTACTTGGCCGAAGGTTGATTAGATTGATCGGCGCCATCCGAGCTTGATAGTCGATATCGATGTCTGGTCGCAAGATGATCCAATGAGACATAGTGATACGCTTCAATCCCTAACTTTTTCCTGGATTTCCCTTTCAAGTTTTCAATCCACCGGGATACCCTTTTTTGCCCAAGCCTCCCTTTCGGGTTTTCGACTTGCCGGGTCTATAGATTTTTTCATTTTCATCCTTTACTTTTGCCTGAACCCTTTTGGTTCGCCCGGAAGCCCTTATTTTTCCCTAGGCCAGTCAACCTAGCGGGTCTTTGATTATGCATAGTATCTTTTCACTATGTCTGCATTGACAGGGTGAGAAAGGTCGTCACCATCCATGTTGGTTAGAATCATAGCTCCTCCCGAGAAAATGTTCTTAACCACAAATGGCCATTCGTACATGGGAGTCCATTTGCACCTGGGATCACCTTGCGGTAGTATGATGCATTTGATCACCAGATCCCCGACTTGATATTCTTGACGCTTGACTTTCTTGTTAAAAGCCTTGATCATTCGATTTTGATATGCTTGACCATGGCAGATAACAGTAAGCCTCTTTTCATCGATTAGATTCAGTTGATCAAGTCAGGTTTGGATCCAGTCATCTTCGCTCAAACTTGCATCCTTCATAATCCTGAGAGAAGGTATCTAGACTTTGATGGATAGGACTGCCTCCATGCCATATACCAGAGAGTAGGGTGTTGCCCCTGTCGACGTCTGTGTTGAGGTACGGTACCCATGAAGAGCGAATGGTAACATCTCACGCCAGTCTTTATATGTCACTTCCATCTTCTGTACAATCTTCTTGATGTTCTTGTTAGCTGCTTCAACAACGCCATTCATCTTCGGCCGGTAGGGAGAAGAATTATGGTGTTGTATCTTGAACTGTCTGCAGAGCTCGGTGATCATTGTGTTTTTGATATTTGTACCATTGTTAGTAATAATCCTCTCTGGTACACCATATCGACAGATCAGATTGTGTCGAATAAATCGTGTCACTCTGTTCTTGGTCACAGTAGAAAAAGAGGCTGCCTTAACCAACTTCGTGAAGTAATAAATGGCTACTAAGATGAAACGATGTCCATTAGACGCAGTAGGTCTGATCTCACCAATCATGTTGATGCCCCACATTACAAAGGGCCAAGGAGCTGTCAGGATGTTCAGAGGAACCGGAGGTACATGCACCTTATCAGCATAGATTGAGCATTTATGACAAGTTCGAGAGTGTTGATAACAATCGGCTTCCATGGTGGACCAGTAATATCCTGCCCATAGGATCTTCTTAGCCATGGTATGTCCACTAGAATGGGTTCTGAAGGTTCCTTCATGTAGATCTGTCATGATCCTCTCTGCTTCGCTCTTGTCTACACACCGTAGTAGTGTGGAGTCATGGTTGCGTTTATAGAGGATCCCATTACTAAGGAAGAACTTTGCAGTGAACCTTCTCAGAAACTTCTTATCGTTGACAGATGCCCCTTCGGGATACTCCTGAACCTCGAGATACCTTTTGACTTCGTGAAACTAGGGTTTGTCTGCCACTTCTTCGGTGTCGATCTCACAGCAGTGTGCTGGTTCATCCAACCTCTCAATGGTAAATTGGGGAGCTTCATTGTCCCACCTAACTTTGAACATAAAAGACATGGTAGCTAGCGCGTCCGCCATTTGGTTCTCTTCTCGTGGGAAATGTTCAAAGGTTACCTCCTCAAAGTGTGGGAGCAATGTCAGTACATACTCTTTGTAAGAAATTAGATTTGGGTGCTTCGTATCCCACTCGCCTTTGATCTGACTTATCACCAGAGCGGAATCCCCGAATACACTTAAGAACTTAATCCTCAGGTCAATAGCAGCTTGAAGACCCATAATACATGCTTCATACTCCGCCATGTTATTGGTGCAATTGAAACATAATCGGGCAGTGAGCGGAGTATGACAGCCCTCGGGAGATATGATTATAGCGCCAATGTCGTTACCTAGTGCGTTTGAGGCTCCATCAAAATACATAGAGCATCGGGATCCTTCCTCGGGTCCTTCGTCCGGTCCAGGTTCTTCGTAGTCAGTCACCAACATGATATTCTCATCCGGGAACTCAAAATTCATGGTATGGTAATCATCCACGGCCTGATGAGCCAAATGATCAGCCAATACACTTCCCTTAATTGCCTTTTGGGTTGTATATTGTATGTCGTATTTTGGTTAAGATCATTTGCCACCCTGCTATCCTTCTGGAGAGAGCGGGCTTCTCTAAAATATACTTGATTGGATCCATCTTTGATATCAACAAAGTAGTGTGAGTCACCATATACTGTCTCAGTCAGCGAGCAGCCCATGCCAAAGTGCAGCAAGTTTTCTCGAGCAATGAGTTTCGTGTCTCACAGTCGGTAAACTTTTTGCTAAGGTAGTATATGGCATGCTCTTTTCGACCAGACTCGTCATGCTGCCCTAGCACACACCCCATTGAATTGTCTAGCACTGTCAAGTATAATATCAAAGGTCTTCCTTCAACTGGAGGCATCAGAATTGGCCGTTCTTGAAGGTATTCTTTGATTCTTTCGAAAGCGGCCTGGCATTCATCATTCCACTTTACCACTTGATCTTTCTTCAGCAACTTGAAGATTGGCTCACAAGTAGCAGTCAGAGGTGAAATGAACCTGGCGATATAATTCAGGCGTCCCAAGAAACCTCTAACTTCCTTCTCTGTACGGGGAGCCGGCATTTCATGTATGGCCTTTACCTTCGCAGGGTCTACCTGAATACCCTTGTCACTGACGACAAAAACCCAGAAGCTTACCAGATCTTACCCCGAAGGTACACTTGTTCGAATTCAACCTCAGCTTGTATGTCTTAAATCTGTCTAACAGCTTTTGAAGATGATCAAGGTGCTCTTCCTCAGTATGAGACCTGGCTATCATGTCATCAACATACACTTCGATCTCATGGTGAATCATATCATTAAACAAAGCGACAATGGCGCGCTGATAGGTTGCCCCAGCATTCTTCAACCCAAAAGGCATCACCTTCTAGCAGAAGGTGCCCCACTGTGTAACGAAGGTTGTCTTCTCCATGTCTTCAGGAGCCATCTTGATCTGGTTGTAGCCAGAGAAACCATCCATGAAGGAGAATATTTTATGCTGCGCAATGTTGTCGACCAGAACATCAATGTTAGGAAGTGGGAAGTCATCCTTGGGGCTTGCCCTGCTCAGATCTCTGTAATCTATGCACATCCGTACCTTACCGTCCTTCTTAGGTACCGGGGCGACGTTGGCAACCCACTGTGGATAGGAAGTGACAGCTAAGAATCTTGTATCGAACTGTTTCATGACCTCTGCCTTGATCTTCTCTGACATTTCAGGGCGCATACGACGGACCTTCTGTTTAACCGGAGGACAGTCTCCTTTAGTCGGTATGCGATGTACCACAATATCAGTGTCTAAACTAGGCATGTCTTCGTAGGACCAGACGAAGATCTCAACATAGTCCTACAACATCTATATCAACCCATGTTTGATGCTAAACTCCAGATTTGTACCTATTTTAACCTCTTTTCTGTCTTCCTCAGTACCCAAGTTCACTGTCTCAACCAGATCTTCATGGGGTTGTATGGCCCTTTCTTCCTGCTGTAGTAGTCTAGTAAGTTCTCCAGGAACCTCACAATCATCCTCACCTTCGTCTTCGGCTTAGTTGACCGCATTTTTGAAGTCATAACTGGTAATAGCGGAGCTGTTATCAATGGGATCCATAGTGGATATGGATCTGCATTATGATACGTGGGTGTGTGTAAGAGAGTAGTTGTTTTGATAGAGTGGAAAACAAAAAAGAAAAACAGAGAGCACAAAATTTGTATGCAAGAAACGTCTAATGCTTTATTAATGATTATGAAATGACAAATAATAGCCCTCACAAGCAAAGCCAAGGTGCCTCGGGCAAGGCACCGGGCCGTAAAGTTTCAAATTGTTTGTTACAAATCTAAAACAGGTAAGACAATTACTGCGGAATAAAAGAAATAGGTATAAAGTCCCTAGCCATCCAATTACTCGGTCCACTGTTGGTAGTTGGGTAGATCTAGTTGTCAATGTATGAGTCCTCTTCACTGTCTTCAATGGCGTTAATCCCACGATTGTTGATGCGTAGGGGAGGTCCTCCATCCCGGGCGCGTCTAACAGCCCTTTGAGCCCCTATAGTAAAGCCCAAACCAAATTTGTCAGTTTTATGAGTGAAATCAGGGAGCTGACCCCAATTGGCACACCCACCTTCTTCAACCACGGCCCTGGCGTCCTTGAGAGAAGCCATATTCAAAGGAGGTTTGTTGCTAGTAGTTTCAGTCGATGCCAAGATCTGAGGGACCTCTTTAAAATTCTGACAAGGAGTTTCTATGCATTCCCCGTCCATCTCTACATAGCAGAAGAATTTGAGGTGACTCACCATATATTCTTCTTCACCCCGCACTGTGACAATTTTTCCTTTCACCGGATACTTCAGCATTTGGTGGAGTGTGGAGGAGACTGCCCCAGCCTCATAGATCCAAGGACGACCCAACAAACAAGAATATGATGGCTTGATATCCATCACAAAGAAGGTGGACCCAAAAGTCTAAGAACCTACTTTGACAGGGATGTCCACCTCCCCGTGCACCATTCTCTTTGATCCGTCAAAAGCCCTTACCACAATATTACTAGGCTTTAGAGTTAAACCCTTGCAATCCAACCGGTCTAATGCCTTCTTCGGTAGAACATTCAGTGAAGACCCAATATCTACCAGCACATGAGCCATAGTGGTGCCCCTGCATTCAATCGAGACATGCATAGCATCATTATGCTTCCTTCCTTTCAATGTCAAATCTGCATCTTAAAAACCCAGGCCATTATCAGCAGTCAGGCTGGCCATACAATCTTTGAACTGGTCAACTGAATTCTCTTGTGGAACATGCACAGTTTTGAGGAATGCGATCAAAGCCTTCGCATGGGCCTCAGAGCACATCAGCAAAGACAACATGGATATCTTCGATGCGGTCTGCCCCAGCTGCTCGACCATATTGTAGTCGCTCTTCTTAATGATTTTCAGTATTTCCTCCATTTCTTGCTTAGAGGCTTCCACAATAATTTTTCTATGCGCCTCCATCCGGGCAGGCTCACCTATAACTTCTTTTCCGCGGGTATCAGACGATTCACCGACAGGGGTAATAACTGGAGTAAGAATAGGAACAGTAGCAGATGTACTAGCAGGAACAGCAGATGGAATAATAATAGGCTTGTTGACAGTCTTAGGGGAAATCTCGGGAGAGAAGACCCTTCCACTTCCGGTAACTTTATTGGTTCCGACAATGTTACCAACATCAGGATCAACTTCTTCATCTTTCAAATCTTGTTTGATGCCATGATAGTACACATCGGCGCCATAATGCCACGGGACAGCTTTGTCCGAGACATATGGGACAGGACCAGGAGCAGTAATTATCAGCGGAGCGATTCTTTGAGCAGATGTAATCCTAACAGGTCTTCTCGAGGAGACCTTGGAAGGATTGGCAAAAATGGTTATAATGGAAACATCTTCAGATGGAACAACGGGAACCAAAGTTTTCTCAAACATAATTTCTTTGCTATCTATCAGGCATTGGACACCTAACTTCAGCAAACGGTAACCAGTAGGTAGAAACGAACACATGTGGCAACCTTCACCATAACCCGGAAATAAACCAGCCAACAGCAAATTCTTCTTGACAGTCATGAGATGAGTAGAAACTTCATCAACAGAGGTAATGAACGAATCAGTATCAACAACATTAACTCCATGACCGTGTTTAGGCATGGGAGAAGTTATGACATTTGGATTCTCCGGAGCATCGAAATCTATCTCCTTGGATTAAATCAAGTCTTGTACTTTGTTTCTCAAAGCCCAGCAGTAACTTGTATCGGCCAGGACTCTCAGAATGATAAGCACATCGGGCATTCGGATTATATCGGGGAGATGTAGTATTTGGATTCTTGGGAGCCTCTCTCAAGGTTGCCAAGTTGGATCTCAGCAGATGAGGTAGAACTTCATCCAATGTCATGTTGATGCAGGTAAACTGTCATTGTGGTCTTTCCACTCTTTGTGGATTGTTGCATTGTGGAGAAAATGCAGGTCTAGGTATCATCACGACACTTATTATCTGACGTTGTTTAGCCCTGTTCTGACCCCTCAGGCTATAGATGGCACTGGCTTCCTTCTTACCAGCAAAAGGCTTCTTTACTAAACTTGAAGAGGCATCCTTCTGCATTTTTCCGCTTTGAATCCCAGCTTCTACTCTTTCCCCAGTTAGGATCAGCTCAGTGAAACCAGTTGATGAGCTACCGATCAAATGATTGAAAAATGGACCAGATAGCGTCCCTAGAAACATATCAACCAACTCCCTATCAGACAACGGGGGTTGAACTCTCCCAGCCAAGTCTCTCAATTTTTGTGCATAATCTTTAAATCCTTCACTTGCACCCATGGACATACTCTGGAGTTGAGTACGAGTGGGAGCAAGGTCGGCATTGTATTGATACTGCTTGTAGAAAGAAGCAGCCAGATCTTCCCAGTTTCGGATATTTTCTCCCTCTAGCTGGTAGAACCATTCAAGTTGAGTCCCTGACAGACTATCTTGAAAGAAGTGAACCCATAGATTTCTATCAGCTGTGTGGGGCTGGATCTTCCTGACATAAGAACGGAGATGGAGTTTTGGGCAGGACACCCCATCATACTTAGCAAAAACTGGAGCTTTGAACTTCTGCGGGATGACCACTCCCGACACTAATCCTAGTTCTTTGAAATCTAGTCCAGGTATCCTCTGAACTTCCATGGCACTCAGACGGTCTTCTAGTTGTTTGTATCTATCCTTAGCAGGAGGATATTGTTCATTGTTATAATCAGTATCATTTTCAGAGACTGTAGGACTAGGGTCCTTCTCTTCTTCCTGATTCTCCCCTTCCTTGGATGAAGAGTTTAGATCAGTTTGTCGCTTCAACCGCTCTCAAAACCTTCTGCCCATATTCAGAATACCGACAGCCTTCTTCTTTTTCTTCTTCTCTTTCAGAATGAGGGCTTTCAGATCCTCCTGCCTTTTTTCCAGACTTATGAACATTTGTTGGAATTGGGCATTATGTGCATGAAGATCCTTGATGCTTTGTTCAGAAGACATTTCTGCTGAAATAAACAGCGAAGAAGATGAGAAACCTGTAATGGTACCTGTTTATGCAATGTCATGGGTGATATGCGTACGCAATGATTTCAAGGATTATTAAAGGCTCAGATTCGTTTAACCAAAAGAAACACGCGATAATTGCATTGATAAGTTTGTATTGTTACAAAGAATGCCCTTTAGGCTTACAAATAAACAAAACAAAACTGAAAGCAAAAAGAAACTAGGTCTCCCAGGAGCGCATCCTCTTTGGTGCGATGTAGGCATTTATGTTCCTTTCTTTATGAAGTATCCTAGTGAACTCTAGGACCTTCTTCTTGCTGGCATAAAACTGAGCTTCAAATGTGTCCGGCTCTTCTTTGAGTTGAACCCAAGACTTTTGTAATTCTTCATAATCAGTTGGCATGTCAGGGCGATGAACAAAAGAAGCAGTGTCTCCTTCAGCAACTGGTTCCACGATTATTGGTAGGACAGCAGCGTAGGGAATCATCAGACTTTGGGCGCGAGCTTGTACCCATCGGAGATAAGGCTCAAGTGGAATAGAATTCTTGTGCCCTAGAATCTTGCTATCAATTTTATGTACCATTCCCCAAGCTTTTATGAACCTTCTACGATAGCCTTGAACGTCGTTCTCATAATTGAAGGCGATTCCTTGGATAAGCGTATCATAAGGACCATCTCTTCTCGCATAACCAAACTGACACAGTGCCAAACAAGGGTTGTAAGTGATTCCTCCCCTAATGCCTAAGAGGGGGACATTAGGGAATTCACCACAGCGATCGATGATGGTAACATCTTTCGAGAATCGTGAACACCAATGAATGTCTGAATGCTTAAGGGACATCAGCCTGCGATACCATTTCAAACTCTGCTCATTCTTCAAAACATACTTGGGTAGGTGTGAAATAAACCACCTAGCCAATAGAGGAGTGCAACACAGGAGGGTTCCCCTTCTCTTTAGAGTGCGAACATGCAAAGAGTGCAGAATATCCCCGAGTAATGTAGGTACTGGATTATGAGACAAGAAAACCTTGATAGTTCTCACATCTACGAGTCGATCAGCATTAGGGAAAAGTACCATCCCATAAACGAGAAGTGCCAGCACCTCTTCGAAATCTTGTAAATCTAAGGTATCCCAAAAATGATAGGCCTTCTCAAATAGAAACTTAATCGAAATTCCTTGGACACTCCCTCTAGTCTCCCAATTTGCCACTATGTCAGACCATTGTAAAGACAGAGCTCTAGCAATTTCTACAGGCTTTGGATGTTCTTCCGTACCATTGAAAGGAAACTGGTCAAGAATAGGTACCTCCAACAACTTAGAAAACTCCTCCATAGTAGGTACTAGCTGGTAATCTGGGAAGGTGAAACAATGGTACACCGGATCGAAGAACTGAAACAACACTTTTAACAACTCTTCATCAGGTTTTACAATGACCAAATTGAGCAACTGACCATGCTTTCTAGTGAAATGAGAACCTTCGAGAACCCTTAATGCCATATCCTTTAGGTTGAGAGACGCTTTCACAAGGTTGATTTGTATAGTGTTCCTACGGGCAGATGCCATGTCATACAAAACAGAGCAAAAATGAGCCCTAGGGAATCCTTTAAATGGTTAGTCATGATATGCCATGCTTATGATGTCATGATTAGGTTAGAAAATCAAAGGTATAGCAAACAACAAACAACTCACACCAAGTCCTTAGGTTTAAGGCTTGCATGAGTTTTAAGGTCATACCCTCTTGAAGTTGGATTGGTTCAACATATCCTATAAATAGTAATCGGGTTCTAGAAGGGATCTTAATATCACTGATCTTTCCCCCAGCTTCGTTCAATAGGCGATGGACTCGCAACCGAACAAAACTCAAGAGTCAAACCTCAATGAGTGTAGCATCGAGTATTTGTCAACCTTGGGAATACACCAAAGCCGGCCATCTTGCTACGTCCTACTGGCCAAGTTGTGCAATTAAAGGTTCTAAGGTCAGTTGATGCTTCACGACACCACGCGGAGGCCCCGTACTCTCCTTGATTGACTCAAGGGTTACCGGTACCAACCAAAGTGCCACATCAACATAGCTACTGCTTCAACCGTGTCGGTATACCCCAGCATAGTTCCCTCACAGTTTATTGCTACTTACCTAAAAGGTGTTCCCAGATCCGGGTGTAGGATCTATAGTAACCCTGAACAAACCCTCAAAAGTAAAGAAATTAAGACAATCAAGAGAAGCAATTTTAAAATGATCTAAATCCTAAGGTATACCACACTTTATAGAATTCCCCAGCAGAGTCCCCAGTTCTGTGATACGGTGGCAGAACCGACTGTTATACTGGTTTGAATTTTGCATTTTTATTCGCAAAATGTCACGGTAGGCAAGAGTCGCCACCAACTTTTATTTCATCCAATCATGGAAAAGGAAAAAGAACAAAAAAAAACTTTTTTCAAGATATTCTGAGTATGGGGGGTAGATTATAGAAAAGTAAGGTGTTAGCACCCTTTCCATCCATGGTTTTCCATGGGCTCTTAGGTACTTGCTCATCTTTTTAAAATTGCTTATGTGTGTGCTTGCTTTGAAAATATTTTGCTTCGTGATAACCCTTGTATCATTCCTCAAGGGTGTGACGAAGTTTGTTTTGAAAATTTGTTTTGAAAGGTGTTTGTGTGAAAAGTTTTTATTGAGCAAGTACTTAAGATTCTACCTACTCGAAAAAAGGATTGTTCGTTCTATTTCCTTTAGACAGTGTTATCCCACTATTAAGGAGTAGGTAGCACCATCGTTGGAGTTTTAAGGGACATTCGAAAGGGACAAGTACAATCACTAAAGAAATAGTTAGAAAACATTAGTAGTAACCCTAGAGTCATAAGATCTTTCCGAGGCAACATTCGAATGGGACATTTTGATCTTTTAGACTGGAGGGCAACCACTAAAATCTCCTATGCTTAATGATTGTTTACCGAAGGCAACCGAAGTAAGGAAAACCCTAGGAGTGAATATGTCCATATGAGTTTTTTTCAATTATTTAGTCTTTGCACATTAGGTGATCTATCATTTTAAATTTTAAGCATTCTTTCCATACAATCCTATTAGCCATGCATCTAGACAGTTAAATATTTGCAGTAATTTAAAAGTGTGAGAAAGTAAACCTAGCTATTACAAGGCTTTGACAGTTACATAATTGTCTCGACTGAAGATAAAAATGCGAAATTTAAAATCCTAATTAAAACTATTACAACCTCAAAACAGTTACAATAATGATAAGACAAATAAAAGTGCGTGCGGTAAATTAAATACGAGGGAAGTTGAGAACCTTAGAATCTAATTACAAGAATGATTAAGTTATTATTTTGAGAAAACAATTAAATTAAAAATTAATTAAACCTAATTTGTAATTGTTTTTTTTAATTATGAAAGAAATTAAATTAACCTAATTTATTAATTAAATTAAAGAAATAAATATTTATGAGAAAAATGATTTTGGTGTATTTTTGAGGAAAATTAGCTAAGTTATGTACAAATAAAATCCTAAGTCTAATTATTTATGATTATATAAAAAAAATATCAAATTTCCCTAAGTTAAATTAAACTAACTAATTTAAAAAATAAAAATATTATTAAAAAAATATTTTTGTGATTTGTTAATAAAAAATAATTTTGTGTTAATTAAAAGAAAAAGAAAATAATTAAAGAAAATAAACAAAGAAATTAAAGAAAAAAAAGAATAGAAAAATAATAAAATGGGCTTGTTGTTGAGTTGCTGAAGGGGGTGTGAAGCTGGAATTCCAAGCCCAATAATGTTGAGCCCAGTCAACCACGCTGGATCCTGTGCAGCATTGACTTGAGGTGCATCATAGTCCTTCAGGCTGGGACGCGTTGGATTTAATGTTATGTTGATCAAGTGGTTGGATGCTGATGACACATGGTAGGCGTGTGAGAGAGCACTGCATGGGACCTGCTGAATGAAAATAAAATAAAGGAAACGCTGGGACCTGGGATCGAACCCAGGTCCTTATGCCTTGAACCAATGTTATGCTGCCAACTGAGTTATTGTTGTTAGTTATTATTACAGTAATAATAAAACATAATATAATGAAAACAAAAGAGCTGATCCCAAAGCGCGTGATATTCAAACGGACGAATGGCTGGCTGACACGCACCATCTTCTTCCTGGAACCATCGTCTTAGGTTTCTGAAATTTTACCTACAGACACAAGCTTGTAGCTACAACCCTGTGAAACTCAAAAATCTCATACGAGCATGATAAATTAATTGTGATGGTACCAATCAACTCGTCTTGGCCTCACGAGCATCATGGTAATTCATTCATAGCCTAATTTTTCCTGCGTCAAGAAACCCTAAAAAACATAAAAACCCTAACAATGGCAGGTGCGTGTATAAGCTTCAAAAATGCAATTAAACCATCCAGTTATCTTGCAACACAAGATAATAATCACAAATATGACAATTAAAATTGTTAATGATGCAAGAATTGGGATAATCGATTCTGAAGAAAAAAACGCAAACCGTGTGAGTTACAGTTGGTGTTTCTGGGTGTTTCAGACCTTGCAAATGGTTGGAATAGCTTCCTGAGACGTCCAGCAATGGATTGGGATAGCTTGGATAGCTTGAGATGGTCTGGGGAATGGAAACCAATTCACACTTTTTTCCTTGAATTTTTGACTTTGCTTTGCCTCTTTCACGACTCCAACCCTTGTATTTTTTATCTGCAATTGTTATACACTTATAGTAGACTGGATTAGGTCAATAAAATTGGCATGAATCTTAAGTAATAATGGAAATTGGATTTGATTTGCTCTTGTATGATATATTTCTAAAACAAGCTCCAATCCAATATTTTTCAATCCAAATCCACTTTGCACGAATTAGCTGGCATGTTAGCTGTACATGGACTCAAAATGTGCATAAAAAATCAAGGATTTGATTTACTTTCATTATTTTAATATTTTAAATTGATTTGTTTTGATTTAAATGAAATAAAATCAAAATAAATAATATAAATAATAGAATAATAGGTGGAAAAGCTCAGGGGTCGTGGGTCCTATTAGAAACATGTTTCAAACAAGAAAACATGGGCCCCTTTGGAAAAATGCAAATTTGATCAATGTTGACTTTTGACAATATTCCAAAAATTGCCAACTTTGACAATGCATATCTCTCTCAATTTTGACCCTAGGAGGGTGTTCTTGGACTTTTTATAAATCTTAGGATGTCCCCTAACCAACCCTTTTAGTTTCATTTCAATTGGGTCTTCCATGTTCATGTAAGAAACTTTGACCCAAAAGGTATTTTTGTTGACTTTTCAAAAGGACCTATAATGTAGAAATTCATATCTTTTGATGAGTGCATATTTTGAACTTGTGGGATGAAGATGAATTGTAGGGAATTGCATCCTCTTAAAAATGAGCGTTGAATGGAAAATTTCTGATAAAGTATGAAGAAGTTATGCTTGGTCAAAGTTTGGTTGACTTTTCCTGAGAAACCCTAATTTAGAAACTATTGGGTTTTGATGAATTTGGGGCATTCCTTGAGGAATCATTATCAACCCTTGATAAAATGATGAAAGTCACTTCAAAATGTTGATGTTGACCAAAAATCTTGAAGTTTGACTGTATGTGGGCCACAGTTGACTTTTGACCTAATACAGTCGATTCTCAAGCATCTGAGCAGTTGACTGAGCAAACTTCTTATGCAAGGCATGAAGCTTGGAATGGATGATCTTGGGAACATATTAGGACCTTGGAAAGCATTTGAGTCCTTTGTGATTCACGCATCTAGATGAAAATGGAAACCCTAATTTGAGGTATACTTCCTTAGGAGAGAGTTTGTCTGGTCAACTCTTGGACTTTCTTGAGCAACTTGGGGACCTCAATTAACATTGGTTGAGTAAAATGGGAGGGAAAATTTTAGGGTACAACAGGCAGTTACATAATTATCTTGGCTAAAACTAAAAATGCGGAAGTTTAAAACCCTAATTACTATTACAATCCCGGAGCAATTACAATAATAATAAAACAAATTAAAATGTGCGCGGCAAATTAAATGCGAGAGAAATTGAGAACCCTAAAAATCTAATTGAAAAAATATTTAAATTCTTTTTTGAGAAATGACTTAACTAGGTTATGTACAATTAAAACCCTAATTCTAATCATTTTTTAATGATAAAAAGAAATTGAAATTAACCTAATTTAAACTAAATTAAATAATTCAAGAAAATAAAATATTTTGTAAAAAAAGATTTTATGTATTTTTGTGGTTTTTATTTGAGAAAAGAAAACAATTTAATTACAAAATTGAAAACCTAGTTTCTAATTAGTTTTATTTACAAAAAAAGAATTAAGTTATCCTAGTTTCTAATTTAATTAATTAAAGAGATAAGTATTTCATGAGAAAAAATAATAATTTGTGTTTTTGTGATTTTTGATTAAATAAAAAAATGATTTGTTGATGTTAATTAAAATAATTAAGGAAAATAATAAAAGAATTAAAAATAAGAAGAATAGAATAATAAAAGAAGAAATGGGCTTGTGTTATGCTGAATAGGGGGTGTATTTTTGAATTTTCCAGGCCCAATAGCCCTTCAAGCCCAGTCAGCGCCTGATTTCCTATGGCGTTGACTTGAGGGTGTACCATGGATCCTTGACATGTGGGACATTGGATTGAATGGATGATGAATCCATTGGCTGGAGATTGGCAGCGCACGGTAGTCGTCTAGGCAGGTGATACATCAGATCTATAGAAAGAAAAGAAAATAAAGAAACGCTGGGACCTGGGATCGAACCCAGGTCCTCTCACTTACCACCATGATACGTTTCCAGTTGCGCTACTGTTTTCATTTTTTAATATAATAAGTAGAATACATAATATATAAATCAAGACCATTGGACCAAAAAAATGCGCAAAGTTTGAATTGTCCAACGATGGGTTGCCACGCCACCATCTTCTTCCTTCTCCGTCGCCTTAGGTTTTTGCACCTTTACCTACATACAAAAGTCTGTAGCTACTAACCTGTAAAACTCAAAAATCCAGCACAAGCATGATAAATTAATTGTGACTGTACCAATCAACTCATCTTGGCCTCACGAGCATCATGGTACCTTATTCGTGGCCTAATTTTTCCTGTGTCAAGAAGCCCTAAAACACATGTGGAAACCATAACAATGGCAAGTACAAATATAGGCTTCCAAAATGCAATTAAATTATTCAATCAGCTTGCAAACATGATAAGGATCACAAATATGTCAATAAAATATGCTAACAATGCAGGAATTGATGTAATCGTTTTCAAAAAATAAGGCAAACCGTGGGAGTGATTTTGTGCGTTTCTGGGTGTGATAAGACTTACAAATGATCCAGTTGGCTTCAGGGATGCTCCAGGATACGATTGCTGGCCTTGAATTGCTTTGAAAGGCCCTGTGGAGTGAAAACCGAGTCACACTTTTTGTCAACTTTATTGAGTTTGTTTTTTCTCTTCTACGACTGCAAAACCTTGTCATATGCTTTGTACATGTTCCATATATATGTTAGAATTAATTAGGGTTATAAAATTGGCTTGTATCTTTGCAATTATGGGAGATTTGATTTGATTTCCATGCCAAATGTAAACTTGTTATATTGAGCCAAATCATCCCTTTCTTGTACCAATTATGCTTGATTCGTTTTGGTCTTGATATCTCAGCATATTTTAATTGCAAGCCTGTCAAAAAATAAAATCTAATCATATATTTGCTATTATTCATCAATTATTTGATTTAATTCAATTTTTAATTAATCAAAAATCAAAATAAATTGAAAAATGAAGAAAATAATGTGTGGGTGAATGTTGTACCCCAAAATTTGCCCTCGCATTTTTCTCAAGAAATCACAGCTTCAGGCGTTTCCTGATTTTTCAGATTGGCTCAAGAATCGGTCAAACGGACTTTTCTCGTCAGTCAGACGCAATTAGGGTTTTATTGATTTTCAGGGCTCTAGAATGTTTCAAGCAATTGGCTTAGGGTTTTGGTTGATTTTGGCTCAACTTTGATCAAGCGAACGCTCTTTGGAATTTAATCAGGAATTAGGGTTTTTGTGGGCACGTTCTCAGAAGGATTTAAATTCTATAATGCTTTGCAAGTTATTCCGAGATTTGGTTTGAATTCGCATTGTTTGACTTAATCAGTAAAAAGAATGCATTTGGATTGAATTCACATTTGTTTGTTTGAACCAATCAAAGGATGCATTCAGTTTGGATTTGCAGTGTTTGGTAAAAAATCAGTAAGAAGGGAATGTGTCTAATCAGTTATTACGTTTGACTGTGCTTTCCTTTGGATGATGGAAGCGCCAAGTTCATTATTTTGATCAACGTGGAATCAATGTTTAGTTGATTATTTATTATTCTAAAGATTAAATATCTGGAATTTAATTTTCAGTTATTTTAATTTAAAGAACTATAAATAATAAGTAAATAATTGAAAAAGGAGGAAATAGAATTAATTGGATAATAAAAACTTTTATTTATTTTTAAATTATTCGTACAATTATTGTTTACAATTTATTTACAACAATGATTTTGCATTAATTTAAATTTAAATAAAAAAATGAAACTATCCTATTTTTTCTAAGTCTCCAATTCTTCATTCTTCATTTAATACCCCTCTCCATTCAAATATTCATCTGCAAAAGAAAAGAAGAAAAGTCAAATAGCAGATAAGTAGATAAAAGAGACAAATATAAAATTCATCATTAAGGGCCACTGATTGGGATCAGTTAACCCTCTCTGCAAATCACGGGATTTCTCCCGGTTCACAAAGAGGGACGGATATTTATTTGCTAAAAATGAATGCACAAAAGTCAAATTGCACAATTCAAAAATTGTCAAACTGCATAGTTCAATACAAACAGAAAGTCCAAACTGGATCACAACTTTCAAACCATCCAAAACTGTCAAAGTACAAGTTACTATCCAAAAAGGTACCCAAGCTGTCAATAAAGAAGATTTGAAAAGATGTCAAAAGCACAAAATCTGGAAGAAAAGAGACAAGAATGCAGAGAAAAATTGATATGCAAGCAACTATCCCATTGTCATCATTTCCCAAGTGGCCCTTTCAGAACAAAAGTACAGCATAAGCATATTTTAATGCAAAACTGTACTGGAGAGAGAAGAAGAAGAGAAAAAGAAAGCAGGTTTAGGCTTTAGGCAGGAAGGAAGAAAATATAAAGAACTAAACACAGTACAGTAAAGGAGAGAGCAAACCAATACACCAAAAGATATACAAAAGCATAAGCCTTCAAGTCTCAAAAAGGACCTACAATCTGAAAACACATAACCTGTAAGCTTTCAAACCATAACAACCCAACAAGCATAAGCCATAAACCAGTTAACCTGCACAAGACCTGCATATGCCTTAAGGCCTGACCTGAAGCAGACCCCAAGCCAAAAACCTTGTACCATTCAACTCAACATATGTCCAAACACTCACCCTGCCTGAGGCCTAACATAAAACATGTCATGCCTTAACCATTAACATATAAACCTTTGTGCTAAGCATAACCTGCCTATCATCACATTCAAAACAATCAAACCTCTGTCAAGTATCATACCTGCCTAAGCACCAAGAATCCAAAGCCAAACCACAGAACCCTCAGAGGAATACTCATCATTGGGCCATAAACGAACAATAAGGCAAGGCAGGCAACTCAGAGAAGGGACAAAGAAGCATCAAGGCCACTCAGGATAAACACAAGGCAACACAAGCATACGAGTAAACTAGGCAACACAAGCATACGAGTAAACTAGGCAACAAAGGCAAGCCAACGAGGAGAAGAGATAAAGAAGTGAATTTTTAAAAAGGGTTTTCAGTGTAATATCATCATGAAACCCTAAAATGGCAAAAAGGTAAAGATACCAGGAAGCTCAAAGAGATCATCAGCACTGTATCCCCGCCGGCAAGCTTCCGGAGCGCCAACTACCCTACCTCTCCTTCTTCTCCAAGACCGAAGGTAGTACGCCTTTCTCTCTCTTTTTCTTCCGCCACCTCAATAATAAAAGTTCAAGGTCAAAATTCAAAACGAAATAAGCATGAAACTCGTAAAAGAATATAAAGCATCAAGATCAAACCTTGTTTTTGTAAGACCTTTGGGCTCGAGCTATGGAGGAAGGAGAGTTTAGGGGGTAGCGTTAGTAGCTCAGGCGAGGAGGCGCAGTTCAACAACCATGGCCAAAAGACGAAGGCAAGCGGAGAAGACAAAGCGAAACGAACAAGCGATGTCGTCGCTGCTCACAAACCCTAAACGTATGTTAAACTGAACACAAAACCTTCAAACCCTAAAACGTTTTTTGTGTAGAACTTGGGCCTTGCCCCTTTCTGAAATGCCATAAGCCCACTATATTCCAGTTAACACCCCCCCCCCCCCCCCCCCCACGCGTACACTCTGTTTGGGCCAGTAAACCCTTGGCCCATTCATTCAGCATCCATTAGCTTTCTTTTTGTCATTTTAAACCTTTTTTTCAACTTGACTATTTCTTTTTCTTTTTATTTCTTTTTCTAAATCAAATTAATTTTGTTTCTAAATAAACATTAAGACATGAAAATAATGCTTCAATACATTAATACTAAAATACATAAAAATACATTTTTAATTTAAAACATTTAATTTAAGTATTTTTTGTACATACATATAAAGATACATCTTTTATACACAATATAATTAAAATTGAAAACATTTTTCTTTTCATTTAATTAAAATTCTTTTTGTATATAATAAATAAAAATACTTTTTTTTTACATAATTTAAATTCTTAAATGAGAATATCCTTTTGTATCTACAAATTATAAAGATACACTTTTATATCAAAAAATGTAAAATGACAATTTTCAAACTTAGAAATATTTTCTTTTCTTAAAACATCCTTTTTGTACATATTAAAGAAAATACAAGATTATTAATTAGATTAAATAAACATTTAATTTTTCTTTAAGTCAAAACAATACTTAATAATACTCATTTAAATTAACATTGTCGCACCTGTAAATAATTACATACACCTATGCACGTACACTTACACAATGTACTTATACTTGATACATTACACATTTGCTTATCTTTGTATATTCGTTACATTTACATTTGATCGAAAATTCGATTTGGTTGTAATCTATTGGACACTACGTTCCTAAGTCTCATCCCCATTCGTAAATTTGTACCCCCACTCCCGGATACTTATTTTGTAATAGCGTAGATTTTACATTTTCGCAATTTACCGCTTTCGAATTATACCATGGTTAGACCTAGGGTTTGCATGTACATAAAATCAAACGCTAGATAACCTAATACAAGACAAATACATGAAATCAATACACAATCACACTTGCACCCTCTAGGGTAATTCCACATGTTGCCTTCCAAAATGGGCCATGCTTGCACGTCGAGTATCTTTGGCAAAACAAATTCAAATGATCATAAGTCCCTCGATGACGCTTTCAAATGTTGCCTAAATGGAATGATCATAGTCCCTTCTAAGCAAATTTCCAAAGACACTTGGCATCATTGCATTCATGGTCCATACGATGACCCGCGCCCGTCCCGTTAAACATCCTAAACGCAAGATTGTCCATCAATTTCAATGGTGAAACAAAATTGTTAAAAAGGGTTGAAAACATAGAGAAAACCTTTGAGTACAATAGGGTAGACAAAACTCTTAGTTACTTGAGATCAACTTGCA
The DNA here is from genome assembly GCA_948472305.1 of Vicia faba. NCBI lineage: Eukaryota > Viridiplantae > Streptophyta > Magnoliopsida > Fabales > Fabaceae > Vicia > Vicia faba. The sequence continues at coordinate 126,740,577 of OX451738.1, forward strand.
AAAACCCTTGCCTTCTTTTCAAAAACCACATTCCACAAACACTTTCAAAACAAACTCTTAAAAACACTTTGAAACATCTTTTCGAAAAGATACACACCTTTGTAAAACATTCGAGTAAAGAATTGTTACAAGGGTATACTAAGACAAGGCATCTTCTTCAAAAACATTTTCAAAACACACACACACACACACACACCAATTTCAAGCAATCGAAAATCAAGGCAAGTGATCTAGAAACCAAGTAACTAAGAGCCCATGGATAACCATGGATGAAAAGGGTGCTAATACCTTCCCTTTTCATAATCTACCCTCCGAACCCACGAAATATCTCAAAAGGTTTTTGCTGTGCTTTTTTTAACCTTTCCTTTAGGATAAAATAAAAAGTCGGTGGCGACTCTTGCTCAACCGAACAAGTGCGAATACAAATGCAAAACCACAGTCAGTTCTCCCACCGTATCACAGAACTGGCGACTCTGCTGGGGACACAAACTTAAAAGTGGGGTTACCTTAGGGTTTAGATCACCTTTACTTTCTTGCTTTGATTGACTTGATTGCTTTATCTTTTGGGTTCTTGTTTGGGTTTGTTGTAAATCCTCCACCCGGATTTGGGGCACCTTCTTAGGTAAATAGCAAAAAAACTGTGAGGGAACTGTGCGGGGTATACCGACATGGTTGAAGCAGTAAGCTATGTTAGTGTGACATATTTGTGAGTACCGGTAACCCTTGAGTTCAATCAAGGAGAGTACGGGGCCGCTGAGTGATGTCGTGAAGCACTAACGAACTCTTAGAACCTTAATTGACCATCTTAGCCTTTTTAGGGGTAGTGAGATGACCGACGTTTGGTGCAGTCCGAAGTTGGTAGATACTCGATACTACACTCATTTGAGGGTTGTTTTCTTGGAATATTTTGGTCGCCAGTAAGTAGCTAAACCGAAACAATGAACACAGAAAACAATCCAATGATATTGAGCTCCTTAGAACCCGGTTTCTATTCTAGGACAGGATGAGCCAACTAACTTCAAGAGGGTACTTACCTAAACCTCATGCAAGCCTAAACCTAAGGACTTGTTTGCTTTGTGTGAATATGTTTGCCTGTATATACACTCACTTGCTTTTTGCATACATGTACATAACATCATAACATCATACCATGGCATTTTCAATAACCATTTCAAGGATCTCGAGGTTTCTTTTGATGCAGGGTTACGTTGAACCAGACGCCTACCAAGGGGCAAGAGGTTTCTCCTCTAACCACTGCCAACCAAAGTTCAAGTGCAACAACTTGAATCAGTGGCTAAGACCCACTCGACATGGTGAGCTTGATTCTCGTGGAAAGACATCCACCGATACAGAGTTCTCCAAACAAAGATCAAGTGCAACAACTTGAATCAGTGGCTATGACCCACTCGACATGGTGAGCTTGATTCTCGTGGAAAGACGTCCACCGGTGCAAAGTTCTCCAATCCAAGAGCAGAGTTTAACCTCTAACATTTTCTTGTGTTTACCCTGAGAGATCCTTGAGAGAATGCATCCACATATCATGCATTGCATTTTGACAGTCTTTCCTTTTTCAGGTTTCCTTACTCTCCTGCTGTTTATTTCAGTAAGAGATGGCTCTAGAAAGGTTTGTCAAAGACATCCAAGACCAGACTGCTCAGCTGCAGGAGATGTTCCTGAACTTGTCTCTAGGGCAAGAAGAAATGAAAGCTCTCCTCACCAAGGGTTTGGAGAATTCCAACAATGCCAGGAGTGATCAGCTTGCGGAGCTGCAGTTTGATCTAACAACATTGAGGACCCAAGTGATGGGACAGTTGGTGGGCCAGATGGCTCTCATCCAAGACCTATCTCAAAGACAAGAGGAACTCCGAGTTCTTGTCCGCCAACTGCTTCCAAACAACCAACTGGGGCAAGCATCTGAGGTTGAAGAGCAAGTCACCGCTCAGCCTCCATCCACTCAAGAAGACAAGGGGAAAGCTCCTTCGCTTGCTTCAGGGTCACAAGCCCATCAACAACCTCGCTAGCATCAAAAGGGTAATCGGCGTAAGCAAGAATCATTGGGAAGACAGTTCACGGAGACTGAAATACCATCATTCTTCATACTGAAGCGTCTGTTGGAGGTCAACCTGCTTACCTTAAAGGATCCTCCTCAAAATCTCAAAACCTCCTCTCCTAACTATCGTCCCGACGCATTTTGTGTTTACCACTCCTACAGCCCGGGACACGACACCAACGACTGTTGGGCCTTGAAGAACAAGATTCAAGATCTGATCGACATTGGAGTGCTGGAATTCATGCCAGACGGTGAGATGAAAATCTTCCGTTAAAGGGTTCTCCACTTGAAGTGACGAAGCTCAAGCTGAAAGACTTTTGCTTCTTTTTGAATTTTCAAAGTTGTAATTTCTTTTGCTGTCAAACAATTATCTGTTGATGATTAAACTCTGTTTTCATTAATGCATTGCATATGTTTGTCTTGAATTCATCCATTCGTTTCACTACGCTTATGCTTTTCTTTATGATATTTGACTCTTGATAAAAAGCTGTAAGCCTTTAGAGGGAGGATGACGAAACAATACCATGATCTTATACAGTATGCTTTTGAACAGACCTTGCTGATGATGTACAGGCATTTCTTTCAATTCCCAAACACTGGAGTTATAAGGAAGTTAATCCCTAGTCAACCCCTTCGAGCCAAAGAAGTAGGAGTTTTCTTTTCTAAACAATCAAAACCTTTGATATAAACCTGGGGCAGGGTAGTATCTCAGTTAAGTGCGCATTGAAGTCGCAAACTCTCAGTTCGTAACACAACGAACGACGTAGAAGAAGAAAGCATTCCTTTGGAATCAAAAGACAAGGGTGGTTCCCTATCACATAGATAGTCAATCTCTCAAAAGATAAAAAAAGCCCACTGAGCCAAAACCTGAAAAGGAGGCTTAAGAAAGGTGGGGCATCCCGCTGACTCTAATCTCGAAAAACAGGAACAGTCAGGCAAAAGTTAGGGATAACAAATCAAAATCAAAATAGTGGGGTCATTACAAAATCCTCAACAACATGAAAAATGTTGAAAAAGAAAAAGGAGATGATGACTGTCTCCCCAAATTCAACTGATGAACCATCACCCGAAAGTCGTTCCAAACTCAAAACAGAGTGTTACGCACAATTAACTGAGCTTAGGTTGGAGAACATCACGAAGAGCGGGTGGGTACCAATATACTTTGAGCTTTTATCCTTTGTTTCTTAAACCGTGAACCAAGCCACGTTACAACCCTTCAAAAGTCCTAATTGAAGCATGAGTTAGTTCGAAAGCATACTGTTACAAAAGGTATCCTGACTCCTGTAGGGCTTTACTCTAAATCTTGTGTTGGCTTGTCTTATGAAAAGTTTTCTGCTAAAAATGCATTTTTCAAAACTTCGAGACAAACATAAACTTTGCATTGCTTGAATATCACTGTCTGCATTTGGCTTTTTGTTTGACAGCGAAGAAATTCATACAGCGAATGTTCGGAGGAACGAAAACTCTCTCAGTAAGTAAAAATCACTTCAAGAGGATAACACTTCCATTGCAAATCTCCTATCAGCAGGGGGCATGACATGTCACCATCCAATTAACCTGGGGCAGTCCAGTCGAGGTCCAACAGATCTTTCAAAATCCAATTAACCTGGGGCAGTCCAGTCAAGTTTCAATAGATCTTTCAAAGTTCAGTTAACCTGGGGCAGTCCAATCAAGATTTCAAGAAATCTCTCAATATGTAGAGTAATCTGATTCAAGACTCCTTCATCACATTTTGGGGCATTCGAATGTCAAAAGTGTTCAACAATTTCCTTATCACCTCAAAAGACAAGATGTAGTTCAAGATGTGACCCAGAGACGGCGACATTCTGACACTTATTCCAGATTCATCCAGATGCAGTTTTACACGAGCTCATCATCAGGGAACCCTACACCGGTTCTTTCTCTAAATTCAAGACTTCTGAAAACAGTTCACGGGTTCTCCAGTAACGGATGTTAACCTATCGCTTGTTCAGACTCTTCTCAACGTTCTGAAAACAGTTCACGGGTTCTCCAATAACGGATGTTAACCTATAGCTTGTTCAGACACTTCTCAACGCTCTGAAAACAGTTTACGAATTCTCCAGTAAAGGATGTCAATCTATCGCTTGTTCAGACTCAAGACTTCTGAAAACAGTTTATGGATTCTTCCCAACAACGGATGTTAATCTATCAGCTTGTTCAGATGCAATTTCTGAAAACAGTTTATGGATTCTTCCCAACAACGGATGTTAATCTATCAGCTTGTTCAGATGCAATTTTTGAAAACATTTTACGGACGCTTCCCAACAACGGACGCTGCTCTATTGCTTATTCAATCTCAAGATTTCTGAAAATAGTTCACGGGTTCTCCAAGTAACGGATGTTGACCTATCACTTGTTCAGATTCTTCTCAAGACTTCTAAAAACAGTTTATGGATTCTTCCCAACAACGGATGTTAATCTATCAGCTTGTTCAGATGCAATTTTTGAAAACATTTTACGGACGCTTCCCAACAACGGATGCTGCTCTATTGCTTATTCAATCTCAAGATTTCTGAAAACAGTTCACGGGTTCTCCAAGTAACGGATGTTAACCTATCACTTGTTCAGACACTTCTCAACGTTCTGAAAACAGTTTACGGATTCTCCAGTAACGGATGTCAATCTATCGCTTGTTCAGATTCCAAGCCTTCATCTGCAGCAATCAGAGGACTCTCGCAATCCCCAGCCAGAGAACCTTCCAGAAGCTAACTCCATTCAGAGTCAAGTTTCATTATCCCCAGCGAAGCTAAAACTTCAAATTATCAATCCCTGGTGGAGCCAGACTAGTGAACCTTCTCTCCACAGAGTTACTTCCCGCCAAACTGAAGATTCTCAGTCTTACCTCCCCAGCATGAGTCAATTAGATTGGAACTCCCCAGTAGAGGTCATCAAGAATTCTCTTCCCCAGCAACAGCCAAGGAATTATTTTTCCGGCAGCAGTCAAGATTCTTTTATCTTCAGCCGTCCAAGATTCATTTATCCTCAGCAAGATAGCTCATCAGCTTACATGCGCATTCATCACATTCATGTCATAAACATTGATGTCACATACATTGCATCATGCATCATGACATTGCATACAACTAACCCTTTACTTTTTCAGGTAAGATCAGTTGACAGACAAAGATCATCTCCCAAGATTCATCCAAAAATAGTTCAGATGTGACCCGGACACGGAGACATTCTGATACTTATTCCAGATCCATCCAGACGCATCATCAGGAAACCCTACACCGGTTCCTCTTCAACTTCAAGACTTCTGAAAACAGTTCACGGGTTCTCCAGTAACGGATGCTAACCTATCACTTGTTCAGATTCTTCTCAAGACTTCTGAAAACAGTTTACGGATTCTTCCCAACAACGGATGTTAATCTATCAACTTGTTCAGATGCTTTTTTTGAAAACAGTTTACGGACGCCTCCCAACAAAGGACGCTGCTCTATTGCTTATTCAATCTCAATTCCTAAAAATAGTTTACGGATTCTCCAAACATGGATGTCAATCTATTGCTTGCTCGGACCCCCAATTCAGAGATGTCCCAAAACAGGGAGGCCTTTCTGATACTCGTCCACTCACCATTGACATACAGTTCAACATTACCAGATGGCATCTTTAAGCCCATCCTCCTGTCAGCCGTCGCCAGATGGCATCTTTAAGCCCATCCCCCGACAAGATTCTATCGCATCAGATGGCATCTTTAAGCCCATCACCAAATGGCATCTTTAAGCCCATTCACCTCTACCATCACATCGACGAGTGCAAATTTTCTGGGCACTCTAATGTCCAATCTTCTTTTACCTTCAAATCACGAAAGGCAAACTTGCCAATCTAACTCTTCAGGTTCAAGAAGATTGAACAGGGGCAACTGTTGTACCCCAAAATTTGCCCTCGCATTTTTCTCAAGAAATCACAGCTTCAGGCGTTTCCTGATTTTTCAGATTGGCTCAAGAATCGGTCAAACGGACTTTTCTCGTCAGTCAGACGCAATTAGGGTTTTATTGATTTTCAGGGCTCTAGAATGTTTCAAACAATTGGCTTAGGGTTTTGGTTGATTTTGGCTCAACTTTGATCAGGCGAACGCTCTTTGGAATTTAATCAGGAATTAGGGTTTTTGTGGGCACGTTCTCAGAAGGATTTAAATTCTACAATGCTTTGCAAGTTATTCCGAGATTTGGTTTGAATTCGCATTGTTTGACTTAATCAGTAAAAAGAATGCATTTGGATTGAATTCACATTTGTTTGTTTGAACCAGTCAAAGGATGCATTCAGTTTGGATTTGCAGTGTTTGGTAAAAAATCAGTAAGAAGGGAATACGTCTGATCAGTTATTACGTTTGACTGTGCTTTGCTTTGGATGATGGAAGCGCCAAGTTCATTATTTTGATCAACGTGGAATCAATGTTTAGTTGATTATTTATTATTCTAAAGATTAAATATCTGGAATTTAATTTTCAGTTATTTTAATTTAAAGAACTATAAATAATAAGTAAATAATTGAAAAAGGAGGAAATAGAATTAATTGGATAATAAAAACTTTTATTTATTTTTAAATTATTCGTACAATTATTGTTTACAATTTATTTACAACAATGATTTTGCATTAATTTAAATTTAAATAAAAAAATGAAACTATCCTATTTTTTCTAAGTCTCCAATTCTTCATTCTTCATTTAATACCCCTCTCCATTCAAATATTCATCTGCAAAAGAAAAGAAGAAAAGTCAAATAGCAGATAAGTAGATAAAAGAGACAAATATAAAATTCATCATTAAGGGCCACTGATTGGGATCAGTTAACCCTCTCTGCAAATCACGGGATTTCTCTCGGTTCACAAAGAGGGACGGATATTTATTTGCTAAAAATGAATGCACAAAAGTCAAATTGCACAATTCAAAAATTGTCAAACTGCATAGTTCAATACAAACAGAAAGTCCAAACTGGATCACAACTTTCAAACCATCCAAAACTGTCAAAGTACAAGTTACTATCCAAAAAGGTACCCAAGCTGTCAATAAAGAAGATTTGAAAAGATGTCAAAAGCACAAAATCTGGAAGAAAAGAGACAAGAATGCAGAGAAAAATTGATATGCAAGCAACTATCCCATTGTCATCATTTCCCAAGTGGCCCTTTCAGAACAAAAGTACAGCATAAGCATATTTTAATGCAAAACTGTACTGGAGAGAGAAGAAGAAGAGAAAAAGAAAGCAGGTTTAGGCTTTAGGCAGGAAGGAAGAAAATATAAAGAACTAAACACAGTACAGTAAAGGAGAGAGAAAACCAATACACCAAAAGATATACAAAAGCATAAGCCTTCAAGTCTCAAAAAGGACCAACAATCTGAAAACACATAACCTGTAAGCTTTCAAACCATAACAACCCAACAAGCATAAGCCATAAACCAGTTAACCTGCACAAGACCTGCATATGCCTTAAGGCCTAACCTGAAGCAGACCCCAAGCCAAAAACCTTGTACCATTCAACTCAACATATGTCCAAACACTCACCCTGCCTGAGGCCTAACATAAAACATGTCCTGCCTTAACCATTAACATATAAACCTTTGTGCTAAGCATAACCTGCCTATCATCACATTCAAAACAATCAAACCTCTGTCAAGTATCATACCTGCCTAAGCACCAAGCATCCAAAGCCAAACCACAGAACCCTCAGAGGAATACTCATCATTGGGCCATAAACGAACAATAAGGCAAGGCAGGCAACTCAGAGAAGGGACAAAGAAGCATCAAGGCCACTCAGGATAAACACAAGGCAACACAAGCATACGAGTAAACTAGGCAACACAAGCATACAAGTAAACTAGGCAACAAAGGCAAGCCAACGAGGAGAAGAGATAAAGAAGTGAATTTTTAAAAAGGGTTTTCAGTGCAATATCATCACGAAACCCTAAAATGGCAAAAAGGTAAAGATACCAGGAAGCTCAAAGAGATCATCAGCACTGCATCCCCGCCGGCAAGCTTCCAGAGCGCCAACTACCCTACCTCTCCTCCTTCTCCAAGACCGAAGGTAGTACGCCTTTCTCTCTCTTTTTCTTCCGCCACCTCAATAATAAAAGTTCAAGGTCAAAATTCAAAACGAAATAAGCATGAAACTCGTAAAAGAATATAAAGCATCAAGATCAAACCTTGTTTTCGTAAGACCTTTGGGCTCGAGCTATGGAGGAAGGAGAGTTTAGGGGGTAGCGTTAGTAGCTCAGGCGAGGAGGCTCAGTTCAACAACCATGGCCAAAAGACGAAGGCAAACGGAGAAGACAAAGCGAAACGAACAAGCGATGCCGCCGCTGCTCACAAACCCTAAACGTATGTCAAACTGAACACAAAACCTTCAAACCCTAAAACGTTTTTTGTGTAGAACTTGGGCCTTGCCCCTTTTTGAAATGCCATAAGCCCACTATATTCCAGTTAACACCCCCCCCCCCCTCCCCCCCCCCCCCCCCCCCCACGCGTACACTCTGTTTGGGCCAGTAAACCCTTGGCCCATTCATTCAGCATCCATTAGCTTTCTTTTTGTCATTTTAAACCTTTTTTTCAACTTGACCATTTCTTTTTCTTTTTCTTTCTTTTTCTAAATCAAATTAATTTTGTTTCTAAATAAACATTAAGACATGAAAATAATGCTTCAATACATTAATACTAAAATACATAAAAATACATTTTTAATTTAAAACATTTAATTTAAGTATTTTTTGTACATACATATAAAGATACATCTTTTATACACAATATAATTAAAATTGAAAACATTTTTCTTTTCATTTAATTAAAATTCTTTTTGTATATAATAAATAAAAATACATTTTTTTTTACATAATTTAAATTCTTAAATGAGAATATCCTTTTGTATCTACAAATTATAAAGATACACTTTTATATCAAAAAATGTAAAATGACAATTTTCAAACTTAGAAATATTTTCTTTTCTTAAAACATCCTTTGTGTACATATTAAAGAAAATACAAGATTATTAATTAGATTAAATAAACATTTAATTTTTCTTTAAGTCAAAACAATACTTAATAATACTCATTTAAATTCACATTGTCGCACCTGTAAATAATTACATACACCTATGCACGTACACTTACACAATGTACTTATACTTGATACATTACACATTTGCTTATCTTTGTATATTCGTTACATTTACATTTGATTGCAAATTCGATTTGGTTGTAATCTATTGGACACTATGTTCCTAAGTCTCATCCCCATTCGTAAATTTGTACCCCCACTCCCGGATACTTATTTTGTAATAGCGTAGATTTTACATTTTCGCAATTTACCGCTTTCGAATTATACCATGGTTAGACCTAGGGTTTGCATGTACATAAAATCAAACGCTAGATAACCTAATACAAGACAAATACATGAAATCAATACACAATCACACTTGCACCCTCTAGGGTAATTCCACATGTTGCCTTCCAAAATGGGCCATGCTTGCACGTCGAGTATCTTTGGCAAAACAAATTCAAATGATCATAAGTCCCTCGATGACGCTTTAGAATGTTGCCTAAATGGAATGATCATAGTCCCTTCTAAGCAAATTGCCAAAGACACTTGGCATCATTGCATTCATGGTCCATACGATGACCCGCGCCCGTCCCGTTAAACATCCTAAACGCAAGATTGTCCATCAATTTCAATGGTGAAACAAAATTGTTAAAAAGGGTTGAAAACATAGAGAAAACCTTTGAGTACAATAGGGTAGACAAAACTCTTAGTTAATTGAGATCAACTTGCAAAAACCCTTGCCTTCTTTTCAAAAACCACATTCCACAAACACTTTCAAAACAAACTCTCAAAAACACTTTGAAACATCTTTTCGAAAAGATACACACCTTTGTAAAACATTCGAGTAAAGAATTGTTACAAGGGTAGCCTAAGACAAGGCATCTTCTTCAAAAACATTTTCAAAACACACACACACACACACACACACCAATTTCAAGCAATCGAAAATCAAGGCAAGTGATCTAGAAACCAAGTAACTAAGAACCCATGGATAACCATGGATGAAAAGGGTGCTAATACCTTCCCTTTTCATAATCTACCCCCCGAACCCACGAAATATCTCAAAATGTTTTTGTTGTGCTTTTTTTAACCTTTCCTTTAGGATAAAATAAAAAGTCGGTGGCGACTCTTGCTCAACCGAACAAGTGCGAATACAAACACAAAACCACAGTCAGTTCTCCCACCGTATCACAGTGAATATTTGGGTCGTGGACCATATTATAAGTGAGGTGCAAGCATAAAAATTTACGCCCATTTGGCAAAAAAATGTATTTTTGAGCACATTTGACTTTTGGCAATTTTGCAAAATGGGTCAACTTTGACAAGGCATATCACTTCCAATTTTAACCATAGAGAGGTGTTCTTGGACTTTTTAGAAATCTTAGGATGTCCCCTAAGCAACCCTTTTGGTCTCATCTCAATTGGGTCTTCCATGTTCATGTAAGAAGCTTTAACCCAAAAGGTGTTTTTGTTGACTTTTCAAAAGGACCCATAATGTAGAAATTCATATCCTTTTATGAGTGCATATTTTGAACTTGTGGGTTGAAGATGAGTTGTTGGGAATTGAATCCTCTTCAAAATGTGCTTTGGATGGAAAATTTATGATAAAGTATGTGGAAGTTATGCTTGGTCAAAGTTTGGTTAACTTTTCCTAAGAAACCCTAATTTAGTAACTTTTGGGTTTTGATGAATTTAGGGCATTCCTTGAAGAATCATGATCAAACCTTGATCAAATTATGGATATCTCTTCAAAATGTTGATGTTGACCAAAAATCTTGAAGTTTTACTGTATGTGGGCCACAGCTGACTTTTGACCTAATATAGTCAATTCTCAAGCATCTGAGCAGTTTATTGAGAAAACTTCTTGTGCAAGGCATGAAACTTGACATGGAGGGTCTTGAGAACATATTAGGACCATGGAGATCATATTAGGTCTTTGGAGTCCACCTATCTTGATTAAAATGGAAACCCTAATTTGAGACACACTGCCGTAGGAGAGAGTTTGTCTTGTCAACTCTTGGGCAAACTTGAGCAAATTGAGGATCTCTAGGAGTATGTATTGAGTAAAATGAGAGGGAAAATTTTGGGGTACAACAGCTTCCCCTGTTCAATCTTCTTAAGCCTGAGGATATAGATTGGTTGTTTGCCTTTCGTAATCTGAAGGTAGAAGATGATTGAACATTAGAGTGCCCAGAAATTTGCACTCGCATGAAGTAATACTTGATTTGTGATATTGGGAATGGGCTTATAGATTCCATTTGGAGGTTGATGATAGAAGATTGTCGGAGATGGGCTTAAAGATGCCATCCTGGATGTGATGGAGAATCGTCGGAGATGGGCTTAACGATGCCATCTAGAGAATGTTGATTTCCTGAGATATTCCTTTGATGAGAGTCCCTGTTCCTGTCGTTAAGGAGGAATCTATTATGGATTGTTAGTATCTGTCTTGGGAGAAATAGAGTTTTATGAGCTTCAGTTGTCAGTTACTCTACTGGGTAAATAACTCCGACTTGAGGAAGCGGAAGTGAACTGCATATCTGGTCGGTGTACACGCTGTACCACGACTAACTGGGGAAATGTGAAACCGATCAGGTTTGATCAGGTCTCGGACTTACACTGTTGTGACTGTTGATTGGAGATAAGAGAGAAGGAACCTGGATAGTAAGGTTATGAGAAGGAATCTGGATATTAGGGTTACTTCTAAATGAATGCCTGGATAGTAGGGCTGCAAGAAGGAACCTGGATAATAGGGTTGCTTCGATATGAAAGCCTTGATAGTAGGGCTGTAAGAAGGAACCTGGATAGTAGGGTTACTTTGATATGAAAGCCTGGATAGTGGGGCTGTTAGAAGGAACCTGGATAGTAAGGTTACTTCGATATGAAATCCTGCGTAGTAGGTTTGTGCGAAGGAACCTGGATAGTAGGGTTACTTCGATATGAAAGCCTGGATAGTAGGGTTGTGAAAAGGAACCTGGATAGTAGGGTTACTTCGATATGAAAGCCTGGATAGTAGGGCTGTGAGAAGGAACCTGGATAGTAGGGTTACTTCGATATGAAAGCCTGGATAGTAGGGCTGTGAGAAGGAACTTAGATAGTAGGGTTACTTCGATAAGAAAGCTTGGATAGTAGGGCTATGAGAAGGAACCTGGATAGTAGGTTGCTTTAAAATGAAAGCCTGGATAGTAGGGTTGTGAGAAGGAACCTGGATAGTAAGGTTATGAGAAGAAACCTGGATAGTAGGGTTGCTTCGAAATGAAATCCTGGATAGTAGGGCTGTGAGAAGAAACCTGGATAGTAGGGTTACTTCGATATGAAAGCCTGGATAGTAGGGCTGTGAGAAGGAACCTGGATGGTAGGGTTACTTCAATATGAAAGCCTGGATGGTAGGGCTGTGAGAAGGAACCTGGATAGTAGGGTAACTTTGATATGAAAGCCTGGATAGTGGGGTTGTGAGAAGGAACCTGGATAGTAAGGTTACATCGATATGAAAGCCTGGGTAGTAGGGATGTGAGAAGGAACCTGGATAGTAGGGTTACTTCGATATGAAAGCCTGGATAGTAGGGTTGTGAGAAAGAACTTGGATAGTAGGGTTACTTCGATATGAAACCCTGGATAGTAGGGCTGTGAGAAGGAACCTGGATAATAGGGTTACTTCGATATGAAAGCCTGGATAGTAGGGTTGTGAGAAGGAACCTGGATAGTAGGGTTACTTCGATATGAAAGCCTGGATAGTAGGGCTATGAGAAGGAACCTGGATAGTAGGGTTGCTTTAAAATGAAAGCCTGGATAGTAGGGTTGTGAGAAGGAACCGGGATAGTAAGGTTATGAGAAGGAACCTGGATATTAGGGTTGCTTTGAAATGAAAGCCTGGATAGTAGGGCTGTGAGAAGGAACTTGGATAGTAGGGTTACTTCGATATGAAAGCCTGTATAGTAGGGCTGTGAGAAGGAACCTGGATGGTAGGGTTACTTCGATATGAAAGCCTAGATAGTAGGGTTGTGAGAAGGAACCTGGATAGTAGTGTTACTTCGATATGAAAGCCTAGATAGTAGGGTTGTGAGAAGGAACCTGGATTGTGGGGTTGCTTTGATATGAAAGCCTGGATAGTAGGGTTGTGAGAAGGAACCTTGATAGTAAGGGTATGAGAAGGAACCTTGATAGTAGGGTTGCTTTGAAATGAAAGCCTTGATAGTAGGATTGTGAGAAGGAACCTGGATAGTAGCGTTGCTTCGATATGAAAGCCTGGATAGTAGGGCGGTGAGAAGGAACCTGGATAGTAGGGTTGCTTCGATGTGAAAGCCTGGATAGTAGGGTTGTGAGAAGCAACCTGGATGGTAGGGTTACTTTGATATGAAAGCCTGGATAGTAGGGTTGTGAGAGGGAACTTAGATAGTAGGGTTACTTCGATATGAAAGCCTGGATAGTAGGGTTATGAGAAGGAACCTGGATAGTAGGTTTACTTCGATATGAAAGCCTGGATAGTAGGGTTGTGAGAAGGAACCTGGATAGTAGGGTTACTTCGATATGAAACCTTGGATAGTAGGGTTGTGATAAGGAACCTGTATAGTAAGGTTACTTCAATATGAAACCTGGGTAGTATGGCTATGAGAAGGAACCTGGATAGTAGGGTCACTTCAATATGAAATCCTGGATAGTAGGGCTGTGAGAAGGAACCTGGATAGTAGGGTTACTTCGATATGAAAGCCTGGATAGTAGGGCTGTGAGAAGGAACCTAGATAGTAGGGTTACTTCGATATGAAAGCCTGGATAGTATGGTTGTGAGAAGGAACCTGGATAGTAATGTTACTTCAATATGAAATCCTGGATAGTAGGGCTGTTAGAAGGAACATGGATAGTAGGGTTACTTCGATATGAAAGCCTGGATAGTAGGGTTGTGAGGAGGAACCTGGATAGTAGGGTTACTTCGATATGAAAGCCTTGATAGTAGGGCTGTAAGAAGGAACCTTGGTAGTAGGGTTACTTCAATATGAAAGCCTGGGTAGTAGGGCTGTAAGAAGGAACCTGGATAGTAGGGTTACTTCGATATGAAAGTCTGGATAGTAGGGCTGTGAGAAGGAACCTGGATAGTAGGGTTACTTCGATATGAAAGCTTGGATAGTAGGGTTGTGATAAGGAACCTGGGTAGTAGGGTTACTTCGATACGAAAGCCTGGATAGTAGGGCTGGTAAGAAGGAATCTGGATAGTATGGTTACTTCAAAGTGATAGTGTAGATTAGTTGACTAGTTTAGTTTCGGGAACTGAGTTTCCGTTAGTCGTCTGTAGATGTAATTTGGATAATTGCTGGATTTGTTGAAGCTAATCGTCTTTTCCTGCAAAAGATATCAGGGTTAGTTATATGCGATGCATGAAATGTAGGGTGAGATGATGTTCTCAAAATAAATGAGATTATGTTGTATATGACATGTATGTGTATGTCAAGATGTATGTTTATAAAATGCTATCGGGGTATGCTCGCGTCTGGGAAAATAAATCCCTGACGGTTGCTGGAGATTTGTAAATATTCTATCGGGAAGAGATGCTGGAGGATAACTCTGCGGGGACCAAACTTAAGGGGAGGAGATACTCTGTTGGTAGACCCGCTGATCTGGAGGAATAAACTTAGCTGGGGATGAAATTTGTTGCTGGAGATGATGAGCTTTGTTGGAGATTGAGCTTCTAGATCTGGAGAAATAAACTCTGCTTGGAGGATTAAATTTACTGACTCTCCCACGATTATGAACCTCGGTTGGGGGTAGTTATGTCCTATTTCGGGAAATCTGACGTTAATGCCTTTGGATACTAACTCTTTGTGGAGCGTATGTACCAATAATCATATTCCCAAGCTGGCTCTATCCCGGTACCTGCTGGGCAGAGTAACTGTAGGGTTTGGCACTTCTTATTTTTGCCCCTGTTTCTGGAATTACGAGTAATTTTCTTTTGTTTCTTATGTAAATATTTATGATCAGCAATCATTTTCAAATGCATATATCAAAAATAAATCATTGGACGTTCTTGCAAAACAAAACAGAAAAAGAAAAACAGATTGAAGTTTCTTGTGAAAATGATTTGTATTGATTTTCGAAGTGGGTCTGTAATAGGCGTTTTTGTACAAAGAGGCTGACGTCCTAATAAGAGAACGTCGCCGAAAAATAGAATTTATACAATTTATGCAAAAGCAAGAAAAACAACTATGTGAAACAACCCCATTAGATTCCAACTCTGCTATTGCCTTTATATCTTCAAGCGTCTCATCACTTTGCTTCTTGGCCGAAGGTTGATCAGATTGGTTGGTGTCGTCTGAGCTTGATAGTCAATACTGAAGTCTGGTCGCAAGATGATCCAATGAGACATAGTGATACGCTTCAATCCCTAACTTTTTCCTGGACCGCCCTTTCGGGTTTTCAGTCCACCGGGATACCCTTTTTTGCCCAAGCCTCCCTTTCGGGTTTTCGACTTGCCGGGTGTACAGATTTTTTTTATTTTCATCCCCTACTTTTGCCTAAACCCTTTTAGTTTGCCGGGAAGCCCTTATTTTTGCCTAGGCCAGTCAACCTATCGGGTCTTTTGATTAGGCGTAGTATCTTTTCACTATGTCTGCATTGACAGGGTGAGGAAGGTCGTCACTATCCATGGTGGTTAGAATCATAGCTCCACCCAAAAAATATTCTTAACCGCAAATGGCCCTTCGTACGTGGGGGTCCATTTGCCCCTGGGATCACCTTGCGGCAGTATGATGCGTTTGATCACTAGATCCCCGACTTGATATTCTTGGCGCCTGACTTTCTTTTTAAAAGCCTTGATCATTCTCTTTTGATACGTTTGACCATGGCAGATAGCAGTAAGTCTCTTTTCATCGAATAAATTTAACAGATCAAGTCGGGTTCAGATCCAGTCGTCTTCATTCAAACCTACATCCTTTATAATCCTGAGAGAAGGTATTTGGACTTTGATGGGTAAGACTGCCTCCATGCCATATACCAGAGAGTATGGTGTTGCCCTGTCGACGTCTGTGCTGAGGTACGGTATCCATGAAGAGCAAATGGTAACATCTCATGCCAGTCTTTGTATGTCACCGTCATCTTCTGTACAATATTTTTGATGTTCTTGTTAGCTGCTTCAATAGAGCCATTCATCTTTGGCCGGTAGTGAGAAGAATTATGGTGTTGTATCTTGAACTGTTTACAGAGCTCGGTGATCACTGTGTTGTTGAGATTCATACCATTGTCATTTATAATTCTCTCCAGTACACCATATCGACAGATTAGGTTATGTCAGATAAACTGCGCCACGACGTTCTTGGTTACTGTAGGAAAGGAAGCTGCCTCAACCCACTTCGTGAAGTAATCAATGGCTACTAGGATGAAGCGGTGTCCATTAGAAGCGGTGGGCCTGATTTATCCGATCATGTCGATGCCCCACATTGCAAAGGGCCACGGAGCTATCAAGACGTTCAAGGGGACAAGAGGCACATGCACCTTATCAGCGTAGATTTGGCATTTATGACAAGTTTGAGAGTGCTGATAACAATCGGCTTCCATAGTGGACCAGTAATATCCTGCCCGTAAGATCTTTTTAGCCATGGTATCTCCATTAGAATGGGTTCCGAAGGTGCCTTCATGTAGATCTATCATGATCCTCTCTGCTTCGCTCTTGTCTACACACCATAGTAGTGTGGAGTCATGGTTGCGTTTATAGAGGATTCCATTACTGAGGAAGAACTTTGCAGCAAACCTTCTCAGAAACTTCTTATCATTGACAGATGCACCTTCGGGATACTCTTGAGCCTCGAGATACCTTTTGACTTCGTGAAACCAGGGTTTGTCTTCCACTTCTTCGGTATCAATCTCACAGTAGTGTGCTGGTTCATCTAACCTCTCAATGGTGATTTGGGGAGCTTCATTGTCCCACCTAACTTTGAACATAGAAGACATGGTAGCTAGCGCGTCCGCTAACTGGTTATCCTCTCGTGGGAAATGTTCAAAAGTTACCTCCTCAAAGTGTGGGAGCAATGTCAGTACACACTCTTTGTAAGGAATTAGATTCGCGTGCTTCGTATCCCACTCGCCTTTGATTTGACTTATCACCAAAGCAGAATCCCCGAATACCTTCAAGAACTTGATCCTTAGGTCTATAGCAGCCCTAAGACTAATGATACATGCTTCATACTCTGCCATGTTATTAGTGCAGTTGAAACATAATCGGGAAGTGAACGGAGTATGACAGCACTCGGGGGATATGATTACAGCGCCAATGCCGTTACCCAGTGCGTTTGAGGCTCCATCAAAGTACATAGACCATTGGGATCCCTCCTCAGGTCCTTCATCCGATCCAGGTTCTTTGTAATCAGTCACCAACATACTAATCTTATCCGGGAACTCAAAATTCATGGACTGGTAGTCATCCACGGCCTGATGAGCCAAATGATCAGCCAATACACTCCCCTTTATTGCTTTTTAGGTTGTATATTATATGTCGTATTCGGTTAAGATCATTTTCCAACTTGTTATCCTTCTGGAGAGAGCGGGCTTCTCGAAAATGTACTTGATCGAATCCATCTTCGATATCAATAAGGTAGTGTGAGTCAACATATACTGTCTCAGTTGGCGAGCAGCCCATGCTAAAGCGCAACAAGTTTTCTCGAGCAATGAGTATCATGTCTCATAGTCGGTAAACTTTTTTCCAAGGTAGTATATTGCGTGCTCTTTTCGACCAGACTCGTCATGCTGCCCCAACACACACCCCATTGAATTGTATAACACTGTAAAGTATAATATAAAAGGTCTTCCTTCAACTGGAGGCATCATAATTTGCGGTTCTTGAAGGTATTCTTTGATTCTCTCGAAAGTGGTCTGGCATTCATCATTCCACTTTACCACTTGATCTTTCTTCAAAAGCTTGAATATTGGCTCACAAGTAGTGGTCAGATGTGAAATGAACCTAGCGATGTAATTCAGACGTCCCCAGAAACCTCTAACCCCTTTCTCTATGCGGGGAGCCGGAATCTCTTGTATAGCTTTTACCTTTGCATGGTCTACCTGAATACCCTTGTCACTGACAATGAAACCCAGAAGCTTACCAGACCTTACCCCGAAGGTGCACTTGTTCGGATTCAACCTCAACTCATATATCTTCAACCTATCGAACAACTTTTGGAGATGATCAAGGTGCTCTTCCTCAGTCTGAGACCTGGCTATCATGTCATCAACATAAACTTCGATCTCATGGTGAATCATATCGTGGAACAAAGAGACCATTGCGCGGTGATAGGTTTCCCCATCATTCTTCAACCCAAAAGGCATCACCTTCTAGAAGAAGGTGCCCCACTGTGTAACGAAGGTTGTCTTCTCCATGTCTTCAGGAGCCATCTTGATCTGGTTGTAGCCAGAGAAACCATCCATGAAGGAGAATATTTTATGTTGCGCGGTGTTGTCGACCAGAACATCAATGTGAGGAAGTGGGAAGTCATCCTTGGGGCTTGCCCGGTTCAGATCTCTGTAATCAACACACATCCGTACCTTACCGTCCTTCTTAGGTACCAGAACAACGTTGGCAACCCACTGTGGATAGGAAGTGACATCTAAGACTCTTGCGTCAAACTGTTTCATGACTTCTGCCTTGATCTTCTCTGACATTTCAGGACGTATACGACGAACCTTCTGTTTAATCGGAGGACAATATTCTTTAGTCGGCAGGCAATGTACCATAATATTAGTGTCCAAACCAGGCATGTCTTCATAGGACCAGGCGAAGATCTCAACATAGTTGTGCAACATCTGTATCAACCTCTGTTTGACGCTAAGCTCCATATTTGCACCTATTTTAACCTCTTTTCTGTCTTCCTCAATACCCAAGTTCACTGTCTCAACCGGCTCTTCATGGGGTTGTATGGCCCTTTCTTCCTGCTATAATAGTCTAGCAAGTTCTCCTGGCACCTCATAATCATCCTCACCTTCGTCCTCGGCTTGGTTAATCGGATTTTTGAAGTCATAACTAGCAATAGCAGAGCTGTTATCAATGGGATCCAGAGTGGATATGGATCTGCATTATGATACATGAGTGTGTGTAAGAGAATAGTTGTTTTGATAAAGTGAAAGTAGGAAAGAAAAACAGAGAGCGCAAAATTTGTATGCAAGAAACATCCAATGCTTTATTAATGATATATGAAATGACAAATAATAGCCTTCACAAGCAAAGCTAAGGTGCCTCGGGCAAGGCACCAGGCCGTAAAGTTTCAAATTGTTTATTATAAATCTAAAAACAAGTAAGTCAATTACTGTGGAATAAAAGAAACAGGTACAAAGTCCCCAGCCGTCCAGTTACTCAGTCCACCGTTGGTAGTTGGGTAGATCCAACTGTCCATGTCTGAGTCTTCCTCGCTGTCTTCAATGGCATTAACCCTGCGATTGTTGATACGTAGGGGAGGTCCTTCAGCGCGAGTGCGTCTAACAGCCCTTTGAGCCCCTGTAGTAAAGCCCAAACCAAATTTGTCAGTTTTATGAGTGAAATCAGGGAGCTGACCCCAATTGGCACACCCACCTTCTTCAACCACGGCCCTGGCGTCCTTGAGAGAAGCCATCTTCAAAGGAGGTTTGTTGCTAGTAGTTTCAGTCGATGCCAAGATCTGAGGGACCTCTTCAAAGTTCTGACAAGGAGTTTCTATGAATTCCCCATCCATCTCTATGTATCAGAAGGAGTTGAGGTGGCTCACCATATATTCTTCTTCACCCCGTATTGTGACAGTCTTTCCTTTCACCAGATACTTCAGCATTTGGGGGAGTGTGGAGGTAACTGCCCCAGCCTAGTGGATCCAAGGACGACCTAGCAAACAAGAATACGACGGCCTGATATCCATCACATAGAAGGTGGACCCAAAAGTCTGAGAACCTACTTTGACAGGGATGTTCACTTCCCCGTTGTTATACCCCAAAATTTTCCCTCTCCTGTCTCAAGGATTCTTAGAATTACTTCAGTCAAGTTTCAAGCCTCAGACCACATTTTCTAAGAAGAATCATTCAAATTATCAAAAGGGGGAAAATGAGCAAAATTGGAGTTTCTGCTGGAAAAGTCAACCAGACACTAAAAAAGTCAAACTTTGACTTTTGGATCAAATTTGAGTCCCAAAAATCACATTATGTCAAGACATCCAAAAAAATGAACTTTGATCATCAAAAGTCAAGAGAATCAAAATCCAACTTTGCAAGACTTTGAGATTTTTCTAAGTATTCTCTATACTTGGTTAATTTCATTTGCTTCATGGCATTTTACTACAACTCCAAATAATTCAAGATGATGCAATTAATTCAAGTTATTACAAAGTGACATTTTGCAAAATTACAAATTCTAAAACTATGTCTTGATTAAAACCTTGTCACAATATTTTTGCCTTTGTCATAATGTGCAAAATGCCAAATTTGCGACATGCTACAAACTATGTTGTCCAAAGTTGAATAAAATGTGATATGCCACAGCACCCCAGGCTTCCCTACAAGAAAGCTTGTGCAATGTTGCATCCCAAGTATACATGCTGCCCAATACAGTCCAAAACTGCTCTATGCAGTCTGCCCAAACCAGCACCACAACAGCCCCAAAATTGCACCAAAATGGAAAAGGAAAATTGTGTGCATAAAGTATCAAAGCAGTAGGAAAAAACAATTCAAAATGACTTATTTGTTTTCCCCCCTAAACCACAGTCAAGGGGTCTACAAAAGAGGACTGTCTCATAAGACAAAGAAGTTAGAGGCTGGATTTTGAGGAGAGGAAAAATTTTCTAGAGAAAAGATAGAGAGTTTTGTTGAGTAGAAAAACAATATTTTGTGCAACTTTGACTCATTTTCAAAACCAAATCTGCTCTTGTTCAAAACAGAAACCCAACTCATTGCTCCACAATACAAACTCTTCCTCAAAGACTGTCCAAACATAACCAAAAAACAGTCTTTGTAGTGTTGTTCATCCCTATCCTCAAAACACCAAAAACATTACAGTACAGTCCAGCTTAGTTTCAACAGTCCGGAGTAGCTTTCTGGATTTTCATTGAGATCCTCGTCACATTTGGAAAAACATTCAGATTTAAAATAGACAGTGCAGTCCAGAGGTAAGTCTTCTTAACTTGATATCTCATCATACATCAATAATGATTTGTTTATTTTGAAGACAAGATGTAGCACTTTAATATCTTTTTGAACTAGCCATCTGCACCTTGTTTAGGCTTATTCAATCATTTGTTGTTCATGCTTATTCATTATATGCCATAAACTAACCTGTACAATCAGTAAAACAATGTTTAAGGCAGGAAAATGTAGCTTGCATCGACACATACCATCATGTATCGACCCATCCTAGTGAAAAAACAGGGTATGAGTCGACACATAACCCTCATGCGTCGATCCATACTGAGTTCAGGTCACAGAGTAGAAGCTAGAAGGGCTTATGAGTCGATACATACGCGTTTCGCGTCGACACGAGAAGGGTGCATGGGTCGACACATCCCATTATGTGTCGACTCATACTGAGTCATTTTTGTTTTATAGGAGCAGGGAAAAGCTATGTATCGATGCATAGCAGCATGGGTCGACACATAGTGGTTCGAAATGCATTTCTTCCTATATTTTGCATTATTTTTACATTAACTTCGTTATTGTTCGATATGGTTGTAATATTTTAGTTTCTACCTCATCCCTATTGTTAATTTGTACCCCCCATCCCTCTAAAATGATGTAATAGCTTAGATTTTATTTTCCTTATTTTTACTTGCTTTTCATATATGGTTAGTAAAATAAGATGTATGACAAGATAAAAAAACTAACAAGTAGCTCACCAAAAATCAAAGACAAATGCATGTAAACTAACACACTCGCACACTAACACCTCTAGGGTAATCTCACTTTGTCCCCTTTCGGAAAATAGTCATGTTCCTCGAACATGGACGTTTTAGCAAAGACCCTCAATAAAAGATCGTAGTCCCTCGATGACCCTCGATGTTGCCTTCGGTAAACGATCTAGTCCTTAAGCGACATTGCTAAAACGTTCCATGAGTTGCCTTCTATGACTATGTAAACGTCCCTACACCCGTCCCTTCACATCCAATGATGGGACTTCTTACCAAAACAATGGTAAGATAGCCACATCTAAAGGAGAAGGAAAAACACATTTAAGACCTTTTGAGTAGGTAGTTTCGCTCTTAGTTACTCGTTTTCTTGCAACTACAAAAAACACTTTTATACATCAACACTCTTATTTCAAAACATTTCCAAAAGATAAAACATTTTGTATACGTTCTTATAGAGACAAGAACCATTGCAAAATATCTTTCCGAAAACCACTTTCCAAATCACAATCCACGAGTACACCTTTGAACTATCTTTCGAAACAAAACTTTGTATACGTTCTCATAGAGACGAGAACCATTACAAGGATATTTTCAAAATACTTTCAAAGCTCACACCACAAAACACCTTCAAACGAAAGCAAGTTGATCTAGCGAGTAACTAAGACCCTATGGAAAACCATGGATGAAAAGGGTGCTAATACCTTCCCTTTTCATAATCTACCCCCCGAACCCGAGAAAACATCTCTAAAGGTCTTTCCTGTGCTTTTTCATCTTTCCTTTTGGATAAAAGAAAATTTGGTGGCGACTCTTGCTAAACCGCAACATTTGCAAACACAAACGCAAAACCTCAAGTCATTTCTCCCACCGTATCACACTCGTGCACCATTCTATTTGATCCGTCAAAATCCCTTACCATAATGTGACTAGGCTTTAGAGTTAAACCCTCGCAATCCAACCGATCCAACGCCTTCTTCGGTAGAACATTCATTGAAGACCCAGTATCTACCAGCACATGAGCCAAAGTGGTTCCCCTGCATTCAATCGAGACATGCAGAGCATCATTATGCTTCCTTCCCTTTGGTGTCAAATCCGCATCTAAAAAACCCAACCCATTATCAGCAGTCAGGCTGGCCACACAATCTTTGAACTGATCAGCTAAAGTCTCTTGTGGAACATGCACAATTTTGAGGAATGCAATCAAAGACTTCGCATGGGCCTAGGAGCACAACAGCAGGGATAACAGGGATATCTTTGATGGGGTCTACCACAGCTGCTCGACCACATTGTAGTCGCTCTTCTTAATGATTTTCAAAATTTCCTCCCTCTCTTGCTTAGAGGCTTCCACTACAATTTTCTTAGGCGCCTCCGTCCGAGCAGGATCATCTATAATTTCTTTGCCGCGGGTATCAGACGATTCGCCGACAAGGGTAATAACTGGAGTAAGAACAGGAACTGTAGTTGATGTACTAGCAGGAACAGTAGATGGAATGACAATAGGTTTGTTGACGGTCTTAGGGGAAATCTCGGGGGAGAAGACCCTTCCACTTCGGGTAACCTTGTTGGTACCGATAATGTTACCAATATCAGGATCAGCCTCTTCATCTTTCAAATCTTGTTTGATGCCATGATAGTACACATAGGCACCATAATGCCATGGGACAGCTTTGTCCGAGACATACGGGACAGGACCAGGAACAGTGATTATCAGCGGAGCAATTCTTGGAGCAAATGTAATCCTAACAGGTCTTCTCGAGGAGACCTTGGAAGGATTGGCGAAAATGGTTATAATGGCAACGTCTTCAGATGGAACAGCGCGAACCAAAGTTTTCTCAAACAAAATTTCTTTGCTATCTATCAGGCGTTGAACACCTAATTTCAGCAAACGGCAACCAAAAGGTAGAAACGAACACATGTGGCAACCTTCACCACAACCCGGAAATAAACCGGCCAACAGCAAATTTTTCTTGATAGTCATGAGAGGAGTAAAAACTTCATCAACAGAGGTAACAAACAAATCAGTGTCAACTGCATTAACTCCATGACCAAGTTTAGGCATGGGAGCAGTTATGACATTTGGCTTTTTCGGAGCATCAAACTCTATTTCCTTGGCTTCAATCATATCTTGTACTTTGTTCCTCAGATCCCAACAGTCATTTGTATCGTGTCCAGGACTCTCAGAATGATAGGCACACCGGGCATTTGGATTATATCAGGGAGATGTAGTATTTGGATTCTTGGGAGCCTCTTTCAAGGTTGCCAAGTTGGATCTCAGCAGATGAGGTAGAACTTCAGCCAATGTCATGTTGATTCGGGTAAATTTCCGTTGTGGTCTTTCCACCCTTTGTTGATTGTTGCATTGTGGAGCAACTGCAGGTCTAGGTATCATCGCGGCACTTACTGTCTGATGATGTTCAGCCATGTTTTGGCCCCTCTGGCTATAAATGGTGCTGGCTTCCTTCTTACTAGCAAAAGGCTTCTTTACTAAACTCGAAGAGGCATCCTTCTGTATCTTGCCGCTTCGAATCCCAGCTTCTACTCTCTCTCCAGTTAGAATCAGCTCGGTGAAACCAGCTGATGAGTTGTCGATCAAATGATTGAAAAATGGACCCGATAGCGTCCCCAGAAACATATCAACCAGCTCCCTATCAGACGACAGGGGTTGAACTCTCCTAGCCAAGTCTCTCCATTTTTGTGCATAATCTTTAAAGCCTTCACTTGCACCCATGGACATACTCTGGAGTTGAGTACGAGTAGGAGCAAGGTCGGTGTTATATTGATACTGCTTGTAGAAAGCAACAGCCAGATCTTCCCAGTTTCGGACATTTGCTCCCTCCAGCTGGTAGAACCATTCAAGCTAAGTCCCTGACAGACTATCTTGAAAGAAATGAACCCACAGATTTTTATCAGCGGTGTGGGGCTGGATCTTTTTGACATAAGAACGGAGATGGAGTTTTGGGCAGGACACCCCATCATACTAAGCAAAAACTGGAGCTTTGAACTTCTGCGGGATGACCACTCCTGACACCAATCCCAATTCTTTGAAATCCAGTCCAGGTATCTTTTGAACTTCCATGGCACTCAGACGATCTTCCAACTGCTTGTATCTATCCTCAGCAGGAGGATATTTCTCATCATTGTAATCGGTATCGTTGTCAAAAACAGCAGGATTGGGATCCTTCTCTTCTTCCTAATTCTCCCCTTCCTTGGATGAAGAGGTCAGATCGACCTGTCGCTTCAACCGCTCTCCAAACCTTCTACCCATATTCAGGATACCAGCAGCCTTCTTCTTTTTCTTCTTCTCTTTCAGGATGAGGGCTTTCAAATCCTCCTGCCCTTTTTCCAGACTTATGAACATTTGTTGGAACTGGTCGTTCTGTGCCCGAAGGTCCTTGATGGTTTGTTCGGAAGACATTTCTGCTGAAATAAACAGCGAAGAAGATGAGAAACTTGTAATGGTACCTGTACATGCAATGTTATGAATGGGATATGCATGCAATGATTTCAAAGACTTCGGGAAATTTAAATTTGCAAACCAAAATAAACAAAGATTTTATTAGCTGAATTTGAAGGTTCAAAATGCCTTTTAGGCGTTACAATTAAAAATAAATCTAAAACTAGAAAAGAAATCAAAATTCCCATGGATGCTTCCTCTTTGTGCCGAGATAATCATTGAGCCCTCTTTCTTCATGCAGTTGCTTTGTGAGCTCTAAAACCTTCCTCTCTTGAGCATGGAACTGATCCCTGTAAGTATCCCGCTCCTTCATCAACTGAATCCAAGACCTCTATAATTCTCCAAGATCAGTGGGCATGTAAGGATAGAGAACCGTGTAAGGAATACCCCCTTCAGTAGTGGGTTCCACAATCACTGTTAAAACGGCCACATAGGGCATCATAAGCTTTTGGGCACGAGCTCGTACCCATTTGAGGTAAGGTTCCATAGGAATGGAAGTTTTTTGCCCCAAAGCCCTGGTGCCAGATCTGTTTACCATGCCCCAAGCTCGTATGAACCTTTGGCGATACTCGTGAACATCATCCTCATAGTTGAATATAATTCCCTCAATAAGTAACTCGTGGGGACCATCTCTTTGAGCATAACCAAATTGTCGCAGAGCTAAACAAGTATTGTAGGTTATACCCCCTCTGATACCAAGTAGCGGGACATTAGGGTACTCCCCACGGCGGTTAATAATAGCAGTATTTTCCATAGCTCGAGAACACCAAAGAATATTCGTATGAGCGAGTGACATTATCCTTTGCGACCAACCCATACCTTCTTCATTCTTCAGTACTGACTTGGGGAGGTGGGAAATAAACCACCTCGACAGCAATGGCATGAAACACATAAGAACCCCTCTTCTCTTCATGGTACGAGTATGGAGAGTGTGCAGAATATCTCCGAGTAAGGTAGGCACAGGGTTGCGAGAGAGGAAAACCTTTATAGAATTCACATCTATGAATGAGTCTGGATTATGGAATAGGACTAACCCATAGATTAGAAGAGCTAAGACCTCCTCAAAAGCCTGAAAATACATATCATCCCAAAACAGTTGGGCCTTGTCTATCAGAAACTTAGCTAGAAAACCCTTAACTCCGCTTCTTATTTCCCAATTGGATACCACGTCGGCCCATTTCAGATGCAAAGCTAAGGAAATGACTTCTGGCTTAGGAACTTCTTCTAGACCTGTGAAGGGCAACTGTTCAAGAATGGGTATATCCAATAGTTGAGAGAATTCTTCCAGGGTAGGCACCAACTGATAGTCTGGAAAGGTGAAGCAGTGGTGCTTGTGATCAAAGAACTGAAAGAGTATGCTCATCATCTTTTCATCAAAGTTTGAAGTAACCAGGTTGAGAAGTCGACCATGTCTCTTAGTGAACGCAGAAGTTTCAGAAACCCTTGATGCTAGCTCTTTGAGTTGGGAAGGTATCTTCACAAAGCTGATTCGGATATTGTTTCTACGAACAAAAGCCATGATCTGCAAAATAGAACAAAGATAAATTCCCTTGGTCTTTGAAATGGTTATTACAATAAGAATGGATGATATGTTATGATGCATGATGTCATGATAAACAACAGGTATAGCAAACACAGGTATAGCAAACACAGTCAAATCACACCAAGTCCATATGTTTACGGCCTGCATGAGGTTAAAGGCCATACCCTCTTGAAGTTTAGTTAGTTTCAAACCTGTCTTAAAAAGTGACCGGGTTCTAGAGGATCTCAATATCATTGACCTTCCTTTATCGGGCATTATCTCAGCTCAAGCAATCTTTTCTTGCGGCCGAAATATCCCGAAAGTCTGATCTCAATGAGTGTAGCATCGAGTATCAACCAATCCTCAACTTTACACTGAGGCCGGCTATCTCACTACTTTCTAATGGCCAAGTTTGTTCAACTAAGGTTCTAAGGTCCGTTAGTGCTTCACGACACCATGTGGCGGCCCCGCATTCTCCTTGTTTCCCCATGAAGGATACCGGTACCAACCAAAGTGACACACCAACATAGCCACCGCTTAAACCATATCGGTCTATGTCGTACAGTCTCCACGATCTATTGTTGTTTACCTAATAAGTGCCCCTAGATCCGGGTGTAGGATCTATAATAACTCAAACAAAACACTTTTAAGAATAAAGCAAACAAACAAGAAAGCAAATTTGTAACATGACCTACATCCTAAGGTATACCCCACTTTATTTATTATCCCCAGCAGAGTCGCCAGTTCTGTGATTCGGTGGCAGAACCGACTGTTTTTACTAGTTTGCGTTTTTTGCTCGCAAATGTTGCGGTAAGCAAGAGTCGCCACCAAATTTTATTTCATCTAATCAGGAAAAGGAAAAAGAACAAAAAAAAACCTTTTTTTGAGATATTCTGAGTACGGGGGGGTAGATTATAGAAAGGGAAGGTATTAGCACCCTTTCTATCCGTGGTTTTCCACGGGCTCTTAGGTACTTGCTCATTTTTCAAATTGCTTGTGTGTGCTTGTTTTGAAAATGGTTTACTTTGTGATAACCCTTGTATCAGTCCTCAAGGGTGTGACGAAGTTTGTTTTAAAAAAAAATTTGAAAGGTGTTTGTGTGAAAAAGTTTTGTTGAGCAAGTACTTAAGATTCTACCTACTCGAAAAAAGATTATTTTTTGTCGTTTCCTTTAGACAACTCTATCCTACTATTAAGGAGTAGGTAGCACCGTCGTTGGAGTTGTAAGGGACGTTCGAAAGGGACAAGTACAATCACTAAAGCAACAGTTAGAAAACTTTAGTAGTAACCCTAGAGTCTTAAGATCTTTCCGAGGCAACATTTTCGAGGCAAAATTCGAATGGGACATTTTGATCTTTTAGAATGGAGGGCAACCACTAAAATCTCCTATGCTTAATGACTATTTACCGAAGGCAACCGAAGTGAGGTAAACCCTAGGAGTGAATATGTGCATATGAATTGTTTCATTTATTTAATCTTTGCATATTAGGTGATCTACCGTTTTAATTTCAAGTAATCTTTCTATACAATCCTATTAGCATACATCTAGACAATTAAAGATTGGAAGGAATTTAAAATACGAGAAAATAAACCTAGCTATGACAAGGCTTTGGCAGTTACATAATTATCTTGGCTAAAACTAAAAATGCGGAAGTTTAAAACCCTAATTACTATTACAATCCCGGAGCAATTACAATAATAATAAAACAAATTAAAATGCGCGCGGCAAATTAAATGCGAGAGAAATTGAGAACCCTAAAAATCTAATTGAAAAAATATTTAAATTGTTTTTTGAGAAAAGACTTAATTAGGTTATGTACAATTAAAACCCTAATTTTAATCTTTTTTTAATTATAAAAAGAAATTGAAATTAACCTAATTTAAACTAAATTAAATAATTCAAGAAAATAAAATATTTTGTAAAAAAAGATTTTATGTATTTTTGTGGTTTTTATTTGAGAAAAGAAAATAATTTAATTACAAAATTTAAAACCTAGTTTCTAATTAGTTTTATTTACAAAAAAAAAAATTAAATTATCCTAGTTTCTAATTAAATTAATTAAAGAGATATGTATTTCATGAGAAAAAAATAATTTTTGTGTTTTCGTGATTTTTGATTAAATAAAAAAATGATTTGTTGATGTTAATTAAAATAATTTAGAAAAATAATAAAAGAATTAAAAATAAGAAGAATAGGAAAAAAATGGGCCTGTGTTATGCTGAATCGGGGGTGTATTTCTGAATTTTCCAGGCCCAATAGCCCTTCAAGCCCAGTCAGCGCCTGATTTTCTATGGCGTTGACTTGAGGGTGTACCATAGATCCTTGACATGTGGGACATTGGATTGAATGGATGATGAATCCATTGGCTGGAGATTGGCAGTGCACGGTAGTCGTCTAGGCAGGTGATACATCAGATCTGTAGAAAGAAAAGAAAATAAAGAAACGCTGGGACCTGGGATCGAACCCAGGTCCTCTCACTTACCACCATGATACGTTGCCAGCTGTGCTACTGTTTTCATTTGTTAATATAATAAGGAGAATAAATAATGTATAAATCAAGACCATTGGACCCAAAAAAACGCGCGAAGTTTGAATTGTCCAACGATGGGCTGCCACGCCACCATCTTCTTCCTTCTCTGTTGCCTTAGGTTCTTGCACCTTTACCTACAGACAAAAGTCTATAGCTACAAACCTGTAAAACTCAAAAATCCAGCACAGGCATGATAAATTAATTGTGACTGTACCAATCAACTCGTCTTGGCCTCACGAGCATCATGGTACCTTATTCGTTGCCTAATTTTTCATGTATCAAGAAGCTCCAAAACACATGTGGAAACCCTAACAATGGCAAGTACAGATATAGGCTTCCAAAGTGCAATTAAACTATTCAGTCAGCTTGCAAACATGATAAGGATCACAAATATGTCAATCAAATATGCTAACAAGGCAGGAATTGATGTAATCGTTTTCAAAAAATAAGGCAAACCGTGGGAGTGATTGCGTGCGTTTCTAGGCGCGATAAGACTTACAAATGATCCAGTTGGCTTCAGGGATGCTCCAGGATACGATTGCTGGCCTTGAATTGCTCTGAAAGGCCCTGTGAAGTGAAAACTGAGTCACACTTTTTGTCAACTTTTTTGAGTTTGTTCTTTCTCTTCTGCGACTGCAAAACCTTGTCCTATGCTTTGTACATGTTCCATATATATGTTAGAATGAATTAGGGTTATAAAATTGGCTTGTATCTTTGCAATTATGGGAGATTTGATTTGATTTTTATGCCATATGTAAACTTGCTATATTGAGCCAAATCATCCCTTTCTTGTACCAATTATGCTTGATTCTTTTTGGTCTTGATATCTCAGCATATTTTGATTGCAAGCCTATCAAAAAATCTAATCTAATCATATCTTTGCTATTATTCATCAATTATTTGATTTAATTCATTTTTTAATTAATAAAAAATCAAAATAAATTGAAAAATGAAGCAAATAATGTGTGGGTGAATATTTGGGTCATGGACCATATTATAAGTGAGGTGCAAGCATAAAAAGTTAGGCCCATTTGGCAAAAACTGCATTTTTGAGCATATTTGACTTTTGGCAATTTTACAAAAAGGGTCAACTTTGACAAGGCATATATCTTCCAATTTTAACCCTAGAGAGGTGTTCCATGAATTTTTAGAAATATTAGGGTGTCCCCTAAGCAACCCTTTTGGTCTCATCTCAATTGGGTCTTCCATGTTCATGTAAGAAGCTTTGACCCAAAAGGTGTTTTTGTTGACTTTTCAAAAGGACCTATAATGTAGAAATTCATATCTTTTTATGAGTGCATATTTTGAACTTGTGGGCTGAATATTAGTTGTAGGGAATTGAATCCTCTTCAAAATAAGATTTGGATGGAAAATTTCTGATAAAGTATGTTGAAGTTATGCTTGGTCAAAGTTTGGTTGACTTTTCCTAAGAAACCCTAATTTAGTAACTTTTGGGTTTTGATGAATTTAGGGCATTCTTTGAAGAATCATGATCAACCATTTATCAAATTATGGATATCTCTTCAAAATGTTGATGTTGACCAAAAATCTTGAAGTTTGACTGTATGTGGGCCACAGTTGACTTTTGACCTAATACATTCGATTCTCAAGCATCTGAGCAGTTGATTGAGCAAACTTCTTGTGCAAGGCATGAAACTTGACATGGAGGGTGTTGAGAACATATTAGGACCATGGAGAGAATATGAGGTCTTTGGAGTCCACCTATCTTGATGAAAATGGAAACCCTAATTTGAGACACACTACCTTAGGAGAGAGTTTGTCTGGTCAACTCTTGGGCAAACTTGAGCAAATTGAGGATCTCTAGGCGTATGTATTGAGTAAAATGAGAGGGCAAATTTTGGGGTACAACAAAACCCAATACAAGAAAAACCCTAAAAACCCTAAAACCAAAAGATAATCTCTAAACCCTAGGGTTGGGTCCCAAGCAGAGTCACCAGTTGTTGTATCCGGTTTTAAAATAAGAGTCTCCACCCTTAACTTTTATCCTAATGAAGGGAATATAAAGGAATAACCCTAATTTAGACATAGATTCTAAGTCGTTGGAATCGTTCTTAGACGAAGGGAAGGTGTTAGGAACCCTTCATCTACCTTGTTCACAAGGATACAGAGATTTAAAATTACAGCTTAGGAAATAGGTTTTTAATTTTTATTAGGGGAACTCGCCACGATTTTAGTCGTATGCATACGTATCCTCTTAGGAGGAATTAGAGTCCCAATTCTTAGTTCGCGGTGGGTTGGTGTTTTTTATGGATTACGAAGATATTTGAATTTCCCTTGTACTTAGTCTGGATGTGTGAATAAATGAGTTTGTTTAGAAGAAGTGCACAGTCGATTAAATTATATTCGTAATCTTTTTTGAAAATTGATTGTTGTTTAATTTTATTTAATAAAAATGGTTTGGGGTTGGTTAGATATTTTTTAATGTGTTAATACATAAAAATATCTTATTAATGCAAGATTTAAAAAAATTATTTGTATGCAATAAATAAATAAAATATTTGGATGAGTTTTAGAAAAAAAATATTTGACTTATAATAATAATAAATATAATATTATAATTTATAAATATATTAAAATAAAAAAAATAATATTTAAATAATAAGAGAAATCAAAAAAAAATTAGGGGTGTAAATTAAGTTGGGCTAGTAAAATAGGGGGGTATGTGTAGTAGGGCCCTGAATTCAAATGTTGAATTCAGACCCAACGGAAGAGGGTGTATATTTGAATGGGTTAGTAAAAGCTAAGGGCGTAAGGAGTAAGGGCCCAAGTCAGATATTGGACTTGGCCCATTAGGCTGAGGGGGCGTGAATTTGTGTGTTAGTAAATCAAAATAGAAGAAAGGTGTGATTAGTAATGGGCTTGGCCCAATGAGCATTTGGGATCCGTTTGGACAAGGTGTGAACGGGTACACTATAATGCCATAGACGCGCATTATGGAATGTTTGATCTGGATCATACGATTATGACGGAGGGTGCATGGTGAGGCGTGAAGCATATAATTATAAGGCATATATATTTTCTTTTTTCATAAAACATTTCGTCATTTCGTCTCTCTCTCTCTCTCTCTCTCTCTCTCTCTCTCTCTCTCTCTCTCTCTCTCTCTCTCTCTCTCTCTCTCTCTCTCTCTCTCTCTCTCTCTCTCTCTCTGAAATATCTTCCTCTTCTCTCTTCTAACGCCGAAACCATAACGCAGAAAAAAAACCTAGATCACCGTCGCTCCTCCCCAAACCCTAATCGGTGGTGATCGTTCTCTTACTCCCTATTAAACCCTAACCCACATCCCAAACCAAGAATAAAAATAGAAAATAAATAAAAACAAAGCTAAGTCGTTACCTCTGATCATGATTGTTTTTGTACCTCCTCTTTGTAACTCCTTTTGATCCCCTTTTCTTTCTCTTTTTGACCGGTTTTGGATGGAGATGGTGGAAGACATAGCGGTGGTGCAATGGTGAAGCCTCTAGGGTTTCAAATGTTTAAACCCTAGTTCACACGGAACAACGAAGAACCAGAGCTGACGGTGGCGCAATTGAAAAAAAAAGGAGGAATCAGAAGCAAATCAGAAGCAAATCGGAGAAATCAAGAGAGAAAAGAGGCTTGGAGATTTGCGCCCATAGAGGTACTCTGATTAACACTTAGCTTAGGGTTGTAATATATGAATCTCTGCGATTTATGTTTGATTTTGGGGTTTGTGGAGAAATCCTAGGGTTAGGGTTCTTCAAAGGATAGGGTTAGGGTTCAACCCAGAACTCTAGGGTTCTTGGGGTTTGTGGGATTTGGATGAATGTAGGGTTAGGGTTCCTGGGTTTGGAAGAAAATATTCAAGATTATGGGTTTATTACGGTGGTGATGTGTGAAGTGTGTGGCGCCTCGGGCGGAGGAGATTTCTAGTGGTGAAAATCTAGAGAGAAGCCATAGCTTCTCTCTCTACTTTCCAACGACTATTTGTGTTTGTGAAGAGAAAGGTAAAAGAGAAAAAATGAGTTGGGAGCTCAGCATTTCTCTTAAATAATACTTCCTCTAGTCGTTGGTGATGGACGTGTGGCCTCATGATGGCTACACGATGAGCATACTTTGACTTATCCAACGCGCCCTGATGTACTGTGATCCCTTAGTCAATGTACAATCATAGCCATCTGTTGATCATACCTCAGATCAACGCCCCAGAGTTTACCTCTGATGGCCTTTTGATCTGAATCGAATGGCCCTAATTCAGTCAGTGTACCATAGCATATGCCCTTTCCCATACCGTGACCACTAGATCAAACAAAATTATCTGGACCTAGCCCATTTCTAATCGCACACTTCCTAATTACTCCATCAACATAATTCACACTCCCCCTGCAAATTGAATCAAAACAAACTATTTGGCCTTAAGCCCTTACTTCCTGCACCCCAAGTTTTGCTACCTAGATCAAATATTCACCCCCTCTAGCACTTTTGGCCCTTAATCCATTATCTGGATTTAGGGCCCTGATATCCACACCCTCCAGCATTACTAGCCAAGCTGATTTTGCACCCCCCTGCGTTTTTAATTAAAAATAATTTATTTTTATAATTTTATTTATTTATTCATTTATTTATTTATTTATTACATTTTTTGCATATTAATAATTATTGGAAATATTTAAATATTTAATATATTTATTCTAAAATTATTTATTTTTAATTCGAATTCTTTTTTAAAATACTAACTCCTTTTAAATACTTTAATTTCATTAAATTCTTTTTCTCATGCATTAAAAATGTATTTTCTCATAATACATAGTATATTTGAAAACATCTAACCAATCAACAACTAACCCTTTTTTACTAACTTAATAAACTAAAGATATTATTTTCAAAAAGGATTATCGAAATATCTTCTATCGACTGCGAATTTCATCTACAAATTTCGCTATTCACACACCCATACTTGGTTCAAGGAGGATTCGAGATATTTCTATAATCCATAAAAAAAACTAACCAAACAACTACGAAATACGAATTGGGACTCTGATTCCTCATAGAGGATACGTTGGTATACGACTTAAAAACCGTGGCGAGTTCCCCTAATAAAAATTAAAACATATTCCTAAACCGTAAATTTAAACCCTAGTATCCTTGTGAACAAGGTTGATGAAGGGTTCATAACACCTTCCCTTCATCTAAAACGAGTCAACAACTTAGAATCTTTGATCAAATTAGGGTTATCCTTTATATTCCCTTCCATATGATAAAAATTAATAGTGGCGACTCTTATTTTTAAACCGGTTATTACAGCTGGGGACTCAACCGTAGGATTTAGAAGCCTCTTCCTTTTAAGCTTAGGTTTTTGGTTAGGGTTTTGTTATTTTTGGATTTCCATATTTGTTTTTTATTTTATTTATTTATTTGTTATTTTTTTATTTATTGTGTTATTACATCTGTGGGGGATTTTTAAATTCAAAAAAAAATTCAAAAAACTTAGAAAGAAGGTATATCTATTGGCCAAGGGGATACATCATCCCTATGAGTTTTTGTGACGACATCTCCTAGAGTGGTGGAATTCCAAAAAAAAAAAATATGTCTCAAGGGGTATCCTCTTGAGGTGTAGGACTTTGGAACGAAACCTATGACTTTTTGTATAAACCCTAAACTAAAAACTCATGGTGAGACCTTTCACGACCTTTGAGACGAATGTTTTGGTCTACAAAGAGCCACTTAAGGGAGGCCCTTGTGCCTTTCCCTCTAGTGTTATCCATGATACCCTTAAGGAAATCACCTTATGGGGGTAGAATATTCGTAGGTCAAAAATAGGAGCCTACAAACTATTGATACCTTTCATGAAATCCCCTTACTATGCCATACAATCATACATTCATACATCTTGCATTTCACATATTCATTATTCTTCATTCTCTTTATTTATCTTATTCATGAGATTTAAAAATAATCAAAGGTTTTTGGTAAGTGTCTTAAAAATGGATGTCAGGGGGGAAACAATTTGTCTGTGTTAGTCATGTCAAGCCAGATATGACAAAGATAATAATCATCAAGGAGAAACTGCCTGAAAGAGCCATGAATATGTTAGTGCTTCTAATAGTTTCTTTTAGGTTCGAATATTTTTCAATATCTGAATTGTATTCACTTTTGAAGATGATTCATATTAATGAAAGTAATTTTGTTTCCATATTCGAACTGCGTATTCATTTCAAGGTGCTCACCGAATAAAAGCAAAACCTAAGAAATATATATATATATATATATATATATATATATATATATATATATATATATATATATATATATATATATATATATATATATATATATATATATATATATATATATATATATATATATATATATATATAATGAAATCCAAGTGAATAAGACATTCAAAACTGGAAAAAAAACTTCTAGCATATTATATGCATCCATGCATTCACAAACATTACATTTCATAAATTCATATCAAATCATTGGTAAGAAAACACCACCTCTCCAACCGCCACATCAAACAAGGGCCCGTCAAAAGAAAGTGATGGAACAAATCGAAGAAAACCAAGCTTCCTTCAAGGAAGATTTGGAGCAGGTGAAAGGAAATATCGACTCAATGAACAGAGATATTAGCCAAGTTCTTCTAGCCCTGAAGAACATCATCGAAAGGCAAGAAAAAATTCCTAGGGTAGCCTTTGAAGAAGTAGCCCAAACTATTGGTGTATCGAGCGATCACCAACCAAGAAAAGAACCATAATTAGGACCTTTAAATTCAACCATAGCTAAACAAGAGGTCCGACAAGATAATACTGAAGGGTTTGTCCTACCTCCACCAAAAGTAGGTCATCTTATACCTTGCAGATTTCGATCAACAATCCACACAACATGGATAATTATATAGACTTGCAGTATGGAGACCATGACTCAGAACAAGTCAATCAAGTACCTCAAAGGACAAGTCAAACCCATGTCACTGAAAAATACCTTGGCGCTTGTAATATGGTGGGAGAATTGTCTTTGTTGGTTTTATCAAAATGTCCGGATAGCTAGAGTCGCCACCGACTTTTCTTTTATCCAATATTTGGGAAAGGCGAAAAGAACAAGAAAGACCTTTGGTAGATTTTTATTTTGGGGGGTAAGTTATGAAAAGGGAAGGTGTTAGCACCCTTTTCATTCGTAGTTAACTACGGGCTCTTATTGGCTTAGCTCACTTTTGAAAATCTTGCTTTGTGTGTGTGATTTGTTTGAAAATATTTTGAAATTGCCAATGTAAGACTGACTTTATAATGATTCTTGTATCAGTCCTCAAGAATGTATACAAAGTGTTATTTTTGAAAATATTTGTTTGAAAGTGTAGTGTAAAAAAAAGTTTTGAGAAAAATTGTGATCAAGCAATTAAGATTTTCTTACCCACTAAAGTCTTTCTTATTATTTACCTTCTCCTTTAGAGATAGTACTATCCATACCATTAGTTGGTAGGTAGCCCTATCTATTAGATATTAAGGGACAGGCGTAGGGTCATCGCATGGTCATCGAAGGAAACATGTAAGGATAATTTAGCAATTGTATCGAATGGACTATCATCATTTTGTAGGAGACTCGAATGGACTAGATTAGTTTCTAGGCAGCTCGAAGGATCATTGATGGATTATGATCTTTATTTGAAAGGGACATGATGATTTGATCGAGGATCTTTTGCTAAAGTATCCTCACTTTCGAGGGATGTGACCAATATCATAAGGCAACAAGAGAGGTTACCCTAGAGGTGCAAGTGTGTGAAGTGTATTAATTCAGTTATTTATCTTGAATATTATGGTTTTCTAGATTGTTTTTAACCTTGCCACACAAACCCTAGTTACTAGCAGTCAAATACGTACAGAAAAATAAAGTGTGGAATGTAAAGTCCTAATTTATTACATGGCTTTGGGAGAGGTATATAAGTATAAAAATTTGCGAGAAAGTATACTTAAGCTATTACATCCCGTGAGCAGTTACATAATTAGGAAAAAAATACGAGAAAAGAAATCTATGCTATTACAATTAAAGAATGCAACCTATACAATTTTCTATAAAAATTAAATAGCAAGAAGAAAGAAAATAGAAAAAGAATGTTAAAAAAAATTTTGATTTTTTTTGTAGAAAATAATTTAAGTTAATAATAGTAATTAAAACCTAAATCCTAATTTATTTTAATGTTAATAAAAAATCAATTTAATTAATACGAAAAATTCATTACTAACTAAAACCCTAATTATAATTTGGTATTTATTAAGAAAAAATATTAGGTTAGTTAATTGTTAATTAAAAAATAACTAAGGAATAATTAAGAAAGAAAATAGAAAGATTAGGTTAGAAAAATAGGGTAAAAAAAACAACATAGGATGGGTGTTGAACCCACGCCCCCTGGCTTCACCTACTACACTGCTTGCCACTAGACCAATCGCCTGTTGGTGTTTGAGAAATAGGGGTTGATTAATATATATATAAAACATGCGCGTTAGTTTAAAAAATACAAAAAATCATTGCAAGACGCAGGGATCGAACCCACGCCCTTCACGTTACAGGCCTCCATCTCAACCAACTACGCTGCACTTCATTTCTGTTATTAAAATATAAGCAAACAAATATATAATAAAGCAAGTAAACCAGGAAAGCGCTGGTGCCCTAGCTCCGATCATTTTCTCCGGTGAGAGGATTTTCAAACCTATAAAATAACATGCGTTAGACCATAAAAAGGACCATATCCCCCTAATTCGACCATTGTGAATCCAATGGTGGTGTTTGTTTGGCTTGAAAACACTTGTATCTTGAGTTTCGAAGAAGACATCTCAAACTGCCCTAGCCATGGCAAAACATGATTCTCACGTTAGAGCTTCTGTTTTATGATTCAAACTTGTTCTCAATAACAACAGGAACTCATTTGGGCAGTTAATAAACATTAGCAATGCATGAAATTAATTATATGAATGTTTGAAAGAAAAGAAAATTGGAGAAGATCAGTATTATTGTTTCAAGCATCAATGGCCATAACTTTTGACCTATTCTTACCCTTAGATACCTCAGGAATGATTTGCAATGGATGGCTTGGACTGAAAGTGGTTGGATCTTTGGTTTTGACTTTGCCCTAGTTTTGACAAAAATTGAGATTTTTGAGAGGGTGTTCTTGAGGAAATTTTCGTGTCTCCCTTGGTCTGAATGTGTTCTCTATTTATAATGGAAGATTTAGGTCAACAAAAGTGGAATCAATCTTTTGTATTTCATGATCAAATCTTTGATTGATGTTTTGCATGAAATCTTTATTTTTTAGGCCAATCATGTACCAATCAATCTTTACACATTTTTTCTGAAGTTGTCACTAGCTTTTTAGACTAATGATTTGATTCAAAAATAGATCATCATGCCTTGATACATTCACTTGGTATTTTATTTGATTTATTTTGGTTTTAATTGAATAAAATCAAAAATAAAAGAAACAAAAAACAAAAAAAATAAATGAATGTATTTAGGAATCTATTATGAGGTCAGGAACACGTTTGGATCATAAAAGATAAGCCCATTAGCCCAAAAATTCAAATTTGCTTAATTTGGATTTCATGCATTTCCTCAAAATTGCCCAACTTGCACAAATCATATCTCACTTAATTTTTATCATATATAGGTGATCTTTGACTTTTTAGATACCTCAAGATGTCCCCTACAATCTTTATGTTGGTAATTTTTTAATTTGAAGCCCTTATCATGATGTAAATTGCTTTGACAAAAAGTTTCTTTTTGTTAACTTCTAAAATGACTTGTAATGTTTTGGCCCATATCTCTCAAATGAAGCATTTTTGGCCTTGATCTTAGAGAGACAAAGTTGTAGAGAATTAATTTTCCTACACAATGAGCTTTGGTTGAGAAATTTCTGATGAAGTATGTGAATGTTACGCTTGGTCAAAGTTCAGATGACTTCTCCTTAAGAAAACCTTAATTTAGTAACTTTTGACTTTTGATGAATCTTGAGTTTTCTTGATGAATCATGATCAACCCTTGATCAAATGATAAAAATGTTGATGTTGACCAAAAATCTAGAAGTTTGACTATAAAATGGTCAAAGTTGACTTTTTGTCGAATATAATTTATTTTCAATCATTTGACTAATTGACTGAACAAACTTGTGCTGCAAGGCTTGGAATTTGGCATGAGGTTTCTTTGAGACATATGAGAAACCATGAAATCCACTTGAGGCATTAGAAGTCCAATTTTTCTTGAGAGAAGTAAAACCCTAGTTGTAGGTCAACTACTCAGGAGGAGAGTTTGTTTGATCAATCCTTGAGTAGTCTTGAGCAATTAAGAATCCTAGGAGCACGTGGAGACCTATTAAAATCATTTGCCTTGAATAATGGGAGGTAAAATTTTGGGGTACAACATCTTCCCCTGTTCAATCTTCTTAAACCTAAAGAGTTAGATTGGCATGCTCGCCATTCGTGATCTAAAGGTGGAAGAGGATTAAACACTTAAGTGCCCAGAAATTTTCACTCACATGTGCACAAAGTAACACTGTTGGTTGATTGTATTACTTGAATGGGCTTAAATATTCCATTTGGAGAGGTGATAGAGTGTCGTCGGAGATGGGCTTATAGATGCCATACAAACGTAACTGTTGATGGGAGTATCAGAATGAGTCTACGCTAGACTTTATCTGAAGAATGCTTTTCAGAATGAATCTATCTGATCCTATCTGAGGGGAATGATTTTCATAATTAATCTCTGAAGGAAGTTCTTTTCAGAATGATGCTATGAAGGAACTTCTCGTTAGATTTAGTCTCTGAGGGAAATGCTCGTTAGAATAAATCTTTAAGGCGGACGCTCTTCAGAATAAATCTCTGAAGGAAAAGATCGTCAGAATAAACCTCTGAGGGAGGTACTTTTCAGAATAAATCTCTGAAGTAAATGCCCATCAGAAGGAATCTCTAAGGGAGGTGTTGTTCAGAATAAATATCTAAAGGAAATGCTCGTCAAATTTAGTCTCTGAGGGGAATGCTTTTCAGAATGAATCTCTGAAAGAAATGCCCGTCAGAATGAATCTCTGAGGGAGGTGCTTTTCGGAATAAATCTCCGAAGGAAGTGCTTTTCAGAATAAATTTCTAAAGGAAATGCTTTTCAGGATAAATATCTGAAGGAAATGCTTTTCAGAAAAAATCTCTGAAGGAAATGCTCGTCAAATTTAGTCCCTAATGGGAATGCTTTTCAGAATGAATCTCTGAAGGAAATCATTTGGTCGTGTAGATAGTCACCCTGTCCTGTTTCGGGGATTAGTTTACAACTTATCTATAGATGGCTGATAATATTCATCTGTTAGGGAAATTAACCTGAAAAGACAAAGTTAGTTTTATGCAATGTCATGAACGGTTTGAGGAATATCTCCTTCAGCAACAGGCTCCATAATTACAGGTTGGACAGTGGGATATGGCATTATAATATTTTGAGCACAAGATCGCACCCATATGAGGTAGGGCTCCAGAGGGATGGAGTTTTTTTGTCCCAAAGTCTTGTTATCAATCTTATTCACCATGCCCTAAGCACGTATGAACCTTTGATGTTAACCTTGAGGAACATTCTCGTAATTGAATACAACACCCTAGATAAGCATATCATGAGGACCGTCTCTTCGAGCTAACCAAGTTGACATAAAGCTAGGGAATGGTTGTAAGTGATACCTCCCTTTATGCCAAGGAGTGGCACATTAAGGAATTCCCCGCATCGATAAATAATAGTGATATCCTCCTAAGATCGGGAACACCAATAGATATTTAAATGAGAGAGTGACATAATCCTTTGAGACCACCCCAAACCTTGTTCATTCTTCATCATTGATCGGGGAAGGTGTGAAATAAACCACTTGGATAGTAAATGTATGCAACACATAAGAGCCCCTCGCTTCCTCATAGTACGAGTGTGAAGAGAATGCAAAATATCTCCAATCAAAGTAGGCACAAGATTATGAGTAAGAAATATTTTGATGGTGTTCATATCTTTGATTTGGACTGGATTAGGGAATAACACCAAACCATAGATAAACAGAGCCAAGATCTCCTTGAAAGCATGAAAAATCATAGCATCGAGAAACAACTGAGACTTCTCTATCATAAATTTAGCAAGAAGGACCTTGGCTCCACTTCTTGTTTCCCAATTAGATACAATGTCGGACCGCTTCAGATGTAAGGCTGTTGCGATATCTTCAGGTTTTGGAACTTTCTCTAAACCGGTGAAGGGTGTGTGATCAAGAATAGGTAATCCGAGTAGCTTAGAGAACTCTTCCACTATGGGTACCAACTGATAATCTGGAAAGGTAAAACAG
This sequence comes from Vicia faba, assembly GCA_948472305.1. Taxonomy (NCBI): domain Eukaryota; kingdom Viridiplantae; phylum Streptophyta; class Magnoliopsida; order Fabales; family Fabaceae; genus Vicia; species Vicia faba. Next base: position 126,782,329 of record OX451738.1, read on the forward strand.
TGATGCTCAGGATCAAAGAACTGGAACAAAACACTCATCATGTCTTCTTCAAAACCTGAGGTAACCCAACTGAGTAGATACCCATGCCTTTTGGTGAATTGAGAGTTTTCTGGAATGTTTGAGACTAACTCCTTAAGCTTGGAAGGTACCCTTACAAAGTTGATCTGGATAGTGTTTCTGTGAGTGGATGCCCTATAACAAAGAACAAAGTTAAATCCTTAGGTCCTTGAAATGTTTAGTGAAAATGTTATGTTATGATGTTATGATGTTATGATGATATGATGTTATGATGTCATATTGATGTTAAATAAGTAGAAAACACGCACAAGTCACACAAGAGCCTTAGGATTTAAGGCTTGCAAGAAGTCAATAGGTAAGTACCCTTCCCCATTGAAGATAAGTTGGCTCAACATTTCCTAAAATAGTAATTGGGTTCTAGGAATCTCATATCACTGATCTTTCTCGTAGGCTTTATTTTAGCACGACAATTGGCTTTCCACCAAAACATCCCGAAAGTCAAATCTCAATAAGCGTAGTTTTGAGAATCAACCAACCTTGGACTGCACCAAAGCTGGCTACCTCATTACCTTCTAATGGCCAAGATGGGTCAATTAAGGTTCTAAAAGTAAGTTAGTGTTAACGACACCACGCGAATGCCTAATGTTATCCTTGACTGACTCAAGGAACATCAGTACAAACTAAAGTGTCACACTAACTGTATCCATCATGTTAACCATATCAGTCTACACAGTACATCCATTATGATCTATTGCTACTTACCTAAGGCATCCCTAGATTCGGGTGTAGGATCTTACAAGCAATTAAACCCAAACAAACCCTTAAAGTAAAGCAAGCAAAACATACAACTAAAATCAAGTAAAGTGATATTAAACTCTAAGGCAACCCCTCTCTTTTAAGTAGTAATCCTCAATAGAGTCGGCAGTTCTATAATACGGTGGGAGAACTGACTTTTTATGTTTTATCTAAATATGCGGATAGATATAGTCGCGACCGACTTTTATTTTATCCAATATTTAGGAAAGGTGAAAAGAACAGAAAAGACCTTTGATATATTTTGAGTTTGAGGGGTAAGTTATGAAAAGGGAAGGTGTTAGCACCCTTTTCATCCGTAGTTATCTACGGGCTCTTAATTGCTTAGCTCACTTTTGAAAATCTTGCTTTGTGTGTGTAATTTGTTTGAAAATATTTTGAAATCACCAATGTAAGGTTGGCTTTGTAATTATTCTTGTATTAGTCCTTAATAATGTATACAAAGTGTTATTTTTAAAAATATTTGTTTCAAAGTGTAGTGTGAAAAACAAGTTTTGTGAAAAGTTGTGAGCAAGCAATTAAGAGTTTCTTACCCAGTAAAGTCTTTTTTATAGTTTTCCTTCTCCTTTAGAGATAGTACTATCCATACCATTAGTTGGTAGGTAGCCCTATCTATTGGATGTGATGGGAAAGGCGTAGGGTCATCGTATGGTCATCGAAGGCAACAAGTAAGGATCCTTTAGCAATTGTGTTGAAGGGACTGCCATTATTTTGTAGGCAACTCGAAGGGACTAGATCATTTTGTAGGTAGCTCGAAGGGTCATCGAGGTATTATGATCTTTATTTTAAAGGGGCATGATTATTTGATTGAGGGTCTTTTGCTAAAGTATCCCCTCTTTCGAGGGACGTGACCAATATCATAAGGCAACAAGAGAGGTTACCCTAGAGGTGCAAGTGTGCGAAGTGTATTAATTCAATTATTTATCTTGAATATTAGGGTTTTCTAGATTGTGTTTAATATTGTCATGCAAACCCTAGTTACTAGCAGTTAAATATGTACAAAAAATAAAGTGTGGATTGTAAAGTCCTAAGCTATTACACGGCTTTAGGAGAGGTACGTAAGTATACAAGTTCGCGAGAAAGTAAACCTACTCTATTACATCCTGTGAGCAGTTATATAATTAGGAAAAAAAGCGAGAAAAGAAATCTATGCTATTACAATTAAAGAATGCAACTTATACAATTTTATATGAAAATTAAATAGTAAGAAGAAAGAAAATAGAAAAAGAATGTTAAAATGTTTTATGATTTTTTTTGTAGAAAATAATTTAAGTTAATAATAGTAACTAAAACCTAAATCCTAATTTTTTTTTAATGTTCAGAAAAAAGCCTATTTAATTAATTAGGAAAAATTAATTACAAACTAAAACCCTAATTCTAATTTGTTAGTTATTAAGAAAAAAGATTAGGTCAGTTAATTGTTAATTAAAAATAATTAAGGAATAATTAAGAAATAAAATAGAAATTAGGTTAGAAAAATAGGGTTAAAAAAATTGCACGGGGTGGGTGTTTAACCTGTGCCCCCTAGCTTCACAAACGGTACTGCTTGCCACTAGGACAAGCGCCTGTTGGTGTTTAACAAATATATATATATATATATATATATATATATATATATATATATATATATATATATATATATATATATATATATATATATATATATATATATATATATATATATATATATATATATATATATATATATATATATATATATATATATATATATATATATAAACCTGCGCGTTAGTTTGAAAAATAACAAAAAATAATTTTAAGACGTAGGGATTGAATCTACGCCCTTCACGTTACATGCCTCTATCTCAACCAACTGTGTCGCACTTCGTTTATGTTATTAAAATATAAGCAAACAAATATATAATAAAGAAAGTGAACCAGGGAAGCGGCGGTGCTCTAGCTCTGGTCGTCTTCTCCAGTGAGAGGATTTTCAAACCTATAAAATAACATGTGTTAGACCATAAAAAGGACCATATTCCTCTAATTCGACCCTTGCAAATCCAATGGTGGTGTTTGTTTGGCCTGAAAACATTTGTATCATGAGTTTCGAAGAAGACATCTCAAACAGCCCTAGCCATGGCAAAACATAATTCTCACGTTAGAGCTTATGTTTTATGATTCAAACTTGTTCTAAGTAACAACATGAACTCATTTGGGCAGTTAATAAACATTAGCAATGCATGAAATTTTTTATTTGAATGTTTGAAAGAAAATCAAATCAGAGAAGATGATTATGTTTGTTTCAAGTATCAATGGCCATAACTTTCAACCTATTCTTACCCTTAGATACCTTAGGAATGATTTGCAATGGATGGATTGGACTAAAAGTGGTTGGATCTTTGATCTTTGCTTTGCCCTAGTTTTGAAAAAAATTGAGATTTTTAAGAGGTTGTTCGAGGAAATTTTCGTGTCTCCCTTGGTCTGAATGTGTTCTTTATTTATAATGGAAGATTTAGGTCAACAAAAGTGGAACCAATCTTTTGTATTTTATGATCAAATCTTTGATTGAAGTTTTACATGAAATCTTTCTTTTTTAGGCCAATCATGTACCAATCAATCTTTACACATGTTTTGCAAGTTGTCACCAGCTTTTTAGACTTATGATTTGATTCAAAAATAGATCTTCATGCCTTGATTTATTCACTTGGTATTTTATTTGATTTATTTTGCTTTTAATTGAATAAAATAAAAATTTTAATAAATAAAAACCAAAAAATAAATGAATGGATTTAGGAGTCTATTATGAGGCCAGGAACATGTTTGGACCTTAATAGATAGGCCTATTAGCCCAAAAATTCAAATTTGCTTAATTTGGATTTCATGCATTTTCTCAAAATTGCCCAACTTGCAAAATCATATCTCACTCATTTTTTATCATATGAAGGTGATCTTGGACTTTTTGGAAACCTCAAGATGTCCCTTACAATCTTTATGTTGATCAATTCTCATTTGAAGCCTTTATCTTGATGTAAATTTCTTTGACAAAAAGTGTCTTTTTGTTGACTTCTAAAATGACCTATAATGTTTTGGCCGATATCTCTCAAATGAAGCATTTTTGGCCTTCATCTTAGAGAGAAAAAGTTGTAGAGAATTGAATTCCCTTCAAAATGAGCTTTGGGTGATAAATTTCTGATGAAGTATGTGAAAGTTACGCTTCGTCAAAGTTCAGTTGACTTCTCCTTAAGAAAACCCTAATTTAGTAACTTTTGACTTTCGGTGAATCTTGAGTTTTCTTGATGAATCATGATCAACCCTTTATAAAATGATGAATGTGACTTAAAAATGTTGATGTTGACCAAAAATCTAGAAGTTTGACTGTAAATTGGTCAGAGTTGACTTTTTGCCCAATACAGTTGATTTTCAATCATCTGACTAATTGATTGAGTAAACTTATGCTGCAAGGATTGGAATTTCGCATGAGGATTCTGAGTCATATGAGAAACCATCAAATCCACTTGAGGCATTAGAAGTCCAATTTTCCTTGAGAAAAGAAAAACCCTAGTTGTAGGTTAACTACTTAGCACGAGGGTTTGTCTGATCAATCCTTGAGTAATCTTGAGCAATTGAGAACCCTATGAGCATGGGAATACCTATTGAAATAATTTGTCTTGAATAATGCGAGGCAAAATTTAAGGGTACAAAATTTCTCAATCAATATAAAGCTCTTGAAGAAAGTTTAAAGGCTGTGGTGTTTTACGATGCTTTCAATGTCGATGCTCTCGAAATGGGTCTAGTTCCAGATGTGGTAATCCCTTCAAATTCAAAGTACCTGAGTTTGGAAAGTACAAGGGGCTTACATGTCTGAGGAACCACCTACGCATGTATTGCATGAAGATGCTTGCCTATGCTCAAGATCAGAAACTAATGATCCATTGCTTCCAAGACAGCCTGAGTGGGTATCTCTAGATTGGTACATGTAATTGAAGCGAATTCATATCCATACATTGTCATCTCTTGCCAATTCTTTCCTAAGACTGTACAAGTACAACTGGGACATGGCGTCTAAATGTATGCAGCTCCAAAAATTATCTCAGAAAAAGGATGAGTCTTTCAAACGGTTATACTATGGCAGCCCGCGTACAACCACCACTCCTGAAGAAATAATTGGTCGATATGTTCATGGGCACTCTACAAGGGTTATACTATGATAAGATGGTAGGAAGCGTATCTTCTAGATTTTATGATTTAGTGACTATTGGTGAAAGAATTAAAGCAGGTATAAAGAGTGGAAAGATACAAGGGGCATCATCTAGTACCCCTTACAATTCAAAGAGACACGTCCCTAACTTATCAAAAAATAAGGAAGGAGAAATTAATGTTGTCGCATCGCATCCAAAGGCACAACAGCCATTGGAAATTCCATGGGAATAGCAACAACATAACGAGTTTGAAAGGCCTACGAGAATATTTGATCCTCTTCCCGTGCCTCACATTTAATTACTGAAACATTTACTCAAAGCATCTTTGGTAGAGCTGAAACCTCTAGCTCCTCCAATTGAGGCACTCCCGCAAAAGTATGATGTAAATTCCAGGTGTGTGTATCATGCCAATTATCCAGGGCATACTATAGAAAAATGTTGGCCCTTTAGACACAAGGTTCAGGATTTATTGGATTCGCGTGATATCACTTTTGATAAACCAAACACCAAAACAAACCCCATGCCTCTGCATGGTGGACCAGCGGTGAATGCAATTGAGGTGGTCACTGACTTTGGATCAGCCAGACGAGCAAGGGCTCCAATAAAACTTTTGAAAGAATATTTTTTTGAATGTGGGTTCCTCTTAGAACACAATAAAGCTTTCGAGAAGATGTTACAAAAATTGGTGGATCAGGGGATAGTCCAATTTGGGAAATATCCTAAAGGAGAATATGTAGCTGCGATGATGGAAGTACAAAGAAGCCATTGGTAATTTCTTTCCAAGGGCCTAGTCCTTCTAAGAAAAATATTGTGATTCCTTGGGGAGAGACAAACAGAAGCACCAGTGATGATACCATGCCAGACTCTTAGAATTTCAGTAGTTCCAAAGACTAAATGGTGATTAGGGGGCCATCTGCCACTCCTTACGAAAGTAATAAAGCAGTACCTTTGTGTTATGATTCTAATGTATGCGTCAATGGTTTAAAACAAGAATATGAGCCATCGACAAGTCAAGGACCTATAATCACAAATATAGCAGGAATAATTGGCATGACTAGCAGTGGTCGAATCTATGGTCCCGAACCACAGAAGAAAAATGATGTTATGGTTAGGGATAAGGGGAAAGTTGTGGTGGAGGAAAGCAAAGAACAAGAACCTCCAAGCAAGAGTTTTACTAACCATGAAGCAGAAGAATTCTTGAAAATCATTAAGAAAAGTCATTATAGGGTGGTGTATCAGTTACACTAAACCCCAACTAAGATTTCAATACTCTCGTTGCTCCTCAATTCAGAAGCGCATCGAGACTCTCTAATGAAGGTTCTAAGTTCTGCTCATGTGGCAGAAGAGATTACAGTGAATCAGTTTGATAATGTCATGGTAAACTTAACATCTGGACCGTACCTATGCTTTAATAATAGTGAGTTGCCTCCACAAGGTAGAGCCCACAACAAGGCGTTTCATATTTCAATTCAGATAGGTAGAACTAACCTGTCCAGGGTACTCACCGATACCGGTTATGCTCTCAATAGGTTGCTGACATCTAGCTTGATGAAGTTAACACTAGATGATGTTGTAATAAGGCCAACTTCTACGATAGTTAAAGCTTTTGATGGTTCTCAAAGTACAGTGTTTGGAGAAGTGGATCTTCCTGTCAAGATCGGCCCATATATGTTCTATATCACTTTTCAAGTAATGGATATAGAATCGACATATAAATGTTTACTCGGACGACCTTGGATTCATTCAGTAGGGGTTGTTACTTCAACTACACATCGAAAATTGAAGTTCTTCATTGAAGGAATACTGATTATAATTGACGGTGAAGAGGACATCTTTGTAAGTCACATAGAATCTTACTATATATCAATGCGGATGAAGACTGAATAGTAACAACATTTCAAGTGTTAGAAGTTGCTTCAATGGTAACCCTACCGGTGGAGAAAATCAAGAAACCTAATGTGACTTTGTGAAGAGATTTACAAACAACTATGGAGGATGGTGCCTTAAAAGGTTGGGATAAACTTGTGGAGATACTTGAGAAGAAGAATCATCAAAGGCTACCCTGAAAGGCAAGGCGTAGTTGCATCCTATCCAGGAAACCTTCATCAACAAAGGAACAGAGCATGGTGGATAAATGGAGTAGCAATATCGGGTTTTTATAGTGATTAGTTATGCATATCAATTAATGGTTGGTTTCTTCTTATTCTCCCGACTAGTCTTCTATAAGCATCGATGTGTGAAGTTAGGGTTTGGTTATTCATTGGTTTCATATTCACTATGTACAATTATCTCATCAATTAAGACTCAGTGGATTATAGTTGCATCTCATGGGCTATCTCAAACATCCTTCAAGTCTTATTCCCTCAACATGTCAAATCCTTCTCAAGTGAATTAGGGTTCATATTCGTAGTGATGGCACTTGTTAATTCAATTAAAGATTCATTATGCTCCAGGCATCATTCTTTTAATTTTTGTCTCTTGAGGTTGACTTGAGTTCGAAGTTAGGGATTTCAACAAGAAGGCAGGTTGATTTGGTTTTTTGCTCATTTAGAATTGAAGTCATTTTGAATCCATTGTGGCGAGATGTTCGTTCATGTGGGCTATGAATTCAATGTTACCAAGCGATCAATTGGTATGATTCAAGATTTTGGTTTATGGATTCTCCCTGGCATCAATGTCGATTCGTCAAAAATTAATTCAAGAGTGAATTTAGACTTCTCTTGAGGACTCGTCTTTCGTCAATTCAAGGATCTCCATTCACGCGGGTTTAAGGTGCAAGGTGTTTAGAATTGGAAATTAAAACATTGAAAGTTGAGTTTTACGACCCAAAGCATTATGTGCAAGTTTGTTTGAATCTAAGTTCTTATGGGAACATGGCATACAAGGAAAATTTTGATTCAAGTTCTTGTGGAACATATAAGACACTCATCATAGAGTATCATGGAGTAAATCTGAGGTCGAATGGATAAAATTCCTTATTATGACCAAAGTGTGATTAAGGCCTTCATTTACCAAAAGCTAAGAAGGTTAAAGAATTTTTGGAAATGGCATAATTCAAGAGGATCCATCTTGCAAAAACTCATGAATAATAGAGATATGGAGTTTTGAATGTTGGAGATAAAGTGTTTATTTCTATTGTGGAAAGTTTCTACGTTATTCAAGTTCTATTAGTTACATCCCATCAAGCTTCTACTTTGACTACATAATTCTCAAAAGACACAAAAGGCTTAAAATTTTTACAACCCACAAGCAGGTGTGGTACAAGTTCTCAAGATAAAAGTCTCACAATTACTACTGGCTACAAGGAAGAAATGTTACAAATTTACAAAAGGAATCAAAGTTCCATTACAAAAAGAACAAGTCAAAACTACTCCTGTCCATGGTCATTCATATTATTCAAATTACTCAAGTTCAATCATTCAATTTCAAGCTTCAAGCATTTTTCATTCATGAGTCATCATGTTACAGTCCATGTCATTTCAAGATTACAAAGAGGTTACAAAGGTCCAAAGAAACTTTTACAAAAAAGGGGAATTTAATCAGTTACAATAAAATTTATCCTAAGTTTAACCTTCCATCTTCATCTTTTACCATGATCAAATTTCTTTAAGACTTCATGACTTGTTTGAACCATGCCTAAAATCCTCACACTACACCCAAACCTTTCACGTCGTTCTCTCCATTTTCCTTGACTTGATACAAATCATGCTTCAAAAACATTATGCATTGATGTCCAAAATGTAAACTAGTCTGCACGTACAAAACAAAACCATAAATAAACCATTTCCTGCATCAATTATCCAAAACTGCAGTCTTGCATCAATAAAGAGAGCAGAAAATTATTTCAGAAACTGTATCAAAACAACATCATTTCAATAACATAAATAAGTCACATACCAAGCCAAAGCCAGTTCAAAGTCATGCCCTGCCAAAGCCCTGCATCAAATCTTCCCTATCCAAATAAAAGCAACCTGCTCCATATAACAAAATAACAGTCATAAACTCGGATATATATCATCACAAAAACTGAACCAATTTAATATCCAAATCTGAAGCAGTTCGGTTCACAATTCAATTATCCAGAAAAAACGTATCAGAAGTTATCAATTCAAAACACAATTCAACAAATTTTCTAATTACCAAAGCCCCTGAGCATTTCAATTCTCAGTCTAACCAATTCAGGAACTCACTAACTGCCTGTGATATGGTGGCAGAACTGACTATTTGACGCTGGTTTGCATTTTGCGTTGTGTTTGCAAAATATCGCGGTAAGCAAGAGTCGCCGTCGACTTTTATTTCATCCGACCGGAAAGGAAAAAAGTACATAAAAAATCCTTTTTCGAGATATTCTGAGTACGGGGGGTAGATTATAGAAAGGGAAGGTGTTAACACCCTTTCTATCCATGGTTTTCCATGGGCTCTTAGGTACTTGCTCATATTTTAAAATTGCTTGTGTATGTGCTTTGTTTTGAAAAAAAGTTTGACTTCGTGATAACCCTTGTATCAGTCCTCAAAGGTGTGACGAAGTTATTTTGAAAATTGTTTTGAAATGTGTAAGTGCGAAAAGTTTTGATTTGGGCAAGTACCTACCAGTATCTACCTACTCGAAAAGAGATCATTTCTATTCTTGTTTCCTTTAGACAGCGCTATCCTACTATTGAGAAATAGGTAGCACCGTCGTTGGAGTTGTAAGGGTCAATTCGAAAGGGACGTATGATCACTAAAGCAATGTTAGGACACCTTAGTAGTAACCCTAGAGTCTTAAGATCATATTCGAGGCAACATTTTCGAGGCAACATTTCCGAGGAAACATTTGATCTTTTTAGACAGGAGGGCAACCACTAAGACACCCTATACTTAATGACCGTTTTACCGAAGACAACCGAAGTGTGAGTATACCCTAAGAGTGATATGTGCGAGTGATCTGTTTCAGTTATTTATCTTTGCACATTAGGGTTTTCTAACTGGATTAATTTGTCATGCATTCTTGTCATACAATCCTATTAGCATACATCTAAACAGTCAAATATTTGCGAGAATTAAAATGCGAGAAAGTAAATCTACGCTATTACAAGGCTTCGGGGAGGGGATTAATTACATAGCCAAAAAACCCATAAAAGACGATAAATAAAAAGTCCTAGATTAAACTATTACAAACCATGAGCATTTACAGAAATATTGGTATAATAATAACACGCTCGCGATGAATCAAATGCAGAGAAACTAGGGTTTTGACCCTTGCCTAAACCTAATTGCGATTAGTTAAAAAAAATGCTTTTTGCTTTGTTTGTTATTCAAGAAAATAGAGAAATTATTAAAAATAAAAAATAAAATCCTAATCAATTTTAATTTAAGAAAAAGAATAAATTAATTTAACCTAAAACCTATTTTTCATTTTTATTTATTTGAGAAAAAAGAGCAAATTGAATTTAATCAAAAATTTAACCTAATTTCTATTTGATGTTATTTTTAAAAAAAAATTACAATTTCCTAAATTAAATTAATTTTGATAAATAAATAAAAACTAATCTTAATTTTGTGACTTATTGATTTTATGACTTTTTATGAAAAATAATTAGTTTGTGAATTAAAATAAATAAAGAAAATTAAAAGAATAAAAAATGAAATAAAGAAAAGAAAATAGAAAAAAATACTGAATGGGCCTGATGAGATCTAGCAATTACGGGGGGTGTGATGTGGAATTCTGAGCCCAAATAAGCCAGGCCTGTTTGAATTCACTAGATTTGATGCACCTGTTGACCTAGGGTGCATGATGGACCTTCAGTGGAAGGCGTTAGATCCTGGCTAGCTGATGGATCTGACGATTGGATCTTGATGTCTCATGATGGACTCCCAAGGGCGTGGTGCACTGGAACCTATAGAGAAAATTAGAAAAATGCAAAAGTATCACGCCTGGGGTCGAACCCAGGACGTGTACCTTATAGATTCTCCCTCTTGCCAATTGCGCTGGAATGTTAGTCATGATATTAATGAAATAAATAGAACATGAGTGAAAGCAAGGTGCTAGATCCAGATCAGCAAACAATTGCACGTGTCAGCAAGCATGGGCCAATCAGATGGGGTGAGAGAAAGTCAGCGTTTGATCCAACCAATGGAGTTATAAGAAACAGCCATGCAGGCTGGTTGACCAGAGACCAGTCAGTCCAACCACCAGAGCCGGTGGTTTCCACCGTCTTCTCCGGTGGGTCGCTTGCAAATATCAGCCAAACCAAAAAATAAACAATTCCAATTATCTTAAAAAGATCCCCTGATCACGATTTTGGCCTCTAAATTAACTAATTCCTTATGCATCATCAGATTCGAACATGGAATCCTAATCACGGTCAAATATGGCATAACATGATTCTGGGTGTTAGCTTCGTATGTGATACGTCCAAACACACATAAACATCAGTAGAAACACATGTATATGATCAATATGAATTTACATCAAGTATTGTGTGAGTTTGAAGTCAAAGAAGTTTTACCAATGGTGAGACATAGACCTACTGATTTGAGGATGCTACAAGCCTTGCCAGTGGTCTGGTTTCATTCCTGGGAATCTCAGCAAGATGATGGAGCGATTGGAATCGAGGGAAAGAGGCTAACCAAGGTGTTTGAAGATTGCACACTTCTTTGAATTTTTTGGAATTTTCTTTCTCCCCCCAGGCCGGCTGGGTGTGTTCTCATTCCTTCCTTTAGGGTTTGAAACCTCTTTTTATATGTGAGGCCAACAATAGGTTAACATTCTTGGAGAAAATCCAAAGAGATATGGAATTTCCAATTTTGCTTTCAAATATCTTTATTTTCAAATATTTCTTTCCTTTTCATAGCATGGCATGATTTCCTTGTTTATTTTCAGCATATTTGATCCATCATTCAATGCAAAAATAAAATCAAATTAAATCCATATTATTTATCTAATTTAATTTGATTTTTTCATGATTGAAACCAAAATAAATCAAATAAATAAGACAATAATGCATGGATGGTTTTATGGGTCGTGGACCATGTTAGGAATGAGATGCAAGCATAAAAAATTGGGCCCATTTAGCAAAAGATGCAAATTTGAGCACATTTGACTTTTGGCAATTTTACAAAAAGGGTCAACTTTGACAATGCATATCTCTCTCGATTTTGACCCTAGGAGGGTGTTCTTGGACTTTTTAGAAATCTTAGGATATCCTCTAAGCAACCATTTTGGTATCATCTCAATTGAGTCTTCCATTTTCATGTATGAAGCTTTGACTCAAAAGGTGTTTTTGTTGACTTTTCAAAATGATCTATAATGTCAAAATTCATATATTTTTGTGAGTGCATATTTTGAACTTGGGAGATGAAGATGAATTGTATGGAATTGCATCTTCTTAAAAATGATCTTTGGATGGGTCCTTTCTAATAAAGTATGAGAAAGTTATTCTTGGTCAAAGTTGAGTTGACTTTTCCTACAAAACCCTAATTTAGCAACTTTTAGGTTTTGATGAATTGTGAGCAATCCTTGATGAATCATGATCAAACCTTGACCAAATGATTAATGATACTTCAAAATTAGGATGTTGACAAAAAATCTTGAAGTTTGACTGTATGTGGGCCACAGTTGACTTTTGACCTAGCACAATCGATTTTCAGGCTTTTGAGCAATTGACTAAGCAAACTTCCTCTGCAAGGCTTGAAACTTGACATGGATGATCTTGAGAACATATTAGGACAATGGGGAGCATTTGGTATCCTTTGGACTCAAGAATTTTGATGAAAAATGAAACCCTAATTTGAGGTAGACTGCCTTAAGAGAGAATTTGTCTGGTCAATTCTTGGACTTCCTTGAGCAATTTGAGGACCTCACTTGACATGTATTGAGAAATAGGGGAGGGCATATTTTGGGGTACAATAGCTGCCCTGTTCAATCTTCTTAAACCTGAGGATGTAGATTGGCTTGGCTGCCTTTCGTGATCTGAAGGTAGAAGATGATTGAACACTAGAGTGCCCATAAATTTGCACTCGCATGAAGTGATACTTGATTTGTGATGTCGGGAATGGGATTATAGATGCCATTTGAAAGTTGATAGAGAATTGTCGGAGATGGGTTTAAGGATGTCATCCGATAAATTGTCGATCACACAAGAGATTCCTTTGCGAGAACCCGTACACCTGTTGTTGAGGAGGACTTCGTTGGGGAATGCTGGTCTCTGTCTTGGGAGAAATAGAGTTTAGGAGCTTCAGTTGTCCGTTACTCTACTGAGGAATAATTCTGGTTTTAGAAAGTGGAAGTGAACTATGTGTTTGGTCGGGGTATATGTTGCGCCGCGACTTTTTGGGGAAATGTGAAATGAATTGTGTTGATTGGGTCCCGGTCTTATAGTGTTATGGACCACTGTTTGGGCATAAGAGAGGAAGAACCCGAATAGTAAAGTTGTGAGAAGGAACCTGGATAGTAGGGTTACTTCGATATGAAAGCCTGGATAGTAGGGCTGTGAGAAGGAACCTAGATAGTAGGGTTACCTCGATATAAAAGCCTGGATAGTAGGGTTACCTCGATATAAAAGCCTGGATAGTAGGGTTGTGAGAAGGAACCTGGATAGTAGGGTTACCTTGATATGAAAGCCTGGATAGTAGGGTTGTGAGAAGGAACCTGGATAGTGGGGTTACTTTGATATGAAAGCCTGGGTAGTAGGGTTGTGAGAAGGAACCTGGATAACATGGTTACTTTGATATGAAAGCCTGGGTAGTAGGGCTGTGAGAAGGAACCTGGATAGTAGGGTTACTTCGATATGAAAGCCTGGGTAGTAGGGCTGTGAGAAGGAACCTGGATAGTAGGGTTACCTCGATATGAAAGCCTGGATAGTAGGGCTGGATAGCGGGGTTACTTCGATATGAAAGCCTGGATAGTAGGGTTGTGAGAAGGAACCTGGATAGCAAGGTTACTTTGATATGAAAGCCTAGGTAGTAGGGTTGTGAGAAGGAACCTGGATAGTAGGGTTACTTGGATATGAAAGCCTGCGTAGTAGGGTTGTGAGAAGGAACCTCGATAGTAGGGTTACTTTGATATGAAAGCCTTGGTAGTAAGGCTGTGAGAAGGAACCTTGATAGTAGGGTTACTTCGATATGAAAGCCTGGGTAGTAGGGCTCTGAGAAGGAACCTGGATAGTAGGGTTACTTTGATATGAAAGCCTGGGTAGTAGGGCTATGAGAACCTGGATGAGGTTGCATTTATTGCCTATGATTACTCTGTTTAGCTTCGAGTGTTGATTGTGTACCTGCTAGAAATTGTTGATAATAATTGTCTTTCCTGAAAGAAATGCAGGGTTAGTTATGTGCGATGCATGAGATGCATTGTATGATGATGTTCCCAAAATAAATGAGACTATGTTATATGGGATGTATGCACATGTCATGATGTATGAACATTGAAATGCTGACGTAATAATCTGAATCTGGGAAAATAAATCCCAGATTGCTATTTGGAGAGTATGAGAAATAGTATTCTTGACTGCTACTTCTGTTAGGGATGGTGAACAACAATGACTAGGCTAGGGATTTTCCCCTTGGCTGGTAAATATTCTATCGGATAAGACTCTGCCTGAGGATAACTCTGCGGGGAATAACTCTGTTGGAGAGGAGATACTTTGTTGATAGATTTGCTGACTTGGAGGAATAACCTCAGTTGGGGATGAATTACCATTGTTGGTGATAATGAATTCTGTTGGGATTGAATTTCCGTTGCTGGTGATAATGAATTCTGTTGGAGATTGAATCTCTGCTTGTGAGAGAAATAAACTCTACTTGGGGAAAAAATTTACTGACTCACTCGTGATTGTGAACCTCAGCTAGGGAGAGTGATGTCCTGTTCGGAAAAGCTAATATCACTGTCTTTGGATACTTTTTACTCTGTGGGGATTGTATGTACCACTACTCATGTTCTCAAGTTGGCTCTATCCCGGTACTTGATGGGCAGAGTAACTGTAAGGTTTGGGCACTTCTTGTTTTCCTTATTTCTGGCATTACGAGTAATCGTCTTTTGTTTCTTGTGTAAATGTTTATGAGCAACCATTATTTTCAAACGCATATATCAAAAATAAATCATTGGACGTTCTTGCAAAACAAAACAGAAAAAGAAAAACAAACTGAAATTTCTTGTGAAAATGAATTGTATTGATTTTTTGAAGTTGGTCTATAATAGGCGTTTTGTACAAAGAGGCTGACGCTCTGGTAAGAGAACACCGCCAAAAGATAGAGATTACAATTTATGTTAAAGAAAGAAAAACAGCTATGTGGAACGACCCCATCGGGTTTCAACTCTGTTATTGCCTCTATATCTTCAAACGTCTCATTACTTTGCTGCTTGGTCGAAGGTGGATCAGAATGATTGGCGCCGTCTGAGCTTGATAGTCGATACCAAAGTATGGTTGCAAGATGATCCAATGAGACATAGTGTTACGCTTCAATCCCTGACTTTTTCCTGGACCGCCCTTTCGGGTTTTCAGTCCACCGGGATACCCTTTTTTGCCCAAGTCGCCTTTTCAGGTTTTCGACTTGCCGGGTGTACAAATTTTTCATTTTCATCCCTTACTTTTTCCCGAACCCTTTTGGTTCGCTGGGAAGCCCTTATTTTTTCCTAGGCCAGGCAACCTATCTGGTCTTTGATTATGCGTAGTATCTTTTCACTATGTCTGCATTGACGGGGTGAGGGAGGTCGTCACCATCCATGGTGGTTAGAATCATAGTTCCTCCGGAGAAAATGTTCTTAACCACAAATGGCCCTTCGTATGTGGGGGTCCATTTGCCCCTGGGATCACCTTGTGGTAGTATGATGCGCTTGATCACTAGATCCCCAAGTTGATATTCCTGACATCTGACTTTCTTGTTAAAAGCCTTGATCATTCACTTTAGATACGTCTGACCATGATAGATTGCAGTAAGTCTCTTTTCATCAATTAGATTCAGCTGATCAAGTCGTGTTTAGATCCAGTCGTCTTCGTTCAAACCCGCATCCTTCATAATCCTGAGAGAGGGTATTTGAACCTTGATGGGTAGGACTGCCTCAATGCCATATACCAGAGAGTAGGGTGTTGCCCCTGTTGATGTCCACGCTGAGGTACGGTACCCATGAAGAGCAAATGGTAACATCTCGTGCCAGTCTTTGTATGTCACTGTCATCTTCTGCACAATCTTCTTGATGTTCTTATTAGCCGCTTCAACAGCCCCATTTATCTTCAGCCGGGAGGGAGAAGAGTTATGATGTTGTATCTTGAACTGTTTGCAGAGCTTGGTGATCATTGTATTATTGAGATTTGTACCATTTTCAGTAATGATCCTCTCGAGGACACCGTATCGGCAGATCAGATTATGTCGGATGAACCACGCCACGACGTTCTTGGTTACTGTAGCAAAGGAAGCTGCCTCAACCCACTTTGTAAAGCAATCAATGGCTACCAGAATGAAACAATGCCCGTTAGACGCAGTAGGTATGATCTCTCCGATCATGTCGATGCCCCATATTGCAAAGGGCCAAGGAGCTGTCAAAACGTTCAAGGGAACCAGAGGTACATGCACCTTGTCAGCATAGACTTGGCATTTATGACAGGTTCGAGAGTGCTGATAACAATCGGCTTCCATGGTGGACCAGTAATATCCTGCCCGTATGATTTTCTTCGCCATGGTATATCCACTGGAATGAGTTCCGAAAGTACCTTCATGTAATTCTGCCATGATCCTTTCTGCCTCGCTCTTGTCCATGCACCGCAGTAAGGTTGAAACATGGTTACGCTTATAGAAGATACTATTACTGATGAAGAACTTCCCAGAGAACCTCCTCAGAAACTTCTTATCATTAACAGATGCCCCCATTGGGGTATTCTTGAGCCTCAAGATACCTCTTCACTTCGTGAAACCAGGGTTTATCTGCCACTTCCTCAGTCTCAATATCATAACAATGTGTGGGTTCGTCCAACCTCTCAATTGTAATCTGGGGAGCTTCATTGTCCCACCTAACTTTGAACATCGAAGACATGGTTGCTAGCGCGTCCGCTAACTTGTTCTCTTCTCTGGGGAAATGTTCAAAGGTTATCTCCTCGAAGTGTGGGAGCAACGTTAGTACATACTCTTTATAAGGAATAAGATTCAGGTGCTTCGTATCCCACTCGCCTTTGATCTGACTTATCACTAGAGCGGAATCTTCGAATACACTCAAGAACTTAATCCTTAGGTCAATAGCATCTCGGAGCCCCGTGATACATGCTTCATACTCCTCCATATTGTTGGTGCAGTTAAAACATAGTCGGGCAGTAAATAGAGTATGACAGCCCTCGGGAGAGATAATTACAACACTGATGCCATTACCCAATACGTTTGAGGCTCCATCAAAATACATAGACCATCGGGATCCTTCCTCAGGACCTTCATTCAGTCCAGGTTCTTCGCAGTTGGTCACCAACATAATGTTCTCATCCCGGAACTCGAAATTCATGGACTGGTAGTCATTCACGGCCTAATGCGCCAAATGATCTGCCAATACACTCCCCTTGATTGCTTTTTGGGTTGTGTATTGGATGTCGTATTCGGTTAAGATCATCTGCCATCTTACTATTCTTCTGGATAAGGCGGGCTTCTCGAAAATATACTTGATTGGATCCATCTTTGATATCAACAAGGTAGTGTGAGTCAGTATATACTGTCTCAGTCGGCGAGTAACCCATGCCAAAGAGCAGCAAGTTTTCTCGAGCAATGAGTATCGGGTCTCACAGTCGGTAAACTTTTTTCTAAGGTAATAAATGGCGTGCTCTTTTCGACCAAACTCGTCATGCTGCCCCAGCACACACCCCCATTGAATTGTCTAGCACTGTCAAGTATAATATCAAAGGTCTTCCTTCAACTGGAGGCATCAAAATTGGTGGTTCTTAAAGGTATTCCTTGATTCTTTCAAAAGCGGATTGGCATTCATCATTCCACTTTACCACTTGATCTTTCTTCAGCAGCTTGAAGATTGGCTCACAAGTAGCAGTCAGATGTGAAATGAACCTGGCGATGTAATTCAGACGTCCCAAGAAACCTATGACTTCTTTTTCTGTGCGAGGTATCGGCATCTCTTGTATGGCTTTCACTTTTTTATGGTCCACCTGAATACCCTTATCACTGACAACGAAACCCATAAGCTTACCAGATCTTACCCCGAAGGTACACTTGTTTGGATTCAACCTCATCCTTTACGTCTTCAACCTGTCAAACAGTTTCTGAAGATGATCGAGATGCTCTTCCTTAGTCTGAGACCTGGCTATCATGTCATCAACATAAACCTTAATCTCGTGGTGAATCATATTGTGGAATAAGGCGGCCATGGCGCTCTGATAAGTTGCCCCAACATTCTTCAACCCAAAAGGCATTACCTTGTAACAGAAGGTGCCCCACTGTGTAACGAAGGTTGTCTTCTCCATATCCTCAGGAGCCATCTTGATCTAGTTGTAGCCAGAAAAACCATCCATGAAGGAGAAGATCTTGTGTTGCACGGTGTTGTCGACTAGAACATCGATGTGAGGAAGTGGGAAGTCGTCCTTGGGGCTTTCCCTATTCAGATCTCTATATTCCATACACATCCGTACCTTACCATCCTTCTTAGGTATTGGAACAACGTTGGCAACCCACTGCGGATAAGAAGTGACGGTTAAGAATCCTGCATCGAACTGCTTCATGACCTCCGCCTTGATTTTCTCTGACATTTCAGGGCGCATACGGAGGACCTTTTGCTTTACCGGAGGGAAGTCCTCTTTGGTCGGCAGGCGATGTACCATAATATCAGTGTCCAGACCAGGCATATCTTCGTAGGACCAGGCGAAGATCTCAACATAATTGTGCAGCATCTGTATTAACCGTTGTTTGACACTAGGCTCCAGATTCGCACCTATTTTAACCTCCTTCTTGTCCTCTTCTGTACCCAAATTCACTGACTCGACTGGCTCTTCATGAGGTTGTATGGCCCTTTCTTCCGGTTGTAGTAGTCTAGCAAGTTCTCCCGGCACCTCACACTCATCCTCACCTTCGTCCTCGGCTTGGTTGATCGGATTTTTAAAGTCATAACTGGCAGTAGCAGAGTTGTTATCAATGGGATCCATAGTGGATATAGATCTGCAGTATGATATGTGAGTGTGTGTAAGAGAATAGCTGTTTTGATAAAGTGAGAGACAGAAAAGAAAGACAAGGAGCATAAAATTTGTAATGCAAGAAAACGTCCAATGTTTTATTAATGATATATGAAAATGACAAATAATAAGCCCTCACAAGCAAAGCCAGAATGCCTCGGGCAAGGCACCGGGTCGTAAAGTTTCAAATTATTTATTACAAATCTTAAAACAAAAGTCAATTACTGCGAAATAAAAGAAACAGGTATGAAGTCCTTCACTGTCCAATTATTCAATCCACCATCGGTTGTTGGGTAGATCCAGCTGTCGATGTCTGAATCTTCTTCACTATCCTTAATTGCATTAACTCCCTGATTGATGATGTGTAGAGGAGGTCTTCCAATCGGTGCGTGCCTAACAGCCCTTTGAGCCCCTGTAGTAAAGCCCAAACCAAATTTGTCAGTTTTATAAGTGAAATCAGGAAGCCGACCCCAATTGGTACACCCACCTTCTTTAACAACAGCCCTGGCATCCTTGAGAGAAGCCATCTTCAGTGGAGGTTTGTTGGTAGTAACTTCAGTTGACGCCAAAGTCTGAGGGACCTCTTCGAAGTTATGACAAGGAGTTTCTATGAACTCCCTATCCATCTCCACATAACAGAAAGAATTGAGATGACTTACCATGTACTCTTCTTCACCTTGCACCGTGACAATTTTCCCTTGTACTGGGTACTTTAGCATCTGATGGAGTGTGGAAGTGACTGCCCCAGCCTTATGGATCCAAGGACGACCCAGCAAGCAAGAATACGACGGTCTGATGTCCATTACATAGAAGGTGGATCTAAAGGTCTGAGAACCCACTTTGACAGGGATGTCCACCTCCCCGTGCACCATCCTTTTTTATCCATCAAAAGCCCTGACCACAATGTTACTCGGCTTCAAAGTCAAACCCTCACAGTCCAAACGGTCTAATGCTTTCTTTGGAAGAACATTCAACGAAGACCAGGTGTCAACCAGCACATGAGCCATAGTGGTGCCCCTGCATTCAATCGATACATGCAGAGCATCATTATGATTTCTCCCCTTAGCGGTCAAATCCACATCTGAAAATCCTAGCCCATTGTCAGCAGTCAGGCTACCACGCAATCTTTGAACTGATCTGCAAAAGTTTCCTGCGGCACATGCGCAGTCTTGAGAAATGCAATCAGAGCCATTGCATGGGCTTAAGAACATAATAGCATAGACAACATGGAGATCTTTGACGAGGTCTACCCCAGCTGTTCGACCATATTGTAGTCGCTTTTCTTGATAATCTTCAATATTTACTCTATTTCTTGTTTAGAGGCTTCCACCACAATTTCCCTAGGCGCCTCCGTTCGCGCAGGCTCACCTATGATTTCTTTTCCCCGAGTCTCAGATGGCTCGGCGACAGGGGTGACAATTGGAGTAGGAACTGGAATAGTAGTTGATGTACTAGCAAATGGAATGACAATAGGTTTGTGGACAGTCGAAGGGGAAATCTCGGTAGAAAAGAGTCTTCCACTTCTGGTGACTTTACTAGCCTCGACAATATTACTGACATCAGTATCAGCTTCTTCATTCTTCAACTCTTGCTTAATACCACGATAATACACATCAGCACCATAGTGCCATGGGACAGCCTTGTCTGAAGTGTATGGGATGGGACCAGGAACGGTGATTATTAGCGGAGCAATTCTTGGAATGGGCGTAATCCTAACAGGTTTTCTCGAGGAAACCTTGGAAGGATTGGCGGAAAAGGTTATGATGGTAACATCTTCATTGGGAACAACAGGAATCATAGTCTTCTCGAACAGAATCTCTTTATTATCCATCAGGCGTTGAACACCTGACTTCAACAAATGGCAACCAGTAGGTAGAATCGAGCACATGTGGCCACCTTCACCACAACCCAGGAATACACCGGCCAACAACAGATTCCTCTTAACAGTCATAAGAGGAGTAGAAATTTCTTCAACAAAGGTCACAAACAAATCATTGTCAACATCATTAACCCCACGACCATGTTTGGGCATAGGAGCAGTTATTACATTTGGCTTTTCTGGAGCATCAAACTCTATCTCCTTAGCTTCCAGCAAATCTTGTACTTTGTTTCTCAAAGCCCAGCAGTCATTGGTATCATGGCCAGGACTCTCAGAGTGGTAGGTGCACCGCACGTTGGGATTGTATCTAGGAGAGGTAGTGTTGGGATTTTTGGGAGCCTCCCTCAACGTGGTCAAGTTAGATTTCAGCAGGTGAGGTAACACTCAGCTAATGTCATACTAATGCGGGTAAACTGTCGTTGTGGTCTTTCCACCCTCTGTTGATTGTTGCATTGTGGAGCAACAGGGGGTCTTAGTAACATTACAGCACTTACCGTTGGACGGTGTTCAGATCTATTTTGGCCCCTCGGGCTATAAACTGCACTGGCTTCCTTCTTACCAATAAAAGGTTTCTTTACCGAACTCGAAGAGGCATCCTTCTGTATTTTACCACCTTGAATTCCAGCCTCCACTCTTTCTCCAGTTAAAATCAACTCGGTGAAACCAGACGATGAACTACCGATCAAGTGGTTGAAAAATGGACCAGACAGCGTCCCTAGGAACATATCAACCAACTCCCTATCAGACAGAGGGGGTTGAACTCTGACAGCCAAATCTCTCTATTTCTGAGCGTAATCTTTGAAACCTTCGCCTGCACCCATGGACATACTCTGAAGTTGAGTACGAGTGAGAGCAAGGTCGGCATTGTACTGGTACTGCTTGTAGAAAGCAGCAACAAGATCTTCCTAGTTTCGAACATTTTCCCCTTCCAGCTGGTAGAACCATTCAAGCTGAGTCCCTGACAGGCTATCTTAAAAGAAGTGCACCCACAAATTCCTATCAGCTGTGTGGGGTTGAATTTTCCTGACATAAGAGCGGAGATGGAGTTTTGGGCAAGACACTCCATCATACTTAGCAAAAACTGGAGCCTTGAACTTCTGAGGGATGACCACTCCAGATACCAGTCCTAGTTCTCTGAAATCCAAACCAGGCACCTTCTGAACTTCCATAGCACTCAGGCGGTCTTCTAGCTTCTTGTACCTATCCTTGGCAGGAGGATATTGCTCATCATCAAAATTAGTATCATTATCAGAGACCGCAGGACTAGGGCCCTTTTCCTCTTCTTGGTTCTCCCCTTCTTTGGATGAAGAGGTCAGATCAGTTTGATGCTTTAACCTTTCTCCAAACCTTCTGCCCATGTTCAGAAGCCCGACCTTCTTCTTCTTCTTCTTCTTTTCTTTCAGAATGAGAGTTTTCAGATCCTCTTGCCCCTTAGCAAGACTTATGAACATCTGTTGGAACTGGGCGTTCTGTGCCTGAAGCTCTTTGATGGCTTGATCAGAAGACATTTTCGCTGAAATAAACAGTGACGAAGATAAGAAACCTGTAGTGGTACCTGTGATGATGTGCATCATAATGGGATGCGTATGTAATGATTTCAAAGACTTTGGGAGATTTAGATTTGCAAACTAAAAATAAACAAACTTTATTAGCTTAACTTTGAAATGTTCAACAATGCCCTTAAGGCGTTACAAAGAAGTAAATAAAAACCAATCTAAAACTAGAAAAGCAAAATCAAAAGTCCCATGGACGCTTTCTCTTTGTGCTGATGTAGTCGTTGAGCACTCTTTCCTCCTCGGGTTGTTTGGTGAGCTTCAAAACCTTCCTCTCTTGCTCATGGAACTGCTCCCTGTAAGTATCTCGCTCATTCTTCAGCTGAATCCAAGACCTTTGTAGCTCCCCAAGATCAGTAGGCATGTACAGATAGAGAACCGTGTAAGGAATGTCGTCTTCGGTAGTGGGTTCCACAATCACAGGTAACACTTCTTCATACGGCATCACAAGCTTCTGTGCACGAGCTCGGACCCATTGGAGGTAAGGCTGCATAGGAAGGGAAGTCTTTGGTCCCAACTCATGGGGGTCTGATCTATTTACCATGCCCCAAGCGCGTATGAACCTCTGGCGATGCCCTTTAACATCCTCTTCATATTCGAATGCAATATCCTCGAGAAGTAACCTATGGGGACCATCTCTCCGAGCACGACCAAATTGTCGTAAAGCTAGACAAGGATTATAAGTTATAGCTCCTATGATACCAAGTAATGGGACATTAGGGTACCCCCCACAGCGGTCAATAACAGCAATGTCTTCCATAGCCTGGGAACACCAAATAATATTTGTATGAGCAAGTGACATTATTCTATGCAACCAACCCAAACCTTCTTTGTTCTTCAGCACAGACTTAGGGAGGTGAGAAATAAACCACCTTGACAACAATGGCATGCAGCACATAAGAGTTCCTCTTCTCCTTGTGGTACGAGTATAGAGAGCATGCAACATATCTCCAAGCAAAGTAGGCACAGGATTGCGAGAAAGGAAAATCTTGATAGCATTCACATCTACAAAGGAATCCAGATTAGGGAAGAGAACCAAACCATAGATAAGAAGAGCCAAGACATCTTCAAAAGCCTGAAAATCTAGATCATCCCAGAATAGCTGAGCTTGGTCTATCAGAAATTTGGCTAGAAAACCTTCGACTCCGCTTCGAGTTTCCCAATTGGATACCACATCAACCCGTTTCAAATGCAAAGCTGAGGAAATGAATTCTGGCTTAGGAACTTCTTCTATACCTGTGAAGGGTTCCTGTTCAAGAATGGATATGCCTAATAGACGAGAGAATTCCTCCAAGGTGGGTACCAACTGATAATCTAGAAAGGTGAAACAGTGATGCTCGGGATCGAAGAACTGAAAAAGTACACTCATCATCTGTTCATCAGGGTTTGAAGTAACCAAGCTGAGAAGTTAACCATGTCTCTTGATGAACATAGAGGTTTCAGAAATCTTTGACACTAGCTCTTTGAGTTGGGATGGTATCTCCACAAAGTTGACTCGAATAGTCTTTCTACGTGCGGAAGCCATGATCTACAAAACAGAGCAAAGATAAATTCCCTTGGTCTTTGAAATGGTTAGTGTAATGAAGCATGTATGCTATGTTATGATGCATGATGTCATGGTAAAAAACAACAGGTATAGCAGATAACAGGCATGGCAAATACAAACAAGTCACACAAAGCCCTTAGGTTTAAGGCTTGCATGAGGTAAAAGGTAATACCCTCTTGAAGTTAAGTTGGTTTCAACCTGTCTTAGAAAAAGTAACCGGGTTCTAGGGGATCTCAATATCACTGACCATCCTCCATCGGTCATGGTTTCAGCTCACACAATCTTTTCTTTCGGCCAGAACTATCTCGAGAGTATGGTCTCGATGAGTGTAGCATTGAGTATCAACCATTTCTCAGCTTTAGACCGAGGCCGGCTATCTCACTACTTTCTAATGGCCAAGTTGGACGATTAAAGGTTCTAAGGTCAGTTGATGCTTAATGACACCACGCGGTGGACCCGTATTCTCCTTGTTTCTCCACAAGGGATACCGGTACCAACCAAAGTGCCACACCAACGTAACCACTACTTCAACCGTATCGGTCTACGTCGTACAGTTTCCTCAGTCCATTGCTACATACCTAAAAGGTATTCCCCAGATCCGGGTTAGGATCTATAAAAATCCCAAACAAAACCCTTAAAAGTAAAGCAAACAAAACAAACAAGAGAAGCAATTATGATGAACTAGATCCTAAGGTATACCCCACTTATTAACTCCCCAGCAGAGTCGCCAGTTCTGTGATACGGTGGCAGAACTGACTGTTTGACGCTGGTTTGCATTTTGCGTTTGCAAAATGTCGCGGTAAGCAACAGTCGTTGCCGACTTTTATTTCATCCGACCGAAAAGGAAAAAAGTACAGAAAAAAAAATCCTTTTTCGAGATATTCTGGGTATGGGGGGTAGATTATAGAAAGGGAAGGTGTCATCACCCTTTCTATCCATGGTTTTCCATGGGCTCTTAGGTACTTGCTCATCTTTTAAAATTGCTTGTGTATGTGCTTTGTTTTGAAAAAAAGTTTGACTTGATGATAACCCTTGTATCAGTCCTCAAAGGTGTGACGAATTTATTTTGAAAATTGTTTTGAAATGTGTAAGTGCGAAAAGTTTTGATTTGGGCAAGTACCTACTAGCATCTACCTACTCGAAAAGAGACTGTTTCTATTCTTGTTTCCTTTAGACAGCGCTATCCTACTATTGAGAAATAGGTAGCACCGTCGTTGGAGTTGTAAGGGTCAATTCGAAAGGGACGTACGATCACTAAAGCAATGTTAGGATACCTTAGTAGTAACCCTAGAGTCTTAAGATCATATTCGAGGCAACATTTACGAGGCAACTTTTGATCTTTTTAGACAGGAGGGCAACCACTAAGACACCCTATACTTAATGATCGTTTTACCTAAGGCAACCGAAGTGCGAGTATACCCTAAGAGTGATATGTGTGAGTGATCTGTTTCAGTTATTTATCTTTGCACATTAGGATTTTCTAATTGGATTAATTTGTCATGCATTCTTGTCATACAATCCTATTAGCATACATCTAAACAGTCAAATATTTGCGAGAATTAAAATGCGAGAAAGTAAATCTACGCTATTACAAGGCTTCGGGGAGGGGATTAATTACATAGTGAAAAAACCCGCAAAAGACGATAAATAAAAAAGTCCTAGATTAAACTATTACAAACCATGAGCATTTACAGAAATATTGGTATACTAATAACACGCGCGCGATGAATCAAATGCAGAGCAACTAGGGTTTTGACCCTTGCCTAAACCTAATTGCGATTAGTTAAAAAAATTATTTTTGCTTTGTTTGTTATTCGAGAAAATAGAGAAATTATTAAAATTAAAAAAGAAAATCCTAATCAATTTTAATTTAAGAAAAAGAATAAATTAATTTAACCTAAAACCTATTTTTGTATTTTTATTTATTTGAGAAAAAAGAGCAAAATTGGATTTAATCAAAAATTTAACCTAATTTCTATTTGATGTTATTTTTGAAAACGAATTAAAATTTCCTAAATTAAACTAAATTAAATTAATTATGATAAATAAATAAAAATTAATCTTAATTTTGTGACTTATTGATTTTATGACTTTTTATGAAAAATAATTAGTTTATGAATTAAAATAAATAAAGAAAATTAAAAGAATAAAAAATGAAATAAAGAAAAGAAAATAGAAAAAAATACTAAATGGGCCTGATGAGATCTAGCAATTATGGGGGGGTGTGATGTGGAATTCTGAGCCCAAATAAGCCAGGCCCGTTTGAATTTGATGGATTTGATGCACCTGTTAACCTAGGGTGCATGATGGACCTTCAGTGGAAGGCGTTAGATCCTGGCTAGCTGATGGATCTGACGATTGGATCTTGATGTCTCATGATGGACTCCCAAGGGCGTGGCGCACTGGAACCTATAGAGAAAATCAAAAAAATGCAAAAGTACCACGCCTAGGATGGAACCCAGGACGTGTACCTTATAGATTCTCCCTCTTATCAACTGCGCTGGAACGTTAGTCATGATATTAATGAAATAAATAAAACATGAATGAAGACAAGGTGCTAGATCCAGATCAGCAAATAATTGCACGCGTCAGCAAGCATGGGCTAATCAGATGGGGTGAGAGAAATTCAGCGTTTGATCCAACCAATGGGATTATAAGAAATAGCCACGCAGGCTGGTTGACCAGAGACCGATCAGTCCAACCATCGGAGCCGGTGGTTTCCACCATCTTCTCCAGTGGGTCGCTTGCAAATATCAACCAAACCAAAAAATAAACAATGCCAATTGTCTTAAAAAGATCCCTTGATCATGATTTTGGCCTCTAAATTAACTAATTCCTTATGCATCATCAGATTCGAACTTGGAACCCTAATCACAGTCAACACTGGCATAACGTGATTCTGGGTGTTAGCTTCGCATGTGATACGTCCAAACACACATAAACATCAGTAGAAACACATGTATATGATCAATATGAATTTACATCAAGTATTGCGCGAGTTTGAAGTCAAAGAAGTTTTACCAATGGTGAGACACGGACTTGCTGATTTGAGGATGCTACAAGCCTTGCCAATGGTTTGGTTTCACTCCTGGGAATCTCAGCAAGATGATGGAGCGATTGGAATCGAGGGAAAGAGGCTAACCAAGGTATTTGAAGATTGCACACTTTTTTGAATTTTTTGTAATTTTCTTTCTCCTCCCAGGCCGGTTGCGTGTTTTCTCCTTCCTTCCTTTAGGGTTTGAAACCTCTTTTTATATGTGAGGCCAACAATAGTTTAACATTCTTGGAGCAAATCCAAAGAGATATGGAATTTTCAATTTTGCTTTCAAATATCTTTATTTTCAAATATTTCTTTCCCTTTCATAGCATGGCACAATTTCCTTGTTTATTTTCAGCATATTTGATCCATCATTCAATGCAAAAATCAAATCAAATCCATATTATTTATCTAATTTAATTTGATTTTTTCATGATTGAAACCAAAATAAATTAAATAAATAAGACAATAATGCATGGATGGTTTTATGGGTCGTGGACCATGTTAGGAATGAGACGCAAGCATAAAAAATTGGGCTCATTTAGCAAAAGATGCAAATTTGAGCATATTTGACTTTTGGCAATTTTGCAAAAAGGGTCAACTTTGAAAATGCATATCTCTCTCGATTTTGATCCTAGGAGGGTTTTCGTGGACTTTTTAGAAAGCTTAGGATATCCTCTAAGCAACCCTTTTGGTATCATCTCAATTGAGTCTTCCATGTTCATGTATGAAGCTTTGACCCAAAAGGTGTTTTTGTTGACTTTTCAAAATGACCTATAATGTCAAAATTCATATCATTTTGTGAGTGCATATTTTGAACTTGGGAGCTGAAGATTAATTGTATGGAATTTCATAATCTTCAAAATGAGATTTGGATGGGTCATTTCTGATAAAGTATGAGAAAGTTATGCTTGGTCAAAGTTGAGTTAACTTTTCCTGCAAAACCCTAATTTAGCAACTTTTGGGTTTTGATGAATTGTGAGCAATCCTTGATGAATCATGATCAACCCTTGACCAAATGATGAATGATAATTCAAATTGGGTATGTTGACAAAAAATATTGAAGTTTTACTGTATGTGGGCCATAATTGACTTTTGACCTAGCATAGTCGATTTTTAGGCTTTTGAGCAATTGAATGAGCAAACTTCCTCTGCAAGGCTTGAAACTTTACATGGATGATCTTGAGAACATATTAGGACAATGGGGAGCATTTGGTATCCTTTGGACTCAAGCATTTTGATGAAAAATGAAACCCTAATTTGAGGTAGACTGCCTTAGGAGAGAATTTGTTTGGTCAATTCTTGGACTTCCTTGAGCAATTTGAGGATCTCACTTGACATGTATTGAGAAATAGGGGAGGGAAAATTTTGGGGTACGACACTGCCATAACAGAATACTAACAAACTTTTTAATTGTTAAACAACCAATATCTAACATGTCCTAACCAACTTTTTATCCAATGGCCGTGATTGATTCAATCTGCAACAAACTTGGGGAGATATATAACAGAAAATCATGATAGATTGGGGAGGGGGATTCATTTTCACAAAAAAGATAGAGAAATCAAAAAATGCTCACCTTTCGACTCTCTCTCTTCAATTCCTATGGATTCTTCATCATCTTCAATCCTTAAGAATTCTTGAATCTTCAACCTTCTTCAATTCATTCTTCAGCATTCAGAAGAATCACTACAAAAAACCACAAAGAGCTCTCTCATCTTCCCTCTATAATCGTCATTCTTCACTATCTCGAGAAGAATCACAAATTCACAAGAGATCTCCATAACTGAATTCTTCTGCAATTTCTCTACACAACCTCCATCTTCAACAATCATCATCATCAACCTTTCATCATCATCTTCTGCTCGACGCGTCGACGCAACGTCTTCATCACCAACCACAACTCTAATCCTTCAACTTTGAAAATGACTTCAAATTCTCAGTGTCAAGCGCGGTAATTAGTGAGGGTATTCGCACACCAATTTAGAAGTATACAAAAGAAAGGTGAATCAAAGAAGTTTCAGAATCGAAAAGAAGCATGAAAAGAAAAAATAAAGATGCATACCTCGGTCTCTCTAGATTTCTCGTAACTCTGACACCATTGAAGAGCTGTTGGCATTCTCCAGTAGGTAAGTCGTTAAAACTCCTTTATTGTTTTTGAAATTCCATGGCATATATGTTGTTGTTCCTTGAATAGGTGATGAGGTGAGATTGACCGATGAAATGGTGACGATGTGAGGCGGAAGTTGATGAGGTAAGATTGAGATACGAGAAGATTTAGGCGACAGAGATAAAGAAGAAAGTGTGGTGGCGCTGTAATGATCGATAAGAGTAGGAAAAGAAGTCGCCGCGGCTCACAGAGGTAGAAAAAGAATTTTGTTGAGAATAGAGGTCGTATGAACGTGAGAGGTTGAGTTGAGAAGAAACATCGTTGTGCCATGTTTGAAATGAGACAGAGGGATGAGGAAATGAATTAGAAGCATCGTTTTGTGTTTCGATGAAGAAGAAGGAGAGAGTATTGTGGAATCTGAACAACAACATATCATAACCCTAATATCCTTTGTTTTGATCTTCTCTTATTTTTATATAATTGTAATTGGATAAGAATGTTATCGTTGGACCGGATCTTGCTCCCTCTAGGCCCGCGATGCATTTTTTTGGAGCCTGGATAGCATTAAACAGAAGTTGGGTTATGGATTTGGCCCGCGATGTGTTTTTTTGAGCCTAGATGGCATTAAACAAAAACTGGGTTATGGATCCGGCTTGCGATGCGTTTTTTGGAGCCTGGATGGCATTGAACAAAAACTGGCTAATGAACTCAACCTGATGGGCCCTCTACCCCTAGATTTACTACAACACCACCTGTTTCCAGATTCACACCCCCTGTTCATTGATTTTCTTAGATGTTTTTTCTTTAATTCTTTTTTTTAATCAAGTTTTGCTAATAAAAAATAGTGATAGAAATAATAGAAAAAACAATAAAAAGTAATATAATAGAATCTTTCTAAGAATTCTTTTTTTTGAATTTTGATTAGAATTTTCTATTATTGATTATGTTTAGTAATCATTTTATTGCCAAGGTTTCATGTCTTACTTTTGCTTGTCAAGTTTTGAGTCTTATACAAGATTATTGTGCGATGTTCGGATATGCTTGGCGCACCTTCCGCTTGTGATTTATTTTCACATTGATGATGCTTCGACGTTTATTCCGAGCATTTGATTTCTTGCTCTTTTCTTTGATTGGTGAAGCTTTCGCGAAGATCGTCGAGTTTCTTTATTTTCATATGCTTTACTATGGATTGATCTGTTTGGTATTTTCTCTTGTTTATCTCATTTTAGCATTTTACTGCTTTCTAGATATCATGAGAAGTAGGAAAGAAAGAGCGTGCGCTCGAAGTCGTTGTTTAAACTCCTGTAGCAGGCACCGCTTTCTGTATGTTATCCGTGTTTGTTTAAAATCCTACCTTTGAAGTAGGTATTCTGCATGTGTGTTTACATTTGTGCCCGCATATATTACAGGTGATAAGTCCTCAAAAGGAGGCGAGAGGAAAGGGTTCACAATCAACCCCCGCACATTCTAGTCCGTGTTATACTTAGCTCACATTGTCCGTAAGCGCTTTGGAATTGTGCAGATCTTGTCTATCAAGTTGGTCATGTGGAAAAGGGTTTCGCAAAAAAAAAAACCACACTTTGTCAGGAGTTCGTAGTGGCCATTGTTGATACTTTGCTACCCGTTTGTTTGCTTCGGGTGATCCGCTCCCCGTAGCTAAAGAATTTCTTTTCTTTTTTTATTTCATCTGTCTCCTGCTTGTTTGCTTTGGGTGATTCGCTCACCTTAGCTAAAGCATTTCTCTAGTTTCCCCCATCCCTTTGAGTCAGTATGTGCTACTCATATTTGTGTGCTTTTGCCAAAGTACTTGTTTTCTTATTTGTGTGCTTCCCTTAGGATCGCTCGATTAGGATAGATTTTGAGCTAGACATTAGGATAGGTATCCATGTATGCTAAGATATGGTAGAGATTTCCCTTTTTAGGATCAATCATTGTATGGTAATATTAGGGATATATTTAAGATAGTCTTTCTTAGATGTTTTTCTTTCTTTTGCATCCTTGCATTAAAACTAAAACCATTTTCTTGGCAAAACGATTAAAACATCTAACAGTTTTCAAATCCTTTTTCAAGGAAAAAATATCAAGCAATGCAAACTCTTTTTGCCTTCAGGCTTTTCTTTCAAACTTTTTCAAAACAACATGTTAATTCACTTTTGTGCTGACACGTGAGTCTCCAAAGGTCGAGTTGCGGAAGAAGGCGAAATTAATATTGTTCATTAAAACATAAAAACCAACCAAAATCTGTGAGCCGAACTACGGTAACTCATATTCCTCAAAAAAGATACGTAGGCATTGGGGTAGGGCCCAAGCAAGCACAACTTTATTTTCCCTACATTATTTTCTCTTTTCTTTTGCATGCATTCCCTCTTTGCATGTTCTTTTAGCTCTTAAGCTTAGATTTGAAACACACCCATTATATAAACAACAAGAGTGGATATTGTAAAGTACTACGGACGTGTGGGGTGATAATACCTTCCCCTCGCGTAACAGACTCCCTTACCCGATCTCTTGGTCGTTTGACCTTGATATCAACCTTCTCAGGTTTACTCGATGCTTACCTTTCCCATTCTTGTGGGATAAAAAACGTTCGATGGCGACTTCATTAATTTCATCTTGATGATTTGTTCAGCCGATTGTTTCAGTGGTTTCTTAGGATAATTGAATTACATTTCGAGGTTCATATTGCACCTAAATGCTACGTGCGAACCTATATTCAAATTACTTCAAAAAGATCATACATTATTGTGTAATGATGATTGTCAAACAGCCTTTGAGACAATAAAACAATATTTAAAAAAGCCACCAATATTGATGCCACCGGTTCCTGGAAGTCCTCTCATTATGTACTTCACAATTTATAAAGGGTCTATGGGATGTGTATTAGGACAACATGATGAAACAGGTAGAAAAGAGCATGTAATCTACTACCTTAGCAAGAAATTTACTGACTGCGAAACCAGGTACTCAATTCTCGAGAAGACTTGTTGTGCTTTGGCTTGAGCTACTAAATGATTGAGGTAGTATATGTTGACTCACACCACGTGGTTAATAGCAAGAATGGATCCTTTAAAGTATGTGTTTGAAAAACCAACTCTTACAGGAAGAATTGCCTGATGGCAAATGTTACTATCCGAGTACGACATCCAATATATTACTCAAAAGGCTATCAAGGGTAGTGTACTAGATGATCATTTAGCTCATCAGTCATTTCCAGGATATCAACCAATGAAGTTCAACTTTCCATTCGAAGATCTCAGGGTTATAAGTGACTACGAAATACCAGTACCTGATGAAGGACCTGAACCAGGGGCACGTTGGAGACTCATGTTTGAAGGTGCTTCAAACGCACTAGGACATGGTATTTGGGCAGTTTTGACTTCTCCGGAGAATTTTCACAAACCTTATACTGCAAGGTTATGTTTCGACTGCACCAACAATATCGCTGAATATGAAGCTTGTATCTTGGGTCTGGAAGCTGCTATCGATCTAAGAGTTAAACATCTCGAATTATATGGAGACTCACCATTAGTCATATACCAAGTCAATAGAGAATGTCATACTAAACATCCCAAATTGATTCCCTGTCAGAATCATGTTTTAAAGCTAGCTACAGAATTTACTAAGATTACATTCAATCATATTCTGCGGGGAAAAATCAGATGGAAGACGCCTTGGAAACTTTATCATCCATGTTCCAAGTGACCTGGCCAAATCACGAGCCACGCATTACAATTAGACATTTGGAAGAATTCCTTGCCATTAAAGAAGAACCAAATAACAAGCCTTGGTTCTATGACATCAAAAGGTATCTCGAGAAATAAGAATATCTAGAAAATGCCTCTGTAATTGACAAGCGAACTCTACGGAAGCTAGCTTCAAAGTTATTTCTAAATGGTGATGTATTATACAAAAGAACCTACGATATGGTATTACCCAAGTGCGTGGAGAAACATGATGCGGATACACTTATGAGAGAAATCCATGAAGGCACTTTCAGAACTCATACAAATGGACACGCCATGGCTAGAAAGATCTTGCGAGCAGGTTATTATTGGTTGACAATCGAAGATGATTGCTACCATTATACAAAGACATGTCACAAATTCCAAATCTACGCTGATAAAATGCATGTTCCATCGACTCCTTTGAATTTACTAAGTTCTCCTTGGCCATTTTCAATGTGGGGAATTTATATGATATGAATGATCGAACCGAAAGCCTCTAACGGACACTGGTTCGTACTAGTTGCCATTGATCACTTCACCAAATGGGTGGAAGTTGCATCATACGCAAATGTGACAAGACAAGTGGTTACTCGATTCATCAAACAGAATCTTATATGCAGATATGAGGTTCCTAGCAGAATTATTACAGACAACGGGTCCAATTTGAAAAACAAAATAATGAAGGAGATATGCGATGACTTCAAGATCGAGCATCATAATTCCTCACTGTATCGACCTAAGATGAACAGGGCCATTGAAGTTGCCAATAAGAATATCAAGAAAATCAATCAGAAAATGGTGAAGACATACAAAGATTGGCATGAAATACTCCCCTTCGCTCTACACGGCTATCGTACTTCTGTATGTACATCAACAGGTGCAACTCTCATTTCTCTAGTATATGGAATTGAGGCAGTACTCCCCGTTATTCCATCGCTAAGAGTTCTAATGGAAACCAAAATTGAATAAGCAGAGTGGGTTCAGACGCGACTTGATCAGCTTAACCTCATTCAAGAAAAACCCTTGACATCTTTGTGCTACGGTCAGTTGTACCAAAAGCGGATGAAGAAAGCATTTGAAAAAAAGGTTTGTACTCGAGTGTTCAAAGAAGGAGATTTGGTGCTCAAGAAGATTCTACTACCTCACCTTGATTCACATGGTAAATGGACACCCAACTATGAAGGTCTGTATGTGGTAAAAACAACATTCTCTGGTGGTGGTCTTATCCTCACAACAATGGATGGGGAGGAACTGCCACATCCGAAAAATTTAGATGCAGTAAAAAAATACTATGTATAAAAATCTTGTTAAGTTCGAACCCTAAATGGGCGACTTAAGAAAAAAGGAGCGTCCCGGTGGATTGAAAACCCTAAAGGGCGATCCAAGCAAAAATTAGGGACGTGAACAAAAATCATCCCGGTGGATTGAAAACCCGAAAGGGTGGTCCAGGAAAAAGGTAGGGATCTTGATAAAAAAAAGAACAAAAAGAATGTTATCTGATAACCAAGACCACGTCTACAAAGGAGAAGGATTAATCTAAATCATTTTACTCAGAAGTAAAGGAGATTGGAGCTATCAAAAAGACATTGACGAAACAACAGTAATAATTATCATTTTCATTGCCATTTTCAACTTTTGTTAAACTTTCTGTAATTACCTTCAAGGAATTACATCTTGTACTCTCACCTATTCAAAAGGAATATTTACCAATACAACATTCACTTTTTCAAATATTTTCAATTTGTGTTTTTATTTTTATTTTCAGACTTGTTTACAAAATACTACGATTATTTCTTGTGATTACTGCGTTGAAATCATTTTGGGAATTTGACAAATTAAAGCATTTGATATAACATCAAAAAGAATTTTGGTTAGAAAAACATCCAAAGAAATTCCACGCCTACGATCATAGCCATATCCATGCCTACGTATGTAACTACGTCCAAGCCTACGCCTACAATACAAATATCAAAATCTTACTGACACTTATTCATCTTATTCAAATCAACTCAAAATACCACGACAATGCAACATACAACATTGGAGAGTAAGTGACACAAAACAAATGATTTAAAAGGAGGAAATATTAAGATATTTGGGACATATACCAACAATTGGAGCATATACTAACATTTGGGGCATATACAAACATTTGGGGCACATAGAAATTACTCAGTACATATACATTTTGGATCCCATACCAACTTAGGGCATTATGTATCGTGCATAGAATTTTTTAAATACATTTTGGTTAAATCATGAACTTTCTTGCAGCTCATTGATGGATTATCAAAACAAACAAATACTTTGGTTGAGAACAGACACAATCGGTAAAACTTCAATCTTATCTTTGGTCTAGTTATCTAAGATTCGATTACCAAAACTTTTTCAATTATATATCCTCTAGGTTGTGGTAGGTATGCGAATTTTCAGGATCATGTTATTTATCCTCTAGGCCGTAATGAGTACATAAGTCTATCTTCGTGTCATTTATCCTCTAGGTCATAATAAACACACAAACTTTTTCAATTATCTTTCCCCTAGGTTGTAATAGGTATGCGAATTTTCAGGGTTATATTATTCATCCTCTAGGTTGTGATGAATACATAAGCCTATCCTCGTGTTATTTATTCTCTAGGTCATGATAAATGCACAGGTTCATCATCGTATTGTTTACTCTCTAGGTCATAGTAAACATACAAAATATGCCATATAATTCATTGTGTTAGTCTCCATGCGGCAATGTGTTATCAAGCTCTATTTAATTCATCCCTTAGGCTGTGATAAATAAACAAAATATGTGTTACAAGCTTACTATGTTAGTCTCGAAGCATTAGTAAGTCAATTTCCGAACTGGTGTTACTTACCTCTTAGATTATGGTAAATATGT
This sequence comes from Vicia faba, assembly GCA_948472305.1. Lineage (NCBI taxonomy): Eukaryota > Viridiplantae > Streptophyta > Magnoliopsida > Fabales > Fabaceae > Vicia > Vicia faba. The sequence continues at coordinate 126,818,189 of OX451738.1, forward strand.
AAAAAAAATTACGATCTCTTTTAGGTACTGACAAGTTTTCTGTGTCGTTGTATCTAAGTCAAATCAAATCCTTAGGCTCTAAACTCTGGTAGGATGATACATCATTATCTTTGCCTATTTTTTCGTACTCTTAGGGAACGCTGTACAACGTATCCCTATAATCTTTTGGTCAAACTTTAGGGTCTTCTATTATTTAATAACCCTCTGATTTGAATGTGCGAGACCTTCTTATTCTCTCATCGTTCAATCGAAGAGTAAGGGCAGCTGTCATACCCCAAAATTTCCCCATCAATTTTAATGGTTATGTTATTTAATCTTAGTCTTACGATCATGTTATTTTAATTTGTCTTGGATTCTATTCTAATAGGGGGTTTAAATCTAAAGAAGGGGTGACTTATCTTAAACGGACCACCAAAATCTGGTGGCCCATAAAGTTTTGGAGGCCGGTTATAAAAAAATAGGAGAGGGGTATATTTTGGTATTGTGTCATTTTTCTTTATCAAATGGGCCCGTATACTTTCGTTTTTGGATAATAAAAGAGGGGGTGCATTTTTTGGCATAAGGGCCCAGGTTATGTTTTTTCGTATGGCCCAGTAAGATGATTTTAGAGCCCATTTTGTGTATGGTTCAAGAGTGAGGAGGGATGTGCGTTTTTATCGGGACGGCCATTTAAGAGCTTTTTTGAAGGCCCAACTTCTTTTACGGTTGACTGGAAGTCAATTTCTGACTTTTGGATTTTTCATTTATTTAAATATTATTATTTTTATTATAATTCAATTACCATTATTTTATTAAATACTATTAGCATTATTTTCATTATTATTTTATAAACATTATTATTATCAAAAAAATTATTATATTTTATATTATTATTATTATTATTATTACTTTATTTTTGTAATCGTTGACCAAGTCAACTGAGGGCCAAGAAACCCTAATCCCTAATGCATCGCGGCGGCCTTGTTCCTCGTCAACAATGCCCAAGCCCAAAATCAAAGATCTCCAGACGCTAATCAAACCAAAATCAAAACACATGAATAATCTAATCAAATATTTACAAAAACATAATTATAAAAATCAAAGATTACAGTATAAGTCTTTACAGAATTCAAATCATCAATTACAAATCGTATCAATTTACAATCAATACCTAATCAAATCAAATCCCTAATTTCTAACAATCTCTAATTCTAACGACAATCAACAAATTGTAACAACAATCCAATAAAATTTTCTAATACGTTCTAATTTATAAAACTATATAACACTGAGAATTCTAAGAAATAGAGGAGAAAAAATTTGATTACAAACGAGGAACGAAAGAAGGAGTAGAAAAGTTGAGATCTGGGTTTCAATTTCTAAAACCCTAGATATGTGTTGTCGTTGTCGTCTTCAAAGACTTCATCCACTAAGATCTTACACCATAGACGTCGTCACCCTCTATACCTGCAATCGGAAAAAAAAGGAGGACTCATAAGCAAATCGTAGAAATCATGAGAGAAAAGAGACTCGGAGATTCGCGGCCATAGAGGTACTTCGGTTAACACTTAGCTTAGGATTGTAATATGTGAATCTCTGCTATTTATGTTTGATTTTGGGGTTTCTGGAGAAATCCTAGGGTTAGGTTTCTTAGAGTTCTTCAAAGGATATGGTTAGGGTTCATCCCGAAACCCTAGGGTTCTTGGAGTTTGTGGGGTTTGGATGAATGTATGGTTAGGGTTCTTGGGTTTGGAAGAAGATCTTTAAGTTTATAGGTTTATTATGGTGGTGATGTATGAAGTGGGTGGCGCCCAGGGCGAAGGCGATTTATGGTGGTGGAAATTCAAAGAGAAGTCAAAGCTTCTCTCTCTACCTCCCAACGACTCTTTGTGTTTGTGAAGAGAGAGGAAAAATAGAAAAAAATGAGTTGGGAGCTCAGAATTTATCTTAAATAATACTTCTTATGTTCGTTGGTGTTGGACGATTGGCCTCACGATGGCCACGCGATGAGCATACTTTGACTTATCCAACATGACCTAGTGTATTATGATCCCTCGATCAACGTACAATCATAGCCATATGTTGATCATACCTCAGATCAACGCCCGAGAGGTAACCTCTGGCGGCTTTTTGATCTGAATCGAATGGCCCTGATTACGTCAGCGTACCATATCATCTGCACTTTCCATACCATGCCCATTGGATGAAACAAAAATTATCTGGGCCCAGCCCGTTTCTAATCGCACCCTTCCTAAATTCTCCATCAACATAATTCACACCCCCTCTGCAAATTTTTTGAAATAATACCTTTTTGGAGGGATATTTTGAACATCAATAGCTCTCAAAGTCTTACCACCAAGAAACACGTATTTCTGGGAATGATCACAAAGCTTCCACTGAAAATCATTATCATAAACATTGTCGTTGTTGATTATGCAGGTCATATTCCCTTGAATTCTTTCTTTCTATTTAGGTGTATGATCAGCACGGATCAAAACTTATATCCTGTCACTCTAAAAGACATTTGAAAATAAGTAGATTGTTTAAGATGTTGAATAGAATCAAATAAATATTGATACGAAGGGTTTGAGAAAACATTACCGCTGCATCTATTAAAACCATCTCCATATGCTCAACTCCCTTATTGTTAATAACGATCCATGCATCAATGACACAAACCTCCAATCTCCAAGTTTCCTTTGTATCGTTAATGTCCTTGATACAGTCAATTTTTCGACTCATTTTCTGATTGCAGTCCAACATTAACACATTAAAAAACATAAATAACATAAATCACAGATTAAGCTGAACAGACGAACACAATGAACAAAAACACAAGCATACTGTGTTTTTAGATGATGGTGGAAGACCGATGGTAGGAAAGAATGGAAGGAAAATAGTGTTGTTTAGGCGGATTGGAAGCTGAAAAGAAAAATTCCTCAACGATGTAAAGAAAATATTATGAAATGAATTGCCTTGCCTCAAATAAATAAATGACTAGTCTGCATTGGAATGAGAATGGTAGCATGTTTCCAATTTAAAGCAATAACTTTTGAACTGCTACACATTAAAACATTATATTTGGCTGCAAAAGTTAATGCAATGTTTAATTAGGTTAAATAATTAGGATAACTAATGATTAAATAGTTGAAATGATATTTAGGAGTACTAAATAAGGTTGTTAAAATGTTTCAGTTAGATTAATTAAGTAAATTTAATAGTGCACTACTTTATTATATCATATTTTCTATTTTTACACTAAATATTTACACTAAATATTGTTCACCGTATTTATACGGTAAACAGTATTTTTTTTAAATAAAAAATATATTTTAAAAATAGTAATATGAACAATATGTTAACAGTGTGTGAACAGTATCTGTGAACAGTGTCGGAGAATAATATTTGTGAATGGTATATAAATAGTGACTAAAATGAAGTTCGTTAATGAAATGTAAAAAATTGATTAATATAGTAATAAAGTTGGTTAATAAACATTCAAATATTAAAAATAATTTTTAATAATAAAATAAAGTTGGTTAATGAAATGTTAAAAGTTGATTAATAAATTTGTGAAATTGATTAATAGATTGTCCAGATTTTTTGTAATTATGAAGTTGATTAATGAAATATAATAAAGTTATGAAATTGGTTAATCAAGTAATTTTGATTTTGTACTCATTCAATAGAAAAAAAAAAGATTAATAAAAAAAAATTTATTTTACTTTTTAAAAAAAATATTATAATTTTTACTAGTCATTATATAAATAAATAGTGAAACACAGTATAAGGGCGTGTTCGATAACTTGGTTGGCATTGGGATTAACTGGTTAACAGTAATATTTTGACGTAACATCGTTATTGTCAAATGTGATTGAAAACCTTGCCCCTTTCTTTGCAATTTATTCACATTTGGATATTGCAAATGTGGCCATTGATAAACATTTACATTGATAACAAGGTTTGCAAATATTGCGTAAGAACATACTTAAAACATAATAAGTAGTAGTGACTGAGATCGGAAAATCTTATTCAATTTTTTTTTTTAAGATCGAAAGGGAGAGGCAAAATTGTAAAAGATAACATTATAATAAAAATCATAAGATAATATTAAAGTTTTTTTAGATGATATTTTCGTAGGCAAGTATATTAGTGAAAAAATAGTCTCCGTCGAATTGTAATTGTGATACCTCGACATCTTGTTATCCTTCTCGACATGTAATGGTGGTGGCCGGAAAACATCCGATCATGGCCGGAACAGACCAAGATTACACATAATCAATGAATTTATGATTTTTCTTTTTTGTTTCACAATTTGTCTACTATACGCCATTCTAATTAAGATCGGAAACGTTAAAGAATAGTAAGTTTGCAAAAACATAAAATTTTTGTTGCTGCAAGGTAATGAAGTGGGAGAAGAATGAACAAAATAATAACAAGACTATTGTTGTATATTAAAATAGAGGAGATAAAATTGAGTACAATATGGATAGTCTAGTATAGCATATTTATACTAAATATTGAAAATGTCAAAAGGCCCTATTAAAGATAAGCATTGGAAATTGTAGACATTAACTAAATTATATTTCCAATACCATCCCTTAATTTAGATATTCTATCAGAAGCTAACAACACCAATTTCATCTCTCAAGCGAAGAAGTTGATCTGTCTTAACTGCCTTTGTCTGATTCTCTGTGGTCTTTGAGCTTGTTCTGAAGCTGCACCAGAACTACTACCTTCAGAGTTACCACCTTCAGAGTTTTCCCTTTCAGAACTATGATCACCACCAGATTCTGGATCATCATCAGCATCTGGATAAGAATCAGATCCATTGTCAGAATCTTCTTCTGACTCATCTTCAAAATCTTCAGAATCAGATTCATCTTCTGAACTTTCTAAAACATCTTCAGAGGTTAACTCTGGTGTTGACACTACACCAGAATCTGATTGAGACTTGTTCCAATTCTATGTTTCAGACTCTTTCACCACAACGTCTCTGCTGACTTCAACTTTATTAGTTTCTGGACAATAAAGCTTATACGCACATGTACTGTGGTACCCCACCAGCAACATTACTTTGCTTCTATCATCCAGTTTTTATCTTCTAGCTTCTGGAACGTGTTTGTAACAGACAGAACCAAACGCCTTCAGATGACTGTCACTCAGCTAATCTCCAGTTCATTTTTCTAAAGGAACAACTTCCTTCAGCTTCTTCGTTGGACACCTGTTCAGAATATATGTTGATGTGGCAACAGCTTCTCCCCATAGCACGTGAGGTAGCTTTTTCTCTTTCAGCATGCTTCTGGTCATATCAAGCAAAGTTCTGTTTCTTCTTTCAGCAAGACCGTTGTGCTGAGGAGTATATGGAACAGTAACCTCATGTTTTATTCCATTCTCCTCACAGAATTTCTGGAACTTTGTAGAGTTATACTCACCTCCACCATCCGTTCTCAGAATCTTCAACTTCTGACCACTCTGCTTCTCAGCCTTCACTTTGAACTTATGGAACTCAGTAAACACTTCATGCTTGAACTTGATGAGTGTTACCCATGTCATTCTTGTGAACTCATCCACAAAAGACACAAAATATTTGTTTCCTCTAAGTGAGGGTACTGGAAATGGTCCACACACATCACAATGTACTACTCCCAGAGCATGCTTCGCTTTGGGGGCTACTTCTGATGCAAAGTGCAATATGGGTTTCTTGCCTTTCATGCATATCTCACATGACTTCTCAGGCTTCACAATCTTAGAAATACCATGTAAAAGTTTCTTAGAACATAGATGCCCTAGGCTTCTATAGTTCAAATGCTCTAATCTCTTGTGCCACAACTTACTGTCACCTTCAGTGCCTTCTACACTAAGACACGTTGCTTCAGCTGTTTCTACATTCACTTTGAAAGTTCTGTTGCTTCCTTGTTCAGACTTCATAATCAACTTCTGATTAGAATCATACAGAGCCAGGAGATTGTTTTTCATGACAACTGAGAAACCTTTCTCAATCAGCTGACCCACGCTCATCAGATTGCTTCTAATACCAGGAACATACCAAACGTCTTTGATCAGAATGTCTTTCCCATTCTTTACTCTAACTCTGACATCTCTCATACCTTCTGAATTAAGATACTTATCGTCAGCACATCTGATATTTGTTCTTCTTCTGGAGTCAAAGTCTGTCAGCCATTCTTTGTTTCCAATTAAGTGATTTGAACAGCCAGTGTCCATATACCACCAATCTTCTAAGCATTTTCCATCAGAATCAAAAGTCATTAGTAGCACAGGTTCATCATCAGAGTTTCTTTTAGCCATATACACTTCTTATGATTTCCTTTCCTTGTTTGACCTACAATCTTTGGAAAAATGGCCAAATTGTTTACAAGAGTAACATTGAACCTTCCTTTTGTCACACCTCTCCTTTCCTTTATGATATCTCTTATCATCAGAAGTTGAGGTTTCTGACTTCTGGAATCTATCACCACGTTTATTCTGCTTCTGGTCTTTCTTGACAAAAGAAGCCTTCATAGCTTGCTCAGCTTCCCTTTTAGAAGTTCTCACAGACAGACGTAACTCTTGTGCTTCTAAACTGCTTTGCAATTCTTCTATTCTCATGGTTTCTAGATCTTTAGAATGTTCAATAGAAACAACAATGTAATCAAACTGAGGAGTAAGAGACCTCAGAATCTTCTCTATGATTACCTGTTCAGACCGAGTTTCTCCACGCACTTTCATCTCGTTAGTGATCAGAATCACTCTGGAGATATATTCAGAAACTTTCTCACTGCTCTTCATGTTCAAGTTCTCATATTGCTTTCGCAGGGATTGAAGCTTCACCTTTTTTACTAATGCATCACCACCGTAACATCTCACCAGTAAATCCCACGCCCCTTTTGACGTTGTTGAATCATCAATCTTCTCAAACACACATTCATCCACACACTGATGGATATAGAATAGAGCTTTCTGGTCCCTCTTCCTCATAACCCTCTCAGCAGTTCTTTGTTCTTCAGTTGCATCTGCTGAAACTGGTACATAACCATCTGTAATCAGATCCAGGACATCTTGCGCACCAAACAACACACGCATTTATATCATCCATCTGTTCCAGTTTTTGCCATTAAAAACTGAGAGTTTGGTGTTCAAACTACTGCCTCCACTCATTTTAAACCTTGCACAAATTTTTCAGATTTTCACACACACTGTTTCCCAACCCACAGAATCGGATTCTGTTCAGATTTTGTTCAAGATTTCAACAGAAAATCAATTAACCAAAACCAAACACACAGCTCACAATCACTCGTGTTTCTCAAGAAAAACAGAACCAAGTGCTCTGATACCAATTTGTTGGTGCAAGGTAATGAAGTGGGAGAAGAAGAATGAACAAAATGATAACAAGACTACTGTTGTATATCAAAATAGAGGAGATAAAATTGGGTACAATATTGATAGTCTAGTATAACATATTTATACTAAATATTGAAAATGCCAAAAGACCCTATTAAAGATAAGCATTGAGAATTATAGACATTAACTAAATTATATTTCCAATAATTTTAAGATCTAGATTGAGATCTTAACAATCTTTTTTTATTTAAAAAAATTATAAATAAAAATATGTTACAATTTTAGTGCTGGCACTTAATACCATATTTTAAGGTTCTTGATTGCCTGAATAAGTTCACATATTCCCTAGAATTGTATTTGGAGATCAAAATTAACTAGCACTTAATATGTAAAGTCTTCCTTGTGCCAGCAGAGGAAGGAAACATGTTTTCTTTTTCAATATGTTGTTGCAGGCTCCATTACATCATCATCTTGGCTGCAAGGTCGGGCGTAGTGTAAAACAGAAGAAATTTTGCATTCTTTGGTTGGATTCCATGGCCGCTTCCTAACTTAGTATGAATACATTCAGAGCCATCTCTTGGAAGTCTTGCGTAGATTAGCCGCAATTTAACTATAGAAAAATAAGTAGATGTCATATTTAACCAAGATTTAAGTATCACAAATATTTTATGAAACTCTATTTTACTACGATTTAATCCATGAGTAAAAGCTCAATCCTCGTATTAATTCACTAATTAAGCACTTAAAAATTTCAGTAAACTGGTCAACAACCAGAACAAACACAAACTTCAACCTTGTAAAATCAATACATTTTCCTTAGAATCATAAAATCAGCAAGTTGCAATATACATCTATACTTCCTCCATTCCTTTTCTCTTGATCTTTTAGAATTATGATTTTGTTCTAAAACTATCGATCTTTTCGAAACCAAAAACTCAATGAATAATCAAATTAGAGTGTTTTAGACAAAATACATATTACAAAACAGTGATTTCTTAATTTATATGCCCGAACCTTAAAAATCAAAATTTAATGAATGGAGTGAGTTTATAGGAATGCTAGATCAAAGGAAATAGAACCAAAAATGAAGAGCACCATCGATGTTGAGAATAAGAATATACATCCTGGAATTTATTAAACAAAAGAAGAAACAACAAAAACATATAAAGAAAATCACTTTCTTCACTGTTGAAAGTTATAGCCTTCTAAACAAGAGAAAAGCAATACCTAAAAATGTTGACTTGACACCCATGCATTCCATTTAATTTTCTAGTTCCCGTGATTCAATGATAACTTGTTTGATATGTGATATCTTGGACCAATCCTGTCCAACTTTAGGCTGATATCTTCTGCATAATCCAGGACACCCTTTCATTTTTAAATATTCAAGGTTTGTGAGGTGATGCACATCATCGGGGAGTGAAAGTAGCCCTGGACAATTTTCGATTGAAATTGTTTTTAGACAAAACAGACTTGACAACCACATAGGAAGCTCATCAAGATTGTCACAATCAACAATTACCAAGGACTGTAATGTCTCCGCACATCCTCGTAACCACTGAGGAAAAGTTGCTAGCTGGGGCAAAGATTCGAGATACAATAACTTTAACCTCAACTTGGCAATTTGGTTGTCATCGTGGCCCATTGACAGTTTCAACTTATTGCAGCCATCAATAGACAAACTCTCTAAGTTTGGAATAACGTGAAGAGGCACATATTTCAGACTCCGACAAGAACCAATGTCCAAATATTTAAGACTAGGGAGTTCTATTCCTTCAAACAATGACTTCAATTTGTCACAAGAAACAAGAGTTAATATTTCCAGAGAAGTCAACTTTGCAATCTCTTTGTCTGGAAATTTACTTTGCCTTGTGGTTATATGTAGTTGTTGAAGGCTGATTAGGTTTCCTATTCGGTTGGGCAATTCTCGTAGCTCTGTGCATCCACTGAGATTCAAATTTATTAAATTTTGGAGTTTGCACACTGAATCCGGGAGGCTCTTGAGTTCTTCATTATCTTCAAGATTAAGATATCGTAAGTGTTTTAACTTACCAATGGAGTGAGGCAAGCTCTCATATCCAGAATTATTTATTTTCAAAACCCGCAAGTATTTGCATGTTGAGACCAGAGTATTCAAGAAAGCTTCATCGTTGACTCCGAGAGGAAAAAGTATGGTTCTCAAACCTAGAGGAAAGTCGGTTTTTCCAAGCAAATGGCTTTTAGTATACGACAAATGTAAGGCATTTTCAGATATGTTTTCACTAGGGGAGCTCAACAATTGAAACTCATCTCTTGAAACATACAATGCAAGATCGTGCACTAAATCGTGCAATTTGAATTTGTAAGCACTGCCATAGTCAATAAAATCTTGAAGAAAAGATCTTGACTGCAACTCATGTAGATATTGATTGCCAATATCTTTCAAGGTTTCACCCTTGTGTGGAGAATGAAGAAGACCAAGTGCTTCCCAAAGTACAATAGTATGAAAACTGTTGAATTGAAAGTCTTTCTCAAAGAGGGAGAAGCAAGCAAAACATCTTTTCAAATAAGAAGGTAATTGATCATAACTTAACTTGATAGCATGCAAAATGTCATCTTCTTTTTGTGGCAAATTCCAAATCTCGTTGTCTCTCACAAACATCCATTCTCGTATATCGACTTTTAAGAAAAGTGAACTCCCTAATGTTCTTAGCGCCAACGGAACTCCTCCACATTTATCAACAATACTTTTTCCAATCTCTACCAATTCAGGATGCTTGGTTTGCTCTCCTTCTTTGAAAGCCCATTTGTACAACACAGACAAGGAATCCTCTCGAGAAAGACCTTGCAAATCAATAGACGACGAGTGAGTCCCCATCATCTCAGCAACTTTAAGGCTACGCGTCGTCACTATGACTTTACATCCTTGACCACCAATTTGAATTAAATCTTTCAACTCTTCCCATTTGACACGATCCTCGTTCCATACATCGTCCAACACGAGTAAGAACTTTCTACCAGCAAGTGCATTTCTTACTTTATTTCGTAGTTGCTCCGTATCAAAGTTTCTACTATTCTCGTGGTGATTTTGGTTAGGAACAGAATTGAAGAACTTAACAACCAGATTCTGAAACTCAAAATCATTGGATACACATATCCACATCTTGAATGGAAAAAACTCAACTACACTCTTATCATTAAACACAGCTTTTGCAAGTGTAGTCTTTCCCAAACCTCCAATTCCTACAATAGTAACAATAGATAGGTTTTCATTACAAGTATCATCCAATAATAGTTTCACAATTTTGTGTTTATCTTTCCCCCTTCCTATAACATCAGAATCATTTACACCGGAATGAGTTTCGCGCCTTTGCACAACACGGTTATCGTGTTCAATGATTTGAAGGCCAAATTTATTTCTAATTTTCGCAACTTTATCGAATTTTTCTTTGATATCTTTGATACGATGCGCCATTCTAATGCGACAAACAATAGGATTTGAACTCGAAACAAAATGCCTCACCTTCCTTCTCGCGCTACCGGAAGTGTTGACGACTTGTTTCCGCAGTGCCTCGCATTGGAAATCGTCGATAACGTCTTCCGCGGTTGATAAGATGTGTTTAATCTGTTTCAACCATTCGCGAAGCGAGTTGTTTTGGTTCTGCTTTTGTTCAGCATCCAGCAACACTGCTTTGATGAATGAAAGTTTGGCTTCGATCTCATGCAGATCTTGTTTGACTCCGAGAGCTAGAGATAGTTCTTCGGCGGCAAGAGAAGCGAGTTTGTCGATGAAGAACTGTGCGGTTCCGAAGAGATAGGATGGATCCATGTTCTTGTGGAGAAGGATGAAAGGTTTCAGTCTTCAGATGTGGAGAAGAAGCTGAGACAAAATTGTGGACATGATTTGGTCAATCATAAGTCGTTACTCGATACTTAAATATCAACTATTGCAATTTTTATATTTTGGCTAAATTGCAAGGATACGAGCTTCACCTTAATTATCTCATGGAACATCAACATGGCCAAAATAAAAAGAAATTACTTGCCTTTAAAGAAAGTGAAGCTAAAAATGGTGATAATATTTATTCTTCTTACAATATTCTAACACCATTTCCTTGATTTCCAAAAACACCAACAATTATGTTACACTTTGAATCACCCTTATTCAAAGGAATTTTTCCAACAAATAGAACGACAACCCTTCCTATTTGTAAACATTTGAGTATAGATAAAATTTTCAATAGACATGATAATACTTGAGAGTTTTGTTGCTCTTCTGATATATTAAAATGTTAATCTTTTTCTTCAATGAATAAATTAAGATGATATAAACACTTAAGTACTCAAGTGTTTTCGTTAAACTTTTTCACATGTGAATGAATATTACGCAGGAAAAAGTTTCTCTATTAAATATTACTGACACTTGAAAACATATGAAAATTATTCATGAAGAAGGTGTATTTGAAATTAAAAAATTCTTCTATTTATAGTGCACCAAATACCTCAAGGAAATCCGAAACAATGGTTGAAAAGTACAACACACGAAGGTTTGGAGTAGATTGGTGATATTGGAAGATTCAAGAAGCATGAATCGAGTAAAGATTACACAGAAGAGTTTGACATTAAGTTGTATACAAGTCTAGATTCAAATAGGAGATTTTATATTTCTCAGCATTATTGTGGATATTTGATTGTATGAACTCTTGTAATATTTGTCAAAATAAAAAGGAACAATGAAAGTTTCAATGGAAAACAATTGAAGAATGCACGTAGGCAAAGCGAGGACGAACGTCGAAGCACTATAAATCTTGGTGTATTCGTTCTCTCTCTTTTACTCTTGCGTTTAATTTTCATAGAATATTGCATGCTTAGATTTTTAATTTTTAGAGTAGTTTTTGGTTTATTCCATTGGTAGAGATTTATTACGTAAGGTTAAGTTTTGTTATAATTGGAACTTAATCGAGCTTTAGTGGTGATTAAATTCTGAGAAACTGTTGAGTTTAGAATTCGTTGAAATTCAATCGTTGTATAAACACATCTCATGGAGTATACAGATTAATCAATTGAGTACCATTGGGCATTATAATTAAATCTCCTTTGATATTTGTTAAGTGTTTAAGTGTTAATGTGACATAACTTCAATAAAAGTATAATTCTCATATTTTCGCTCTAAAATCTTCCGTGCGCAAACTCTGAAAAATCTTTGACAATCTATTTTTGGAAAATCGTTTGAATTTTTGTTTAAGTATATTCACCCCTTATAGACTATTTTCTTACTCCACATTCTCAACTAAAAATTTACTTTAAGAGTTGGTCTTTTGATTAAGTTTAATCTACTCCAAAAGTTTTGACAATATGACGGACGATGACGATTCAAAGGGAGCATATAATAGAGTGTCGATTTTCAAAGGTAAAAATTATACTTATTGGAAAGAGAACATGAATGTACACTTACTATCAATTGAAAAACAATATATGGCGTGTCATCACCGAGGGACCACATACCCCTAAGGGCGATAATGACATTGTCAAACACCCAAAAAATTGGGATAATAATAAACCAAAAAGGCTTCATATGTGTATTATCCAAAAAATTGCAGGTGTACGTGAGTTCTCCCTGCAAGTGCAGGAAGACTCATTGGCCCTAACAGGTATATTACACATTTGAGGGTGATGGCTAGCTCACATAAACAAGTAGCCTTGTATGGTGGTTTTTGAGGCTGTTTAAGGGACTGACTCATGTGAGGTGAGAGGCATTGCTGGTGTCCAGCACTATCGGGTCGCAGACGGGTGGTTGGAGTTATGTTGTTAGGGTTACTCAGAACATATTTATCTCTGAGTGGTGTTTAAATATGTGTAAGTGTGTGTTACTTGAGAGAATCCCCCTTTCTTCCAATATGAGAGAGTTATTTATAGAGGTCTCTTGGGCTTAGACTAGTGATCTAATTAGTGCTTTACCCTAGCTTTTTGACCGAAGAATGTGGTCATGGGAGGACTTGATCTCCTTGGATTGAGGAAAGAGTGGTTCTTCCCTTTGACTAGCCCTTTGCCAGTTAGCCATTGTGGGTTCACGTTATCACCTATGTTTACTGGGAGAGTGGACAGTGGGAACCTGCCTCGGGAAACCTCGAGGCCCCTTTTGGGCAACTTCCTGGTCCTATTCGGGGGGGAGCAGTGGCTTTTCTCGGTGTCTCACCCCTTGCCCCATTGTTTTTACCAAAGTGATGACACTCTATCATTACATATATTCTATCGAAGAAGCGAAAAAAACCGAGCTAAATATCACTTAGTTTGATGAAGAAAAGCCCAAGAGAGGAGCAAAACAGACAAAGTATGAAGAAATAAATACTTGAGGAAAATCTGGCTGAAATGGGGAAAACGTGTATCAGCATTGGAAAAATTGTGCAGCATCGCATGTGCGATACTGAATAAGCTAGAACGTGTGCCAGCTTCTGGAATAGTCACGCATGCGTCGCGCCCAATCGCGTGCGTTATGGGCTTAGATTAGTAGCATCATGTGCGCGAAGCAAACTAACATGCACGCGATGGGCCTTTTTCTGGGCAATTTTCTGACTTGTTCTGGCACTTGCTGATAACTTTAAAAAGGGGTTTTACGCGTTTTTTCAAGGGTTCTGCAATTCTTACACTGCAAGTATGATTCTACAACACTGGAAGGCATGGTTGGAGTGCATTTGGAGCCACTAGAGGACATTTCTTCCAGAGATCTTTTATGCAAACCTCTTATATTTTATTGGTATTGATGTTGAATTAAGTTAGCTCATGTTACAGTTTAATAATGAGCAAGTCATTTTTAATGCATGTGAATGAGCGAAATATGTCAATGACTTAGAAACAAGTTACCATGTTGAAATTGAAGAACGGAAGCAGGTTGAGAAAGCGACAATAGGACTTGTGAACGGCATAAGGAATCCCTTGCGCCTGATATACATTAAGCATTACACATCAAGCTAATGACAGTAAAGAAGCATTGGATGGGAGACAACCCATCGAGTAAGTTTAATTTAAAAAAAAAATCAATTTTATGAAATTTACATTAATCATGCTCTTTGTTACAAGTTTTTCAAAGGATGAAAAAAAAGTAGAATAAGAAAGAGAATAACATAGAAAAAATTGAGAAAGGAAAGCAGAGGAACAATCTGGATCATCATGATGACGTCGTGCGTGAGATATCCTTGCATCGCGCACACGATGTAGGCTATCAAACGTGTGATACTACTTTATCCAGATGGCAACAAACTAACCATTGAGAGCATAACAACCTTGACATCGCGTGCGCGATAAGTCCCAGTTGTAGCGGTAGAAATGTTTAAGACTAAGTTATTGGATTGACTAGACTTATACATATCAAAATAAAAATTGCCACCGCGCTTTATCGTTTCCAAAGGAATCGGAAAAGAGAGAATAACCCAAAAGAGGGGGAAAGATTCTAGGTAAGGGGGTTGGTTATGCAAAGGGAAGGTATTAGAACCCTAAACATCTACGGTACTCCGCAGGAACCTCTTTGAAAAATCTGTATATTTTGGCTATAAAATATTGTATATAAAATAGATTGTGAGGATGAGAAAAAGAAGTATATATATATATATATATATATATATATATATATATATATATATATATATATATATATATATATATATATATATATATATATATATATATATTTTTTTTTTTATGATATTTACACCCACCGTGGATGCGAACCTTTAGTGCCTACCTACCACCTTCCGTGAAATAGGGGATCAGGGTACACGTAGTTCCTCTTTAAAAAATTTGAAACATAAGTGCGTTGGTTAATTTTATGATATAAGACATTATCGTCATTGTCCGTGTGGAAAACACACTTACTACCCACAATCATGAGAAAGGAGACTTTGCATCATCTCAAAGTGGAGGATATGACTTAGATTTAAAAAATCAACAAAACCTCACTCAACACCCAAGTAGAAAATATCTCTCTTCACTATATATTGTAGAAGTATAGTTGTTTGCATCACTACAAGGATTGACAAGAGTCTATTCTTTTGAGAAAAGTTTTGAAGCAAAAGCCAAAGTGGAAAAAATAGTTTAAATGAGATTGATTAGCTTTTAGTCTTCTCACAAAAAATGTCAAGGTATTATTAAATTGATTGAATTTTGGTTAAGAAAATATTTTTGAAAATTCATGGACCTAAGTCCAAGTTTATTATGAAAGTGGTTCAAATTTTTAAAACAAGAAGTGTTTTCAAAAGGAGGGAGAAGATTTTTGAAATTAAAGAAGGTGGGAGGAGATGAAGAGACTATCCTAAAGCATAAGGTAAAAGCTAAAGAAAAGAACCATCTAATCAACAAGAAACCAACACTTGAAATATTGAGTCAATGAAGAATTTCATCCTTTGGATTTGAAACCAAGAAAATAGTTAATAAACCTTTGAAGAATACCAAGCTCCAATTGCATTTAGTCCTCACAAAAGTTGGGCAGAGTAACAACTGTATATAAATGAATTCCAGATTATAGACAAAGTATGTAAAAATAATAACCTGCACACAAAACAAATAAACAACCCAATGTCTTGAGGTAAACCCCAAAAACTCCAGACAAAAATATCAATTAAGGTCACAAGGTCTCCAACATAGGTCAAGGTTTCTACTCTTAAGTCCAAGAAGTCCACCACTCCATAATGCCAAGGATAGTAACCAATTAGTCCAAGTAACATTAAAGTTTTTTTAGGGTTTAACTTGATTATTAGGTATCTTCAAAAATAAATGAAAAGCTCAAGTGAGTAAAATAAAATGACATGAATATAAAGGCTCAAGTCAACAAAGATGAAAATAGCATGAAATATAAATGCTAATGTAAATGGTACATAAAGTAAAAACATAAAATAAAAGCATAAGATAAAATCAATTGTTAGAAATTAATGGTTAGTTGGATGACCATCTTGACACTTACATTTGGAACTCATTAGAGGATTGGTAGAACCAAAGCCTCTCAAAAATAAGTTGCATTTTCTTTTTGTCAAGTATATCATCCATTTTAATAATCTCAAAGTAACACTTAATGATCAATGATGTTTAAGTGATCCACTTTGACCAAAATTGATGTAGTTCCATTAGAGGATTGATAGAACCAAAGCCTCCTAACAATGGATCTCAAAGTTATTGGATCAAAGGGTTCAAATTAACATACTTGGGCTTGCAAACATAGGTTTGGGCCACAAATGACCATTTTCTCAAATCGGGACAAAATTTAGCGCTATGTTAAGTAATCGTAAGTGGACTTATATAGAAATCGCACCTATTTTGAGGCCGGTCAATAGCAATTTATGCATAATTTGTTTTAAGATATGATATAGAAATCATGCTCCAATAACACTTAGTGCAATAAGAAAGGGATGTGATGAAGAGGGAAGGGAAAAATGAATAAACCACATTTGAATCAAAATTTTAATCAAACTATTATTAAAAGCATTCATCCATTTTTATGGAGTTAGACTCAACACCATGAATCCAATGATGTTAACAAAGCTCATGATCAAAAATTCAATCCAAGGTCAGCCTGAAAATGTACAAAAATAAAATTGTATTTAACATATAAAGATAAAGTTTTAAAAAATGATTAAAAATAAAATAAGAGAGAAAAGTGTTAACTATGTTCAAATTAATCAAGAAAAATAAGATAAGGCCATAGAAAAATCAGAAAGGAGCTCAAATAATTTTATGAATTTTTTTGCAATTTTTAAAAGTCAGAAACTATTTTTAAACTAACTAAAATTACTCAAATAAATGGAAAATAGATAAAAAATAGTAAACATTAAAATAAAATTCCATAAAAATTTCCAGAAAGTCAG
The DNA here is from genome assembly GCA_948472305.1 of Vicia faba. Classification (NCBI taxonomy): domain Eukaryota; kingdom Viridiplantae; phylum Streptophyta; class Magnoliopsida; order Fabales; family Fabaceae; genus Vicia; species Vicia faba. The sequence continues at coordinate 126,835,339 of OX451738.1, forward strand.
AAACGAGGAAAATGATATTTATGAATATTTTCAGAATTTCAAAATGTCAGAAAGTATTTTTAAAACAGTTAAAATAAAGAAAATAAGGCAAAAATTATATAAAAAAATACTAAATGTCAAAATAAAAATATGAAAAAATATTAATAAAATCATAAATAATTCAAAGTATTTTGTATTTTTTTATATAATTTTTGGATAAAAAATAAAAGAGTTATGAATTTTTGAAATTAAAATGAAATTAAAAAATAAATTTGTAAAATAAAATAAATCAGAAAAAATCGTCCCCGTTGGATCTTTCCTCACTAATACACGCTGGCACATCCAACGGATCAGGGTTGAGGGAGTATCATGGACCCAAGGCTGAGCGCGCACATGAATCACAATAGAATCCAGCCAATAGAATTAAAACAATTGGGCTGATGTCATTGGTTGAAGAACGACACGTAGGTCATCTTCAACCTCCAGCCTCCTGCAAATAGGGTAAACCTCAAGTCATTGAATCTGTAAATTTAGGCGCTCATAGTGGCACCAATAGACGCGTCTCTTCAAGACGATCACAATCATATCCTCGCGCCAAATTTATATAAACACAACGTAGTCGATTTGGAAAAAACCAGGGATGTTTAAAAATGCCAAAATCAAAAACCAGAAGTATCAAATGCATTGTTTCTCCAAAATTGAGTTTATAAAAAGCATCAGTGAACATCATAGACCATTCCCGTAATTTAAGTTAGAAGATTTGGTGTCTTAAACTACTTGAACGAAGTAAGATGAAGTTGCTCTATAAATGGACTTGGCTAGCACAATTTTGGGCACCTCAAAACTTGATTCTTCTTCTGTTAGCTTCATAGAAGTTCAAGGATGAAGGATCAAGGAAGAAATCAGATTGAAACGTGGTAGAAATACGAATTCAAAATCTAAGAAAGGGTGTTATCGAGAGAGTTTGACATAGTGATTTTGGCTCTTCAAGCTTGAGGAAATGAATGAAATAAGGTCCTTTATTTATAGGGAAACGAATGGCAATGAAAAATGGAGAAAACAAAGAAGTTTGGAGGGAAATTGAGTGGAGATTGGACACGAGTGAAGTGTGATCTCATTTTCATCAAAACTCATCCAATCTTTGCGTTTTGAGGTGCTAAACACTTCTGGCAAGTTTTTTAATCAAGCTTAAATAAAAAACAAGCATAAATCTTGTGATTGGAGCAACATTATGGATTTCAAAATTCTGACTTGGTGAGAAATTCAGTTTCAAGTTACTAATTTCAAAACAATAGCATTTTCAACTCAAGGGGTCTTAGGGCATGATTCTTGAAGCTTTAGAAAGATGAGGTTACAAGATTTACAATGTGCAAGGAATGGGATCAAATGGATGTTTGAGCTAAAAGTTGCAATGAGTCAAAGTTAAGAAAAAGAGTTTGACTTTCTATACTTAGAAAATTTCTAAGTTTTTCTTCAAAAATAACTTATAATATCTTGTATTCAAACATGGACTTCCACTTGAAATTTTCTCTTGACCAAAAAAGATGGCATGAAATAGATACCTTGAATGATATTTTGAGACTTAAACCATTCAAAATATCCAAATATTGAGGAAGTTATGACTTGTTGAAGTTGTCAAAAATTCATGAAATGACCTATAATCTTTTGCATCCTTAGGACATCTTCCATCCATTTTCACACTTTGCACATAAAAGAAAGGTTGAAGTTCACATATTCAAGATCATTGTGGAAAAAGAATAGACTCAAGGTGATAAAAATTGATCAAGTTATGATCATTTGATACTTTCAAATGCCCTTTGGCAATCATCTGTCCACACACAATCTTGATCTTTCTTTAGCAACTTAAAGATCGGTTCACATGTTGCAGTCATGTGGGAGATAAATCTGGAAATATAATTCAAACGCCCAAGGAAGCCTCTAACTTGCTTCTTAGTCCTTGGCGTAGGCATTTCTTGGATCGCTTTGACCTTATCTGGGTCAACTTTAATCCCTTTATGGCTGACAATAAAACCCAACAACTTCCCTGATCGGACACTGAAGGTGCATTTATTTGGATTTCGACGGAGACGGTACTTCCTCAAACGCTGAAACAACTTAAACAAATCTTCCACATGCCCTTCTTTGGCCTGTGATTTGGAAATCATGTCGTCAACATATACCTCAATTTCATTGTGCATCAGGTCATGGAATAAGGTTATCATAGCCCTCTGGTACGTTACATCAGCATTCTTCAACCCGAAAGGCATCACTCTGTAACAGAATGTTCCCTAGGGTATGATAAATGTTGTTTTTTTCCATGTCCTCAGGATCCATTCTTATTTGATTATACCCAGAAAATCCGTCCATGAACGAGAATACTTTAAATTTTGCTGTACTATCAACCAACATATCAATGTGCGGTAATGGAAAATCATCTTTTGGACTAGCTTTATTTAGATCTCTGTAATCTACGCACATGTGGACTTTCCCATCTTTCTTTGGTATGGGCACAATGTTGGCTATCCATTCAGGATACATTGATGTCACAAGAAAATCGACATTTATCTACTTTAAGATTTCTTCTTTGATTTTTACTGCCATATCAAGGTGGGTTCTTCTCAACTTTTGCTTGACGGGCGGGAATCCTAGCTTCAAAGGCAAATGATGCTCCACAATATAGATATCTAGACCCATCATATCTTAGTAAGACCAAGCAAAGATGTCAACATACTCATTCAATAGTTCAATCAACCTGTTCTTCACATCAGGATGCAACGATGCTCCAATCTTGACTTCCTTTGGCTCCTCTTCTGAACCCAAATTGATTGTTTCCAATGACTCTTTATACGACTGAGTAGCATTTTCCTCGTGCTCGAGCAACCGTGAAACCTCTTCTGGAATCTCATCATACTCTTCTTCTTCTGTCCCAAACACAGGATATTCAAAGTTGGGAGAGGGTGTGAGGTCATTGTATTCAACGGGTTTATTAGTTAATCTGCACATGTGATTTGTGATTCCTTTTAGAAACTGACACATATAAATCAAAATGATTATGCAGATTTATTCACAAACATATTCTATTCAAAAAAGGTTTTTTCTGATTACCATTTTCCATGAAAAATAAAACAGAAAAATAAAAGACACAATTGTTAAGAATCAAAGATAACTTTTATTTATGATTTTAATGATCACAATAAACAGATAAGCCCATATAATATTAACTTTCATCTTGGGAAGAATGAAAGCTTTTTGTGAAGAATAACAAATTACTTTGAGACATGGATGCAATAGGGAACATCATAAGTGACCCAATTCTGGATTCCAACTCTAGGTGTCACATAATTTGGCACTTATTGATCTTCTCAACCCTTCTTAATAGCATTAACTCTAGAGATGGTTGGATGGAGGTAGCCTCCGCTGCAGAAAGCGTCATGATAACCGCTCATAGTAGACTTTGGCTTCAAACTTTCATTCTTGTCATTCTTGGCAGATAATCCTAAACCATCCATGTTCTTGTTTATTGGAGGATCAACGACATGTCCCCATACCTTACTCGGACCACTGCGCACAAGCTACTGAGCATCTTTTAATGAAACCATAAAGTTATCATTCCCTCTTACATTATCAATAGATGGAGCCTAGAAGTACGTCCCCGCAACAACCTCATCTACCTCAACAACACTGAAAGATGATGGTAGAAATATCAACAACGCTTTCTCTCCATTTATAATAACCACTTTGCCTTCACGCACAAACTTGGACTTTTGGTGCAGAGTGGAAGTGACAACCCCTGCTTCATGTATCCATGGTCTTCCCAGTAGACAACTATATACGAGCATAATATCCATGACCTGGAAAGTGATCTGGAACAGATGCGGGCCCATGTGAATAGGAAGATCAACCTCCCTAATAACCGACTTCCTTGACCCATCGAAAGCTTTGACGATAATACTGCTTGGGCGCATAGGAACCCCTTGATATTTCAACTTCATTAGTGTACTCCTCGGTATCACATTCAAGGCGGATCCATTATCAATAAACACATTTGATAATGAATCACTTTTGCAGTTCATGGATATGTGGAGAGCCAAATTGTGATTCTTCCCCTCATCAGGCAATTCATCATCGCAAAAGCTTAGGTTATTACATGATGTAATATTACCTACCACACTGTTGAATTGATATAATGTCATGTCATACTCCACGAAGTCCTGGTCCAACACCCTCATTAAGGATTCCCTATGAGCGGCAGAATTCATTAATAATGCCACGATAGATATTTTTGAAGGAGTGTACAATAATTGGTCCACAATTCAGTAGTTGCTCATTTTGATTATCTTCAATATATCAACTATTTCCTTCTCCAGGGTAGCACCACTGGATTCCCCTGCAACCTTCTTATCTTCAACACTCTCCACAACCTTCTTTCCAGCATCATCAATTCCCCGAACAACTGGTGCAAACACACGACCGTTGTGGGTAACCCTACTAGTTTCAGCAATATTTCAGATATTAGACATAGGCTGGATGGGAACTTCCACACCATCCTCTAAAATATACTTGTACGATACATCTTTGTTGAATTTGTAAAGAACGAGCCTTGGTAAGTAAATCACCACAGGGGCAACAACTGGCTTATTACAATATTCAATTTCAACAGGGGAAGAATCATTGAAACATGGCACAATCACATTCACACCTTCTTCATACAATCTTGTCATAAAAGCGTCATCACCAGAGAACAAACCCTCATCTAAGGAAAATAATTCATCTGTGGAAGCATATTCATCATCATCTGATTCTTCCTCATCCAAGCAAACCTCAATCTCGTTAACCTCATGGTAATCATCTCTTTACCTTGAAACCTTGATGGTTCCATTATCCAACAACAATTGAATACATTTTCTCACAATTGAACATCCTTGGGAGTCCCTGTAACAAATCCGACAAGATCCATAATGGTTCTCTACCTGACCGGCCATGTGGCAGAAAGTAACATGCATTTGTACGAGATCATCATTCATGTGTTCTACATCAAAGATTCTGAACTCTCCAGGACATATAGAAACCAGGTTTACTTCTTCTTCATACTCTGCTCTAGGCCTAATTATATTGATGAGGCCCTCATCCATCATTTCCTTCAAAGCAGCCTTTATCTTATCGCAACCTTGTATATTAGTACTACAGGTACCACAACTGGCATGGTCATGAGTGTAGTAACTAAACTCACAAAGGTTTGCATGCATATTTACCAAGTCCCCTCTTACCAGGTTAATATCATAGATGCAGAAATCCCCTAGACAACCAGCAACCATGTTAACAACATTCGTTCCTCCATGTTTAGGAAGAGGGTTATCTTTTACCTTTAGACTGACATCTTTGAAGGACAAAAGGCCAGATCTAACCATTTTCTGTACATTGGATTTCAGAGGGTAACCGTTTTCCATATTATGTCTCGGCGCACCCTGATGGAAAGCGCACGTCTGATCTGCCTTGTAGTACCAAGGTAAAGGGGATGGTACAGCAGGAGGTGGCCTAGTCTGGACCAAATTTTTATGAATCAATGCTGGAAGTAGCTCTGCATAACTCATAGGGATATAGTCAAAAGGTTCTCTCCTCTGACTCTTCCCTTGGCTTCCCTGAGGGGTTGGCCTTTGATAAACAACTGTAGTCGAATCTGCATTTACAATCGGAGTTACCGAGGAAACCTGTTGAGGGTGCTGATGATTTATTCTAGAGGTGTTGACCCTTATTTCTTAAACAACAACATTTGTATCTCCCTCCTTCTTCTTAAAAAATCCATATGATGGCTTCTTCACATTGCTGGAACTTTCACTTTTTGTGAGACGACATTCTCTCACAGCCTCTTCCAAACGAACACCCATCCCCACCATTTTAGTAAAATCACTGGGTGCACTCAGCACCATTCTTTCATAATAGAATGCACCTAGTTTTTTCAGGAAAATCTTGGTCATTTCTTTTTCCTCCATTAGAGGAATCACTGGGGCGGCTACCTCACACCATCTTTATGCATATTCTTTGAATGATTCCCTGTCCTTCTGGACCATGGCCCTGAGTTGATCATGGTCAGGCGCCATGTCCACATTGTATTTGTATTGTCTGATAAATGCTTCACCTAAGTCATTAAAAGAATGAATACTAGCACTGTCCAGGCTCATGTACCTTTTCAGCCCTGCACCGGTTATACTGTCTTGAAAGAAATTAATCAACAGGTGCTAATCATCTGTAGGAATAGACATTCTTCTTACATGCATCACCAAGTGAGCACGAGGGCAAGTGTTTCCTTTGTACTTTTCGAACTCCGGTACTTTAAACTTCGCAGGTATCTTGACATTGGGAACCAAACACATGTCATTCACATTCTTCCCAAATAACTCTTTTCCCCTGAGGGCCTTCAACTCTTTCTGCATTTTGTCAAAATGGTCTTGAAAATCATCCATTCTATCATAGAAACCCAAGCTTTCATTTAGTGGAGGAATAGGACGATACACATCATCATTAGTAAACAGGACCATATTCACCGAGGGCGGTGCAACATAATGAATCTCTTTTCTAACAATAGGGGTAACATGCACCACAGGAGGTGCGGGAGCAGCAGTAGTCTGAGTAAGTGGAGAAATTTGAGGATCCTGATTAAAACCTTCTGGCATAAAGTTTTTTGGCATCCCCCAAGGATATCCCGGAGGCATACGATTCCAAACAACAGCTGGAGTAGCAGACATAGGAACAATCAGAGCTTCAGTAGTAACCATTGTCTGTTGAGGCTGAACATTTGGTGGCTGATTCTGAGCAGCCACCAGAGATTCCATCAGAGCAGTGAGATAGGCCATGTCGGCCTTCAGGGCATAAACTTCCTCGCGTAGCTCACGATTCTCTTGTTCTAGGTTATCCATCTTCCTTCTGAAATTAGATCGGCTATTGTACTGGTGAGACAACTTGCTGAACAAAGTAAAGAAGCTCAATAAGACCCCTGGATATGCATAATAAGTATGTACAATATGATGCATGATGTGAAATTCACATGATTTATTTATTTTTATTTCAAAGGACTTAAATACTTATAAACAATTTGCAAATATCAAAGTAATAACACATTTGGAATACTGAAATTTTTTATTATAATAACTTCAAAAATGGATTACAAGTTTTCATAATCCAAAGTACAAGATGAAAATAAAGTCTAAAACCCTAAGAAGCAAAGCTGATAGAGATCACTCTATACATTGATGCTTCCTGGTAAGTTTGGCAATCTGAGCGTTTAACCTCTGGTTTTCTTCCGCATACCTAGTGGCGACCTCCTTCCAATCATCAGAGTCAGGAAGTGAACAACTAGTGCCTGATTGAGGCTTAACAGGAAATAATTCCCCTTGCCTCTCCATCGTCTCTACACCCCGACTCTCAAGAATCTCAATCAAGTCGTCTTTCTCCTTCAAGTCTGCTCGGTAGGAAATCTCTAGAGTTTGGCACTTATTCTTCCAAGCTTCCTTTTCCTGCTGCATCCTGACTAAAGCAAGTTGTAGCTCTTCTACATCATCCAATAGTGGAGGAGTGGTCTTCGCATACAAGTCAAGCATAGGTGCTTCCCGAGGACATCTTCAACTGAATAGCTCTGGCTTGTACCCACTGTAGATAAGGCTCCAAAGAAACAACTCCCCTAGGTCCCAAGTCCTTCCTACTCTTCCTGTGAATGTGACGCCAGGCCTTCGCAATCTTCTCCCTAGCTTCCCTATGGTCTTCTCCCTCTTTCAGGAAGAAACTACTCAAATGAAAATTATTTGGCTTATCCCTCATTGGATATCCAAGTTGTCGTCGTGCAAGAACAAGGTTGTAGTTAGTTCCTCCCTTTGTACCAAGAAGAAGCACATTGGGGAAACTACCACAACTGTCGGTAATCTATACATCATGATAAGCTTGATGATACCAAACAATATATGAGTGAGTAAGTGCCATGATCTTAGGAGCCCAACGAGGTTCCTTCCTGACATCCCATAAAGCATCAAACCGAGGCAAATGAGAAGTAAACCACCGGTACAACAGAGGCGTGCAACAGATAATCATCCCCCCATGATAAGAATCCCAAAGATGAATAGAGTAATAAGTATCACCCAACAATGTAGGAATTGGGTTTCCAATCATGAAGATTCTGATGGCATTAATGTCAACAAATTTGTCCACATTAGGAAATAAGAACAACCCGTAAGCAAGTAGAGCAAAAATGGCCTCAAAAGTGACTGTACTTTTCATCCTGGCAAAGTAACGAGCTTTCTCCAATAAGAACTGAGCTGGTAATCCTCTAATCCCTCCTTGAGTAGTCATGTGGGCTTTAACCTCAAACTTCCCCAAATGGATCAAAGCAGCAATCTCATATGGTTTTGGCTCACCCTCCAAGCTAGTAAAAGGAATACGATCGATAATAGGCAAACCCAGCAAATAAGAATACTCCTCTAGTGTAGGCATCAACTGATAGTCAGGGAAAGTAAAGCATCTATACATCAGATCATAGAACTGGACCAAGGTCAAGAGAATACCCTCCTTCATCCTAAGCTTCATGAGAGAAATAATGGACCCATACTTCTTCGGAAAACCTGCAGAACACCTAATCTCGGGAATCAGACTCATCAAATCATCTATCTTGGGATCTTTGAAAATGTATTTTCCGGTCTTTCTTTTTCCAGAATCCATAGTAAAAAAGAACCTGATATTTTTACAAATAGTCAACTTTTAAGTCTGTTGAAATAAAATGTCTTCAAAATATGCTTATGAGTGCATGAATGCATAATGCAACAATCACACACAAAGTCACAAACATAGGGTTCATAGGTTCAACGTCATGAGCATGAGGTCAAAGGTATTATCCATAAGGTGTGGTCTAAAAGTTATCACCTGCCGAACAAGGTTCTAGAGGTTCCGAGAGTCTACATCATTCCTTTGGATATTACCAAATTCCCGATTAACTTGGTAAGTAGTAATATTCTCAAGAAAAACTCGTCCGAGCATAGTATCGCATGATAACTATTTCCGGATTACTTCGTCATAGCTTCCACACTACACCTAAAAGGCCGAGATGGGTTAGGTATTCTATGATCCTCAGCTTCAGCAGGCTCCCAGGTCGAAAGCAGCACGTCTTCCCGATTACTCGATAAATGCACTACAGTCAAAGGGGCCTCCACTGAGTGGGGGATATCATGCCTCCTTTTTTTGGATTGCTCCCTCAAAGTTAACATGACTATACCGCCCGTCCTATCTTAAGTTTGTCCAAGTCCGGGTATAGGACTTATGAGAAATCCCCAAGCACCCTGAAAACCAGGAAAATCCAAACAAACATATATACAACATATAAAATATAAATAACAATAGCACAAATAAAGATATAAACAAAGATAGGCTCAATCCATTTAGGGATGGACCAGTAAGAGGTCAATCTGTCCCCAGTGAAGTCGCCATTTTTTTCTGTAGCGGTAGAAATGTTTAAGACTAAGCCATTGGATTGTACTAGACTTATACAAATCAAAATAAAAATCACCACCACGCTTTATTGTTTCCAAAGGAATGGGAAAAGAGCTAATAACCCAAAATAGGGGGAAATATTCCAGGTAAGGGGGTTGGTTATGAAAAGGGAAAGTATTAGTAACCTAAACATCTACGGTACTCCGCAGGAACCTCTTTGAAAAATCTGTATATTTTGGCTATAAAATGTTGTATATAAAATAGATTGTGGGGATGAGAAAAAGAAGTATATATATATATATATATATATATATATATATATATATATATATATATATATATATATATATATATATATATATATATATATATATATATATATATATATATATATATATATATATATATATATATATATATATATATATATATATATATATATATATATATATATATATATATATATATATATATGATTTTTGCACCCGCAGCGGTTGCGAACTTTTAGTGCCTACATACCACCTTCCGTGCAATAGGGGATCAGGGTACACGTAGTTCCCCTTTAAATTTTTTGAAACATAAGTGCGTTGGTTAATTTTATGAGATAAGACATTATCGTCATTGTCCGTGTGGAAAACATACTTACTACCCACAATCATGAGAAAGGAGACTTTGCATCATCTCAAAGTGGAGGATATGGCCTAGATTTAAAAAATCAACAAAACCTCACTCAACACCCAAGTGGAAAATATATCTCTTCACTAAATATTGTAGAAGTATAGTTGTTTGCATCACTACAAAGATTGACAAGAGTCCATTCTTTTGAGAAAAGTTTTAAAGCAAAAGCCAAAGTGGCAAAAATGGTTTAAATGAGACTGATTGGCTTTTAGTCTTGTCAAAAAAATGTCAAGGTATTATTAAATTGATTGAAGTTTGGTTAAGAAAATATTTTTGAAAATGCATGGACCTAAGTCCAACTCTATTATGAAAGTGGTTCAAGTTTTTAAAATAAGAAGTGTTTTCAAAAGGAGGGAGAAGATTTTTGAAATTAAAGAAGGTGGGAGGAGATGAAGAGACTATCTTAAAGCATAAGGTAAAAGCTAAGAAAAATAACCATCTAACCAACAAGCAACCATTACTTGACATATTGAGTCAATGAAGAATTCCATCCTTTAGATTTGAAACCAAGCAAACAATTAATAAACCTTTGAAGAAGACCAAGCTCAAATTGCATTTAGTCCTCACAAAAATTGGGCAGAGTAACAACTGTATACAGATGAATTCCAAATTACAGACAAATATGTAATCATAATAACCTGAACACAAAATAAATAAACAACCCAATGCCTTGAGGTAAACCCAAAGAACTCCAGACAAAAATATCAATTAAGGTCACAAGGTCTCCAACATAGATCAAGGTTTCTACTCCTAAGTCCAAGAAGTCCACCACTCCATAATGCCAAGGATAGTAACCAAGTAGTTCAAGTAACATTAAAGTTTTTTAGGGTTTAACTTGATTATTATGTATCTTCAAAAAGAAATGAAAAGCTCAACTGAGCAAAATAAAATGACATGAATATAAAGGCTCAAGTGAGCAAAGGTGAAAATAGCATGAAATGTAAATGCTAAAGTAAATGGTACATAAAGTAAAAGCATAAAATAAAAGCATAAGATAAAATCAATTGTTAGAAGTTAATGGTTAGTTGGATGACCATCTTGAAACATGAATTTGGAACTCATTAGAGGATTGGTAGAACCAAAGCCTCTCAATAATAAGTTGCATTTGGTTTTTGTCAAGCATATCATCCTTTTTAAGAATCTCAAAGTAACACTTAATGATCAATGATGTTTAAGTGATCCACTTTGACCAAAATTGATGTAGTTCCATTATAGGATTGGTAGAACCAAAGCCTCCTAACAATGGATCTCAAAGTTATTGGATCAAATGGTTCAAACTAACGTACTTGGGCTTACAAGCATAGGTTTGGTCCACGAATGATCATTTTCTCAAATTGGGACAAAATTTAGCGCTATGTTAAGCAATCGTAAGTGGACTTATATAAAATTCACATCTATTTTGAGGCCGGTCAATAGAAATCTATGCACCATTTGTTTTGAGACATGATATAAAAATCATGCTCCAATAACACTTAGTGTAATAAGAAAGGGATGAGATGAAGAGGGAAGGGAAAAATGAATAAACCACATTTGAATCAAAATTTTAATCAAACTATTATTAAAATCATTCATCCATTTTTATGGAGTTAGACTCGACACCATGGATCCAATGATGTTAACAAAGCTCATGATCAAAAATTCAATCCAATATCTTCCAGAAAATGTACAAAAATAAATTTGTATTTAACATATAAAAAATAAAGGTTTAAAAAATAATTAAAAATGAAAATAAGAGAGAAAAATGTTAACTATGTTCAAATTAATCAAGAAAAATAAGATAAGGCCATAGAAAAATCAGAAAGGAACTCAAATAATTTTATGATTTTTTTTGCAATTTTTAAATGTCAGAAACTATTTTTAAACTAACTAAAATTACTCAAATAAATGGAAAATAGATCAACAATAGTAAACATCAAAATAAAATTCCATAAAATTTCCAGAAAGTCAGAAATGAGGAAAATGATATTTATGAATATTTTCCGAATTTAAAAATGTCAGAAATTATTTTTAAAACAATTAAAATAAAGCAAATAAGGCAAGAATTATAAAAAAAAAAACTAAATGTCAAAATAAAAATATGAAAAAAATATTCATAAAATTAGAAATAATTCAAAGTATTTTGTATATTTTTCTATAATTTTTAAATAAAAAATAAAAGAGTTATGAATTTTTGAAATTAAAATGAAATTAAAAAATAAATTTGTAAAATAAAATAAATCAGAAAAAACCGCGTTCGTTGGATCTTTCCTCACTAATACACACTGGCACGTCCAACGGATCAGGGTTGAGGGAGTATCATGGACCCAAGGCTGGGCACGCACATGAATCATAATAGAATTCAACCAATAGAATTAAAACAATTAAGCTGATGTCATTGGTTGAAGAATGACACGTAGGTCGCCTTCAACCTCCAACCTCCTGCAAATAGGGCAAACCTCAAGTCATTGAATCTGTAAATTTAGGCACTCACAGTGGTACCAATAGACGCGTCTCTTCAAGACAATCACAACCATATCCTCGCGCTAATTTTATATAAAACACAACATAATCGATTTGGAAAAAATCAGGAATGTTTAAAAATGCCAAAATCGAAGACCAGAAGTATCAAATGCATTATTTCTCAAAAATTGAGTTTACAGAAAGCATTAGTGAATATCATAGATCATTCCAGTAATTTGAGTTAGAAGATTTGGTGCCTTAAACTACCTGAACGAAGTAAGATGAAGTTGCTCTATAAATGGACTTGGCTAGCATAATTCTGGGAACCTCAAGACTTGATTCTTCTTCTGTTAGCTTCAGGGAAGTTCAAGGATGAAGGATCAAGGAAGAAATCAGATTGAAAAGTGGTAGAAATACGAATTCGAAATCTCAGAAAAGGGTGTTATAGAGAGAGATTGACAGAGTGATTTTAGCTCTTCAAGCTTGAGGAAATGAATGAAATGAGGTCCTCTATTTATAGGAAAACGAATGGCAATGAAAATTGGAGAAAACAAAGAAGTTTGGAGGGAAATTGAGTGGAGATTGGACACGAGTGAAGTGTGATCTCATTTTCACCAAAACTCATCCAATCTTTGCATTTTGAGGTGCTAAACACTTCTGGAAAGTTTGTTAATCAAGTTTAAATCAAAAACATGCACAAATATCATGATTATAGGCCACATTATAGATTTCAAAATTCTGACTTTGTGAGAAATTCAGTTTCAAGTTACCAATTTCAAAATAGTGGCATTTTCAACTCAAGGGGTCTTAGGCCATGATTCTTGAAGCTTTAGAAATATGAGGTTACAAGATTTACAATGTGAAAAGAATGGGATAATATGGATGTTTGAGTTGAAATTTGCAATGAGTCAAAGTTGAGAAAAAGAGGTTGACTTTCTATACTTAGAAAATTTCTTAGTTTTTCTTCAAAAATGACTTATAATCTCTTGTATTCAAATATGGCCTTCCACTTGAAATTTTCTCTTGACCAAAAAAGATGGCATGGAGTATATCCCTTGAATGACATTTTGAGACTTGAACCATTCAAAATCTCCAAAAATTTAAGAAGTTATGACTTGTTGAAGTTGGAAAAAATTCATGTAATGACCTATAATCCTTTGCATCATTGGGGCATCTTGCATCCATTTTCACACTTTGCACATAAAATAAAGTTTTAGGTTCACATCTTCAAGATCACTATGGAAAAAGAATGGACTCAAGGTGATAAAAATTTATCTAGTTATGATCATTTGAAGTCACATGAAGGGATTTAAGGGTTCATTTGGAGGACTTGTAATCTTTCTTCATCATAAAGTTCCTTACACGCAAAATTTCCTTGAGACCTTTGAAGTGATTTATTAATAACCCTTTGAAGAGAAGTATGTCTTTGGAATCACTCAAAAATACCAAAATATGAGCAAGATATACCCCTTTGAAGTTCAAAACCCTAGCTCCTAGAGCAAGAAAATACCTTGGGGAGAACTTTGCAATTTTAATCAACCTTCTTGCAACAATACTTATATCTTGGAAATAGAGGTTATTTAGGATGATAATGAGAAGTAATAGTAACCAACATCACTTCCAGATCTTGAGAATTGAGGGAGATTTGCACTTGTGATCAATGGAGACAAAGACTTGTCCAATTGAGTTAAAATTCTTTGATCAACCCTTGTGCTTTTGAGCTAACTTTGACAACTTAAGGCATAATGAATCATGAAAGAATTTGTCATGATGTTAATTCAAAATATATTTCATAGATGCTTGAATCTCAATGAAGCTTTGTTGAGGAAGGTACAAAGAATTAACTCATGAATCCAAAAGCTGACTTTGATGGAATGCATTATACTTTCACCTACATCATCAAAAATTAGGATACACATACATTGTATTTGTTAGTTAAAGAGTAATCAAACATAGATGATCATAAAATACAAGTCAAGGTGCTTTGTGATTCCCCATAGAGCAAGACTAAAGATAGGGAGAAGAAACAAAACCTAGTGTGTGACTTTGTTGTGATTGAATTGATATGATATGATGAAGGAATATTAGGGGAAAAATTGGAGTACAACACCAGTACATGCGCGATGAACCCTTTTCTTGCCTATAAAAGGTTGCAGCAATCTTAATTCCTTTTATTCCTTCTTTTACTCGAATTGCTTACGAAAATCATTCTCACTCATAAATCTTTGCATGTTTTCTTGCAAATTTTGGGTTGTGTGTTAATTTTATACAAACGACTCCTAAGAGAAAAAGAGTTGAAAAGGGGTCAAGTTCGTAGCACCTGTTACTCAACATGTCCCAGCTTTTCCAAATCTGAAATTTCATACTAAGGCCAACACAGAAATATTTGAAACTGGTAGATTACCATGTAGTACGAGAAAGATCGATTGATTGTAAAAAATTGGAAGGTTTTCTGGAGAATCAGAGGAAGAACGTGCTAACGTGGCGCTGGTGGCTCATGTTAAATTTTTTTATATGAAAAGATCCCTCTAGAAGATGATGCATAATCTGATTCAGACACAAAAGATGTATTTTTTTTATCTTACTCATTCTGAATTAACTTCTTCTTTAATTGAAATTATGGAAAAACATGAGTTACTCAAGATTGAGTTCAAGGAACTTAAAAAGTCCCATGAATCCATATATTCTTAAAATAATAAGCTTAAGGAAGATATCCTCACTTTTAATGAAGAATTTTTTTCTTAAAGATGAGAACTTTGCTCTCAAAGGCACAAGAACCTTTCAGAAGCTTCTGGGAGTACTGATGATGTCATTAAGAAATATGAAAAAGCTTTTCATAAGTTCCTAGCCATAAGCATATGGATAAACATGACGGCTTCTATGATCTATGGCCTGAGCAGAAATGGGACTAATGGTGTTGGTTATAACTCCTATGACAAATCTAATTCTGATAAGTAAGAGAAACCTAATACTCTTCACTCCCATTTTGTCTCTGATGGGTTTGTGCCTAAAGATAAAGGAAAAGAAAAAGAGAAATCTCCTTCTAAGCCTATGCCAAAACCTTTGGCTAAATCTTCTAGCTTTAATTCCTATAAATATGATTATTTTTCTACTAAACCCAAAGTTATTAAAAACTATGGGAGAGATAACAAGAGAGGGTCCAAGGATGGGTACCTAAGAAACAAATAATCTTTGTTGCAAACATTCTCAATAGTGCAGTTGAAACACCATTCATGGTACCTGGACTCTGACTGCTTACAACACATGGAAGGAAGAAGGCATATGTTCCAAAGCCTAGAACTTAATCCTATAGGCACCATGGATTTCAGAGGTGATTAGAAGGGGATATCATAGGATCGGGAACAGTTGGATATGAGTGAAGTCTCTTGGTCACTTTCTACTGTACATTTCAGAACAAAGTCTCTTCAAAGGACTCCCTATGAATTGTGGAAAGACAAGAAGTCTAAGTTTTCTTGCTCTTATTTTTTATGCTCTTGTTTATATGAACTGAAACAGAATCTTAACAAGCTTGATTCTAAAACTCAAAGTTGTAGAATGTTGGGATATTCTGAACACTCAAAAGGTTACAAAGTATACAATGATGAAACACTTATTGTTGAAGAATCAATCAATGTTAGATTTGATGATAAGCTTGTCCTTGAAAAGTCAAATCTAGTTGAAGTATTTGCAGATTTGGAAATTACTTACTCAGGTGATGAAGGTAATGAATCTGCTACAAGAGAACATGAAGTCAAAAACTCAAAAGATGCTAATCAGAACATGCTAAAGTACAGACAAGTTCATCACTTTCTAAGTGTTGTACCCAAAAAATTTCCCTCTTGTGTTTCCATATCTTTAGGGCTTATGCTTCATCATCATAGTTTTTTTTCATTACATTGTTTCATTTGTTGGAATCAAGGGTTTTCTATAGTTGAATATACAATCACTCAAAGAAGAAGAGTTGACCTACATGGGCTAGAAGCTTGAAGTCTCATCATTATGAGCATCATATCAATACACAAAGCACATTGGTTCAAAGGTTTCTTAGTATTTCTAAGAGGAATTAGGGTTTTGAAGGGTAATCATCACCTATTAACTTTTTGACTTATTGACTATAGTTTTGGTCAAAGGAAGTCTATCACTGACTTTTTGAGAAAAACATGGTTTCATGGTTCATCATGTGGTTCAAGGAATCTTATTGGTCAATGCATTTCATCAGAATATCAGAATTGGCTGGATAGAAGAGGATTTGAGTGTGTCTGATCAAAAGTCAACACAAAAGTCAAAGTTTGACCAAAGGACTTTTTTTTGTCAAAATTGAGGTCAAAGTGCCACATATGAGGAAATATGGTCATTGGTTTAAGAATGTCAAAGGAAATGGTCATATTTGAATTAACTTGCAAAATAAGTTATCTTTGGAACTTAGAACTTTTTCTAAGTATTAGAAAATTTATGATCATTTTACCATCTTTCAAGCTTTGTATCTCACTCATTTGTGGTCAAAAATTTGCAAACTCATATTCAAATGAAAGAAGAAACTTTTCTCTACAATTTTGTCCTTGAGGGTTCATCCCCAAAAAGTTCATGGATTGCAAGATATTTGAGCAAGAAGATAGGTGTTCATTCAGATTTGACCATTAACACTTAGTGAGATTTTAAGATACTTGATTAGTTTCATATTCATGTTTGGCAAGGTAGATTCCTTTGTGATACAAGCTCCATTTTGATTTTCAATTAACACAAAAGTTGTAGATTAAACTTCTACCTTTCCAATGATTCAAAAACGTCATCATTTGGTCCATGCAATCACAAGCTATGCTCATATAAAGTTGGGGAATCAAATTGACAAAGTAACAAACACTTATAGAAATTACAATTATTTATAATCGGTTTCAAGGATTCATCTTCAAGGGAATTTTTAAGGTGCTTTAAGGCTTCAATTCAACTTCACACCAACATAAAAGTTGTTTATTTTTCCATCAAATTTCCATTGATCACAAAGTTGCATCAAATGGTTGCAAGAATTTTAAGTTATGGTTAATGGAAGGTGTAATACGGTGGGAGAACTGACTTTTTTGGTTTTATCCAAATGTGCGGATAGCAAGAGTCACCACCAACTTTTCTTTTATCCAATAAGGAAAGGTAAAAAAGAACAAGAAAGACCTTTGATACATTTTGAGTTTGGGGGGTAAGTTATGAAAAGGGAAGGTGTTAACACCCTTTTCATTTGTAGTTATCTACGAGCTCTTAATCGCTAGCTCACTTTGAAAACTTGCTTTGTTGTGTGATTTTTTTGAAAATATTTTGAAAAGCCAATGTATGGCTAACTTTGTAATAGTTTTTGTATCAGTCTTCAAGAACGCGTACAAAGTGTTTTTGAAAATATTTTGAAAGTGTGATGTGTAAAAAATGTTTTTTTAGAAAACATTGTGAGAGAGCGATTAAAATTTCTTACCCACTCAAGGTCGTTCTTAATCTTTTCCTTCTCCTTTAGATATAGTGCTATCCATACCATTAGTTGGTAGGTAGCCCTATCTATTAGATGTGAAGGGACATGCGAAGGGTCATCGTATGGTCATCGAAGGCAACATATATAGATACGTTAGCAATTTATCGGAGGGACTAGATAATTTTTCGTAGGCAACATCGAAGGGTCATCGAGGGACTATGATCTTTATAATTGAGGGTATTTTGCTAAAGCATCCCCACTCTCTAGGGACATGACCATTATTTCTAAGGGCAACAAAGAGAGGTTACCCTAGAGGTGCAAAGTGTGAATGGTGTATTGAGTTCAATTATTTATCTTGTATTAGGGTTATATATTGATTGTTTTTAGATCTTGCCATACATGCCTAATTACTAGCAGTTGAATACATACAGATAATTAAAGGTGCGGAAAGTAAAGACCTAAACAATTACAGGGATTTGGGGCAATTACATAAAAAAGATACAGGAAAGTAAAGTGTGGAATTTAAACCTAAACTATTACATCATGTGAGTAGTTACATAATAGAAAAAACGCAGAAAGATAAATCTAAGCTATTACAAGAAAAAGTCGTGTGACCTATATAATTTCTCTAAGAAAATAAATAGCAAAAGAAAATAAGAAAATAATTTGTTTATGTTTTTTTTAGAAAGTAAGTTGAATTTAATTAAATAATTAAAACCCTAAGTCTAATTAATTTTAATTAATAAAAATGCCTAAAGTCTAATTAGTTTTAATTTTAATAAATAATTAATTAGTAAATAATAAAATGTAAAAATTAATTATTGATTAAAAAACCTAAACCTAATTTATTAGGGGTTTTTTAAAAAAGATGAAAATTGATTAATGGTTAATTAAGAAAATAATTAGGAAAAAGGGAAAAATTAGGGTTAGAAAATCAAAGAAATTAGGTAAAACAAAGAAAAGAGTAAAACTACATGGGGTTGGTGTTGAACCCACGCCCTCCTAGCCTTCCAACTGCCTTGCTTGCTACTGCGCCAGGTGTTGGTTTGTGTTTGGAAAGAGGCGCTGCACAATATGTTGAAAACCTGCATGAATTAGAAAATAACAAAAAAAAGTTGCAAAAGGCAGGGATTAAACCCACGCCCTTAGAGACCAAAGCCTTAGCACACGCATTCTTGCCACTGGGGTGGCTGTTTCATGAAGTACCATAATTGAAACGACTAAATATATTATAAACAAAAATAGATAGACCAGACAGGCGCCGGAGCCCTTGCTCCGGTCGTCTTCTCCAACAATTTGATTTTTCCAACCTGTGAAATAACGCACGTTACTGATCAAAAAGAACTCTACCCCCCCTAAATCAACCCTTGTGAACCCATTGGCGGTGTTAGTTTTGGCTAAATCATCATGTACAAAGAGATATGAACAAGATAACATAAAACGATACAAACATGATGATGCACGATTATGGCATCATGGGGCTCATGCAAGGGTTCATACCCGTGCTATTACATCTCATGAACACATTAGAAACGTTAGCTTATATCAAAACACCACAAAAATTAAAATACGAATTTCATGTAAATGCAAAACCGGTGATGCATGTAACGCGCGTTTCAGGCCCTTTTGATCATCAAGGATGACCCCAACTTACTCTATAATGTCTCAGAAATCGATTTGGATGGTTGCTTGGTCTTGAGAATGTCTGGAAATTGATTTCAAGTCTTACCCTAGTTTTGGACAAAATTTGAAATTTTGAACCCTTGTTTCTTGCACAATTTTTTGGTGTCTTGAGTGTATGAATGAGTTGTGCTTATATAGAGGAAGAAATTAGGTTAAGACATGGGCTTGGACCTTGTTTTACCCTAAAATTTTCCCTGTAATTTTATTCAAGACATGCTCATAGAGGTCCTCAATTGCTCAAGGTTGACCAAGAATTGGCCAGACAAATTCTCCTCTTAAGCAATGAACTTCCAACTAGGGTTTCACTTCTCACAAAGAATTTTTGGTTGCAAAGAATTTAAGTGATTTCCATGGTCCCTAATATGTCCTCAAGAATATCCATGCAATGTTTCATTCCTTGCATCACAAGTTTGCTCAGTCAATGACTCAAATGTTTGGAAATCAATTGTACTAGGTAAAAAGTCAATTGTGGCCAATATACAGTAAAACTTCAAGATTTTTGGTCAACATCAACATTTTGAAGTGATATCCATCATTTGATCAAGGGTTGATCATGATTCCTCAAGGAATGCTATCAAATCATCAAGAATCCAAAAGTGCAAAATTAGGGTTTCCTAGAGAAAATCAACTGAAGGGCCTACTTTTTGGACTTCAAGCATGCTCATAGTGTCTTAAAGGACATCTAAGTCCATTTTTGCACGACTTTGATTTTATTTGCATTTATTTGGATTTTTATTTAATTTAAAATTAAATAAATGAAGATAAAATGCAAGAATAATGTGCCATGATATTTGGGTTTGGTTTGATCTATTAGAAGACCCATATTTTCGTGCAAGATACATCCAAATGGACCAGGTTCATGCAAGGGACCAAAATGGCAAAGATCTCACATTTTTGGCATTTTTTTCAAGTCTTGATTTCTCGGTTTTAAACCAAGTTATTTCTTGATTTCCTTCCACATTTGTTTATTCTCCTCACTCCTCTATATATAATAGAGCAAGGCATGCCAAGAGAACACACACACAAGTAGCCTAAAGGAGCCATACAAAAATTTCTCAAAAATCTCCAAAGTTGTAAAAATTCGAAAAACCCCTTGCAGGCACCCTTGGTCCAAACCAATGGCCATACATTACTCCTTAGGTTCCCAGGAACACCTCCAGCACCTTGGCTAAGCAGTTCCACATCCAAAACCGCAGATCCAAGCATACCGGTCGTAAGTATACTCTTGAATTTCAATTTTTTGATCTAAGCATAGCTAATGAATTTCATGTGTTTTTTCGTACTAGTGATGAAGTTTTAGACAGTTTGGAACCATCACATGCTAGCCCTAACGTCAAGATATAAACACGTCATCGTTAGGGCATCCGAAACCTCTTCCTTTGAATCTCATGATTTAGGACGTTTCAGGCTAAAATAACCTCAGATTTGGAATCAGGAGAAGATTTTAAGGGGTGTAAGGTAGGTTTTAATCTTTGAAGTTTGTTATTTTTGCAGATTCATTTTTGAGCCCATTAGAGAAATAACCAAAGAGTTGACTCTGGTGAGCTGACTCCGTTTTCCCAAACGTCACACTCCTATTGGTCCATTCAGTCATCGCGCGCATTTTTAATTCAAACATATTTTTGACTTGGTTTCACATA
Source organism: Vicia faba (assembly GCA_948472305.1). Lineage (NCBI taxonomy): Eukaryota > Viridiplantae > Streptophyta > Magnoliopsida > Fabales > Fabaceae > Vicia > Vicia faba. The sequence continues at coordinate 126,856,675 of OX451738.1, forward strand.
TAATGTTATTGGTTCAGTTATAATAACGAATAAACAGGTTGGCAGGTTGGTGAAGTGTGTGTTTGCAATACCGAAGGACTTGGGTTTGATACCTAGGTCTTGCTTTTTGTTTTTTCTAATACATTTCTTGCAGATCCAGAATGACCAGGCCAGGTGTGTGCACCATACACTACCATGACATCACCACGTGATCCAGATCCAGCGCCCAACGTGCAGTCTCATCATGGACCCTCAAGGGGTTTCCCACACTGAAACCAGCGCCAACCTGAGCCTTCTCTTGGTTTGGGTCATACAAAATTCTGGGTCACCCCCCATTTGCTTTAACACCAGGACCATCTGTTTTAATTTTTAATATTTATTTTGTTTTATATCATTTTCAAAATAAACCATTTTTATTTAATCATAAAATCAGAAAAAAAAACATAAAAATTAGATTTTAGGTTTAGATTAATTAAATTAATTTTTGACAATTAAATTAAATTTAATCATGCTTATTGTTTATTTTATAATTAGTTAATCTAGATTTAGGTTTTTAAAATCAAATCACAAAAATGCCAAAATATTAGTTTTGTTTAGCATTAACTAATAATTTTATTTTCCCTTTTTATTTTTTTAATTAATTGAACTTAGGTTTTAATTTAATTTAATACTTTTCCAAATAAACAAAAATAACAAAAAGAGTTTATTTTACTTAGACTTTTCTAGGGTTTTAGACGTCCTTTCCAATTCGCGCACGTTTAAATACTTTCGCATTATATTACTGTGATACGGTGGAAGAACCGAATGTTATACTCGTTTTCGTTTTGTATTTGCAAATGTCGCGGTAAGCAAGAGTTGCCACCGACTTTTATTTCATCCAACTAAGGAAAAGGAAAAAGAACAGAAAAAACCTTTTTCGAGATGTTTGAGTACGGGGGGTAGATTATAGAAAGGGAAGGTGTTAGCACCCTTTCTATCCATGGTTTTCCATGGGCTCTTAGGTACTTTGCTCATTTTTAAAATTGCTTGTATGTGCTTGTTTTGAAAAGTTTTGTTTTACTTCGGGATAACCCTTGTATCGGTCCTCAAGAGTGTGACGAAGTTGTTTTGAAAACTGTTTATGAAAAGTGTTTGTATGAAAATTTTTGTTTGAGCAAGTACCTAGGAACTAATCTACCTACTCGAAAAAAGTCTGTTCGTTTTCCTTTAGACAACGCTATCCTATTATTGAGGAATAGGTAGCACTGTCGTTGGAGTTTTAAGGGACGTTCGAAAGGACAAGTACGATCACAAAAGCAATGTTAGGAAATTTTAGTAATTATACTAAATCCTTAAAGATCTTTTTTCGAGGAAACATCCAAATGGGTCATTTTAGATCTTTTAGGACTAGAGGACGACCACTAATATTCCCTATACTTCATGACCGTTTATCGAAGGCAACCGGAGTGGAGTAAACCCTAGGAGTGAGCATGTGCAAGTGTATTTTTTTCCAGTTAATTATCTTTGCACAATTAGGGTTTTCTACTGTTTTAATTTCAATTTGTCTTTCCATACAATCCTATTAACATACATCTAAGCAGTTTATAGTTTGCAGAAATAAAAATGCGAGAAATTAGAGTCTTAGCTATTACAAGGCTTTGGGCAGATACATAATTATTTTGACTGAAAATAAAATGCGAAATTAAAACCATACTTAAAGCTATTACAAACTCGGAGCAGTTACAATAATAAAAAAGGAAAATTAAAAGCGCGCTTTGCGAATTAAATGCGAGAAATAAATGGAAAACCTAAAAAATCTAATTGAGAAAATATTTATGTTATTTTTGAGAAAAAAACTAGGTTATGTACAAAATTAAACCCTAATTTTAATTATTTTAAATTATAATAAAAGAATGAATTAAATTACCCTAATTTAATTAAAGTAATTAATTAATAAAAATATTTTTATAAAAAAAGAAGATGTTTTTGATGTTTTTTTTATGATTTTTTGATTAAATAAAAAACATGATTTTTGGTGTTATTTTAAAAAAAAGAAATAATTAATAAATAATAAAAAAGAATTGAAATAAAAAAATAGACTTGGGCCTGCATAAGCAATCCAGGGGGTGTGCTTCTGAGTTTTGTCCAGGCCCATTATGGCTGAGCCCATTCCCCACGCCTGATTCAGTGCAGCCACTTTTGGAGGATGCACCATGGTCTTTCCTTGGTTTGAGCGTTGGATCTGTGTTGGCAATGATCCAGTGGCTGGATCAGTGGGGCGCATGATGGACATCTTGCCATGTAAGGCATGGAATCTGCAATCATATGTTAAGAAAATAAAGAAAATATGTCGGGACTTGGGATCGAACCCAGGTCCTCCCACTCATACAACGCGTGCCTTGACCATCTGTGCTACCATGCTTAATTGTCGATATAATAAGACTAAATTATAATATGCAAAACAAGGTGAGAAAACTAAAAAAACGCACGTAATTCAAGTGGACCAGTGGGATGGTGACAAGTCATCATCTTCTTCCCTGTCCTTCGTCTTAGGTACCAAACTTATATCTACGAACAAAACTCCATAGCTATAAACTTGCAAGCTTCAAAAATTCATATGACGCATGATAAATTAATTCTAGCTATACCAATCATCTTGCTTGATCTCACGAGTATCATGGCATTATTTTCTTGGTCCAATTTAACCTTTACAGAGAAGCCCCAAAACGGCTTCTTAAACCTTAACCATGGCAATCATGAATATATGCATCAAAACGTCAATTAAATCATTCAAGCATGTTGCAAATATGTCAATAATCACAAATACATCATTAGAATATGCTTAGGAGTCAAGAATTTTTGTAATCGATTTTGAAAAAAAAGCAAACTATGTGAGGGCTATAGGACGATTTTGGGCTTGGGAATGCTTGCAATTGATCGTATTAGCTTCAGGAGAGGCCCAGGAAGCGATTAGCAGCTTTGGAACATCTTGAATCACCCTGTATGTGAGAAAACGATCCACCACTTTTTTGCCAAAATTTGAGTTTTCTTTCTCAGCTCTCACGACTGCAACCCTTGTCCTTTTGCATTGTTTATGTTCAGTATATGTAGTGTGATGAATTAGGGCAACAAAAATAACCTGAATCTTTTGGAATCATGGAGATTGAATGTGATTTGTTTGCTATATAATATCTTTCTAAAACCATCCAAATCATGCTATTTTTGCCACAATTTGCCTTGATTCAATTTGATCTGATTAGGCCAGCTTAATTAGATTTAATTATCACCAAAATCAGATAAAAAAATCAATCTTTTATATTTTTTGTCATTTATTTGATTTAATGTGACTTTTAATAAATCAAAATCAAAATAAAATAAATAAATAGAGCCAATAATATATGGATGCTGATTTGGGTCGTGGACCATGTCCCTAACAAGATACAATCCTGAAATGCTAGGCCCATTTGACAAAAAATGCACTTTTGAGCACATTTGACTTTTGGCAATTTTCCAAAAATGGTCAACTTTGACAATGCATTTCTCTTCCAATTTTAACCCTAGAGAGGTGTTCTTGGACTTTTTAGAAATATTAGGATATCCACTAAACAACCCTTTTGGTCTCATCTCAATTGGGTCTTCCATGTTCACGTAAGAAGCTTTGACCCAAAAGGTGTTTTTGTTGACTTTTCAAAAGGACCTGTAATGTAGAAATTCATATCTTTTATGAGTGCATTTTTTGAACTTTGGGGCTGCAGATGAGTTGTAGGAAATTGGATTTTCTTCAAAATGAGCCTTGGATGAGAAATTTATGATAAAGTATGAGAAAGTTATGCTTGGTCAAAGTTTGGTTGACTTTTCCTAAGAAACCCTAATTTAGCAACTTTTGAGTTTTGATGAATTAGGAGCATTCACTGAGGAATCATGATCAACCCTTGATAAAATGATGGATATCACTTCAAAATGTTGATGTTGACCAAAAATATTGAAGTTTGACTGTATGTGAGTCACAGTTGACTTTTGACCTAATACAGTCAATTCTCAAGCATCTGAGCAGTTGACCGAGCAAACTTCTTGTGCAGGGAATGAGACTTGACATGGATGTTTTTGAGAATATATTAGGACCATGGAAAAGATTTTAAGCCTTTGGAGCTCACCCATCTTGATGAAAATGGAACCCTACTTTGAGGCTCATTGTCTTAGGAGGAGGATTTGTCTGGTCAATCCTTAGGTATCCTTGGGCAAGTTGAGGATCTCAATAAACATATGTTGAGTAAAATGGGATGGAAAATTTAAGGGTACAACAATTACCTTTTCCTATTATTGTACCTTCTTCCCGGTTTGTAATAGTTAAAAACTAGGACATTTACTGCTTTTATCTCCCCAAATTTTGGACTTGTAATTTCCCCCCTCCCCGAAGCCATGTAATAGTTAGATTTAATTTCCGCACTTTAAATTCCTGTATATATATGAACTGTTTAGATGTATGGTGATAGGATTGCATGGTAAGAAATTAAAAACAAAACATTATCAAACCAAACATCAAGCTAAATAACTGAAACACAACGCACTTGCATATGCGCACCTCTAGGGTACTCCCACCTCGGTTGCCTTCGGATTAAAACAATCACAACTCTTGAAACGTGAGAGATTTTAGTGGCTACCCTCCGGTTTAAATATCACAAAATGACCCTCTCGATGTTGCCTCAGTATGATCTTAAACCCTAGGGTGGTTACTAAAGTATCTTGCCCAGTTTCCTCTGTGACTGTAACGATGACCCTTCGAATGTCCCTCAAACATTCGACGATAGGGATACCTACTCACTAATAGTAGGATAGCACTGTCTAAAGGAAAATAGGAAAAGAATGAACCTTTCGAGTAAAGTAGATAGTTCTTAGATGCTTGCTCAAAAACAATTTTTCACATACACAAAAATCTTTCCAAAAACATTTTCAAAACTCTTCGTATACGTTCTCAACAATACGAGAAACATTATGAAGTTCGCCACACTAAGGCATCCTTTCAAAAATACTTTTTTTCAAATACATAAGCACGAGGTATTTTTAAATGAGCTAGCATCTAAGAGCCCGTAGATAACTACAGATGGAAAGGGTGCTAACACCTTCCCTTTCTATAATCTACCCCCTTACTCATAAATAATCTCGAAAGGTCTTTTTCTGTTCTTTTCATCCTTTCCTTTGTTGGATAAAAGAAAAGTCGGTGGAGACTCTTGCTTATCGCAATAGTTGTGAATACAAATACAAAACCAGTATAACAGTCAGTTCTACCACCGTATTACAGAAATGGCGACTCTATTTGGGATCTTTATAAAAGTGGGGTTACTTTAGAGTTATATCATTTTAAAAAATTGTTTTCCTTGTGTGTTTTGTATGCTTTATTTTAAAGGGTTTGCTGGGGTTACTGTTAAAGATCCTATACCTGGATCTGGGGAACTTTTAGATAAGCAACAATAGATCATGGAGACTGTAAGGCATAGACTGATATGGTTAAAGCGATGGTTGCGTTAGTGTGACACATTTGTTGGTACCGGTATCACTTGTGTTAAATCGAGGAGAATATGGGGCCGCAGTGTGGTGTCATAAACCACTAACTAACCTTAGAACCTTAGTTGAACAAACTTGGCCATTAGAAAAGTAATGAGTTAGCCGGCCTCGGTATAAAGCTGAGGATTGGTTGATACTCGATACTACACTCATTGAGATCGGACTTTCGGGATATTTCGGCCGCGAGAAAAGATCGCCTGAGCTGAAACAATGACTGATAAAGAAAGATCAGTGATATTGAGACTCCTTAGAACCCGATTACTTTTCTAGGACAGGTTGAACCAACTAAACTTCAAGAAGGTATTTACCTATAAACCCCATGCAATCCTAAACCTAAGGTCTTGTGTGTTTTGCTTGTGTGTGATTAAATTGTTCAAACATAACATCATGCATCATAAAATCCATTTTCATTTCACTAACCATTTCAAGGACCAAGGGAATTTATCTTTGTTCTGTTTTGCAGATCATGGATTCCGTTCATAGAAATACTATTCGAATCAACTTTGTGAAAATACCTCTCCAACTCAAAGATCTAGTATCAAGGTTTCCTGAGACTTCCTCGTTCACCAAAAAATATGGTCGACTTCTCAACCTGGTTACCTCAAGCTTTGATGAGAAGATGATGGGTGCACTCTTTCAGTTCTTTGACCCCAAACACCATTGCTTCATATTTCTTGATTATCAGTTGGTACCCACCATGGAAGAGTTCTCTCAATTATTGGGTGTACCTATTCTTGATTAGGTGCCTTTCACCAGTTTAGAAGAAGCTCCAAAGCCAGAGGTCATTGCAGCAGCCTTGCATTTGAAATGGTGCGACGTTATATCCAACTGGGAAACAAGAAGCGGAGTCAAAGGGTTCCTAGTTAAGTTCTTATTAGAGAAGGCTCAATTGTTTTAGGATGATTTGGATTTCCAAGCTTTTGAAGAAGTCCCGGCTCTTCTAAACTATGGGTTAGTACTATTCCATAATCCAGACTTACTCATAGATGTGAATGCTGTCAAGATTTTTCTCTCTCGTAACCCTGTACCTACTTTGCTCGGAGATATCTTGCATTCCCTTCACACTCGTACCATGAAGAGAAGAGGGGTTCTTATGTGTTGTATATCATTTTTGTCTAGGTGGTTTATTTTGCACCTTCCTCAATCAATATTGAAGAACAACCAAGGTTTAGGTTGGTCACAAAGAATAATGTCACTTTCTCACTCGGATATTCTTTGGTACTCCCGATTTATGGGAGATGTCTCTATCATCGAGTGTTATGGGGAATTCCCTATGTACCACTCTTGGGAATTAGGGGAGGTATCACTTATAATCCTTCTCTGGATCTACGACAGTTTGGTTATGCTCGAAGGGATGGTCCCCATGTTAGGCTTATCTAAGGCGTTATGTTTAACTACAAGGATGATGTTCAAGGGTATCTTCAAAGGTTCATACGAGCTTGGGGCATCGTAAATAAGGTTGATAGTATGACTTTGGAACATAAGAATTCCATTCCCATGGAGCCTTATCTCAAATGGGTACGAGCTCGAGCCCAAAACCTTATGATGCCATATACAACCATCTTGCCAGTGATTGTGGAGCCTGTCGCCAAAGAAGATGTTCCTTATAAATTTCTCCATCCTGACATGCCCATTGATCTTGAAGAGTTGCGAAGTCCTGGATTCAGTTGAAGAAAGAACGAGATACCTTTAGAGATCAATTATACACTAGTGAGAAGAAAATGTTGGAGCTCACGGAGCAACTTTACGAAGAAAAAAGTCTTAATGTCTATCTCGGCACGAAGAGGAAGCGCCCATGGGAGACTTGATTCCTATATTTTAAGAGTTTTTTAATTTTCAATTGTAAGCCTAAAAGGCAGTTGTAATTTGAATTCTACTAATATAATCTTTGTTTCATTTTGGTTCGCAAATTTAAATTTCCCAAAGTCCTTGAAAACATCGCATAAACATGTCATGCACATCATTACATAAGCAGGTATTTCAAGACATGTTTCTTATCTTTTCACTGCGTATTTCAGCAAAAAATTGGTTCTTGAACAAACAGTTAAGGATCTTTAAGCACAGAACGCTCAATTCCAATAGATGTTCCTGGCTCTGGCTAAAGGACAAGAAGATTTAAAAGCTCTCATTGTAAAAGAGAAGACAAAGAAGGCAAAGAAACCAGTTGGCGTTTTGAATATGGGAAGAAGATTTAGAGGACCAGCCAAGCGAGCTCTAGAATTCGCAACTCCATCAAATGAGGGGAATAATCAGGAAAAGGACAATAAGAAGACAAAATAAGAGGATAATAGCCCAGGGACTGATGAAGAGAAGCAGACTATGCTGAAGAATAATATCCTCCTGCTGATGACAAATATAAATAGCTGGAGGATCGTCTCAATGCCATGGAGATTTAGAGGGTACCCGGTCTGGATTTTAAAGAGTTAGGGCTGGTCTCAGGGGTGGTCATCCTGCAGAAATTCAAAGTTCCTGCATTTGCAAAGTATGATGGTGTTTCCTGTCCCAAGCCGCATTTAAGTTCTTATGTCAGGAAGATCCAACCCCACACAACTGATAGGAATTTATGGGTTCATTTCTTCCAGGAGAGTTTGTCAGGGACACAGTTGGAATGGTTCTATCAATTGGAAGGAGCCAACATCCGCAATTGGGAAGATCTGGATGTTGCTTTTTACAAGCAATACCAATACAATGCTGACCTCGCTCCATCTCGTACACAACTTCAAAGCATGTCTATGGATTCTAGTGAGGGTTTCAAAGATTATGCCCAAAAATGGAGAGATCTTGTGGGAAGAGTCCAGCCTCCTTTGTCTGATAAAGAGTTGGTAGATATGTTCTTGGGTACCTTGTCAGGCCCATTTTTCAACTGTTTGATTGGAAGCTTTTCAGCCGGATTCACTGAGTTGATATTGACGGGAGAACAAGTAGAAGCTGGCATCAAAAGTGGCAAAATTCAAGGGGTTTCATCTTCGAGTGCTGTGAAGAAGCCTTTGAGTGGAAAGAAGGAAGTTAGTGCTGCATATGGCTAAAGAAATCAGGGTAAAGCTGAACGCCGTCTGACAATAGGAGCTATAGTGATCTCCAACCCTCCGTTAACTCAACGACAAAACAATCAACGCAGGCAGGATGCACCTAGAAGACAATTCACTAGACTTAACATGCCCTTATCCCAGGAATTTCAACATCTAATGAAGGCTAACTTGGTCACTCTGAGGGAGCCTCCTCAAAGTCCATACATTACATCTCCCCATTACAATCCAAATGCTCGGTGTGCCTACCACTCCAACAGTCTAGGGCATGATACAAATGATTGTTGGGCTCTAAAGAATAAATTTCAGGATCTTGTTGATGCAAAGGAGATTGAATTTGACCCTCATGAGACTCCCAATGTGATAATTGCACCCATGCCCAAGCATGACCAAGGTATTAATGCTGTTGATGAGGTTCTATTTGTTTCTTCTATGGATAATTTGACTACTCCCCTTCCAACTGTTAAGAAGGACCTCTTACGAGCCAGTTTGTTTTCGGGCTGTAGTGAAAATTTCTACTATTATACGTCCCTACCTAATGGTTGCATATTGCTGAAGATGGGTGTCCAACGCCTGATGAACAACAAGGAAATTCTGTTTGAGAAGACTCCCTCTATGAAAAGTTTGTGTGAAGATATAAGATGTGAAGATGTGTCAATTATTACCATTTCCAATGATTCTCTCAGGGTCTCCTCTAATGGTCATGTCAGGATTACATCCACTCCTAAGGTTGCTCCTTTAATTATTACCTCTCCTGGACCAATACCATATTCCTCTGACAAGGCCGTTCCTTAGAATTCTGGAGTTGACGTCTAATACCATGGCTTCAAGAAAGACCTATTGGCTATCAAAAATCAAGCTACTGAAGATATTGATCCTAAAATTGATAACATTGTTGGGACTAGTAAAATTACCAGAAGCGGAAGGATTTTCTCTTCTGAAATCTCTCCAAAGACTGATGCCACTCTTGTTATTATTCCTGCTAGTACTCCTATTGCTACTCCTATTGTTACTCATGTTGTTATTTCTGCTACTGAGTCAGCTGAGACTCGGGGAAAAGAAGTATTAGTTGAGCCTTCCCAGACGGAGGCACCTAAAGAAGCCATTCCCGAGGCCTCCAAGCAAGAAATGGAGGAAATTTTGAAAATTATACTGAAAAGCGACTACAATGTTGTGGAACAATTGGGGCAGACCCCCTCAAAGATTTCAATGCTATCCTTGTTGTTATGCTCCGAAGCCTATGCTAAGGCTTTGGTGAAGTTCCTGAAGTCTTCTCATGTGCCGCAAGAGACTTCTGCCGACCAATTTGAGAATTGCGTCGCTAGTCTGACTGCTGACAATGGACTCGGTTTCTCTGATGCTGATTTGACGCCCAAGGGAAGAAAGCATAATGATTCCCTGCATGTCTCTATTGAATGCAGGGGAACTACTTTATCTCATGTGTTGGTAGACACTGACTCATCTCTGAATTTTCTACCTAAGAATGCCCTAGACATATTGGATTGTAAAGGACTTACATTGAAGCCCAACAATATTGTGGTGAGGGCTTTTGATAGTTCCAAGAGAATGGTACACAAGGAGGTGGACATTCCCATTAAATTTGGTTCCCAGACTTTCTATTTGACTTTCTATGTGATAGACATTCTCCCGTCTTACTCATGCTTATTGGGACGCCCTTGGATTCATGGGGCCGGTGCTGTCACTTCCACCTTGCATCAGATGTTAAAGTATCCGGTTAATGGGAAGATTATTACAGTTTGTGGAAAAGAAGAGTATATGGTAAGCCACTTGAACTCTTTCAGATATGTCGAGATGGACGAAGATTTCATTGAGACCCCCTGTCAGAATTTTGAAGAGGTTCCTCAGACGATTGTTGTTACCAAAGCTGCTACCGCTGCTCCAAAGATTTCCAGACCTCCACTGAAGACGACTTCTCTAAAAGATGATAGGGCTGCAGTTGAAGAAGGTGGGTGTACTATTTGGTGCCAACTCCCTGACATTCCATATAAGTCTGACAAATTCGGTTTGGGTTTCACTTCAGGAGCTCAAAAAGTTGTTCGTCGTGCTCGCGCTGGAGGACCACCGCTATGCATCAACAACCATGGAGTCAATGTTGTGGAAGACGCTGACAGTGACTGCGACCTGGACAACTGGATCTTCCCTACTACTAGTGGTGGACTCAATAATTAGATGGCTAGAGACTTTGTGCCTATTTCTTTTATCCATGAGTAATTGTTTTTCTGTTTATAAGAATGTGTAATTTTTGAACAATTTAAACTCTAAAAGCCTTGTGTCCTACCTGAGACACAATGGTCTATTTGTGAGGGTTATTACACTTCATATTCATATGTCATTAATAAATCATTGTACGTTTTGCATACAAATTTTATGCTCTCTGTCTTTCTTTATTTTTGTCAAAATAGCTATGCTCTCTTACACACACCCACATATCAAACTGCAGATCCACATCCACCCTGGATCCCATTGATAACGATTCTTCTATTTCCAGTTATGACTTTGAAAATCTGATCTACCAAGCCGAGGAAGAGGGTGAGGAAGATTGTGAAGTACAAGGAGAACTTGCTAGACTGTTACAACAAGAGGAAAGAGCAATACAACCTTATTAAGAGCTGGTCGAGAAAGTAAACTTGGGTACTGAGGAAAGTTAAAAGGAAGTCAAGATAGGTGCCAACATGGAAAATGGTGTTAAAGAACGGTTAATTCAGATGTTACGTGACTACATTGAGATCTTTGTCTGGTCATACGAAGACATGCCGGGGATGGACACATTGTGGTTCATCGTCAGCCAACAAAAGAAGACTGCCCTCTAGTAAAGCAAAAGGTTCGTCATATGCGTCCTGAGATGTCATAAAAGATCAAGGCAGAAGTCATGAAACAATTCAATTCTGTATTCTCAACTGTTACTTCTTATCCACAATGGGTTATGAACATGGTACCGGTACGTAAAAAGGACGGTAAGGTGCGTATATGTGTGGATTACAGTGATTTGAATAGGGCAAGCCCCAAGGATGACTTCCAGCTTCCCCACATTGATGTTCTGGTTGACAACACTGCATAACATAAGATACTATCCTTCATGGACGGTTTCTCTGGTTATAATCAGATCAAAATGGCACCTGAAGATATGGAGAGAACAACTTTCATCATACAATGGGGCACTTTTTTCTACAAGGTTATGCCATTTGGGTTGAAGAATGTCGGGGCAACCTATCCACGTTCTATGGTAGATTTATTTTACGATATGATCCATCAAAAGATATAGGTCTACGTTTACTACATGATAGCCAGGTCCCAAACTGAAGAAGAGCACCTGAACCATTTGCAAAAACTGTTTGAAAGATTGAAGAAGTACAAGTTAAGACTGAACCCGAACAAATGCACCTTTGGAGTAAGATCTGGTAAGCTCTTAGGTTTCATTTTCAATGGCAAAGGTATTGAAGTAGACCTTGCAAAGGTTAAATCTATACAATAAATTCCAACTCCCCGCACTGAGAAGGAGGTTAGGGGATTATTGGGACGTCTAAACTACATTGCTAGATTCATTTCTCACCTAACCGCTACTTGTGAGCCAATCTTCAAATTTATGAAGAAAGATCAAGTAGTGAAGTGTAACGATAACTTCTAGACTGCCTTTGACAGAATCAAGGAGTATCTTTTAGAAACTCCAATTTTGATGCCACCGGTTGAAGGAAGACCTATGATCATGTACTTAACAGTATTAGAGAATTCAATGGGGTGTGTGCTGGGGTAGCATGACGAGTCTGGTCGAAAAGAGCATGCACTATACTACCTTTGCAAAAAGTTTACCGACTGTGAAACAAGATACTCACTGCTCGATAAAACTTGTTGCACTTTGGCATGGGCTGCTCGCCGACTAAGACAGTATATGTTGACTCACACTACCTTATTGATATCTAAAATGGATCCTATAAAATACATATTCTAGAAGCCCTCTCTCTCCGGAAGAATAGCAAGATGGAAAATGGTCCTGACTGTTGTACCCCAAAATTTTCCCTCTCATTTATCAAGATTTACTCACAAGATCTCTTTGACTCAAGGCTGGATTAGGGTTTGATCAACTCAAGACATCTCATCTTGCACTGATGACCCATAGTTAAAGTTTAAGTTTGCACAAGGATTTTTGGACTATAAATGCTTCATATGACTTTCAAGTATCATCATGGACCCCTAAGATTACTCATGTCAAGTTTCAAGCCTTGAATCACATTTTTGACCAGTCAATTGGACACTTGACCTAAAAATCAGCTGTATTGGGGAAAAAGTCAACCATGGACAATTTACAGTCAAACTTCATAATTTTTGATCCACGTCAACATTTTAAACTCATATGTATCATTTGATCAAGTTTGGACCACAATTCCTCAAGAAATTTGATCAAATCATCAAAAGGGCAAAATTGTCAAAATTAGGGTTTTGACTGAGAAAGGGCAATTTCTAATTTTTGACCCAACAAATGACCATTTGGTTTTAAGAATGATTTCAAGGGTTCAATTTTATCATCTTGACCTAATGGCATGGTTCAAAACATTACAATTTCATTAGATTGACAGATAAAATTTGCAGTCAATTGATCAAAAGTCAATTGTGCACTGAAAAGTCAAACTTTGACTTTTTGGTCAAAATCAAGTGCCAAGGATCACAATTCATCAAAGCATGTCAAAATGTGAAACTTGTTCATCAAGAAATCAAGGATTGAAGATTTGGTTTTGAAATTGGAAATTTTCTTAACTTAGAAATTTTTCTAAGTATAGAAAATTTCTTATTTTTTCTCAACTTTAAGCCATTTTTCCACCATGTTACAAGATGATTCAAGGAAAGTTCCCAACATGAAAGTTGTATACCTCCACGAAATATACAACTTTGCTTCACACATATTTCCCTAAAGATGCTTGTATCTCAAGATATAATTTTGTGAATACATGCTCATGAACTAGATAACTTAGTGAAATTTTGCCCTAATTTAGGCAGGTTTTGGACCCAACTTCATGGAAATTTTTCACCTAGTTCCAAGAGGAGTCTTGAAATGCATTTCAAATATGAGTTATAGAGCACATTTCAAGCTTTACAAAATGTCAAAGAACTCCTCAAGATCATTTTTGAGTAGGGAGAATCGAAGAGATGAAGTTGGCAATTTCTCACATTGAATTCAAGCCATTTCATGAAGAACAAAATTCAAATTTGAACCTATGCTGCCTAATTCTTGCTTTACAGGTCCCTAACTTGTTTCTAACTTCATAACTTAATGCTTACTCAGTTTACAAAGCTTTAATTCAAGCTCAAGAGCCTTTGTCCAAGTTGTAACTCCATAAATGGCATAAAGTGGCCATTGCCATTTTGGAAAAGCTTCACTTTTGCAACTTTACAAATCTTGAGCATTGGACCTGTCTTCTTTGCACACACAAGTACTACAGACCTAAGGCAACTTTTATAGAGCTCATACCAACCCCAATCAAGCCAATACAAGCATGTGAAGACTTGTCCCTTCACTTTGCTTCCAAAGCAAGAAAGTATACAAAAAGGCTATAACTCAAGGATCTGTTGAAGAGCTGACTTGAAACCTTTTCCATACTAATACACAAACATATTACACTTGAGAACACGATTGAAAGAGGGATGAAACACTCCAAAACTCGATATCACCAAAAAAAAAGTCAAAACTTGCAGTTTGTGTCCAAGCATAGCAATCCATCAATTTGCTCGTGCGTTTCAAGTTTCAATCATCCAAACACTTTACCTACTTCATATTTAAGTGATCCAGACCATCATCCTTGCACTGTAACTCTTTCTCCTTCATCTGCCATTTTTGTTTTCCAAGTTTGCAGGTTGACATGGATAGAGAATTTCAGACACTTTCAAAGCAAGGTGAGGGTTGGAACACACTCAGGGAGGTTCAAGCAAGCTAAAGCAACCTTCAGGCCTTCCTAAATCCCACTCAAACTCCATTCACGATCTCAGATGAAAGAGGTAAGAATATCAATTTCTATCTCTTCATACAGGCATCCATTGGCCATGATTTGTGAATAAACAATGTAGATATCATTGCTACAAAGTTGTACATATCCATAACTTGCATTTATTTGGCCTGAGTTGAGAGAATTTTGAACTTGAAGTTCCTGGAAAAATTAGGTTTAAATTTAGGGCTTTTAAAATTCCTTCTGATCTTTGATTGTTAGCTTATATTATTTACATGGTTGAAATCGTGGAAATGAGTACTACCATTTTCATGTTGGAAGTTTTCATTTTCATGGAGAAATGAGAAAGTTACAGAGCTTCTGGCCAGCTTGAGGAAGAAGATGAAGTACAAATCAATGACATTGTTTGTGTTATGTTTTTGTTGTTTCATATAAATCAACGGATGTACAGCCACCCCAGTGGCAAGGTAGCGCGCTGGAAATGCCCAGGTCATGGGTTCGAACCATGGCGCTACCTTTTGTTTTTCATACTTTTCCATTTTTATTTTTTTGCTGTTTTGCAGGATTGGGCTTCAACGTTGGGCCTAGCATTTTTTCTAACATAACACATCCTGATTACTCAGGATACCCCCTGGCCCGCACATTTAATTTATTTATTTTATTTTCATTTTTGTTTTATTAAATATTTTCTTTAATACATAAAAATCATGAAAAATATAAATATGATAAATATTTCATTTTGTTTATTTTATTTTATTTTTTGCATAAAAAATATTTTTATTAAACTATATATATATTAATTATTTTCTTAAATAAACTTGTGAAAATAAAAAAAATAGATTTAGGCTAATTTCTTATTTCCTTTTCATTCCATGCTTGTAAATATTTATTTTGGTATATAAAAACTAAATATTTTCATAAAATATCATTCATTATTTTTAATAAAAAAATACATAAAAATAATACATAAGAAGTTTATTTTCTTTCAAACTAGAAATTAGGGTTAACCTTTTTAAGATATAATTTCCTTTATATATATATATATATATATATATATATATATATAAATATATATATATATAAATATATATATATATATATAAATATATATATTTATATATATATATATATAAATATTATATATATAAATATATATATATATATATATATATATATATATATATATATATATATATATATATATATATATATATATATATATATATATATATATATATATATATATATATATATATATATATATATATATATATATATATATATATATATATATATATATATATATATATATATATATATATATATATATATATATATATATATATATATATATATATATATATATATATATATATATATATATATATATATATATATATATATATATATATATATATATATATATATATATATATATATATATATATATATATATATATATATATATATATATATATATATATAATATATATATATATATATATTTAGGATTAGGTTAAAACTCCTTTTCACATGAAAATAAAACAATTTTTTTTTTTGCATGTACATAATATTGCATATTTTATTTGGTTATTTCAATATTCGTACAGATTTGATTTTGTTGTAATAGCTTAATTAGATTTACTTTATTGCAAATCCCTATTTAAATTTGTATTCCCCCTTCCCTTAAAAATATTGTAATAGTGTAGTAATATTTAAATTACGCAATTTACCGCTTTTACATACCATGCTAGTAATTAGGGTTTGTATGGCAAGATCAAAACAAAGCAAATAGAAAACCCTAAATCCAAGACAAAATCAAAGCATGAAAATAACACACTTGCACACAAGCACCCTTAGGGTTTTTCCACTTGGTTGCCTTATACAAAAATGGCCATATTATGCATGCGAAGTATCTTGGCAAAACAAACAAATATAAGATCATAGTCCCTCGATGACACTATTCAAAGTTGCCTTACAAAAATGATCTTGGTCCCTCAAAAATGCTAAGATACTTTGCAATATTGCTAATCATGGTTATACGATGACCCACACCCGTCCCGTTAACATCCAAAGATAGGGTTGCTTACCAAATCAATGGTAAAACAACAATGTCAAAGGAATAGAAAATGAACAAAAAAAGACATTTGAGTAGGTAGATTGCTTCTAGTTACTTGCTCCATTTCAAAACAACTATCCTTGCTATTTTCAAGACAAACACACACATTTCCAAACATTTTACAAACATTGAAAACATTTTCAAAAAGACAAACATCTTTGTATACATTCTTACGAACGAGAATCATTACAAAGATTGCTTAAAAAATGGCCTCTTTTATAAAATACTTTCAAAAAACCACACAAAGCATAATTTCAAACAAAAGCAAGTGATCTATCAAGTAACTAAGAGCCCATGGAAAACCATGGATGAAAAGGGTGCTAACACCTTCCCTTTTCATAATATACCCCCCGAACTCAAGAAACAATCTCAAAGGTCTTTCCCGTGCTTTTTCACCTTTCCTTTTGGATAAAAGAAAAGTCGGTGGTGACTCTTGCTAAACCGCAACATTTACGATAAAACGAAAAACCTCAAGTCAGTTCTCCCACCGTATCACAGAACTGACGACTCTGCTGGGGAATAATTTTAAAAGTGGGGTTACCTTAGGGCTAGATCACATTTATTTGCTTACATTGTTTGACTTGTTTGCTTTACATTATGGTTCTTTGTTTGGGTTTGAATCCTCTACCCGGATTTGGGATACATTATAGGTAAATAGCAATACGTTGTGGAAACTGTGCGGGGTATACCGACATGGTCTAAGCAATAACTATGTTAGTGCGACATATTTGTGGGTACCGGTAGCCTTTGAGTCAATCAAAAAGAATACGGGGCCGCTGAGTGATGTCATGAAGCACTAATGAACTTCTAGAACCCTTTACTTGACCAACTTGGCCTTTAGGATATAGTGATATGACCGGCTTTGGTGCAGTTCGAAGTTGGTAGATACTCCATACTACATTCATTGAGGGTTGGTTTCTTGGGATATTTCGGTTGCCATTAAATAGGTTTGAGCTGAAACAATGACCAAGGAAACAATCCGGTGATATTGAGCTACTTAGAACCCGATTACTATTACTAGGACAGGTTTAAGTCAACTAAACTTCAAGAGGGTACTTACCTATAAAACCCCATGCAAGCCTAAACTAAGAACTTGTTTGCTTTGCTTGTATATGCATACTTATACATAACATCATGGACATCATGAACATCACATGCATCCACTAACCATTTCAAGGATTTTGGAAATTCATCTTTGTTCCTGTTTTGTAGGATATGGACTCACTTCGCAAGAAAACTATCCAAGTCAACCTTGTAAGAATTCCTCCACAACTTAAGGAGCTAGCTTCAAGGATCCCTGAGAACTCTCCGTTCACCGAGAGACATGGTCGTATACTCAACTTGGTCACCTCCAACACATATGAGGATATGATGAAGGTGCTCTTTCAGTTCTTTGATCCTTTGCACCATTGCTTCACATTTCCCGACTATCAGCTTGTGCCTACTTTAGAAGAATTCTCTCAACTCTTGAGAATTCCCATTCTCAATCAGCTACCTTTCAACGGCACGGAAAGAGACCCAAAGCCAGAGGAGATTTCCCAAGCTCTGCACTTGCACTCGTCTGATGTCACAACTCATTGGGAAACTATGAGTGGTGTCAAAGGCTTCTTAGCAAAGTTCCTGTTTGAGAAAGCCCAAAGCTGTTGGAATTCCTTAAACTTGCGAGCCTTTGAGGAAATTGTGGCTCTTCTTATCTATAGGATGGTCTTGTTCCCCAATCCTGACCAACTCATAGATGTAAGCATCGTCAAAATCTTCATGTCACGCAACCCGGTGCCTACATTGCTTGGAGATATCCTACACTCTTTTCACACTCGTACAATGAGGAAAAGAGGTGTCCTTATGTGTTGCACTCCTCTCCTGGAAAGATGGTTTATTTCTCATCTTCCCCAATCATTCTTAAAGAATGAGCAAGGTTTGAGGTGGTCACAAAGGTTAATGACACTCAAACATTCAGACATTCATTGGTGCTCCCGATCCAAAGAGAATGTTATCATTGTTGACCGTTGTGGGGAATTCCCTAATATCCCTCTACTTGGCATTAGGGGAGGCATCACCTACAACCCATTCTTAGCTTTAAGACATTTTGGTTATGCCCGAAGGGATGGCCCGTACGAGATGCTGATTCAAGGTTTGGTATTCGACTACGACAACGACAATCAAGGTCTTCGCCAGAGATTCATCTGAGCTTGGAGGATGATAAACAAGGTAGATAGCAAGACTTTGGGGCACAATAATTCCATCCCTCTTTAGCCTTACCTCAAATGGGTACGAACCCGTGCTCAAAGTCTTATGATGCCTTATCCTTCCATCCTCCCGGTGATCTTTGAGCCTGTTAAGGAGGGAGAAGTTCCATACACTATCCTACATCCTGACATGCCCACATCTCTTGAAGACCTACAAAGGGATTGGATACAACTCAAAGGAGAGCGTGATACTTTCGAAGCCCAATTCTACGCAAGCGAGAAGAAGGTTTTGGAACTCACTAGGCTACTTCATGAGGAGCAGACTCTAAATGCCTACATTGCACCAAAAAGGATGCACACTACTTTTTTATCTTAGAGTTTTGTATTATTTTGCCCAAGGGGCATTGATGTACTCAAACATTATCTTATTAATATAACGTGTGTTTCTTTTGGTCTAAAACGAACTTGAATCTTTGAAATCCTTGAAAACATTGCATATACACGTATCATTCATCATAACATAAACAGGTCTTTTGTAACAAGTTTCCTTATCTCTCTGCTGTTTATTTCAGTAAGATGGATCTCGAACAAACAATCAAAGACCTCCAAACTCACAAGACACAGTTTCAACAGTTGCTCACAACCCTAGCCAAGGGGCAAGAGGAGTTGAAGACTCTGTTGGCCAAAGAGAAGAAGAAAGTGAAGAAACCAACCAATGTTGTAATCATGGGGAGAAGGTTTCAAGGATAGACTAGAAGAACCTTCAATTTCACAACAACATCTGATGAAGGAGAAGGGAAAGGAAAGGAAACAGCGGTTCCGTTGGAATATGAAGAGGAGGAAGAAGAGGAAGACTACTCTGAGGAACAGTATCCTCCAGCTGATGACAAGTACAGACACCTCGAAGAGCGTTTGAACGCAATGGAAATACAAAGGGCACCGGGCCAAGATTTTGAAGACTTGGGACTAATATCTGGGATTGTGATTCCCCCGAAGTTCAAAGTACCTTTGTTTGCAAAATATGATGGAGTGTCATGCCCTAAGATGCACCTCCGATCATATGTGAGAAAAATCCAACCACACTCCGCTGATAAAGACTTGTGGGTTCACTTTTTCCAGGATAGTCTATCTGGAACACAACTCGACTAGTTTTACCAACTAGAAAGAGCCAACGTCCATAATTGGGAAGATCTCACCGCAGCTTTCTATATACAATATCAATATAATGCTGATTTGGCGCCTACCCGTACTCAACTTCAGAGTATGGCTATGGCTTCCAATGAAGGTTTCAAGGATTACACACAGAAGTGGGGAGATCTGGCAGGGAGAGTCCAACCCCCTCTGTATGAAAGGGAATTGGTGGACATGTTCTTATGCACTTTATCGGGCCCTTTCTTCAACCATTTAATTGGAAGCTCATCTGTAGGATTTACTGAGTTAATACTGATCGGAGAGAGGGTGGAAGCTGACATAAGAAATGGAAAGATTCAGAAGGATTCGTCTTCTTCTACACCTGTGAGGAAGCCTTTTATCGGTAAGAAATAGGTATCTGCTGTTTATCCATAAAGAAACCAAGAGAGATCCAAGCACCGACCAATGGTAGGGGCTGTTATGATTCCAAAGCCTACGTGTGATCAACAAGGAAGTAACCAACCAAGGGTGGAGAGGCCAGTCCGAAAATTCACAAGAATCAACATGACTCCGTCTCAAGTATTACCGCATCTGTTGAGATCCAATTTGGTAACCCTGAAGGAAGCTCCGAAAAATCCCAACACGACATCCCCTCATTATCACCCCAATGCCCGTTGCGCATATCACTCCGAAAGTCCTGGGCACGATACCAATAATTGTTGGGCCTTGAAAAACAAAATACAAGATTTCATTGAAGCAAAGGAAATTGAGTTTGATGCGCCCGAGAAGCCAAATGTTATCTCTGCTCCTATGCCCATACATGGTCACAACACCAATGCTATTGAAGAAGACTTGTTTGTTACCACAGTTGATGAACTCATGACTCCACTTCCAATCATTAAGATAAATTTGTTGAAAGCCGGTGTGTTCCCGAGCTGTAATGAAATTTGCCACCTCTTCTTATCCTCACCAATTGATTGCCCTTTGTTGAAAATAGGTATTCAACGCTTGATAGACAACAAAGAGATTCTGTTTGAAAGTACTCATGTTTCACCTATTTCTATTGAAGATGTTTCAATCATTACCATATCCGCCAATTCTTCCAGGGTTTCCAAAAAACCCGTTAGAATTACATTGGTTCCGAAAGCAACTCCTCTAATAATCACAATGCCTGGGCCAGTCTGATATGAATCAGGAAAAACTGTGCCGTGGAATTACGATGGAGACATTTACTACCATGACATCAAACAAGATGGGCTGGCTGCCGAAGAGATAAACTCCGAAGAAGAAGATTCTGACATTAGCAATATTACCGAAACCAGTAAAATTACCCAAAGCAGTAGAATCTTTTCTCTAGAGATTGCCCCCCCAAAGGCAGTTTTTGGACCCGTGGTTGCTCCAAAGGTTACTTCCGTACCCATAATCATCTCTGCAAGTGCTCCTGTTGATGAAGTCGTTACAACCCCTATTGTCATTCCTACCAACACTACTGCTGCTGAAACCCGAGGAAAAAGTATTCAAGAAGAGCCTATCTGGACGAAGGCTCAATCACTGACTATTCCCGAAGCTTCCAAGAAAGAAATGGAGGAGATCTTAAAAATTATAAAGAGGAGCGACTACGACGTAGTTGAACAGTTGGGGCAAACTCCCTCCAAAATCTCCATGCTAGCATTACTACTGTGTTCCAAGGCACATGCGAAAGCCTTGGTGAAGTTCCTTAAAACAACACATGTTCCTCAAGAGACGTCTGGTGACCAATTTCAAGATTGTGTGGCCAGTCTGACAACAGATAACGGCCTAGGCTTCTCGGATGCTGATCTGACACCAAGGGGAAGAAAGAACAACGAGGCATTACATGTCTCTATGGAATGAAGGGGAACAACTCTGGCCCATGTCTTGGTGGATACTGGCTCATCTTTGAATGTTTTGGCGAAGAAAGCTCTTGACAGACTTGACTACGAATGACTGACGTTAAAGCCAAGTAACATAGTAGTAAGAGCATTTGATGGCTCGAAGAGGATGGTACACGGGGAGGTAGATATCCCCATAAAGGTTGGAACTCAAACTTTCAATTCAACCTTTTATGTAATGGACATCCGCACCTCTTACTCATGTCTTCTAGGACGGTCGTGGATCCATAATGCTGGCGCTGTCACCTCTACATTGCACCAGATGTTGAAATATCTGGTTCAAGGAAAGATCATAATTGTCCACGGAGAGGAAGAATACATGATTAGCCATCTCAATTCCTTTCGGTATGTGGAATTGGACGGTGAGTTCATTGAGACTCCTTTTCAACATTTCGAAGAAGTCCCCCAAGAGATTGCAGTGACCAAGACTGTGTCCCAGATTCCCAAGATTACAAAACCTCCACTCCGGATGTCATCTCTGAAAGACGCCAAAGCTGTAGTAGAGGAAGGAAGATGCACCATCTGGGGGTAACTTCTAGACATCCCGTATAAATCTGATAAGTTTGGCTTAGGTTTCACTTCAAGTGCTCAAAAGGCTGTACGCCGTGCCCGTGCTGGAGGGCCACCCTTGAAGATTAGCAACCGAGAGGTTAATGCGATAGAAGATGGTGAAGAGGATTGCAGCTTGGAGGATTGGATCTTTCCGACTATCAATGGAGGACTTTGCAATTGGGAGGCCAGAGACTTTGTCTCAATAACTTTCATCCCTCAGTAATTTATCTTTTCTTTTTTGTTATTGGATCTGTAATATTCACAAACAATTCACACTCCTAAAACCTTGTGTCTTGCCCGAGGCACAATGGTCCATTTGTAAGGGTCGTTATTTTCATCTTCATATGACATTCAATGAATCATGGACGTTTTTCGCATACAAACTTTTTGGCTCTTTGTTTTTCTTTTACATTTTATTTTAAAGGTAGTTATAACCTTACACACACCCACACTCACAAATGCAGGTACCCATCCACTCTGGATCCCATGGGTAACGATACTGCTATAGCCTTTTGTAACTCTGAGGATCTAATCTACCAAGCCGAAGACGAAGGTAAGGAAGATTGTGAGGTACCAGGGGAACTTGCCAGACTGCTACAACAAGAGGAAATAGCCATTCAGCCTCACGAAGAACCTGTGGATACAATCAACTTGGGTACCGAGGAGGATAAAAAAGAGGTCAAGATGGGTGCCAATTTGGAACCCAGTGTCAAAGAGCGCCTGATTCAGATGTTACATGACTATGTTGAGATCTTTGCCTGGTCATATGAAGACATGCCGGGACTTGATACAGACATCGTGGTACATCGTCTACCTACGAGAGAAGACTGCCCGCCAGTAAAACAAAAGGTTCGCCGTATGAGACCTGATATGTCAGAAAAGATTAAAGCGGAGGTCATGAAGCAATTCAATGCTGGATTCTTGGCTATCACTTCCTATCCTCAATGGGTCGCCAACATTGTCCCCGTGTCTAAAAAAGATGGAAAAGTACGAATGTGTGTGGATTATAGATATTTGAATAGGGCAAGCCCTAAATATGATTTTCCACTTCCCCACATTGATATCCTGGTTGACAACACCGCACAACACAAAGTGTTTTCCTTCATGGACGGATTCTCAGGTTATAACCAAATCAAAATGGCACCTGAGGACATGGAGAAAACTACATTTGTCACACAGTGGGGCACTTTCTGCTACAAGGTGATGCCATTCGGATTAAAGAATGCTGGGGAAACCTATCAACGCGTCATGGTCGCTTTATTTCACGATATGATACATCATGAAATAGAGGTCTACGTAGACGATATGATAGCCAGATCACAAACAGAAGAAGAACACCTTGATCACTTACAAAAGTTGTTTGAGAGACTGAAGAAGTATAAGCTGAGGTTGAACCCAAACAAGTGCACATTTGGAGTACGGTCCGGTAAACTCATAGGTTTTGTCGTCAGTAACAAAGGTATTGAGGTCGATCCTGCCAAATTTAAAGCAATAAAAGAGATGCCTGCTCCTCGTACTGAGAAGGAAGTCAGAGGATTCTTGGGACGCTTGAACTATATTGCCAGATTCATTTCTCACCTAACAGATACTTGTGAGCCAATCTTCAAACTATTGAAGAAATATCAGGTAGTCAGATGGAATGATGAATGCCAAGTTGCTTTTGACAAAATCAAAGAGTATTTACAAGAGCCTCCTGTATTGATACCACCAGTCGAGGGAAGACCGTTGATCATATATCTGACTGTTTTAGAAAACTCAATGGGGGTGTGTATTGGGGCAGCATGACGAGTCTGGCCGAAAAGAACACGCTATTTATTACCTGAGCAAAAAGTTTACCGACTGTGAAACCAGATATTCACTGCTCGAGAAAGCTTGCTGCGCTCTGGCATGGGCTGCTCGCCGGCTAAGACAGTATATGCTGACTCATAGTACCTTATCGATATCTAAGATGGATCTGATAAAATATATCTTCGACAAGCCTGCTCTTTCTGGGAGAATAGCTAGATGGCAAATGATCCTAACAGAATACGACATACAGTATACTACCCAAAAAGATATAAAGGGAAGTGTATTGGCTGATCATCTTGCTCACCAAGTTGTGGAAGACTATCAGTCCATGAAGTTTGATTTCCCGGATGAAGACATCATGACATTAGACAATTGTGAAGAAATTAGGCCATATGACAAACCTGAACAAGGATCCCGATGGACCCTGTTCTTTGATGGGGCATCCAATACACTTGGTAATGGTATCGGCCCGTACTCATATCTCCAGAAGGGTGTCACACTCCCTTTACTGCCAGACTTTGCTTCAACTGTACGAACAACATGGCGGAGTACAAAGCATGCATCTTCCGTCTCAGAGCTGCCATAGACTTGGGGATCAAATCCTTAGACGTGTTTGGAGATTCAGCTTTGGTCATTAGTCAGATCAAAGGGGAGTGGGACACTAAGCACCCAAACCTTATCCCTTACAAATACCATGTTTTGACATTGCTACCACATTTTGAGAAGATTACCTTCGAGCATTTCCCGCGAGAAGAAAATCAGCTAGCAAACGCTCTAGCCACAATGTCATCTATGTTTAAACTTAATTGGGATAACGAGACTCCCCAGATCACTATCGAACGAATGGATGAACTAGCACACTGTCACGAGATTAATACTGAAGAAATAATGAACCATCCTTGGTTTCATGAAGTCAAGAGGTATCTCAAGGATCAAGAATATCCGGAAGGAGCTTTAATCAATGGTAAGAAGTTCTTAAGGAGATTCTCTGCTAAGTTCTTCCTTAGTAACGGTATCCTGTACAAACGCAATCATGACTCCATTTTGCTTCGGTGTATGGATAAGGTTGAAGCTGAAAAGATCATGACTGATTTACATGAAGGTACTTTTGGCACCCACTCAAGTGGGCATACGATGGCGAAGAAAATCCTACGGGCAGACTATTATTGGTCTACAATGGAGGAAGATTGCTATCAACACTCTCAGACCTGTCATAAGTGCCAAATTTATGCTGACAAAGTGCACGTGCCTCCGGTTCCTCTGAATGTATTAACGGCTCCTTGGCCCTTTGTTATGTGGGGAATTAATATGATTGGAGAGATATAGCCTACAACCTCCAATGGACACCGCTTCATCCTAGTGGTCATTGACTATTTTACCAAATGGGTCGAAGCAGCTTCTTTCGCCTCCGTTACCAAGAATGTTGTTGCCCGCTTCATTAAGCAAAACCTTATTTGCCGGTACGGTATCCCGAAAAGGATCATCACTGACAATGGTACAAATCTTAATAACACTATGATCACCGCCTTGTGCGAGCAATTCAAGATCTAGCATCATAATTCTTCTCCCTATCGGCCAAAGATGAATGGTGCTGTCGAAGCTGAAAATAAAAACATTAAGATGATCATACAGAAAATGACAGTTACATACAAAGACTGGCATGAGATGTTACCATTCGCTCTCCATGGGTACCGTACCACGACTCGCACGTCAACCGGGGCAACACCTTATTCTTTGGTCTACGGCATGGAGGCTGTCTTGCCTATTGAGGTTCAGATCCCATCTCTGAGGATTATGAAGGATGTAGGCTTGAACGAAGACGATTGAATCCAGACTCAACTTGATCAACTGAATTTAATTGATGATAAGAGACTTACTGCTGTTTGTCATGGTCAGATGTATCAAAAGCGGATGATTAAGGCTTTCAACAAGAAGGTCAGACGTCAAGTATATCAAGTTGGGGATTTAGTGATCAAGCGTATCATCTTGCCACAAAGTGATCCCAGGGGCAAATGGACTCCTACTTATGAAGGACCATTTGTAATCAAAAACATCTTCTTCAGTGGAGCAATGATCTTGACCACCATGGATGGCGACGACCTGCCACACCCTACAAACGCGGACATAGTCAAAAAATACTACGCATAAGAGACTCGCTAGGTTGACACACCTAGGCAAAACAAGGGCATACTGACGAACCAAAAGGTTCGAGCAAAAATTAGGGATAAAATAAAAAAATCTGTACACCTGGCAAGTTGAAAACCCGAAAGGGCGACTTGGGAAAAAAAGGGTTTCCCGGTGGACTGAAAACCCGAAAGGGCGGTCCAGGAAAAAGTTAGGGAATAAAAGCATATGACTATGTACCGTCGGATCATTTGACAGATAACCTTTGGCTTCCGCTGACAAACTCAGAGTTTTTGACCAATTCAATCATCTTCGGACAAGGCAAATAGACAAGATACTCGGAGATACGAAGGTTATAGCAGAATGGGAACCCCATGGGATTATTACACATAGCTATCTTTCTTTGTATTAAATTTTTCTTGTTTACGACGACATTCTCTTACTAGAATGTCTGTCTCCTTTGTACAAAATATTTATTCAAAGTCAATACAAAGATGCCCCTTCAAAAGTGAAAAAACTATTTGTCTTTTTCTTTACACTTGTGTTTTGTTTACAAAAACGTCCAATGATTCATTAATGAACATATGAATTTGAACATGATTACTGTTTACAAATAAACAAAATGAGAAAGATAATTGCTGATAGGTTGAAAGAGTAGAGAAATGTCTCTAGGCTATTCCATGAGAAATCCCCTACAATACGTCATTTAAATCCCCAAGCGGAACAAAGTATCAAATTATTAATCCCCAGTAGGAGTCGTCAAAATCTCAGGGTTCCCCGAGCAGATCTTACAAGTAGTACATGGAATTGCCCTCGCAACAGAACTTATTTCTCTCAACAAAAGTTCATAAGTACTTCAACTTCAAGACATAAAATTCAACATGTCCTCAGCAACATTCAGGGATTTATCTTCCTCAAGCAGACAACAGTACAACAAATCAGCTCACATGTGCATACATTACATCCATATATCATAAACATTGATAAAGAAAATACATTGCATCATACATTTCATGCAACATAAACTTTGTGTTTTAGCTAACATTTTACCCTTTTCAGGATGAGTTTAGCAGTTACCATTGACAAATATAATTACAAATATAGTTCAGATACGCTCCATACACATATGCCATTCTGATACTCATTCATATTTCAAATTCAGATACAGCCCAGATACGCTCCAGGCATGGATGCCATTCTGATTCTCATTCAGAATACAACTTACAGATACATTTCAGATACACTCCATACACGGATGCCATTCTGATACTCATTCAGATTTCAAATTCAGATACAACCTAGATACGCTCCAAACACGGATGCCATTCTGATGCTCATTCATAATACAACTTTCAGATACAGTTCAGATATGCTCCATACGCGAATGCCATTCTGATACTCATTCAGACACAATATTCATGATACAGTTCGGATACGCTCCATACACGGATGCCATTCTGACACTCTTTCAAATTCAACATTCAGATACAGTACAAATACGCTTCATACACGGATGCCATTCTGATACTCATTCAGACACAACATTCAGATACAGTATAGATACACTCTAGACACGGATGCCATTCTGACACTTATTCAAATTCAGCTTTCAGATACATTATGGATACGCTCTAAGCACGAACGCCATCTGACACTCATTCTTTCGGCTTACAACTTACAATTCAACAAACATTCTTGGATAACATCTACAAGACCATCTCCAACAAGACTCTATCACTTCTCCAAATGGCATATTTAAGCCCATTCCCTCAATCGCGCGTCGTCAAGTGCAAATTTCTGGGCACTCTAGTGTCCAATCATTCTTTCACCTTCGAGTCACGAATGACAAAACTCGCCAATCTAACTCTTCTGGCTTAAGAAGATTGAACAGGGGAAGCTATTGTACCCCAAAATTTTCCCTCTCATTTATCAAGATTTACTCACAAGATCTCTTTGACTCAAGGTTGGATTAGGGTTTGATCAACTCAAGACATCTCATCTTGCACTAATGACCCATAATTAGGGTTTAAGTTTGCACAAGGATTTTTGGACTATCAATGCTTCATATGACTTTCAAGTATCATCATGGACCCCTAAGATTACTCATGTCGAGTTTCAAGTCTTGAATCACATTTTTGACCAATCAATTGGACAGTTGACCTAAAAATCAACTGTATTGGGGGAAAAGTCAACCATGGCCAATTTACAGTCAAACTTCATAATTTTTGATCCACATCAACATTTTAAACTCATATGTATCATTTGATCAAGTTTGGACCACAATTCCTCAAGAAATTTGATCAAATCATCAAAAGGGAAAAATGGTCAAAATTAGGGTTTTTACTGAGAAAGGGAAATTTCTGATTTTTGACTCAACAAATGACCATTTGGTTTGAAGCATGATTTCAAGGGTTCAATTTTATCATCTTGACCTAATTTCATTCTTCAAAAAATTACAATTTCATTGGATTGACAGATAAAATTTGCAGTCAATTGATCAAAAGTCAATTGTGCATTGAAAAGTCAAACTTTGACTTTTTGGTCAAAATCAAGTGCCAAGGATCACAATTCATAAAACATGTCAAAATGTGAAACTTGTTCATCAAGAAATCAAGGATTGAAGATTTGGTTTTGAAATTGGAAATTTTCTTAACTTAGAAATTTTTCTAAGTATAGAAAATTTCTTATTTTTTCTCAACTTTAAGCCATTTTTCCACCATGTTACAAGATGATTCAAGGAAAGTTCCCAAAATGAAAGTTGTAGACCTCCATGAAATCTACAACTTTGCTTCACACATATTTCCATAATGATGCTTGGATCTCAAGATATAATTTTGTGAATACATGCTCATGAACTAGATAACTTAGTGAAATTTTGCCCTAATTTAGGCAGGTTTTGGACCCAACTTCATGGCAATTTTTCACCTAGTTCCAAGAGGAGTATTTAAATGCATTTAAAATATGAGTTATATAGCACATTGCAAGCTTTCCAAAATGTCCAATAACTCCTCAAGATCATTTTTGAGTAGGGAGAATCGAAGAGATGAAGTTGGAAATTTCTCACTTTGAATTCAAGCCATTTCATGAAGAACAAAATTCAAATTTGAACCTATGCTGCCTAATTCTTGATTTACAGGTCCCTAACTTGTTTCTCACTTCATAATTTAATGCTTACTCAGTTGATAAAGCTTTAATTCAAGCTCAAGAGCCTTTGTCCAAGTTGTAATTCCATAAATGGCATAAAGTGGCCATTGCCATTTTGGAAAAGCTTCACTTTTGCAA
Source organism: Vicia faba (assembly GCA_948472305.1). Lineage (NCBI taxonomy): Eukaryota > Viridiplantae > Streptophyta > Magnoliopsida > Fabales > Fabaceae > Vicia > Vicia faba. The sequence goes on from OX451738.1 coordinate 126,886,267, forward strand.
CTTTACAAATCTTGAGCATTGGACATGTTTTCTATGCACACACAAGTACAAACCTAAGGCAACTTGTATAGAGCTCATACCAACCCCAAGAAAGCCAGTACAAGCATGTGAAGACTTATCCCTTCACTTTGCTTCAAAAGCAAGAAAGTGTGCAAAAAGGCTACAACTCAAGGATCTGTTGAAGAGATGACTTGAAACCTTTTCCATACTAATACACAAACATATTACACTTGAGTACACAATTGAAAGAGGGCTGAAACACTCCAAAACTCGATATCACCAAAAAAACTGTCAAAACTTGCAGTTTGTGTCCAAGCATAGCAATCCATCAATTTGCTCGTGCGTTTCAAGTTTCAGTCATCCAAACACTTTACCTACTTCATATCTAAGTGATCCAGACCATCATCCTTGCACTGTAACTCTTTATCCTTCATCTGCCATTTTTGCTTTCCAAGTTTGCAGGTTGACTTGGATAGAGAGTTTCAGACACTTCCAAAGCAAGGTAAGGGTTGGAACACACTCAGGGAAGTTCAAGCAAGCTAAAGCAACCTTCAGGCCTTCCTAAATCCGACTCAAACTCCATTCACGATCTCAGCTGAAAGAGGTAAGAATCTCAATTTCTATCTCTTCATACAGGCATCCATTGGCCACGATTTGTGAATAAGCAATGTAGATATCATTGCTACAAAGCTGTACATATCCATAACTTGCACTTATTTGGCATGAGTTGAGAGAATTTTGAACTTGATGTTCCTGGAAAAATTAGGTTTAAATTTAGGGCTTTTAAAATTTGTTCTGATCTTTGATTGTTAGCTTACATGATTTACATGGTTGAAATCGTGGAAATGAGTACTACCATTTTCATGTTGGAAGTTTTCATTTTCAAGGAGAAATGAGAAAGTTACAGAGCTTCTGGCCAGCTTGAGGAAGAAGATGAAGTACAAAGCAAGGAAATTGTTTGTGTTATGTTTTTGTTGTTTCATATAAATCAAAAGATGTACAGCCACCCCAGTGGCAAGGTAGCGCGCTGGCAATGCCCAAGTCATGGGTTCGAACCATGGCACTACCTTCTGTTTTTCATACTTTTCCATTTTTATTTTTTTGCTGTTTTGCAGGATTGGGCTTCAACGTTGGGCCTATCATTTTTTCTAACATAACACATCCTGATTACTCAGGATACCCCTTGTCCCACACATTTCATTTATTTATTTTATTTTCATTTTTGTTTTATTAAATTTTTTCTTTAATACATAAAAATCATGAAAAATATAAATATGATAAATATTTCATTTTGTTTATTTTATTTTAATTTTTGCATAAAAAATATTTTTATTAAACTATATATATTAATTATTTTCTTAAATAAACTTGTGAACATAAATAAAAATAGATTTAGGCTAATTTCTTATTTCCTTTTCATTCCATACTTGTAAATATTTATTTTGGTATATAAAAACTAAATATTTTCATAAAAATATCATTCATTATTTTTAATAAAAATAATACATAAAAATAATACATAAGAACTTTATTTTCTTTCAAACTAGAAATTAGGGTTAACTATTTTAAGATATAATTTCCTTTATATATATATATATATATATATATATATATATATATATATATATATATATATATATATATATATATATATATATATATATATATATATATATATATATATATATATAGGATTAGGATAAAACTCCTTTTCACATAAAAATAAAATAAAATCTTTTTCTTGCGTGTACATAATATTGCATATTTTATTTGTTATTTCAATATTCGTACAAATTCGATTTGGTTGTAATAGCTTAATTAGATTTACTTTATTCCAAATCCCCATTTAAATTTGTATTCCCCCTTCCCTTAAAAATGTTGTAATAGTGTAGTAATCTTTAAATTACGCAATTTACCGCTTTTACATACCATGCTAGTAATTAGGGTTTGTATGGAAAGATCAAAACAAAGCAAATAGAAAACCCTAAATCCAAGACAAAATCAAAGCATGAAAATAACACACTTGCACACAAGCACCCTTAGGGTTTCTCCACTTGGTTGCCTTATACAAAAATGGCCATATTATGCATGCGAAGTATCTTGGAAAAACAAACAAATATAAGATCATAGTCCCTCGATGGCGCTATTCAAAGTTGCCTTACAAAAATGATCTTGGTCCCTCAAAAATGCTAAGATACTTTGAAATATTGCTAATCATGGTTATACGATGACCCACGCCCGTCCCGTTAACATCCAAAGATAGGGTTGCTTACCAAATTAATGGTAAAACAACAATGTCAAAGGAATAGAAAATGAACAAGAAAAGACAGTTGAGTAGGTAGATTGCTTCTAGTTACTTGCTCCATTTCAAAACAACTATCCTTGCTATTTTCAAGACAAACACACACATTTCCAAACATTTTACAAACATTGAAAACATTTTCAAACAGACAAACATCTTTGTATACATTCTTACAAACGAGAATCATTACAAATATTGCTTAAACAATGGCTTCTTTTATAAAATACTTTCAAAAAACCACACAAAGCATAATTTCAAACAAAAGCAAGTGATCTAGCAAGTAACTAAGAGCCCATGGAAAACCATGGATGAAAAGGGTGCTAACACCTTCCCTTTTCATAATCTACCCCCCGATCTCAAGAAACAATCACACTGACCAAATACGACATTCAGTACACTATGCAAAAAGCAATCAAAGGGAGTGTACTAGCTGATCATTTGGCTCATCAGGCTGTTGACGATTACCAGTCAATGAATTTCGAGTTCCCAGACGAGAACATTATGCTAGTAACTGACTGCGAAGAACCTGGACTGAATGAAGGGCCTGAAAAAGGATCCCGATGGATTATGGTCTTTGATGGAGCTTCCAACACACTCGGCAATGGCATTGGTGCTGTAATTATCTCCCCAGAAAGCTGCCATACACCCTTCACTTCCAGACTATGCTTTAATTATACCAACAATATGCCTGAATATGAGGCATGCATTATGGTTATCAAAGTTGCTATCAATATGAGGATCAAGTTCTTACAGGTATACGGAGACTCAGGTTTGGTGATCAGCCAAGTTAAGGGAGAATGGGACACAAAGCATCCTAATCTCATCCCTTACTGAGAGCATGTGTTGACATTGATTCCATACTTTGAAGAGATTACCTTTAAACATATTCCAAGAGAAGAAAATTAGTTAGAAGACGCGTTGGCCACCATGTCATCCATGTTTAAAGTCAGATGGGATAACGAAGCCCCTCGGTCACTATTGAAAGATTAGATGAACCAGCTCACTGTTATGAGATTGATGTTGAGGGAATAGAAGAAAAGCCTTGGTTCCACAAGGTCAAAATGTATCTTGAACCTTAAGAATACCCTGAGGGAGAATCTGTCAATGACAAAAATTTCTTAAGAAGGTTCTCTGCCAAGTTCTTCCTGAGTAACGAAATTCTCTACTAGCGTAACCATGATTCTACCTTACTGCGGTGTATGGATAAAAAAGAAGCGGAGAAGATTATGGAGGATATGCATGAAGTTACCTTTGGAAACCATTCTAGTGGGCATACAACGGCTAAAAAGATCCTACGAGTAGGATACTATTGGTCCACTATGGAAGCAGATTGTCATCATCACTCCCGAACTTGTCACAAATGCCAAATCTATGTTGACAAAGTACATGTGCCTTCGGTTTCGCTAAATGTCTTGACTGCTCCCTAAACATTCGCAATGTGGGGCATTGATATAATCCGATAGATTTGACCTACCGCTTCCAATGGACACCTTTTCATACTTGTTGCCATTTATTACTTCACGAAGTGGGTAGAGGCAACCTCATTTGCTTCTGTTACTAAAAACGTCGTGGCTCGATTCATCAGACACAATCTTATATGTCAGTATGGTGTCCCAGAAAGAATTATCACAGATAATGGTACTAAATTCAATAATACTATGATCACCGAGCTCTGTATGCAATTTAAGATCTAACATCATAACTCTTCTCCTTACCGGCCGAAGATGAATGGTGCTGTGGAGGCTACCAATAAGAATATCAAAAAGATCATACAGAAGATGACAATGAAATATAAAGACTGGCATGATATGTTACCATTTGCTCTTCATGGCTATCGCACTTCAGTGGGCACGTCAAGAGGGGCAACCCACTTTTCTCTCGTACGCGGTATGGAAGTTGTCTTACCCGTTGAAGTCCAGATCCCCTCTTTGAGAATCATGAAGGATGTAGATTTAAACGAACACGAACGGGTTGAGACTCGTCTTGACCAATTAAACCTAATTGACGAGAAGAGGCTCGCGACTATTTGTCATGGTCAGATGTACCAGAAACATATGATCGAAGCTTTTAACAAGAAGGTCAGGCGTCAGGTATATCAAGTGGGTGACCTAGTAATCAAGCGCATCATCCTGCCACAAGGTAATCCCAGGGGAAAGTGGACTCCTACATATGAAGGACCATTTGTGATCAAGAACATATTTTCTGGTGGAGCTATGATATTAACCACCATGGACGAGGACGACCTTCCGCACCCAGCAAACACGGACATAGTTAAAAGATACTACACATGAAAAGAGATCTTCTAGGTTGAATGGACTGGGAAACAATAAGGGCATCTCGGCGAACCAAAAGAGTTCGAGCAAAAATTACAGATATATATAAAAAAATTGTACACCCGGCAAGTCGAAAACCTGAAAAGGCGGCTTGGGCAAAAAAGGGTATCCCAGTGGACTAAAAACCTGAAAAGGCGATCCAGGAAAAAATTAGGGATTAAAAGCGTACAACTATGTTCCGTTGGATCACCTTACATCCAGACTTCATTATGAAATTGACAAGTTCCAATGGTACGGATCAATCCAGTGGGCTTCTTCCAAGCAGCAAAGTGATGAGACGCTCGAGGATGTAAAGGCAATAACAAAATTGAAACCCAATGGGATTATTTCACATAGATGTTTTCTCTTTGTATACTACTTTGTATAACTTTCTTTTACAAAGAAATTTTCTTATTAGGATGTTCGTCTCCTTGTACAAAGACGCTTGTTGTAGGCAAATTTCTTCAAATTAATACAAAATTATCTCATTGAAAGTGCAAAACTACTTTTTTTTTCTATTTTGTTTGCAAAAACATCCAGTGATTATTTTTGAACCTATGCATTTGAATGTGATTATTGTTTACAAATACACGCATAAAAGCATAAAGACAGTTGCTAAGGGCTTTAAGAATCAAGACAATGTCAAAAAGCCTTATGTAAATCCCCACAGAACACCCCTATGGGATCATTTTCACAAAATTCATCATCCGTCAGGGTACGTTCCTTAGTAGGTACAGAAGCAGGGGCATCTTCTCATATGTCACCGCCATATCTTCAGCATATAACCTATTGATTTCAAATATTCTGGCATCTCTTAAACAGATCAAGAGTTCCAATCATCTATACAACATCCTGGAGCTTTCCTCAGCATGGTCTATAAGTTTCTTGGTTTCCCCAACAGGGTTTCCTAAAATTCCCAAGCGGTTTACGAAGTTTTTCTTTCCCCAAGTAGAGTTAATTTCTCTAGTTACGGAAATCCATCTCCCAACAAATAGTGAAGAACTGCATTCTTCATCCCCAGCAGCAACCAGGGGTTTATTTTCCCAGTTCAACAACACTGCAAAGAACAATTGATACGTTCACATACCGCATTCGTATATTATTTTACAAACGTCATAGCATACAACACAATCTCATTTATTTTGAGAACATCATTACCCAAAGCATTTCATGCATCATGACATTGAATATAACTAACTCTTTACCTTTTCAGGAAAGATCAATAGACGAATATCATAACCAATTTTCAACAGTTCCAGATTAATTCCAGAAACCAGACAAGGAAACTATCTGTGAACAAATGATTATAGGTCAATTCCCGAAACAAGACGGGGCAACTATCTACAAGACCAGTTTAGAGATTAATTCGTGAAACCAGACTGAGCAACTATCTCAACAACCAACAAAAGTAGGTTCCAGATTAATTCCCAAAACAAGATGGGGCAACTATCTGAGATAACAGCTCAAGTTACTGTGAAGCCTAGATTTCGACCAAATAATAGTTTAAGTTATTGAGAAGCCTGGAATACGACCAGATAACAGTTTAATTTCTTCAATTACTGCAAATCCTGGACCCGACCAGATAGAATTTTAATTTCATCTAAAAAACATTGTGAAGCCTGGAATCCAACCAGATAACAGTTCAAGCTATTTGTGAAGCCTGAATTTCGACCAGATAACAATTTGAGTTGCTACGAAGCCTGGAATACGACCAGATAACAATTAACTTCATTTTTCTGCGAATCCTGGAATACGACCAGATAATAAATTATTTTCAGTAAGTTTTTGCGAAGCCTGGAATCCGACCAGATAGCAATTACCTTCATGCTTTCATCTAAGTTACTGTAAAGCCTGGAATTCGACCAGATAACAGTTTAACATTAAGCAAGTTACTGCGAAGCCTAGAAACTGACCAGATAACAATTAATTTCATATTCCCCAGTATGTCGTTATGAAGCATGGAATACGACCAGATAACAACCAACTTTATTACCCTTAGCTAGTTATTGTAAAGCTTGGATTTCGACTAGATAACAGTTAATTTCATCTCCCTAGTCAAGAGATAACTCCCTAGTAGAGTGATAGACAACTAAAGCTCCTAGACTATATTCCCCAAACAGAAATCAACATTCCCCAGTGGAGTCCTTCTCAAACAACAAGAATAGGATTCCCCATAAAGAGACCTCTTATGGCTCAGGGTAAATCGACCAAAGATTTATTCCGATGTTTCTTCCAGTCCGAAGTCATCATTTATTTTGGATGGCATCTATAAGCCCATCTCCGGTGACTCTCTTTCATCTTCTCCAAATGGAATTTGTAATCCCATTCCCGATATCATCAACCAATGGCGTTACTTCATGTATATGCGAGTGCAAATTTCTAGGAACTCTAGTGTTCAATCATCTTCCACCTTCAGATCACGAGAGGCAAACAAGCCAATCTAAATCCTCAGGTTTAAGAAGATTGAACAAGTGCAACTGTTGTAGCCCAAAATTTTCCCTCTCATTTTATTTAAGACATGCTCATAGAGGTCCTCAATTGCTCAAGGTTGACCAAGAATTGGCCAGACAAATTCTCCTCCTAAGCAATGAACTTCCAACTAGGGTTTCACTTCTCACAAAGAATTTTGGGTTGCAACGACTTCAAGTGATTTCCATTGTCCCTAATATGTCCTTAAGAATATCCATGCCAAGTTCCATGCCTTGCATCCCAAGTTTGTTTTGTTAATGACTCAAATGTTTAAAAATCAACTATACTAGGTAAAAAGTCAATTGTGGCTAATATACAACCCAACTCAAGATTTTTGGTCAAAATCAACATTTTGAAGTGATATCCATTATTTGATCAAGGGTTGATCATGATTCCTCAAGGAATGCTCTCAAATCATCAATAATCCAAAAGTGCAAAATTAGGGTTACCTAGAGAAAATCAACTGAACTTTGACCAAGAATAACTTTCACATGCTTCATCCATTTTGCCCCAACCAAAGCTCATTGTGAAGAAAATTAAATTCCTTACATCTTTTATTTTGTCCTCAAGTTCAAAACATGCATCATTGGAAAGATACGAGCCAATACATTACAGGTCTTTTTGAAAGTAAACAAAAAGGCATTTTTTTGTCAAGGCAAGTTACATCAAGATAAATCCTCAAAATGAAAAAAATGGTCAACATAGAGATTGTAGGGGAAATCTTAAGCTTTCTAAAAAGTCCAGGATCATCTCCAAAAGATAAAAATTTAGCAAGTTATGGTTTGCACAAGTTGGGGAATTTTCAGGAATTTCAAAAAAAGTACACATTGAGAAAATTTGTATTTTTAGACTAATGGGCCTAATTTTTAGACTTCAAGCAAGCTCATAGTGTCTTAAAGGACCTATAAGTCCATTTTTTGCATTGCTTTGATTTTATTTGCATTTATTTTGATTTTTATTTAATTTAAAATTAAATAAATCAAGATAAAATGCAAGAATAATGGGCCATGACATTTGGGTTTGGTTTGATCTATTAGAAAGGCCCATACTTTCGTGCAAGATACACCCAAAGGGACCAGGTTCATGCAAGGGACCAAAATCGCAAAGATCTCACATTTTGGCATTTTTTCAAGTCTTGATTTTTTGGTTTTAAACCAAGTTATTACTTGATTTCCTTCCATATTTGTTTATTCTCCTCACTCCTCTATATATACTGGAGCAAGGCAGACCAAAAGGACACGCACAAGTAGCCTAAAGGAGCCATACCAAAATTTCTCAAAAATCTCCAAAGTTGTAAAAATTCGAAACACCCCTTGCAGGCACACTTGGTCCAAAACAATGGCCATACATTACTCCTGAGGTTCCCAGGAACACCTCCAGCACCTTGGCTAAGTAGTTCCACGTCCAAAACCGCGGGTTCAAGCATACCGGTCGTAAGTATACTCTTGAATTTCAATTTTTTGATCTAAGCATAGCTAATGGGTTTCATGTGTTTTTTCGTGCTAGTGATGAAGTTTTAGACAGTTTTGAACCCTCACATGCAAGCCCTAACGTCAGGATATATACATGTCGTCGTTAGGGCATCTGGAAACTCTTCCTTTGAATCTCATGATTTAGGATGTTTCAGGCTAAAATAACCTCGGATTTGGAATCAGGAGAAGATTTTAAAGGGGGGGGGGGGGGGGGGTAGGGTAGATTTTAATCTTTGAAGTTTGTTATTTTTACAGGTTCATTTTTGAGCCCATCGGAGAAGATAACCGGAGGGCTGACTCCGGTGGGTTGACTCCATTTGCCCAATCGCCACACTCATATTGGTCCATTTAGTCACCGTGCACGTTTTTTAATTCAAACATATTTTTGACTTGGTTTCACATATAATGTTATTGGTTCAGTTATAATAGCGAATGAACAGGTTGGTTGGTTGGTGAAGTGTGCGTTTGCAATAGCGAGGGACTTGGGTTCGATACCTAGGTCTTACGTTTTGTTTTTTCTAATATATTTCTTGCAGATCTAGTACGACCAGGCCGGGTGTGTGCACCATACGCTACCATGACATCACCACGTTATCTAGATCCAGCACCCCAACGTGCAATCTCATCATGAACCCTCAAGGGGTTTCCCACAACCTGGGCCTTCTCTTGGTTTGGGCCTTACAAAATTTTGGCTCACCCCCCCCCCCCCCCCCCCCCCCCCCCCCCCATTTGCTTTAACACCAGGCCCATCTGTTTTAATTCTTATTATTTATTTTGTTTTATATCATTTTCAAAATAAACCATTTTTATTTAATCATAAAATCAGGAAAAAAAAACATAAAAATTAGATTTTAGGTTTAGATTAATTAAATTAATTTATGAAAATTTAAATTAATTTAATTTAATCATGCTTATTGTTTATTTTATAATTAATTAATCTAGATTTAGGTTTTTAAAATCAAATCACAAAAATGCACAAATATTAGTTTTGTTTAGAATTAATTAATAATTTTCTTTTCCCTTTTTATTTTTTTAATTAATTGAACTTAGGTTCTAATTTAATTTAATACTTTTCCAAATAAACAAAAATAACAAAAAGAGTTTCTTTTACTTAGACTTTTCTAGGGTTTTAGACGTCCTTTCCAATTCGCGCGCGTTTAAATACTTTCGCATTATTATTACCTTTTCCTATTATTGTACATGTTTCCCGGTTTGTAATAGTTAAAAACTAGGACATTTACTGCTTTTATCTCCCCAAATTTTGGACTTGTCATTTTCCCCCCTCCCCGAAGCCATGTAATAGTTAGATTCAATTTCCGCACTTTAAATTTCTGTATATATATGAATTGTTTAGATGTATGGTAATAGGATTGCATGGTAAGAAATTAAAAACAAAATGTTAGCAAACCTAACATGAAGCTAAATAACTGAAACACAATGCACTTTCACATGCGCACCTCTAGGACACTCCCACCTCGGTTGCCTTTGGATTAAAACAGTCACAACTCTCGAAACGTAAGAGATTTTAGTGGCTACCCTCCGGTTTAAAGATCACAAAAATGACCCTCTCGATGTTGCCTCGGTATGATCTTAAACCCTAAGGTGGTTACTAAAGTATCTTGCCCAGTTGCCTCTATGACTGTAATGATTACCCTTTGAATGTCCCTCAAACATCCTACGATAGGGCTACATACTCACTAATAGTAGGATAACACTGTCTAAAGGAAAAGAGGAAAAGAACAAACCTTTCGAGTAAAGTAGATAGTTCTTAGATGCTTGCTCAAAAACTATTTTTCACATACACAAAAATCATTCCAGAAACATTTTCAAAACTCTTCGTATACATTCTCAACAATACGGGAAACATTACGAAGTTCGCCGCACTAAGGAATCCTTTCAAAAATACTTTTTTTTAAACACACAAGCACAAGGTATTTTAAAATGAGCTAGCATCTAAGAGCCCATAGATAACTACAGATGGAAAGGGTGCTAACACCTTCCCTTTCCATAATCTACCCCCCTTACTAAAAAATAATCTCGAAAGGTCTTTTTCTGTTCTTTTCACCCTTTCCTTTGTTGGATAAAAGAAAAGTCGGTGGTGACTCTTGCATACCGCAACATTTGCGAATACAAATGCAAAACCAGTATAACAGTCGGTGCTGCCACTATATTACAGACCTCTTGTAAATCAATCTTTGATTTTGTTTGAAAATAAGATTGGAATAAGACAAAACATGAATATTTGTTTTGAGAATAAGTTCACACGATTTACAACATGTCTTTGGGCCTCCAAAATATTTGAATCAAAAGCCTTTTATACCTTACACCTCCACTTAATATTTATTGATTTAATTTTGAATTTAAATGAATAAAAATCAAAATAAATGAAATACAAATTAACATGGTGTGTGAATGGATTTATAGGTCCCTTATGAGGTTAAGAACACGATTGGACTTTGAAAGACAAGCCCATTAGCCCAAAGATTCAAGTTTGCTCAAATTGGATTTCATGCATTTTCTCAAAATTGCCCAACTTGTACCAATCATAACTCTCTCAATTTTTGGAAACCTCAAGATGTCTCCTACAACCTTCATGTTGGTCATTTTTCCATTTGAAGAATTTATCTTGATGTAACTTTCTTTGACAAAAAGTATCTTTTTATTGACTTTTAAAATGACCTGTAATGTTTTAGCTCATATCTCTCAAGCGAAGCATTTTTGGCCTTGAGCTTAGAGAGACAAAGTTGTAGATAATTGATTTTCCAATAGAATGGACATTAGTTGAGAATTTTTTGATGAAGCATGTGAAAGTTATGATTGGTCAAAGTTTAGTTGACTTCTCCTAAAGAAAATCCTAATTTAGCAACTTTTGACTTTTGATGAATCTTGAGTTTCTTTGATGAATCATGGTCAACCATTGATCAAATGATGAATGTGAGTTCAAAATGTTTATGTTAACCAAAAATCTTGAAGTTTGACTATATGTTGACTACAGTTGACTTTTTGTCCAATACAGTTGATTTTCACTTATCTGAGCAATTGACTGAGCAGATTTGTGATGTAAGGCTTGCAACTTGGTATGAGGATTATTTGTAGCATATGAGGAACCATGAAACTCACTTGAGGCATTAGAAGTCCAATTTTCTTTGAGAAAACCAAAACCCTAATTGTAGGCCATTGCTTAGGCGGAGGATTCATCTGATCAATTCTTGAGTAGTCTGGAGCACTTGAGAAACCTTAGGAACATGAGAAGATATTTTGAATCATATTGTATTTAAAATGGGAGGACAATTTTTGGGGTACAACAACTACCCCTGTTTAATCTTCTTAAACATGAAGAATTAGATTGGCATGTCTGCCATTCATGATCCGAAGGTGGAAGAGGATTGAACACTTAAGTGCCCAGAAATTTGCACTCACATGTGCATGCAGTAATACTGTTGGTTGATTATATTGCTTGAATGAGCTTAAATATTCCATTCGGAGAGGTGATAGAGGGTTGCCGGAGATGGGCTTACAGATGCCTTCCAAAGTAACCGTTGATAAGAGTATCAGAATGAGTCTACGCCTGACTGTATCTAAAGAATTCTTTTCAAAATATTTCTGAAGGGAAATGCTTTTCAGAACAAAGCCCCGAAGGAGATGTTTTTCAGAATAAACTTCTGAAGGAGAATGCTTTTTAGAATAAACTTCTGAAGGGGATTGCTCGCCAGAATTCGATCTCTGGGGGGAATGCTTTTTAGAATTCTTTCTCTGAAGGGGAAATGCTTTTCAGAATGAAGCGCTGAAGGAGATAATTTTCAGAATAAACTTCTGAAGGAGAATGATTTTCAAAATTAACTTCTGAAGTAAAATTCTTGCTAGAACTCGGTCTCTGGGGGATATGATTTTCAGAATAAACTTTTGAAGGGGAATGCTTTTCAGAACTCGGTCTCTGAAGGGGTAATTCTTTTCAGAACTCGGACTTTGAAGGGGAAATGCTTTTTAGAATATACCTCTGAAGGGAGATTCTTTTCAGAATAAACTTCTGAAGGGAGTCACTTGGTCATGCAGATAGTCGCCCCGTCTTGTTTCGCAAATTGATCCATAACCTGTCTATAAATTACTGGTAGTATTTGTCTATTTACGAACTTAACCTGAAAAGGGCAAAGTTAGTTATGTGTAATGTCGTGATGTATGTAATGCATTGTGTAATGATGCTCTCAAAATAAATGAGAATAGTATATGTGTTTTGTATGCATATGTCGTGATTTTTGTGAATGATATATGGGTGAAATATGTTATTGGAGCATATTGGTAGCTTCGTGTAATAATGTTGGCTGGAGAAAATAAATCCCTGACTATTGCTGAGGATGAAGAAAGTAATTCTCCCGCCTTGTTTAGAATGTCCTTATTGGGGATTTTTGCTTTCCATTTGAGGACATTCTACTGGGGATCTTCGAATTCTGCTTGGGGATAGAAGCATTCAAGGAGAGTCGGTCATTCATCGTTCTGTGAAGGATTTGAGTCTTATGTATTCTGACTGGGGATAAAAGAGATGAAACTTCTCCTGATGTGCTATTTGACCAGGTTTCAGATATGAGTATTAGCTCTTCTGGGAGGACCACGTTGGATGATATATGGTTGGAGAAGTGAGTCTTGTCAGGGAATTGCAACATTGGAGAAATAAACTTCGTTGGGGAAATAAACCCTATAGACTGTGCTAAGGAAATAAACTCCGACGGGGATTAGCTTATGAAAATAGCTCTTAGGAGATTGCTCTATGGGAATTTATGGCCGACTTCGAACGTTATCCCAACTCTTGGAGTCTTTTATAAATGCTAATCCTATTTTCATGCATATATTTGTAAACAATATACATATTCAAATGCACATGTTCATTCAATATAACCATTGGACGTTTTTGCAAACAAAACATAGAAAGTAAAGAAAACAGTTTTGAGTTTGAAAATTGATTGCATTGATTTGGAAATTTTGCTTATAAACAGACAATCTTATACAAAGAGACGGAAATCCTAGTAAGAGGAAATCTTCATACAAGAAAAAGTGTACAGAGAGAAACAAAGAAAAAATAGTTATATGGAAATGATCCCATCATGTTCCAACTTTGTTATTACCCCTATGTCTTCAAGCATCTCATCCCTCACTATTGGAAGCAGTTGATTAAACTGATTTGTATTTGAGCCTGACATCGGTAATTATGTTTGTTTTAAGTAGATGGGTGATCCAACGGGACACAACCGTACGCTTTAATCCCTAACTTTTGGGTTTTCAGTCCATCGGGATATCCATTTTTACTGAAGCCGCCTTTTTAAGTTTTCGACTTGCCAGATGTACATTTATATATATATATATATATATATATATATATATATATATATATATATATATATATATATATATATATATATATATATATATATCCCTAATTTTTTTCTCAAACCCTTTTGGTTCACTGGGATTCCCTTATTTTTGCCTAGACCAGTCGACCTAGCAGGTCTCTTTTATGCATAGTATTTTTTGACTATGTCTGCATTCACAGGGTGTGGAAAATCTTCATCGTCTATGGTGGTAAGTATCATAGCACCGCCATAAAATATCTTCTTGATCATAAATGGCGCTTCGCATGTGGGAGTCCATTTTCCCCTGGGATCACCTTGTGGTAAGATAATGCGCTTTATGACCAAATCACCAACCTGATATACCTGTTGCTTGACTTTCTTGTTGAAGGCCTTGATCATGCACTTCTGGTACATCTAACCATGACAGACAACCACAAGCATCTTTTCATCAATCAAATTTATCTAGTCAAGTCTAGTCTGAATCCACTCGTCTTCATCTATACCTTCATCTTTCATAATCCTTAGAGAAGGAACCTGGACCTTGACAGGTAATACGACCTCCATATTGTAGACGAGAGAGAGCGGGGTTTCCCCAGTTGATGTACATGCTGAAGTGCGATAACGATGAAGAGAAAACGGTAACATCTCATGCCAATATTTGTATGTCACCATCATCTTTTGTAAAATCTTCTTGATGTTCTTGTTAGCGGCTGTGATACGGTGGGAAAACTGACTTGAGGTTTTGCATTTGTGTTTGCAAATGTTGCGGTTTGGCAAGAGTCGCCACCGACTTATCTTTTATCCAAAAGGAAAGGTGAAAAAGCACAGGAAAGACCTTTAGAGATGTTTTCTTGAGTTCGGGGGGTAGATTATAAAAAGGGAAGGTGTTAGCACCCTTTTTATCCATGGTTTTCCATGGGCTCTTAGTTACTCGCTAGATCACTTGCTTTTGTTTGAATGTGCTTATGGTGTGGGTTTTGAAAGTATTTTGAAAATGTAACTTTGTAATGATTCTCGTCTCTATAAGAACGCGTGCAAAGTGTTGTTTTTCAAAAGTGTTTCAAAATGAGAGTGTTGGTGTATGAAATGTTTTTATTGTGAGCAAGCGAGTAACTGAGAGTGAACCTACCTACTCAAAAGGTCTTAGATGTGCTTTTCCTCATCCTTTAGATGTTTCTATCTTACCATTGTTTTGGTAAGAAGCCCCATCGTTGGATGTGAAGGGACGGGCATTGGGACGTTTGTATAGTCATAGAAGGCAACTTATGAGACGTTTTAGCAATGTCGTTTAGGGACTAGATTGTTTACCGAAGGCAACATCAAGGGTCATCGAGGGACTACGATCTTTTATCGAGGTTCTTTTGCTAAAACGCCCATGTTCGAGGGACATGACTATTTTTTTCAATAGGCCATAAAATGGGATTACCCTAAGGGTGCTAGTGTGCAAGTGTGTTTGTTTGCATACATTTTAGTCTTGATTAGGGTGATCTATTTTCCAATTTCATATCTTGCCATACACACCCTAGTTACTAATAATATATGAAAGCAATAAAAGTGCGGAAATGTAAAGTCCTACGCTATTACAATAATTAGAGGGATGTGGGTACATATTTATGAATGAGGGGTTGCAAGTAAAAGTAAGTCCTAAGTTTCTATTACAACCACATCGAAATGGATAAGAATGTACAAGAAATGTAAAATGCTT
Source organism: Vicia faba (assembly GCA_948472305.1). NCBI lineage: Eukaryota > Viridiplantae > Streptophyta > Magnoliopsida > Fabales > Fabaceae > Vicia > Vicia faba. The sequence continues at coordinate 126,901,869 of OX451738.1, forward strand.
ATTTATTTAAGAAAAGAAATAAGTTTTGTTTAAGAAAATATTTTTGGTCTTTTATGGTTAGTGAAACAAGCAAAAGTGATGGCAAGAACATAATAAGGAAAGAAAACATAATCAACGTAAATGCTGAAACAGAAGAGGTCAAAAGTTTTGACTCTAGCGTGTTGCACAAACAGAAACAAACGTAAATCAGAATGGGGCAGTTCAGAAGTTCTGGATCTTCTGAGAACTCAGAAGTTTTCAGAATTTCTGATGCTACTGACAGAACTTTGCCTCTCTTCTCCATGCTAGTCAGAATATCTGCAACCCAGTCATTTCTTAACAGAGCAGAAGTTGCGCATGTAACAGTTATGACAAGTTTCATGATGTTTCAGAAATAAGGGATATCAGAAATATAAATCAGAAGCACACATGAATCTGCTAATCCTAATTATGAGTCCTAATTTCCTCATGAAACTCTGAACTGGAACTCCCTCTACTTAGGCAGGCAAATGCATGAAATCTCAGAATATGTACATCGTTAGAATCAGAATATCTACACTGTGTTAAATATGCAAAATCTGACAATGCCTAAATAATATGATGATAGTCAGCAGAAACTTACCTTGCAGCTGGAAAATACTCTGGGAGCTGGATCCTGGTTCTGACCACTTGCAGTGTTCTGAACAGCTTCCTCACGTATTCAGCAGGCTGGAAACTTTAAGCTTGGGCTGTAAATGATTAGACAATTCTGGAATAAACAAAGGATAAAGTTATGACGTTTTGAGGTGAGTATTGATGAAGAGGGTATTACAGTTTGGCTACAGAAGTTAGGATGGCTTTTGAATATATATATATATATATATATATATATATTGTTTGGGTAGTTTTGGTCAAGAAACAATGGAGTTTTGATGCAAGAATCAAATGCTAAGATTTTGTATTTTCGGTGTTTACAGTTTCTTGGAATTTTTTCGCAGGGGTTCAAGGCTTTTCTCAAATTTTTGACCTCTTTTCAGTTGCCAATGGTTTCTAATTTATAGGCAAGGATCTTGTAGCTTGAAGAGATCAAGGATACAACTAACATGTGCTAGTCGCTGACTTGTTCTTGAAGAAAGTTCAAATAGGTGTGGTAGTTGGCAGTTTTTAGCCATGCCTAGACTGGATTAGCAAGCAGGGATTAAGGAGAATTAAACCGAAAAGCAAAAGCACGCATGGGCCCTCGCATATTTCTGTACAAAAGTTGCTTTTAAGGATAGCCAAGGTACTTTCTACGCCACACGTGGGGAAATCCTTTGGATAAAGACTCAAAAGTGGTTGTGAGCATTAAATGAGCATTAAATGATGATGATATTTATCAACCCAGAAATCCTGCAATGTGAGATCTTGCATCATTGCTTAATTCTGGATCAGAAGTTCCACTTCAGCGTAACTTCCAACCTCTGATCTTTGTATCTTTTTGCTTCATCATGCTCTGAAGGATCCCTCAAACTTTCCAGGAAGCTTGTAGCATGCTTTGTAACCTTCTTTGATTTACCCTTGCAAACCCTGGTTGAAGCTTTGTGAAAACTTGCCCAGAAGTTCTGACCAAACTCTGTCTTGAAAGTGTCTAGAATTTGCTGAGTGTTTCAGTTTCAAGGACGTGTCTCTGAGGAGTTATAACTTAAAATCCCAGCATTTCCAAGAGAAGTTTTGTTCTGCAATGTTTTAGATCTTATTTAAATCTATAACTATTATATCAGAATTTCTTCCAGAATCAGCTTGCATCATGGTGATAACCTGATCAGAAGTTCTGAGCTTGTCATATTTAGAAAAAATTAAGTATTTTAGAATTTTGACTTTTCCAAAGTAGCTTTGACTTTTGAATTTCTAGATGAAACAAACTTCATATTTTAACATGTCTTGATGAAATATGATTCTTGACACTTAATTTGGATCCAAAAGTCAAAGTTTGACTTTTCAGTGTGCAATTGACCATTTTGCCCTTGTGGATGACTTTCTTGAAAAATATTGCAATTCAAGGCTTGGAACTGGATGGAAGCAAACCTGAGGGTCCAGAGTGATTCCTTGAGAAATGAGAGGGAAAATTTTGGGGTACAACAACTGCCCCTGTTCAATCTTCTTAAACCTGAAGAGTTAGATCTGAGGATTTGCCATTCCTGACTTGAAGGTGGAAGATGATTGAACACTAGAGTGCCCAGAAATTTGCACTCGTTGATGGTTGATAGTAGAGGGAATGGGATTAAAGATTCCATTTCGAAGGATGATAGAATCTTGTTGGAGATAGGCTTGTAGATGCCATCCAGCACTGATTGTTGAATTGTAATTTGTAAGTTGAAAGAATGAGTATCAGAATGGCGTTCGTGTCTGGAGCGTATCTGAACTATATCTGAAAGATGTCTTTAAATGAGTATCAGGATGGCATCCGTATCTGGAGCGTATCTGTACTGTATCAAAAGGTTGAAATTGAATGAGTATTAGGATGGCATCCGTGTCTAGAGCATATCTGAACTGTATTAAAAGGTTGAAATTGGATGAGTATCAGGACGACATCCGTGTCTGGAGCGTATCTGAACTGTATCAAAAGGTTGAATTTGAATGAGTATCAGGATGGAATCCATGTCTGGAGCGTATCTGAACTGTGTCAAAAGGTTGAAATTGAATGAGTATCGGGATGACATCCGTGTATGGAGCGTATCTGAACTGTATCAAAAGGTTGAAATTGAATGAGTATCAGGATGGCATCCGTATCTGGAGCGTATCTGAACTGTATCAAAAGATGTCTTTGAATGAGTATCAGGATGGCATCCGTGTCTGGAGCGTATCTGAACTGTATCAAAAGATTGAAATTGAATGAGTATCAGGATGACATCCGTATCTGGAGCGTATCTGAACTGTATCAAAAGATGTCTTTGAATGAGTATCAGGATGGCATCCGTATCTGGAGCGTATCTAAACTGTATCAAAAGATGACCATTGTTAATGGTAGCTGTTAATCCCATCCTGAAAAGGGTAAAAGGTTAGCTAAAATGCAAAGTCATGTTTTATGAAATGCATAGTGCAATGCATTTGTTTTATCAATGTTTATGATATATGGATGCAATGTATGCGTATGTGAGCTGATTTGCTGTATTGCAGTTGGATTGAGGAAAATAAATCCCTGAATGCTGCTGAGGGTATGTGAGTCTTCACGTCTTGAGGTCGAAGTATTAATGGGTTCTTGCTGAGAGAAATAGATTCTGTTGTGAGGGTAATTCCATGGACAGCTTGTAAAATCCATTGGGGAGTCCCAGGAAATTTGACGACTTTTCCTGGGGATTGATAACTGGGAGCTTTGTTCCGCTGGGGAATATTGAAAACTCTGTGGGGAGTATTTATGGAATGGCCTAGAGATATTTTCCTATCCTTTCAACCTATCAGTAATTGCCTCTTTCTCATTTTGTTTATTTGTAAACAGTAATCATGTTCAAATGCATATGTTCAATAATGAATTATCGGACGTTTTTGCAAACAAAACACAAGCGTAAAGAAAAAGACAAATAGTTTTTGCACTTTCAAAGGGATATCCTTGTATTGACTTTGAGTAAATTTTTTTTGTACAAATGGGACAAACATTCTAGTAAGAGAATGCTTTCGTAAAACAAGAAAATTGATACAAAGAAAGATAGCTATGTGTAATAATCCCATGGGGTTCCCATTCTGCTATAGACTTCATATCTCTGAGCATCTTGTCTATTTTTGCCTTGTCCGAAGATCACTGAATTAATCAGAACCTCTGAGTTTGTCAGCGGAAATCAAAGGTTGTTTGTACAGTGATCCGACGGGACATAGTCGTACGCCTTAATTCCCTAACTTTTGCTTGGACCGCCCTTTCGGTCCACCGGGAAACCCTTTTTTTTGTCCAAGTCGCCCTTTCGGGTTTTCAACTTGCCGGGTGTATGGATTTTTTTGTTTTATCCCTAATTTTTGCCCGAACCTTTTTGGTTCGCCGGGATACCCTTTTTTTGCCTAGGTATGTCAACCTAGCGGGTCTCTTATGCGTAGTATCTTTTGACTATGTCTGCGTTTGCAGGATGTGGCAGGTCGTCGCCATCCATGGTGGTCAAGATCATTGCCCCACTGGAGAATATGTTTTTGATTACAAATGGTCCTTCATAGGTAGGAGTCCATTTGCCCCTGGGATCGCCTTGTGGCAAGATGATGCGTTTGATCACTAGATCCCCAACTTGATACACTTGGCGTCTTACTTTCTTGTTGAAAGCCTTGATCATTCGTTTATGATACATTTGACCATGGCAAACAGCAGTAAGTCTCTTTTCATCAATCAAATTCAGTTGATCAAGTCACGTCTGGATCCAATCGTCTTCGTTCAACCCTGCATCCTTCATAATCCTCAGAGAGGGGATCTAAACCTCTATAGGCAAGACAACTTCCATGCCGTATACCAAAGAATAGGGTGTTTCCCCGGTTGATGTGCGAGCCGTGGTAAGATACCCGTGGAGAGCGAATAGTAGCATCTCGTGCCAATCTTTGTATGTGACTATCATCTTTTGTATAATCTTTTTTAATGTTCTTATTTGCAGCTTCGACAACACCGTTCATCTTTGGCTGATAGGGAGAAGAATTGTGATGCTGAATCTTGAATTTCTCGCACAATGCGGTGAACATAGTGTTGTTGAGATTTGTACCATTGTTAGTGATGATCGTTTCCGGGATATCGTATCGGCAAATAAGGTTTTGTTTGATGAAACGGGCAATAACATTCTTGGTAATGAAGGCGAAGGAGGTTGCTTCGACTGACTTTGTAAAATAGTTAATGGCCACTAGGATGAAGCGGTGTCCATTGGAGGTTGTCGGCTTGATTTCCCCAATCATATCAATTCCCCACATAGCAAAAGGCCAAAGAGCCGTCAAGACATTCAGAGGAACCGGGGGTACATGCACTTTGTCGGCATAAATCTGGCACTTATGACAGGTTCGAGAGTGTTGATAACAATATGCTTCCATGGTAGACCAGTAATAGCCTGCCCGTAGGATTTTCTTTGCCATCGTATGCCCACTGAAATGGGTGCCGAAAGTACCTTCGTGTAATTCAACCATGATCCTTTCAGCTTCAACCTTATCTACGCATCGAAGCAATACAGAGTCATGATTGCGTTTGTACAGGATGCCATTACTAAGGAAGAATTTAGCAGAGAATCTCCTTAAGAACTTCTTATCATTGATTGAAGATCCTTCCGGATATTCTTGAGTCTCAAGATACCTCTTGATTTCGTGAAACCAAGGCTGGTCCACTACTTCTTCAGTATTAATCTCCTTACAGTATGTTGGTTCATCCATTTGTTCGATGGTGATCTGGGGAGCCTCGTTATCCCAATTAAGTTTAAACATAGATGACATTGTGGCTAGAGTGTCTGCTAGCTGATTTTCTTCTCACGGGAAATGCTCGAAGTAATCTTCTCAAAATATGGTAGCAATGTCAAAACATGTTCTTTGTAAGGGATAATGTTAGGGTGTTTGGTGTCCCATTCCCCTTTGATCTGAATGATGACCAAAGCTGAATCTCCGAATACATGCAATGATTTGATCCCCAAGTCTATGGCAGCTTTGAGACCAAAGATGCATGCTTCGTATTCCGCCATGTTATTTGTGCAATTGAAGCCAAGTGTGGCGGTAAAGGGAGTATGACACCCTTCCGGAGATATGAGCACAACACCGATACCATTACCAAGTGCATTAGATGCTCCATCAAAGAACAAGGTCCATCGAGATCCTTGTTCAGGTCCGTCATATGGCCTGATTTCTTCGCCATTGTCTAATGTCATGATGTCTTCATCCGGGAATTCAAACTTCATGGACTGATAGTCTTCTACAGCTTGGTGAGCAAGGTGATCAGCTAGTATACTGCCCTTTATAGCTTTATGGGTAGTATACTGTATGTCGTACTATGTCAGGATCATCTTCCATCTAGCTATCCTCCCAGAAAGAGCAGGCTTCTCGAAGATGTATTTTATCAGATCCATTTTAGATATCAACAAGGTAGTATGAGTCAGCATATACTGTCTTAGCCGGCGAGCAGCCCATGCCAGAGCGCAGCAAGTTTTCTCGAGCAGTGAATATCTAGTTTCACAGTCGGTAAACTTTTTGCTCAGGTAGTAAATAGCGTGCTCTTTTTGGCCAAACTCGTCATGCTGCCCCAATACACACCCCATTGAATTTTCTAAAACAGTTAGATACATGATCAATGGTCTCCCTTCGATTGGTGGCATCAATACAGGAGGCTCTTGTAAGTATTCTTTGATTTTGTCAAAAGCAACTTGGCACTCATCATTCCAATTGGCTACTTGATCTTTCTTCAATAGTTTGAAGATTGGCTCACAAGTGGCTGTCAGGTGAGAAATGAATTTGGCAATATAGTTCAAATGTCCCAAGAATCCTCTGACTTCCTTCTCAGTATGAGGAGCAGGCATCTCTTGTATTGCTTTAACTTTGGCAGGATCGACCTCAATACCTTTGTTACTGACGACAAAGCCTATAAGTTTACCGGACCTTACCCCTAATGTGCACTTGTTTGGATTCAACCTCAGTTTGTACTTATTTAGTCTCTCAAACAGATTTTGTAAGTGATCAAGATGTTATTCTTCTGTTTGCGATCTGGCTATCATATCATCTACGTAGACCTCTATTTCATGATGTATCATGTCATGAAATAAAGCTACCATGGCGCGCTGGTAGGTTGCCCCAGCATTCTTCAGTCCGAATGGAATCACCTTGTAGCAGAATGTGCCCCACTGTGTGACAAATGTTGTTTTCTCCATGTCCTCAGGTGCCATTTTGATTTGGTTATAACCTGAGAATCCGTCCATGAAGGAAAACACTTTGTGTTGTGCCGTATTGTCAACTAGGATATCAATGTGGGGAAGTGGAAAATCATCTTTAGGGCTCGCCCTATTCAAATTTCTGTAGTCCATACACATTCGTACTTTGCCGTCTTTTTTTAGGTACGGGAACAATGTTGGCAACCCATTGAGGGTAGGAAGTGACAACCAAGAATCCAACATTGAATTGCTTCATAACCTCTGCTTTAATCTTTTCTGACATATCAGGTCTCATGCAGCGAACCTTTTGTTTTACTGGCGGACAATCTTCTCTAGTAGGCAAACGATGTACCATAATATCTGTATCAAGTCCCGGCATGTCTTCATATGACCAGGCGAAGAATTCAACATAGTCGTGTAGCAACTGAATCAGACGCTCCTTGAAACTGGGTTCTAGATTGGCACCCACCTTGACCTCTTTTTTATCTTCTTCGGTACCCAGGTTGATTGTATCCACGGGTTCCTTGTAAGGCTGAATGGCTCTTTCTTCTTGTTGTAGCAGTCTGGCCAGTTCCCCTGGTACTTCACAATCTTCCTCACCTTCGTCTTCGGCTTGGTAGATTAGATTCTCAGAGTCACAAAAGGCCATAGCAATATCGTTACCCATGGGATCCAGAATGAATGGATACCTACATTATAAGTGTGGGGGTGTGTAAGGGTATAACTATCTTTGAAGGAAAATAAAATGTAAAAGAAAAACAATGAATGCAAAAGTTTGTACGTGAAAACGTCCACGATTCATTGATGTCATATGAATATGAAATACTAACCCTTAAAAATGGACCATTGTTCCTCGGGTAAGACACAAGGTTTTAAGAGTGCGAATTGTTTTTGAATATTACAGATCCAACAAAATGTAAAGATAAATTACTGTGGGATAAAAGTTATTGGGACAAAGTCTCTAGCCTCCCAATTGCTGAGTCCTCCATTGACAGTAGGAAAGATCCAATCCTCCAGGCTGTAATCATCTTCACCATCTTCTACCGCGTTGACCTCACGGTTACTAATCTTCAAGGGTGGCCCTCCAGCACGGGCACGACGTACAGCCTTTTGAGCACTTGAAGTGAAACCTAAGCCAAACTTGTCAGACTTATATGGGATATCCGGAAGTTTACCCCAGATGGTTCATCCACCTTCCTCTACCACTACTTTGGCGTCTTTCAGAGATGACATCCGGAGCGGAGGTCTTGTGATCTTGGGAATATGGGACACGGTCTTGGTTACTGCTACCTCTTGGGGGGCCTCTTCGAAGTGTTGAAATGGAGTTTCAATGAATTCGCCGTCCAATTCCACATATCTGAAGGAATTGAGATGACTGATCATGTATTCTTCCTCTCCATGGACAGTGATAACCTTTCCTTGAACCAAATACTTCAGCATCTGGTGCAATGTAGAGGTGACAACGCCAGCATTGTGGATCCATGGCCGACCTAGCAGGCAAGAGTATGAAGGGCGGATATCCATTACATAAAAGGTTGAATTGAAAGTTTGAGTCCCAACCTTTATGGGGATATCCAATTCCCTGTGCACCATTCTCTTCGAGCCATCAAATGCCCTTACTACTATGTTGTTTGGCTTTAACGTCAATCCTTCACAATCAAGTCTATCAAGAGCTTTTTTCGGTAATACATTCAAGGATGAGCCTGTGTCCACCAAAACATGGGCCAGAGTTGTGCCCTTGCATTCCACTGAGACATGAAATGCCTCATTATGCTTTCTTCCCCTTGGTGTCAGATCAGCATCCAAGAAGCCTAGGCCGTTATCCACTGTCAAGCTGGCCACGCAGTCTTGGAATTGATCAGCAGATGCCTCTTGAGGCACATGGGCTGTTTTTAGGAACTTCACCAAGGCTTTCGCATGTGCCTCGGAACATAGTAGTAATGCCAGCATGGAGATTTTGGAGGGAGTTTTCCCCAATTGTTCAACTACATCGTAGTCGCTCCTCTTTATAATTTTTAGGATCTCCTCCATTTCTTTCTTGGAAGTTTCGGGGATAGTCAATGGTTGGGCCTTCGTTCGGAAAGGCTCGACCAAAATTCTTTTTCCTCGAGTTTCAGCAGCAGGAGTGTTGGTAGGAATGAAAACAGGGGTTGTAACGTCTTCTTCAATAGGAGCACTTGCATAGATGCTTATGGGTACGGAAGTAAACTTTGGAGCAGCCACGGGGATGATCACCGGTCCAGAAACTGCTTTTGGGGGAGCAATTTCTGGAGAAAAGATCCTACCGCTTCGGGTAATTTTACTAGTTCCAGAAATATTGGTGATGTCGGAATCTTCTTCTTTGGAGTTTATCTCTTCGGCGACCAGCCAGTCTTGTTTGATGCCATGGTAGTAAATGTCCCCTCCGTAATTCCACGGCACAATCTTGTCTGATTCATATGGGACTGGCCCATGCATTGTGATTATTAGAGGAGTTGCTTTCGGAACCGATGTAATTCTAACTGGTCTTTTGGTGGAGACCCTAGAAGAATTGGCGGAAATGGTAATGATTGAAACATCTTCAACATGAATAGGTGAAACAAGAGTACTTTCTAACAAAATCTCTTTTTTATCTATCAGGCGCTGAATACCTTCTTTCAACAAAGGGCAATCAATTGGTGAGGACAATCAGAGATGGCAAACTTCATTACAGCCCGGGAACACACCGGCTTTCAACAAGTTTATCTTAATGGTCGGGAGTGGAGTCATGAGTTCATCAACTGTGGTAACAAACAAATCTTCTTCAACAACATTGGTATTGTGACCATGTCTGGGCATAGGAGCAAAAATGAAATTTGGCTTCTCGGGCGCATCAAACTCAATTTCTTTTGCTTCGATGAGGTCTTGTATTTTGTTCTTCAAGGCCCAACAGTTATTGGTATCGTGGCCAGGGCTTTCAGAGTGATATGCGCAATGAGCATTAGGATGATAATGAGGGGATGTTGTATTGGGATTTTTAGGAGCTTCTTTCAAGGTTGCCAAGTTGGATCTCAGAAGATACTAATACTTGAGATAGAGTCATGTTAATTCTGGTGAATTACCTGACTGGCCTTTCCATCCTTGGTTGATTACTTCTTTGTTGGTCAGACGTGGGCTTTGAAATCATAACAGCCCCCACCATTGGTCGGCGTTCGGCCCTCTCTTGGTTTCTTCGTGGATATACAGCAGCTACCTCTTTCTTCCCGATAAAAGGCTTTCTTACAGCTGTAGAAGAAGATGAATCCTTTTAAATCTTTCCAGTTTTTATGCCAGCTTCCACCCTCTCTCCGGTTAGTATTAATTCAGTAAAGCCTGCAGATGAACTTCTGATTAAATGGTTGAAGAAGGGACCAGATAAGGTGCCTAAGAACATGTCCACCAATTCCCTTTCAGACAGATGGGGTTGAACTCTTCCAACCAAATCTCTCCATTTTTGTGCGTAATCTTTGAAACTTTCATTAGAAACCATGGCCATACTCTCGAGTTGAGTACGGGTAGGCGCCAAATCATCATTGTATTGGTATTGCTTTTAGAAAGTTATGGCAAGATCTTCCCAATTATGGACGTTGGCTCTTTCTAGTTGGTAAAACCAATCGAGTTGTGTTCCAGAGAGACTGTCTTGGAAAAAGTACACCCACAAGTTTTTATCAGCGGTGTGGGGTTGGATTTTTCTCACATATGATCGGAGATGCAATTTAGGACATGACACTCCATCATATTTGGCAAATGTAGGCGCTTTAAATTTCGGAGGAATCACAATCCTCGACACTAGTCCCAATTCCTTAAAGTCTAAGCCTGGCACCTTTCGTACTTCCATTGCGCTCAACCACTCTTCAAGATGTCTGTACTTGTCATCAGCTGGAGGGTACTGTTCCTCACAGTAGTCTTCCTCTTCTTCCTCCCCTTCAGATTCCGACGGGACCGCTGTTTCCTTACCTTTCCCTTCTCCTTCATCGGATGTTGTTGCAAAGTTCAAAATCCTTCTCATCTGCCCCTGAAACCTTCTCCCCATGTTTAAGAATCCAGTTACCTTCTTGGTTTTCTTTTTCCTCTCTTCAGCTAGCAGAGTCTTCAATTCTTCTTGCCCCTTGGCTAGGGTCATGAGCAATTGTTGAAACTGCGTATTCTGAGCTTGGAGATCTTTCATTGTTTGTTCAAGATCCATCTTACTGAAATAAATATTAGAGAGATGAGGAGACTTGTTACAAAAGACGTGTTTATGTTATGATGAATGATATGTGCGTATGCAATGCTTTCAAGGATTTCGAAGATTCAAGTTTGTTTTAGACAAAAAGAAACACATGTTATATTAATAAGATAAAGTTTGAGTACATTAATGTCCCTTGGACAAAATAATACAAAACTCTAAGATAAAGTAGTGCGCATCCTCTTTGGTGCAATGTAGGAATTTAGAGTCCGCTCCTCATGAAGTAGCCTAGTGAGTTCCAAAACCTTCTTCTTGCTTGCGTAGAATTGGGATTCGAAAGTATCTCGCTCTCCTTTGAGCTGTATCCAATCCCTTTGTAGGTCTTCAAGAGATATGGGCATGCCAGGATGTAGGATAATGTATGGAACATCTCCTTCCTTGACAGGCTCAATGATTACCGGGAGAATGGAGGGGTAAGGCATCATAAGATTTTGAGCACGGGTTCGTACCCATTTGAGGTAAGGCTCAAGAGGGATGGAATTCTTGTGTCCCAAAGTCTTGATATCCACCTTGTTTAGCATCCTCCAAGCTCGGATAAATCTCAGGCGAAGACCTTGATCGTCGTTGTCGTAGTCGAATACCAAACCTTGAATCAGCATCTCGTACGGGCCATCCCTTCGGGCATAACCAAACTGTCTTAAGGCTAAGCATGGGTTATAGGTGATGCCTCCCCTAATGCCAAGTAGAGGGACATTAGGGAATTCTCCACAACGGTCAATAATGATAACATTCTCTTTGGATCGGGAGCACCAATGAATATCTGAATGTTTGAGCGTCATTAACCTTTGTGACCACCTTGAACCTTGGTCATTCTTTAAGACTGATTGGGGAAGATGAGAAATAAAGCATTTTGTCAATAGAGGGGTGAAACACATAAGGACACCTCTTTTCCTCATTGCGCAAGTGTGAAAAGAGTGTAGGATATCCCCTAGCAATGTAGGCACCGGATTGCGTGACATAAAGATTTTGACGGCGTTCACATCTATGAGTTGGTCAGGATTTGGAAACAAAACCATCCCATAGATGAGAAGAGCCACAATCTCCTCAAAGGCTTGCAAGTCTAAGGAATTCCAACAGCTTTGGGCTTTCTCAAACAGGGACTTCGCTAATAAACCTTTGACACCACTCTCTGTTTCCCAATGAGTTGTAACATCAGATGAGTGCAAGTGTAGAGCTTGAGCAATCTATTCTGGCCTTGGGTATCTTTCTGTACCGTTGAAAGGTAGTTGATTGAGAATGGGAATCCTCAAGAGTTGGGAGAATTCCTCCAAAGTAGGCACAAGTTGATAGTCGGGGAATGTGAAGCAATGGTGCAAAGGATCAAAGAACTGAAAGAGCACCTTCGTCATGTCCTCATCTGTGTTGGAGGTGACCAAGTTGACCAGACGACCATGTCTCTCGGTGAATGGAGAGTTCTCAGGGATCCTTGAAGCTAGCTCCTTAAGTTGTGGAGGAATTCTTACAAGGTTGACTTGAATAGTTTTCCTGCGAAGTGAATCCATATCCTACAAAATAAGAACAAAGATGAATCTCAAAATCCTTGAAATGGTTAGTGGATGTATATGATGTTCATGATGTTGATGTTATGTACAAGTATGCATATACAAGCGAGGCAAACAAGTTCTTAGTTTAGGCTTGCATGGAGTTTTATAGGTAAGTACCCTCTTGAAGTTTAGTTGGCTTAAACCTGTCCTAAGAATAGTAACCGGGTTCTAAGGAGCTCAATATCACTGGATTGTTTCCTTGGTCATTGTTTCAGCTCAAGCCTCTTTAATGGCGACCGAAATATCCCAAAAAACCAACCCTCAATGAGTGTAGTATCGAGTATCTACCAACTTCGGACTGCACCAAAGCCGGTCATCTCACTACATCCCAAAGGCCAAGTTGGTCAAGTAAAGGTTCTAGAATTTCATTAGTGCTTCATGACATCACTCAGCGGCCCCGTATTCTATTTGATTAACTCAAAGGCTACCGGTACCCACAAATATGTCACACTAACGTAGCTATTTCTTAGACCATGTCGGTATACCCTGCACAGTTTCCACAACTTATTGCTACTTACCTATAATGTATCCCAAATCCGGGTAGAGGATTCAAACCCAAACAAAGAACCATAATATAAAGCATACAAATCAAACAATGTAAGCAAGTAAATGTGATCTATCCCTAAGGTAACCCCACTTTTAGAATTTTCCCCAACAGAGTCGCCAGTTCTGTGTTACGGGGGGGAGAACTGACTTGAGGTTTTGCATTTGTGTTTGGAAATGTTGCGGTTTAGAAAGAGTCACCACCGACTTTTCTTTTATCCAAAAGGAAAGGTGAAAAAGCACAGGAAAGACCTTTAGAGATGTTTTCTTAAGATCGGGGGGTAGATTATAAAAAGGGAAGGTGTTAGCACCCTTTTTATCCATTGTTTTCCATGGGCTCTTAGTTACTCGCTATATCACTTGCTTTTGTTTGAATGTGCTTATGGTGTGGGTTTTGAAAGTATTTTGAAAATGTAACTTTGTAATGATTCTTGTCTCTATAAGAACGCGTGCAAAGTGTTGTTTTTCAAAAGTGTTTCAAAATGAGAGTGTTGGTGTATGAAATGTTTTTGTTGTGAGCAAGCGAGTAACTGAGAGTGAACCTACCTACTCAAAAGGTCTTAGATGTGCTTTTCCTCCTCCTTTAGATGTTGCTATCTTACCATTGTTTTGGTAAGAAGCCCCATCGTTGGATGTGAAGGGACGAGCATTGGGACGTTTGTATAGTCATAGAAGGCAACTTGTGAGACGTTTTAGCAATGTCGTTTAGGGACTAGATCGTTTACCGAAGGCAACATCGAGGGACTACGATCTTTTATCGAGGGTCTTTTGCTAAAACGCCCATGTTTGAGGGACATGACTATTTTTTTTCAATAGGCCACAAAGTGGGATTACCCTAAGGGTGATAGTGTGCAAGTGTGTTTGTTTGCATACATTTTAGTCTTGATTAGGGTGATCTATTTTCCAATTTCATATCTTTCCATACACACCCTAGTTACTAATAATATATGAAAGCAATAAAAGTGCAAAAATGTAAAGTCCTACGCTATTACAATCATTAGAGGGATGGGGGTACATATTTATGAATGGGGGGTTGCAAGTAAAAGTAAGTCCTAAGTTACTATTACAACCACATCGAAATGGATAAGAATGTACAAGAAATGTAAAATGCTTATTGTTGTACCCCAAAATTTGCCCTCCCATATTCTTCAAGAAATTGCCAAGCCAAGCTGCAAAATTCCCCAAGGGTTGCACAGTGCAAATGTCTCCTATACAGTCATAACTAGGGTTTGTGTTCTGATCAAGAAGATGAAGTTTTCAAAGGCCCAATCAAGTCTCACATGCCTACAAATATGGTCAAGCATCCTCATATCAAGTTTCAAGGCATTCAGCACAAAATTGCACAGTCAAAACCCTAAATTGCACTACAGTCAACTGTAGGGGCAAAATGGTCATTTGGCAGTCAAAAGTTCAAATTTTTTGTCAACATATCATTTTGAAGCCACAAACATCATTTGATCAATGCTTGATCATGATTCTCAAAATTTGGCTCAGAAATCATCAAAGATGCAAAAGTTTCCTTATTTGGACAGCTGAAAAAGTCAACTGAAATTGACCAGGGCATAACTTTCACATGGATTATCAGAAAAATTCCATCCAAAGCTCATTTTGAAGAGAAAGACATTTCCTACAACTCATCTTCATACTTCAAGTCCAAGAAATGCTCTCACAAAAAGTTATCAATTTCAACATTATAGGTCATTTTCAAAAGTCAACAAAAAGGGACTTTAAGTCAAAGGCCATAAATTGAGATTGGTAAATCAAAATGACATGGGACCAAAGGCATTGGTTAGAGGACTCAAAGACCTTTCCAAAATGTCCAAGAACATGAGAAAAGCTTAAAAATTGAGCAAGTTATGCCTTGTGGAAGTTGGGAAATTTTTGGATATTTTGAAAAGTCAACACTACTTCAAATGACCTAAAATTGCTAATGGGCCCATTTTTCTTCCATGATTCATCATTCCAAGCATGTGCACGGCCACTTGGCCCAAAGGGAAGTATTTTCTCATTTTTTATTTATTTATTTGAATTTTTATTTATATTAATTCATTTAAATCAAATTAAATATAGGAAAAATACTAACCTAAGTTTTCAAATCTTTTTATACATGTTTTGCCATCAAGATTTCGTGCATATGCAAATTAGGAAAGAATTGGATTGATTGGCATGATTGAGAACAAAGAACACTTGAAAAAGATTGGAAAAAGATCTTAAGAAATCAAATTTCCAAAACAATGATTACAAGAGATTTGATTGAGTTTTTGTGACCTAATAGACTCCATACAAATACCTGATCACAACCCTAATCACAATAGACAAAAAAGCTGCGCTCAAAGGCCATTGACAAACTTGAAATTTTGGTGAAGAAACTCAAATCTGAAAACTCTCTTCTAGGGCGATTCAAGGCAGAATTTCTATTCCAATAGCTTCCTTGGAGACTACTGGACATATTCCAATCAAAAGCATCAAAGATAGTCTCTTGAAACGCTGTACAGAAGTCACTCTTTTGCCATTTTTTTCCATTATCGTGTTTTGCATTCTATGCACTTTCATAACATTTTATTCATGGATTCTTATTCCTCATGAGATTCTAAAGCTAACCATTATGTTTAATTGAATTATTACGCTGTATACGAGATTTCGCCATGCTTGATTTCTAGGGTTTGTAGAACTCTAAATTAGGGACTTCAAAACAAGACAAAATTGGAACCCATGAGTCATACCATTCGCTTCAGCGTACTCAGGCGATTCCAAACCAACCCTCGCGCTCAATTTATGAGTGTCTGAGGGCTAATCGCTATTTTTCAATAGCTAGCCTAAGAAAACGCCACTAAAACCGTTGCCTATGTGTTTGGTATTACAGGGATGATGGAGAAGATGAAGCCGTGTCACGTGCTGATTGGCACGTTTAAATATTTCGCGCGTTGAACCACTAACCCTTCGCTTTACTTTTATAATATTTGTTGTTTGTATATTAATCAAAATGCGCACTTAGCTCAGCTGGAAAGCAGGATTGGTGATAAAGGTACATGACCTGGGTTCGAGCCCCAGGTCTTACATATTTCAATGTTATTTTTCCATAACAAATCCTATGCAGCGCTTACGTTGAAGACTATCATATTCCCTCATCATCAAGCCAGCCACGCGTCCTGGGAGATCAAATCAAAGGCAGGGATTCAAAGAACACAATAAACCCTAGTCAACGTTGCCACACGTGTCATGCAAAAAGTCAGAAGGGCCATGCTTAACTGGGCCAGATTGCTAAGGCCTATACCTCCATATTGGGACTTCCACCCCCCCTGGTTTGCAAATCTCTACATTTTCTTGATATTTTATTTTCAATAATTATTTTATTTGCTTTATTGTTTTGATTTAAATAATTATTTTTTACAAAATACAAAAATACACAAAAAAATTAGAAAAGATAAAAACATAATAAATATTTTTGTTTTAATATTTTCATAAATAAATGCATGTAAATAAATTTAGTTTAAATTAGGGTTTGCAATATTAATTCTTTTCATAAAAAAATCTAAAAAATGTAAAAATAGGTTTAATTAATGTTCTTATTCCTTTTTAATTTTTCTTCCTCATAATAATATTTATTTATTTTATTTATTTTTATAATCAAAATTGCATGTAAATTAACTTAGGTGTAAATTAGGTCAAAATTCAATATTTTTCTTAATAACTTAAAAATAATTAGAATTAGGTTTAACATTTCATTTTAATTTTAATTAATTCCTTCTTTTTCATATTAAATCTTAAAACACTAAAAAACACCAAAAAACAAATTCTTGCTTTCTTTTAATTTTAATTTTAATTCCTCATTAATTTTAATTTTTGCAAAAGGGTCCAACGCCCATATTCTTAATTGTTTTATTTCGCATTTATTTTATTTCATTTAAATAATTATGTACCTCTCCCAAAACCTTGTAACATTTACTTCTCGCACGTTTCAATTTCTTTATTTACTTTGCTTTATTTATTTTTCTGCCAAATCGGGTCCGGTTTAATTTTGGCGATGTGGACCCGCGCCATTTGTAATAGCTTTAGATTTATTTTTTCCCGCATATATTTTAATTGTTAAACAAAGCATGCAAGAATGAATGAACCTAAATAAAATCAAGCGTAGATCACCAATAACCTAACATGATAAGATAAATGCAAACGAAAACGACACACAAATCGTACACACCACCCCTAGGGTACGCCTCACTGTTGCCTTGCCTCGAAAGGTGATCGTCGAGTAGAGGATGTCTTAGTAAGTCCTCATGATCCGGGAACCTGGCATGAGGGTAGCTTCTAAGGTATCTTCCTATTGCTCTGGTGATCACCATGTCCCGAACCTTCGAATTGACCCGAACACCTCCAACGGTGGTGCTACTTACCTCTCAATGGTGGGATGGCACTACTTTAAGGACATTTACACAGACGAATTCCTTAGGGTAGGTAGACGACTCTAGATACTTGCTCTAATTTCAAAACAAATCAAAAACTTCTTTTCACACCGACACCCTTTCAAAAAGCTTTCGAAAGCAAATTTTTCAAACACTCTTGAGGACCGATACAAGAGTCGAACTGAAATTTTCAAAGAAACTTTTTAAAACCCACAGTTGAAAAACAAACAAACCATTTTTGAAAACACAAATGAGCAAGTATCTAAGAGCCCATGGATAACCATGGATAGAAAGGGTGCTAACACCTTCCCTTTCTATAATCTACCTCCCGAACCGAGAGTAATCTCTATAAGGAATTTTTCTGTGCTTTTGTCCTTTCCATTTGGAGAAAATAAAAGACGGTGGCGACTCTTGCTTCCGTGACATTTCGCGAACCAGCGTTAAACAGTCAGTTCCAGATCCACCGATCACAGAACTGGCGACTCTGCTGGGGACTATTTTTAAAGTGAGGTGTACCTTAGGGTTAGTTCATAACTGTGTTTTCAATTGTTTTCCTTGTGTGCTTTAAATTGTGGGTTGCTTGGGAGTTCTATAGATCCTAAACCCGGATCTGGGGGATACCTTCTTAGAAAGTAGCAACAAGGCTGTGAGGGAACTGTGCGGGGTATACCGACATGGTTGAAACAGTCTGCTACATTGATGTGGCACTTTGGTGTGTACCGGTAACCCTTGAGTTCAGTCAAGGAGAGTACGGGGCCTCCGCGTGGTGTCGTGAAGCATCAACAGACCTTAGGAACCTTAATTGAACTATCTTGGCCTCTTTAGGGTAGTGAGATAACTGACTTTGGTGCAGTCCGAGGTTGGTTGATACTCGATACTACACCCAATTGAGGGTTGCTTTCCTGGAATATTTCGGTCGCCAGTTCAGTGGCTAAATCGAAACGATGAACAATGAAAGCAATCCCGTGATATTGGGAACCTTAGAACCCGGTTACTTTGATTAGGACAGGTTGAACCCACCAACTTCAAGAGGGTACTACCCAGACCCCATGCTGGCCTTAAATCTTAAGGGCTTGTCTTGTGTGCCTTGTGTGCCTTACATGTTTGCCTTTGTAAATATCTGTGGTGTGTTTAATCATAGCATCATGACATCATCCAGCATCATATGCATTGACTAACCATTTCAGGGGTTCGAATTTTCATCTTTGTTCTTGTTTTGTAGGACATGGAAACTGTTCGTAGAAAGACAATTCAAGTCAGTCTTGTAAGGATCCCTCCTCAGCTTAAGGAGCTTATATCCAGGATTCCCGAGAACTCTTCATTCAGTGAAAGGCATGGAAGCCTCATCAGCTTGGTCAACACCAACATTGAGGAAGATATGATAAAGGTCCTGTTCCAGTTCTTTGATCCTCTGCATCACTGTTTCACCTTCTTGGACTATCAGTTGGTACCTACATTGGAGGAGTTCTCCCGGCTCCTGAAGATCCCTATCCTTGATCAGCTACCCTTCAACGGTACAGAAAAGGAACCTAAGCTTGAAGAGATTGCTAAAGCCTTGCACCTACAGTCATCTGACCTCAAGGGACATTGGGAAGTTAGAAGTGGTATCAAAGGGTTCTTAGCCAGGTTTCTGTTTGAAAAGGCCCTTGAATGTTGGAACTCCCTTGACTTGCAAGCTTTTGAAGAGGTTGTGGCCCTCCTTGTTTATGGTTTGGTGTTGTTCCCTAACCCAGATCAGCTTATTGATATCAGTGCTGTCCAGATCTTTATGTCCAGGAATCCTATACCTACGTCCAGATCTTTATGTGTTGCACTCCTCTCCTGGGAAGGTGGTTTATTTCGCACCTTCCACAATCAGTCTTGAAGAATGAACGGGGTTTGAGATGGTCACAACGGTTGATGACTCTTACACATGCAGATATACATTGGTGCCCTAGGTCCAGAGAAGATGTCACTATCATTGATCGTTGCGGGGAATACCCTAACGTTCCTTTACTTGGAATTAGAGGAGGTATTACTTATAGCCCATGCCTGGCTTGGAGACAGTTTGGTTATGCTCGGAGGGATGGTCCTCATGACATGTTAATTCCTGACATAGTTTTTGACTTCGACAACGATACTCAAGGACTTCGCCAGAGATTTATCAGAGCCTGGAGGATGCCCAGTAGGATAGACAGCAGGACACTGGGGCACAGGAACTCCATCCCATTGGAACCTTATCTCAAGTGGGTACGCGCCCGCTCCCAGAAGTTAGTAATGCCTTATCCTCATATGCTCCCAGTAATCAAAGAACCAGTCTTGGAAGGGGAAGTGTCCTACACTATTCAGCACCCTGATATGCCCACATCCTGGGAAGAGATGCAGAAGAGCTGGATCCAGCTTAAGGAAGAACAGAATTCTCTTGAGAATAGTCTGCATGCCAGTGAGAAGAAGGTCTTGGAGCTCACCCGCCTGTTGAATGAGGAGAGGAATCTCAACACCTACATAGCTCCGAAGAGGATGCGCAGTGTATTTTGGGATTGATTTGACTTTTGTACTTTTGCCCAGGAGGCCTTGATGTATTAAACAATGATTTCCTTAATGATAACGTGTGTTCCTTTTTGTCTACAACAAATTTGAACTTTCAAACCCTTGAATGCATTGCATACGCATTTCATACATCATGTGCATAGCAGGTTTTTCCCCTTTTCAGGTTGCTTACAGTTCTTCGCTGCTTATTTCAGCATCATGAATCACGAATCTTCATCAACTGAGACTTCCATCAAGGCTCTTCAGGTGCAGAATGCACAATTCCAGGAATTAATCAAGGGTCTGGCTCAAGGCCAAGAAGAACTGAAGGCTATGCTCCTGAAGAAGGAGAAGAAGAAGAAGAGAAGAACTGTTCTGTTCAACTCGGGCCGAAGGTTTAACAATACTCTGCAACAGGAAGAGGCTGGTTCTTCTGTTGACAAGAATTCTCCTCAGGCAGAAGCAAGGGTTCCTAGTCCGGTAGTCTCCGACAACGAGACAGATTTTGATGAAGATCAGTACCCTCCTGCAGACGACAGATACAAGCAACTGGAGGATAGGTTGAAGGCTATGGAAGTTCAACAGGTACCTGGGCTGGATTTCGGAGATCTGGGTTTGTCAACTGGTGTGATCATCCCTCACAAGTTCAAAGCACCATCCTTCTCTAAGTATGACGGGGCGTCTTGTCCCAAGCTGCATTTAAGGTCCTATGTTCGGAAAATTCAGCCGTACTCTGCGGATAAGAATTTATGGATCCACTTCTTCCAGGAGAGTCTTTCAGGGACTCATCTCGAATGGTTCTATCAGCTGGATGGGACCAAGGTTCGTAACTGGGAGGAGTTGGCTACTGCTTTCTACAAGCAGTATCAGTATAATGCCGACCTTGCCCCCACACGTACCCAACTCCAGGGTATGTCGTTAGGTGCAAGCGAAGGTTTTAAGGAGTACGCTCAGAAGTGGAGAGACCTGGCTGGCAGGGTGCAACCACCATTGACTGATCGGGAGTTGGTGGACATGTTCTTGGGGACCCTATCTGGGCCATTTTTCAACCATCTCATTGGGAATTCTTCTGCTGGGTTCACTGATTTGATCTTGACTGGAGAGAGGATCGAAGCTGGGTTAAAGTCTGGAAAAATCCCAAAGGGTGCATCATCTAGTTCTGAGAAGAAACCCTTCAAAAAGGAGTCTAGTGCCGTATATGGTTCCAGGAAATCAGAGAGACATGAGCACCGCCAATCTGTCAGTGCGGTAATGATTGCTAAACCTGCTGCCGCTCCCCGGCCAAACAATCCTCAGAAGGTTGAAAGACCCCGGAGAGAATTCACCCGCTTAAGCATGAATTTGTCGCAGATCCTGCCACAGTTGCTCTCAACCCATTTAGTGACTGTCAGGGAGGCGCCAAAGTTCCCCAATACTGCATCTCCCAAGTACAACCCGAATGCTCGTTGTGCCTACCATTCAGATAGCCCGGGGCACTCTACTGATGACTGTTGGGCGTTAAAGAACAAGCTGCAGGACCTTATTGACGCCAAGGAGGTACAGTTTGAGGCATCTGAGAAGCCTAGCGTAGTGACAGCTCCCTTGCCTGCTCATGGAGTGAATGCTGTTGGAGACGAGGACGAAGTGGACGATGCTGAGTTTGATAGCTGGATCTACCCGGCAACCGACAGTGGATCTAACAATTGGAGTGCAAAGGACAACTTATCTGTTTCTCTTATTACTAAGTAATGAATTCCTATGTTTTTGGTATTTATAATAAACAATGATAAACTCTATGGCCCGGTGTCTTACCCGAGGCACCGTGGTTCTATTTGTGAGGGCATACAAACTGTCATTTCATATATCATGAATGAAAATCTTGGACGTATTTTTCGCATTGCAAATATTGTGCTCCTTTTCTGTCTTTCTTTTCCTTTACATAATTCTCAAAACGGCTGTATTTACACACACACACTCACTCATACAGGTTTCAATCCACTCTGGATCTCACTGATAACAACTCTGCTACTGCCAATTATGACTTTGAAAATCCGATCAACTTAGCCGAAGACGAAGGTGAAGATGATTGCGAAGTGCCTGGCGAGCTTGCAAGACTGTTGCTTCAGGAAGAGAGGGCAATTCAACCCCATGAAGAGCCAGTGGAAACCATAAACCTGGGTACCGAGGCAGACAGAAAAGAGGTAAAGATTGGTGCCAACCTAGAGCTCAGCGTGAAGCAACGGTTAACCAAGATGTTACATGATTATATGGATATCTTTGCCTGGTCCTACGAAGACATGCCCGGGTTGGATACCGATATTGTGGTTCATCACTTACCGACTAAGGAAGACTGCCCTCCAGTTAAGCAAAAGGTCCGTCGGATGCGTCCAGAGATGTCTGAGAAGATTAAAGCCGAGGTCATGAAACAGTTTGATGCGGGGTTCCTTGCAGTAACTTCTTACCCTCAGTGGGTTGCTAATGTGGTGCCGGTACCTAAAAAGGACGGTAAGGTCAGAATGTGTGTCGATTACAGGGATCTGAACAGGGCCAGCCCCAAGGATGACTTCCCCTTACCTCACATTGATGTCCTTGCTGACAATACAGCTCAGCACAAGGTGTTCTCTTTCATGGATGGCTTTTCAGGTTACAATCAGATCAAGATGGAACCTGAAGACATGGAAAAGACTACATTTGTTACTCAGTGGGGCACCTTCTGTTACAAGGTCATGCCATTTGGATTAAAGAACGCTGGGGCAACCTACCAACGTGCCATGGTTGCTTTATTTCATGACATGATCCATCACGAGATAGAGGTGTATGTGGACGACATGATCGCGAGGTCCCAGACCGAGGAAGAGCATCTAGATCATCTGCAGAAGTTGTTTGACCGGTTGAAACTATACAAGCTGAGATTGAACCCGAACAAGTGCACCTTCGGGGTAAGATCTGGAAAATTGCTAGGCTTCGTGGTCAGTGATAAAGGTATTCAAGTGGACCCTGCTAAGGTCAAAGCTATTCAAGAGATGCCAGTTCCTAAGACAGAGAAGGAGGTCAGAGGCTTTTTAGGACGCCTGAATTACATCGCTCGATTCATCTCACATCTGACTGCTACCTGTGAGCCAATCTTCAAGCTGCTGAAGAAAGATCAGGTAGTACGTTGGAACGATGAATGTCAGGCTGCTTTTGACAAAATCAAAGAGTATCTCCAAGAACCACCTATCCTTATGCCACCGGTTGAAGGGAGACCTCTGATACTATATCTGACAGTGCTGGACAACTCAATGGGGTGTGTGCTGGGGCAGCATGACGAGTCTGGCCGAAAAGAATATGCCATTTATTACCTTAGCAAAAAGTTTACCGACTGTGAGACCTGATACTCACTGCTTGAGAAAACTTGTTGCGCTTTGGTATGGGCTGCTCGTCGGCTGAGACAGTATATGCTGACTCACACTACCTTGTTGATCTCAAAGATGGATCCTATAAAGTACATATTCGAAAAGCCTGCTCTGTCTGGGAGAATTGCAAGATGGCAAATGATCTTGACGGAATACGACATTCAGTACACAACCCAGAAAGCCATCAAGGGAAGTGTATTGGCAGACCACCTGGCACATCAAGCTGTAGATGACTATCAATCAATGAACTTCGAGTTTCCGGATGAAAGCATCATGATAGTGACAGATTGTGAAGTACCTGGACCGGATGAAGGACCTGAACCAGGATCCCGATGGTCTATGCACTTTGACGGAGCCTCTAATGCTTTGGGTAACGGTATCGGTGCCATTATCATATCACCTCAAGGTACTCATACTCCACTCACTGCCCGGCTGTGTTTCAACTGTACCAACAACATGGCGGAGTATGAGGTGTGCATCATGGGTCTTCAAGCTGCGATTGACCTAAGGATCAAGTTTCTGAGTGTCTTCGGAGATTCCGCTCTGGTGATCAATCAGATCAAAGGAGAGTGGGATACGAAACA
Organism: Vicia faba; assembly: GCA_948472305.1. Classification (NCBI taxonomy): domain Eukaryota; kingdom Viridiplantae; phylum Streptophyta; class Magnoliopsida; order Fabales; family Fabaceae; genus Vicia; species Vicia faba. Next base: position 126,925,841 of record OX451738.1, read on the forward strand.
TCCAAACTTGATTCCTTACAGAGAATGTGTGTTGACCCTGATTCCCCACTTCACAGAGATAACCTTTGAGCACTTTCCAAGAGAAGAGAATCAGCTAGCGGACGCGTTAGCTACAATGTCTTCAATGTTCAAGGTCAAATGGGATAATGAGGCTCCCCGGATCATCATCTGGAAACTGGATGAACCGACATACTGTTGTGATCTCGAAACTGAATTGGTGACTGAGAAGCCTTGGTACCACGAAGTGAAGAGATATCTGGAAGCTCAGGAATACCCTGAGGGTGCCTCTGTCAATGATAAGAAATTCCTGAGGAGATTCGCAGCCAAGTTCTTCCTCAGCAACGGCATCTTGTACAAGCGAAACCATGATTCAACCTTACTGCGCTGTGTGGATAAAATTGAAGCAGAAAGGATCATGGAAGAGCTACATGAAGGGACCTTTGGCACACATTCCAGTGGGCACACTATGGCTAAGAAAATCCTACGGGCAGGATATTACTGGTCCACAATGGAAGCTGACTGTTACCGACATTCCAGGACATGCCACAAGTGCCAGATTTATGCAGACAAGGTGCACGTTCCTCCGGTTCCCCTGAATGTTCTGACTGCGCCTTGGCCGTTTGCAATGTGGGGCATAGACATGATCGGCGAGATTAAACCTACGGCATCCAATGGACATCGCTTTATCCTAGTGGCGATTGATTACTTTACGAAGTGGGTCGAGGCAGCCTCTTATGCTACGATAACCAAGACTGTTGTGGCACGGTTTATTCGACACAATCTGATTTGTCGGTACGGCGTCCCTGAGCGGATTATTACAGACAACGGTACCAATCTGAACAACAAGATGATCGCTGAACTCTGCGAACAGTTCAAGATACAGCACCACAATTCTTCTCCGTACAGACCGAAGATGAATGGGGCTGTAGAAGCAGCGAATAAGAACATCAAGAAAATCGTGCAGAAAATGACAGTAACTTATAAAGATTGGCACGAGATGTTACCGTTCGCTCTACATGGGTACCGTACCTCAGCTAGGACGTCAACCGGGGCAACTCCTTTCTCTCTGGTTTCTAGCATGGAGGCAGTCTTACCGATCGAGGTGCAAATACCCTCTCTCCGGATAATGAAGGATGCAAATCTGAACGAAGATGATTGGATCCAGACACGACTTGATCAACTCAGCCTCATTGACGAAAAGAGACTTGCTGCTATCTGTCATGGTCAAACGTATCAGAAACGGATGATCAGGGCATTTAACAAAAAGGTCATACCACAGGAATATCAAGTTGGGGATCTGGTAATCAAGAGAATCATCCTTCCTCAGAGTGATCCAAGGGGCAAATGGACCCCTACGTACGAAGGGCCATTTATGGTTAAGCATGTGTTCTCAGGAGGAGCCATGATTCTAACCAACATGGATGGTGACGACCTTCCTCACCCCGCCAATGCAGACATAGTAAAAAGATACTACGCATAAAAAAGACCCGCTAGGCTGACATGCCTAGGCAAAAATTAGGGCTTCCCGTCGAACCAAAAGGGTTCGGGCAAAATGAAGGGATGAAATGAAAAAATCTGTACACCCGGCAAGTCGAAAAACTGAAAAGGCGGCTTGGGCAAAAATGGGTATCCCGGTGGACCGAAAACCCGAAAGGGCGGTCCAGGCAAAAATTAGGGATAAAAGCGTAATACTATGTCTCATTGGATCACTTTGCATCCAGAATCCGGTATCTACATCAAGTTCAGACGGCATCGATCAGTCAGCTTCATCTTCAACCAAGGTCATCAAGTGATGAGACGCTCGGAGTTATAAAGGCAATAGCAGAATTGAAACCCAGTGGATCATTCATTTCACATAGCTGTTTTATTTTCTTTTGTACAAAACTTGTATAAACTCTTTTGCTCGGCGGCGTTCTCTTACTAGGACGTCAGCCTCTTGTACACAAAACGCCTATTTTCAGGCCATTCAAAATCAATACAAATATATTTTCAATTAAACGTGCCAAGTATTTTTCTTTTTCTGTTTTGTTTTGCGAAGAACGTCCAAGGTTCAATTTGTGATATATGCATTAACAACAATTTGCTAACTCATAAATATTTGCATACGAAACAAAGGAATTAATTGCAGGTGACACTAGAAACAGGGGCAATAAAAGAGTCGTCTGAGCAGGCTAATTGTTCTATCCTCCAAGGTACCAAGGTAAGTTCAGCTAAAGAACACGACCAAATACATATTAAATCCCCAGAGAGTGGTTCAGCAAAACAGTACATTCCTCTCCAAGCAAAATTATCAAATCTCAAGGAAGTTGAGTATCCTCCAGTAGATCTCAACACTTCCCCAGCAGCATATATTCTTAACAAGCATCCCCGGCAGTCTTGGTCTAAAGATTGTTCCCCGGCGGCATATCAACATTCAAAGGAATCACTTCCCCCGCAGTTCAAAACTCCCCAGAAGAGTCCAATCCAGTTTCCCCAGGAAAGTTGGAATTCATATCCCCAAACGGTAAGCTTATCCCCAGTAAATTCTGGAAGCTTATCCTTCGCAGAGCACGAACGCGTCGTTCGACTTTATTTAAAGAGTTATTTCCTCAACAGGATATAACTGGGTTATCCTCAGCCAAAAGCCACGGAAAGAGCGTCGTCGACAAAGCCTCCTTGTCCCCAGCGAAGTCCATCAACACTTCCCACAACAAGTATCCCCAGCAAACTATTATCAACACTCAGCAAGGCACCCCTCTCCCCACAGAGTATTGCTTCCCAGCATGGCCGCTAGAGTATCTTTTCTCCCCGCAGAATCCTTCATTTGCCAAGTTTATTCCGCAACGGAGTCATCTTCTCCTGCCAGTATTCTTGCAGTTATCATCCCCAGCGAAAGCAAAAACTATTTTTCAACATCAGCCCAGGATACGACTTCCCGGCACCCGTCAAGGATTTACTTTCCTAGACGAAAACATACATAAAACATCACATACATCATTATAACATGCATAGACACATCATATATTACAATCTCATTTATGTTGAGGACATCATTGCTTGATCCATATCATGCATTGCGTATGACTGACCTTTACCTTTCAGGAAAGATGCAGTTGAAATTCTCAATCATATTTCAAGACCTAGACCGGTTCAGTTAAATCGACCCTAAGATTTTCCTGATGCTTATCCAGTCAAAGGCCTTCTCTGGTTCAGTCAGATCGACCCTAAGATCTCCCTGATGCTTATCCAGTTGAAGATATTTCAAGACCTTGTCCGGTTCAGTTAAATCGACCCTAAGATTTTCCTGATGCTTATCCAGTCAAAGGCCTTCTCTGGTTCAGTCAGATCAACCCTAAGATCTCCCTGATGCTTACTCAGTTGAAGATATTTCAAGACCTAGACCGGTTCAGTTAAATCGACCCTAAGATTTTCCTGATGCTTATCCAGTCAAAGGCCTTCTCTGGTTCAGTCAGATCGACCCTAAGATCTCCCTGATGCTTATCCAGTTGAAGATATTTCAAGACCTAGACCGGTTCAGTTAAATCGACCCTAAGATTTTCCTGATGCTTATCCAGTCAAAGGCCTTCTCTGGTTCAGTCAGATTGACCCTAAGATCTCCCTGATGCTTATCCAGTTGAAGATATTTCAAGACCTAGACCGGTTCAGTTAAATCGACCCTAAGATTTTCCTGATGCTTATCCAGTCAAAGGCCTTCTCTGGTTCAGTCAGATCGACCCTAAGATCTCCCTGATGCTTATCCAGTTGAAGATATCTCAAGACCTAGACCGGTTCAGTTAAATCGACCCTAAGATTTTCCTGATGCTTATCCAGTCAAAGGCCTTCTCTGGTTCAGTCAGATCGACCCTAAGATCTCCCTGATGCTTATCCAGTTGAAGATATTTCAAGACCTAGACCGGTTCAGTTAAATCGACCCTAAGATTTTCCTGATGCTTATCCAGTCAAAGGCCTTCTCTGGTTCAGTCAGATCGACCCTAAGATCTCCCTGATGCTTATCTAGTTGAAGATATTTCAAGACCTTGTCCGGTTCAGTTAAGTCGACCCTAAGATTTTCCTGATTCTTATCCAGTCAAACGCCTCCTCTGGTTCAGTCAGATCGACCCTAAGATCTCCCTGATGCTTATCCCAGTAGAAGACACCCAAGATTTTCTCAACGAGCGTTGTTGAAGTTAAAGTCACCCAAGGTTCTCTTACCATTCATGCTAAGGCAGTAACCATCCCTGATTCATTCATCACCGTTTGAAGCTCCAGACTCAGCTCCTGTAACCAGTCAGGACACATCTATACCAAGCATCTGAAAACCAACTCCTGCGACGTGTCAGGTACTCATTTTTTCTTGCAGGTATGCATGTTTTCGCTAAGGAATCTCCTACGCGATCAACATCCAGATGGCATCTATAAGCCCATCATCCCATCCATCAACCTCTAAATGGCATCTATAAGCCCATTCCATCATCATACTGCTAACATGTGAGCACAAATTTCTGGGCACTCTAGTGTTCAATCATCTTCTACCCTCGGATTACGAAAGGCACGTCCGGCAATCTGCATCCTCAGGTCTAAGAAGATTGAACAGGGGCAACTGTTGTACCCCAAAATTTGCCCTCCCATATTCTTCAAGAAATTGCCAAGCCGAGCTGCAAAATTCCCCAAGGGTTGCACAGTGCAAAGGTCTCCTATACAGTCAAAACTAGGGTTTGTGTTCTGATCAAGAAGATGAAGTTTTCAAAGGCCCAATCAAGTCTCACATGCCTAGAAATATGGTCAAGCATCCTCATATCAAGTTTCAAGGCATTCAGCACAAAATTGCACAGTCAAAACCCTAAATTGCACTACAGTCAACTGTAGGGGCAAAATGGTCATTTGGCAGTCAAAAGTTCAAATTTTTGGTCAACATATCATTTTGAAGCCACAAAAATCATTTGATCAATGCTTGATCATGATTCTCAAAATTTGGCTCAGAAATCATCAAAGATGCAAAAGTTTCCTTATTTGGACAGCTGAAAAAGTCAACTGAAATTGACCAGGGCATAACTTTCACATGGATTATCAGAAAAATTCCATCCAAATCTCATTTTGAAGAGAAAGACATTTCCTACAACTCATCTTCATACTTCAAGTCCAAGAAATGCTCTCACAAAAAGTTATCAATTTCAACATTATAGGTCATTTTCAAAAGTCAACAAAAAGGGACTTTAAGTCAAAGGCCATAACTTGAGATTGGTAAATCAAAATGACATGGGACCAAAGGCATTGGTTAGAGGACTCAAAGACCTTTCCAAAATGTCCAAGAACATGAGAAAAGCTTAAAAATTGAGCAAGTTATGCCTTGTGGAAGTTGGGGAATTTTTGGATATTTTGAAAAGTCAACACTACTTCAAATGACCTAAAATTGCTAATGGGCCCATTTTTCTTCCATGATTCATCATTCCAAGCATGTTCACGACCACTTGGCCCAAAGGGAAGTATTTTCTCATTTTTTATTTATTTATTTGAATTTTGATTTATATTAATTCATTTAAATCAAATTAAATATAGGAAAAATACTAACCTAAGTTTTCAAATCTTTTTATACATGTTTTGCCATCAAGATTTCGTGCATATGCAAATTAGGAAAGAATTGGATTGATTGGCATGATTGAGAACAAAGAACACTTGAAAAAGATTGGAAAAAGATCTTAAGAAATCAAATTTCCAAAACAATGATTACAAGAGATTTGATTGAGCTTTTGTGACCTAATAGACTCCATACAAATACCTGATCACAACCCTAATCACAATAGACAAAAAAGCTGCGCTCAAAGGCCATTGACAAACTTGAAATTTTGGTGAAGAAACTCAAATCTGAAAACTCTCTTCTAGGGCGATTCAAGGCAGAATTTCTATTCCAATAGCTTCCTTGGAGACTACTGGACATATTCCAATCAAAAGCATCAAAGATAGTCTCTTGAAACGCTGTACAGAAGTCACTCTTTTGCCATTTTTTTCCATTATCGTGTTTTGCATTCTATGCACTTTCATAACATTTTATTCATGGATTCTTATTCCTCATGAGATTCTAAAGCTAACCATTATGTTTAATTGAATTATTACGCTGTATACGAGATTTCGCCATGCTTGATTTCTAGGGTTTGCAGAACTCTAAATTAGGGACTTCAAAACAAGACAAAATTGGAACCCATGAGTCATACCATTCGCTTCAGCGTACTCAGGCGATTCCAAACCAACCCTCGCGCTCAATTTATGAGTGCCTGAGGGCTAATCGCTATTTTTCAATAGCTAGCCTAAGAAAACGCCACTAAAACCGTTTCCTATGTGTTTGGTATTACAGGGATGATGGAGAAGATGAAGCCGTGTCACATGCTGATTGGCACGTTTAAATATTTCGCGCGTTGAACCACTAACCCTTCGCTTTACTTTTATAATATTTGTTGTTTGTATATTAATCAAAATGCGCACTTAGCTCAGCTGGCAAGCAGGATTGGTGATAAAGGTACATGACCTGGGTTCGAGCCCCAGGTCTTACATATTTCAATGTTATTTTTCCATAACAAATCCTATGCAGCGCTTACGTTGAAGACTATCATATTCCCTCATCATCAAGCCAGCCACGCGTCCTGGGAGATCAAATCAAAGGCAGGGATTCAAAGAACACAATAAACCCTAGTCAACGTTGCCACACGTGTCATGCAAAAAGTCAGAAGGGCCATGCTTAACTGGGCCAGATTGCTAAGGCCTATACCTCCATATTGGGACTTCCACCCCCCCTGGTTTGCAAATCTCTACATTTTCTTGATATTTTATTTTCAATAATTATTTTATTTGCTTTATTGTTTTGATTTAAATAATTATTTTTTACAAAATACAAAAATACACAAAAAAATTAGAAAAGATAAAAACATAATAAATATTTTTGTTTTAATATTTTCATAAATAAATGCATGTAAATAAATTTAGTTTAAATTAGGATTTGCAATATTAATTCTTTTCATAAAAAAATCTAAAAAATGTAAAAATAGGTTTAATTAATGTTCTTATTCCTTTTTAATTTTTCTTCCTCATAATAATATTTATTTATTTTATTTATTTTTATAATCAAAATTGCATGTAAATTAACTTAGGTGTAAATTAGGTCAAAATTCAATATTTTTCTTAATAACTTAAAAATAATTAGAATTAGGTTTAACATTTCATTTTAATTTTAATTAATTCCTTCTTTTTCATATTAAATCTTAAAACACTAAAAAACACCAAAAAACAAATTCTTACTTTCTTTTAATTTTAATTTTAATTCCTCATTAATTTTAATTTTTGCAAAAGGGTCCAACGCCCATATTCTTAATTGTTTTATTTCGCATTTATTTTATTTCATTTAAATAATTATGTACCTCTCCCAAAACCTTGTAACATTTACTTCTCGCACGTTTCAATTTCTTTATTTACTTTGCTTTATTTATTTTTCTGTCAAATCGGGTCCGGTTTAATTTTGGCGATGTGGACCCGCGCCATTCGTAATAGCTTTAGATTTATTTTTTCCCGCATATATTTTAATTGTTAAACAAAGCATGCAAGAATGAATGGACCTAAATAAAATCAAGCGTAGATCACCAATAACCTAACATGATAAGATAAATGCAAACGAAAACGACACACAAATCGTACACACCACCCCTAGGGTACGCCTCACTGTTGCCTTGCCTCGAAAGGTGATCGTTGAGTAGAGGATGTCTTAGTAAGTCCTCATGATCCAGGAACCTGGCATGAGGGTAGCTTCTAAGGTATCTTCCTATTGCTCTGGTGATCACCATGTCCCGAACCTTCGAATTGACCCGAACACCTCCAACGGTGGTGCTACTTACCTCTCAATGGTGGGATGGCACTACTTTAAGGACATTTACACAGACGAATTCCTTAGGGTAGGTAGACGACTCTAGATACTTGCTCTAATTTCAAAACAAATCAAAAACTTCTTTTCACACCGACACCCTTTCAAAAAGCTTTCGAAAGCAAATTTTTCAAACACTCTTGAGGACCGATACAAGAGTCGAACTGAAATTTTCAAAGAAACTTTTTAAAACCCACAGTTGAAAAACAAACAAACCATTTTTGAAAACACAAATGAGCAAGTATCTAAGAGCCCATGGATAACCATGGATAGAAAGGGTGCTAACACCTTCCCTTTCTATAATCTACCTCCCGAACCGAGAGCAATCTCTATAAGGAATTTTTCTGTGCTTTTGTCCTTTCCATTTGGAGAAAATAAAAGACGGTGGAGACTCTTGCTTCCGCGACATTTCGCGAACCAGCGTTAAACAGTCAGTTCCAGATCCACCGATCACACTTATTTATTTAAGAAAAGAAATAAGTTTTGTTTAAGAAAATATTTTTGGTCTTTTATGGTTAGTGAAAAAAGCAAAATTGATGGCAAGAAAATAATAAGGAAAGAAAACAGAATCAGCGTAAATGCTGAAACAGAAGAGGTCAGAAGTTTTGACTCTGACGTGCTGCACAAACAGAAATAAACGTAAATAGGAATGGGGCAGTTCAGAAGTTCTGGATCTTCTGAGAACTCAGAAGTTTTCAGAAGTTCCGATACTACTGACAAAACTTTGCCTCTCTTCTCCATGCTAGTTAGAATATCTGTAACCCAGTCATTTCTTAACAGAATAGAAGTTGCGCATGTAACAGTTATGACAAGTTTCATGATGTTTCAGAAATAAGGGATATCAGAAATATAAATCAGAAGCAGACATGAATCTACTAATCCTAATTCTGAGTCCTAATTTCCTCATGAAACTCTGAACTGGAATTCCCTCTACTTAGGCAGGCAGATGCATGAAATCTCAGAATATGTACATCGTTAGAATCAGAATATCTACATTGTGTTAAATATGCAAAATCTGACAATGCCTAAATAATATGATGGGAGTCAACAGGAACTTACCTTGCAGCTGGAAAATACTCTGGGAGCTGGATCCTGGTTCTGACCACTTGCAGTGTTCTGAACAGCTTCCTCACGTATTCAGCAGGCTGGAAACTTTAAGCTTGGGCAGTAAATGATTAGACAATTCTGGAACAAACAAAGGATAAAGTTCTGACGTTTTGAGGTGGGTATTGATGAAGAGGGTATTACAGTTTGGCTACAAAAGTTAGGATGGCTTTTGAATATATATATATATATATATATATATATATATATATATATATATATATATATATATATATATATATATATATATATATATATATATATATATATATATATATATATATATATATATATATATATATATATATATATATATATATATATATATATATATATATATATATATATATATATATCAGAAACTGTTTGGGTAGTTTTGGTCAAGAAATAATGGAGTTTTGATGCAAGAATCAAATGCTAAGATTTTGTATTTTTGGTGTTTACAGTTTCTTGGCATTTTTTTGCAGGGGTTCAAGGCTTTTCTTTTTCAAATTTTCGACCTCTTTTCAGTTGCCAATGGTTTCCAATTTATAGGCAAGGATCTTGTAGCTTGGAGAGATCAAGGATACAACTAACATGTGCTAGGCGCTGACTTGTTCTTGAAGCAAGTTCAAATAGGTGTGGTAGTTGGCAGTTTTTAGACATTCCTAGACTGGATTAGCAAGCAGTTATTAAGGAAAAGTAAACCCAAAAGCAAAAGCACGCATGGGCCCTCGCATATTTTTGTATAAAAGTTGCTTTTAAGGATAGCAAAGGTACTTTCTATGCCACACGTGGGGAAATCCTTTGGATAAAGACTCAAAAGTGGTTGTGAGCATTAAATGAAAATTAAATGATGATGAGATTTATCAACCCAGAAATCCTGCAATGTGAGATCTTGCATCATTGCTTAATTCTGGATCCGAAGTTCCACTTCAGCGTAACATCCAACCTCTGATCTTTGTATCTTTTTGCTTCAGCATGCTCTGAAGGATCCCCCAGACTTTCCAGGAAGCTTGTAGCACGCTTTGTAACCTTATTTGATTTACCCTTGCAAACTCTGGCTGAAGCTTTGTGAAAACTTGCCCAGAAGTTCTGACCAAACTCTGTCTTGAAAGTGTCCAGAATTTGCTGAGTGTTTCAGTTTCAAGGACGTGTCTCTGAGGTGTTATAACTTGAAATCCCAGCATTTCCAGGAGAAGTTCTGTTCTACAATGTTTTAGATCTCATTGAAATCTATAACTATTATATAAGAAGTTCTTCCATAATCAGCTTACATCATGGTGATAACCTGATCAGAAGTTATGAGCTTGTCATATTTAGAAAAAATTCTAAGTATTTTAGAATTTTGACTTTTCCAAAGTAGCTTTGACTTTTGAATTTCTAGATGAAACAAAATTCATATTTGAACATGTCTTGACGAAATATGATTCTTGACACTTGATTTTGATCCAAAAGTCAAAGTTTGACTTTTCAGTATGCAATTGACCATTTTGCCCTTGTGGATGACTTTCTTGAAAAAGATTGCAATTCAAGGCTTGGAACTGGATGGAAGCAAACCTGGGGGTCTAGAGTGATTCCTTGAGAAATGAGAGGGCAAATTTTGGGGTACAACAGCGGCTTCCATTGTGCCATTCATCTTTGGTCGATACGGAGAAGAATTATGGTGCTTAACGTTGAACTGGATGCAGAGTTTCGTGATCATAGTATTGTTAAGATTGGTACCATTGTCCTTGATTATCCTTTTAAGTATGCCATATCGACAAATAAAGTTAGGCTTAATGAACCGAGCCACAACATTCTTGGTAACAGAGGCAAACGAGGCTGCTTCTACCCACTTCGTGAAGTTATCAATAGCGACAAGGATGAAACGATGCCCATTGGAAGAGGTAGACTTAATCTCTCCAATCATATCAATTCCCCACATCACAAACGGCCAAGGAGTAGTTAAGACATTCAAGGGAACCATAGGCACATATACTTTGTCAGCATAAATCTGGCATTTGTGACAAGTTCTGGAACGATGGTGGCAATCGGTTTCCATAGTCAACCAATAATAACCCGCTCTTAGAATTTTCTTAGCCATCGTATGTCTGTTGGAGTGAGTACCAAAGACTCATTCGCGCATATCTTCCATAATTTCCTCATCTTCCTTCTGGTCTACATAATGAAGCAGAGTCGAATCGTGATTGCGTTTGAACAAATTTCCGTTACTCAGAAAGAACTTGGCATAGAACCTCCTTAGGAATTTCTTATCATTGATAGATGCCCCTTCAGGATACTCTTGAGTCTCGAGGTATCTTTTTACTTTGTGGTACCAAGGTTTTTCCTCTACGCCATCAGTGCCAATTTCATAACAATGTACCGGTTCGTCTAATCTCTCAATGGTAATTTGAAGAGTTTCATTGTCCCATATGACTTTGAACATATACAACATGGTAGCCAATGCGTATGCCAATTGATTCTCTTCTCACGGAATATGTTCAAAAGTGATTTCTTCAAAGTACGGAATAATGTCAACACATGCTCTCGATAAGGTATGAGATTTGGATGCTTCGTATCCCAATCTCCCCTGATCTGGATGATTACTAGGGTTGAGTCCCCATATACATTCAAGAATTTAATTCTCATATCGATAGCGGCCTTGATACCCATGATGCATGCTTCGTATTCGATCATGTTGTTGTTACAGTCAAAACATAACCTAGTGATGAAGGGCGTATGGAAACCTTTGGGAGAGACAATTACAGCACCAATCCCTTTACCAAGCGCGTTGGAAGCTCCATCAAATACAAAAGTCCATCGGGATCCCGACCCAGGTCCTTCATACAACCCAGGTTCTTCATAATTTGTAATTAGCAAAATATTCTTATCCGGGAACTCGAAATTCATGGTCTGATAGTATTCTGTCAAGACCATTTGCCATCTTGCTATTCTTCCAGATAGAGTGGGCTTCTTGAATATGTATTTTATCGAATCCATCTTAGAGATCAACAAAGTGGTATGAGTCAACATATACTGTCTTAGTCGGCGAGCAGCCTATGCCAAAGCGCAAAAAGTTTTCTCGAGCAGTGAGTATCTTGTTTCACAGTCGGTAAACTTTTTTCTAAGGTATTATATTACATGCTCTTTTCGACCAGACTCGTCATGCTGCCCACACACACACCCCATCGAGTTCTCTAACACTGTTAAGTACATGATTAGAGGTCTTCCTTCAACTAGAGGTAGAATCAACTTTAATACCTTTACCATTAACGAAGAATCCTAGGATTTTACCGGATCTTACCCCAAAGGTGCACTTGTTTGGATTCAACTTCAATTTGTACTTCTTCAATCTCTCAAACAGTTTGTGCAGGTGGTCAAATTGTTCTTCTTCAGTCTGGGACCTGGCTATCATGTCATCAACATAAACCTCTATCTCATGATGGATAATATCATGGAACAAAGCTATCATAGCATGCTGATATGTTGCACCAGCATTCTTCAAACAGAAAGGCATAACTTTGTAACATAAAATTCCCCACTGTGTGACAAAAGTTGTCTTCTCCATGTCTTAAGGTTCCACCATGATTTGATTATAACCGGAGAAACCATACATGAAGGAAAATACTTTGTGCTGAGCAGTGTTGCCAACCAAAACATCAATATATGGAAGCAGAAAGTCATCTTTAGGGCTTGCCCTATTCAAATATATGTAGTCTATACACATACACACCTTATCGTGCTTCTTAGGTACCGATATTAAATTTGCATCCCATTGAGGATAGGACGTAACGACTAAGAAACCTGCATTGAACTGCTTCATAACTTCAGCCTTGATCTTTTCAGACATCTCGGGATGCATACAACGAACCTTCTGCTTTATAGGAGGACAACCTTCCTTCATCGGTAAATGGTGAACCAAAATATCAGTATCAAGCCCTAGAATGTCCTCATACGACCAAGCAAAGATCTCAACATAGTCACACAACATCTGGATTAAGTTGTTTTTGATACTGTCTTCTAGGTTGGCACCTATCTTGATTTCTTTCTTGTCCTCTTCAGTACCCAAGTTTACAACCTCAACTGGCTCTTCATGTGGTCGTATGGCTCTTTCTTCCTGCATTAACAACCTACAAAGCTCTCCAGGTACTTCACAATCTTCCCCGCCTTCGTCCTCGGCTTGGTAGATTGGATTTTCGAAGTCATAATTGGCAATAGCAGAGTTGTTATCAATGGGATCCAGGGTGGATATGTATCTGCAATTTATTGTGTGTGTGTAATAATACATAGCTATTTTGAAAACAATAAAGTAAAAGAAAGACAAAGAGCGCAAAATTTGAATGCAAGCGTCCAATGATTTATTAAATGAAAATATGCTGATGAATAATGATAACACTAACAAATGGATCAATGTGCCCCGGGTAAGGCACGAGGCTTAAAGTTTATTGTTAAAATTACATAACCAAAACTTGAAAGTAAGAAAATGGAAAATAACATTTACTCCTGACTAAAGGAGATTGGTATAACGTCTTCAGTCTTCCAATTGTTGAGCCCGTTGTCGGTGGTAGGAAAGCTCCAACTGTCTAGGTCATAGTCATTATCAGCATCTTTTACCGTGTTGACTCCATTGTTGCTGATGCGGAATGGTGGTCTTCCAGTACGAGTACAACGAACAGCCCTCTGAGCCTCCTCAATGAAAACCAAGCCAAATTTACCAGACTTGTAAGGAATGTCGGGAAGCTGACCCCAAGTAGTGCAACCACCTTCTTCTACCACATCTCTAGCATCTTTCAGAGAAGTCATTATGGGTGGAACCCTGGTAGCCTTTGGAATAACAAAAACATCTTCAGTAATGGTAGTTGTCCGAGGAATGAATTCAAAGGTCTGGCAGGGAGTCTCGATGAATTCTCCGTCTATTTCAACATACTTAAAGGATTTTAAGTGATTCACCATGTAATCTTCTTCACCATAAATTATAACAATCTTTCCTTTCACAGGATATTTTAACTTTTGGTTCAACGTAGAAGTAATAGCTCCTGCCCCATGAATCCAAGGGCGTCCAAGTAAACAGGAATAAGCCGGGCGAATGTCCATCACATAGAAGGTAGAGTCGAAGACCTGAGAACCTACTTTGATCGGAAGATCCACCTCTCTGTGAACTATCCTCTTTGAACCATCAAAGGCTCTGACCATAATGTCATTGGGTTTTAGCATAACCCCTTCACAATCGTGCGTGTCTAGAGAACCCTTCGGCAAAACATTCAATAAAGAACCCATGTCAACGAGCACATGAGCTAAGGTAGTTCACCCTGCATTCTATAGAGACATACAGGGCCTTGTTATGGTTTCTTCCTTCAGTAGTCAAGTCGGTATTAGAAAAGCCTAATTTGTTATCAGTCATCAAGCTAGCAACATAATTTTCAAATTGATCAACAGAGATTTCTTGTGGTACATGAGCGGATTTCAAGAACTTCACAAAAGCCTGAGCATGGGCTTCAAAGTAAAACAACAGAGATAACATGGATTTCTTGGAGGGAGTATGCCCCAACTGTTCAACAATTTTATAGTTACTTTTCCGGATGATCTTTAATACTTCCTCCATTTCTTACTTGGAGGTATCTTTAGTGGTAACTTCTTTAGGTTCCCCAATCTGGGAAGACTCCGTCATCTGTTTTTTACCTTGAGTCTCAGTAGTTGACTCTGCAGCAGTAACATGAATTGGTGTAGCAATAGTCTTCAGAGAGATCTCCGGAGAAGAAATCCTTCCACTTCTAGTAACTTTACTGGTCCCAGCAATATTGTCAACGTCGGGATCAATAACTTCATCATCTTCACTTTTGACAACCAATGTTTCTTGCTTAACACCATGGTAGTAAATATCAGCTCCATAATTCCAGGGGATAGCCTTATCAGAGGAATATGAAATTGACCCGGGCGCAGTAATAATCAGAGGAGCAACTCTGTGTTCAGCCGTAATCTTCACGGGTCCATTGGAAGTGATCCTTACAGAAGTTCCGGAAATTACAGACAGGTCTTCAAGCTCCAAGTCTTGAAACAAATTCTCCATAGAAGGAATCTTCTCAATTAGAATTATATGGTTATCCATCATACGCTGAATACCTTCTTTCAGCAGTTTTCAGCCATTGGGTTGGGCTGCACAACAGTAGCATCTTTCAATGCAACCCGAAAATAAACCGGCTTACAACACATTCTTCTTAATAGTTATCAGGGGAGTAATCAAGTCACTTATAACGGAAACATAAGAAACATATTCGATAGCATTAATGCCCTTGTCGTGCTTAGGCATGGGTGCATTAATCACATTAGGAGTCTCGGGAGGATCAAACTCAATTTCCTTAACGTCAATCATGTTTTGAACCTTGTTTTTCAAAGCCTAACAATTATTTGTGTCATGTCCGGGAATATTGAAATGATAGGCACATCTTACATTAGGATTGTACCAAGGAGAGGAAGTGTTGGCATTCTGAGGAGGATCTCTCAATGTAATCAACTCTGCTTTCAAGAGATGTTGCAATTCCTGAGACAATGGCATGTTGATCTTGGTAAATTGTCTCCTGGGTGCATCGGACCTACGCTGATTGCCTTGTTGATGTTGTTGCACTGGTGTAGAATTAGAAATTAGGACTACCCCCACAAATTGGTTGCAGTCACTTCTACCATAACCCTTCTGGCCATACACAGCATTAGCTTCCTTTTTCCAGTTGAATGTCTTCTTTACAGTACTTGAAGACACAACCACCTGAATTTTTCCACTTCTGATTCAATCTTCTACATGTTCCCCTATTAATATCAGCTCGGTGAATCAAACTGAAGAGCTTTTGATCAGATGATTAAAGAAAGGACCTGTCAAAGTTCCCATAAACATGTCAACCAACTCCCAATCAGACAAAGGAGGTTAAACTCTTAATTCTAAATCTCTCCATTTTAGGCGTACTCTTTAAAGCCTTCGTTTGAGCCCATAGTCATACTCTGTAATTGCACAATG
The DNA here is from genome assembly GCA_948472305.1 of Vicia faba. Taxonomy (NCBI): domain Eukaryota; kingdom Viridiplantae; phylum Streptophyta; class Magnoliopsida; order Fabales; family Fabaceae; genus Vicia; species Vicia faba. The sequence goes on from OX451738.1 coordinate 126,941,794, forward strand.
GTTGGTGCAAGATCAACATTGTATTAGTATTTTTTGTAGAAAGCAACAACCAAATATTCCCAAGTACAAATATTGGTTCTTTCCAGTTGATAGAACCATTCCAACTGTGTCCTAGATAGGCTCTCTTGAAAGAAATGCACCCATAAATTCCTGTCGGCAGTGTGTGGTTGGATCTTCCGGACATAAGACCTCAAATGAAGCTTAGGACAAGAAAAATTGTCGTACTTTACAAAAGTAGGGACCTTGAATTTGTGAGGAATAAAAATTCCTGGGACTAAACCCAAGTCTTCATAATCCAATCTAGGCACTCTTTGGATCTCCATAGCGTTTAGACGATCTTCTAACTATTTATATTTTTCATCATCAAGAGGAAACTGTTCATCTGAAAAATCTTCTTCATCTTCATCAGAATATTGGCCAGAACCAAAGTTGCTTCCTTTCTCAGCCTTCACACTCTTACCATCTTCACCCTGGTTGTCATCTTCATTTGATGGAATATGACAGTATTGAGCTCGCTTGGGAGTACCTCTGAACCTTCTTCCCATGTTGAGAATGCTGATTGGTTTCCTTGTCTTTTTCTTCTTCTCTTTGGTGACGAGGTTCTTCAACTCTTCCTGCCCCTTGGCCAAGTTCATGAACATTTGTTGGAATTGAGTGTTCTGAGCCTAAAGATCTTTGACTGTTTATTCGAGAGCCATCTGTTACTAAAATAAACAACAAGAAGATGAGAAAACTTGTGTAAAATATACTTGTTATGTAATGAAATGCATGATATATAGATGCGAATGTGATGTTTTTTGAGGATCTTGCAGGGTAAAAGAGAGAATGAATCATGGTTGCAGCTTTGTCTGAAGAAATTTGTGTCTCCATCTTTAAATGTCCTTCTATAAAAATCAATCTCACCATGTCAAGTGGGTCCTAGTCTCTAACTCAAAAGAACGTGTTTTGATCTTTGACGATGTCTAGCTAGAGGAAAATAAATCTTCTTGCCCCCTTGTTAATAGTCCGACTTTAAGATAATCCTGCAACAAAGATTCCTAAGATCCTTGAAATTGTTAGTAAATGTCATGTCGGATATTATGATGTCATGATGCTATGTTTTATGTTTAAACAATAGCAAACACAAACAAATCACACAAGAGCCTTAGGTTTAAAGGCTTGCATAGGGTCCATAGGAAAGTACCCTTCTCTATTCAAGTCGAGTTGGCTCAACCTATTCTAAAATAGTAATCGGGTTCTAGGAATCTCATATCACATATCTTTCTCGAAGGTTTTATTTTAGTACAGCAACTTACTTTCCACTAAAACATCTCGCGAGTCGAATCTCAATGATTGTAGCATCGAGTATCAACTAACTCTGGACTGCACCAAAGCCGACTATCTTACTACCTTCTAATGGCCAAGATGGGTCAATTAAGGTTCAAAAAGTTAGTTAATGCTTATGACACCATGCGACAACCCAATGTTATCCTCGAGTGACTCAAGGAACATCAATACAAACCAAAGTGTCACACTAACATAGATGTGATCGGTGGGAATGAGAACTGACTGTTTTGGAATGCTGGTTCGCGTTTGCGTTTGTTTTTGCAAAATGTCACGGTAAGCAAGAGTCGCCACCATCTTTTATTTTATCCAACAAGGAAAGGACAAAAGCACAGAAAAATTCCTTTTCGAGATGTTTCTCGGGTTCGGGAGGTAGATTATAGAAAGGGAAGGTGTTAGCACCCTTTCTATCCGTGGTTATCCACGGGCTCTTAGGTACTTGCTCACAATGTTTTCAAAAGTTTGCTTTTCTTTGTGTTTGTGGGTTTTGAAAAGAGTTTTGTTTTTGAAGAGAGTGTAAGTGCGAAAAGTTTTGTTTTGTTTTAAAAGGAGCAAGTACTTAAGAACCTCTACCTACTCAAAAAGGAATTAAACTGTGCAAATGTCCTTTAGACAGTGCTATCCCACTATTGAGGAGTAGGTAGCACCGTCGTTGGAGTTTTCGGGTCAATTCGATTTAAGGGACGTGTGGTCACTAAAGGAATGTTAGGACACCTTAGTGGTAACCCTAATGTCTTAGATCATTTTTATCCGAGGCAACCGTTTCGAGGCAACTTTGATCTTTGGACAGGAGGGCGACCTCTAAAACTTCCCATACTCAATGACCACATTCTAGGTAACCAAGTGAAGTGTACCCTAAGAGTGGCATGTGCGAGTGTATTGTTTTTTAGTTTATATTATCTTTACATGTCATGGTGAGCTACTGTTGATTTTAAGTTAAGAGTTAATCTTGTCATGCATAGCCTAATTAGCATACATCTAAACAGTTAATATATGTACAGGAATTTAAAGTGTGGGAATTGTAAATCCTACACTATTACAAGGCTTCGGGGAGGGGGATTATTTACATGTCCAAAATTGGGGAATAAAGCAGTAAAGTGTAAAAGTCTTAACCAAGCTATCACAAACCAGTAGGCAGTTATAATAAAATAAATGCGCGCGAATCTAAAAATAACCTCTAAAAATCCTAAGAATAAAATCTTTTTGTTGTTTTATTTTATTTGGGGAAAATGATCTAAATCTACTTAATTTTAGTTTTGTAAAAATGTTAAGATAATTAAAAGATTAATTGACAAAGTTAATTTAATAGAAAAAACTAGCCTAATGTTTTTGTGATTTTTTTATTTATTTTAATGTTAATTAAAAAGATAAAAAGATGTCAATGAAAACAAAAATAAAATACAAGGGGGATCCTTCGATCCAGGGAAAAAAGGAGCTTAGAGCCAAGGAGGGAATGGAAGCTTCGATCCAAACAGGGTCATGGTCCTTTCGATTGGGCCAGAAAGTGGTCATGAACAGCCTTCTATCCAGGGAAGGGGATTTCCCTTCGATCCTGGGAAAAATGCCTTCTTCGATCCAGGAGGACTATGGGAAGCTTCGATCCAGAGAAGGTGTCTCCTTCGATCTGGGATGCTATACCTGCAAAAGTATGTTAGCAAAATAAAACTCAGGGCCTGGTATCGAACCCTAGGCCCTTCGATCCTGCGTGCGCTGAGTCTTTTCAGGCTAAATCTGCAGCAAATGTTAGCAAACGAAGAACATGACCTGGGGCCAAACCCAAGCCCTTGAATTCTGTCTAGGATGGTGTTGTACCCCAAAATTTTCCGTCCTATATTCTTCAAAGTTTTGACAAACATCATCTCAATTTGCTCAAGACTTCTCAAGGGTTGCACAGTCCAAACATCCTCCTAAGCCAGTCAAAATTAGGGTTTTGGTTCTTGCAAGGAAGTTGGGGTTTTCAGTGGTCCAATCAAGTCTCATGGGCCTACATACATTGTCAAGCATCTACATGCCAAGCTTCAAGGTTCAGAGCATCAAGTTGCACAGTCAAAAAGCCTATTTGCTCAACAGTCAACTGCAGGGGTAAAATGGTCATTTTAAAGTCAAAAGTCAGAATTTTTGGCCAACATCTTGTTTTGAGCTCACAATCATCATTTGATCAAGTCTTGATCATGATTCCACAAGCATGGCTCAAAAATCATCAAAGATGCAAAAGTTGCTATTTTTGGACAGTTGAAAAGTCAACTGTAACTTGACCAAGGCATAACTTTTTCATGGTTCATCAGAAAAATCCCATCCAATGCTTATTTTGAAGGGGATGACATTTCCTACAACTCATCTTCACATTCCAAGTCCAAGAAATGCTCTCACAAAAAGTTATCAATTTCTACATTATAGGTCAATTTCAAAAGTCAACAAAAAGGCATTTTAAGTCAAAGATCATAACTTGAGATTGGTAAATCCAAATGACATGGGACCAAAGGCATTGGTTAAGGGACTTCAAGACCTTTCCAAAATGTCCAAGAACATGTTCATATGATCAAGATTGAGCAAGATATGCATTGGAGAATTTGGGAAATTTTTGGGATTTTGCAAAAGTCAACTTTGCCTAAAACATCTTGTTTTTGCTAATGGGCCTCAAATTCCTTCTTGAAACTTTGTACAAAGCCTATGCACGACCCATTGAGATTAAATTTATTTATTTTCTTATTTTTATTAATTATTTGGATTTTTAATTGATTATTAATTCTTTTAATTCATTTAAATGTAGGAAAATACCAAGATATGTTTTTTCAAATCTTTTGTGAAGCAAATACACTCAGGGCAAGCTGGAAATTTCGTGCATCCATCAAAGAGACAAAAATCTCCATGTTTGGCAAGTTTTGTCAATCAAAAAGATTGAAAATTATGTGATTGGAAATCAAATATTGAAAACATTATTCCATGGATTCTTGGACAAAGTTTTACCCTAATTCCATCCTACTACATATACTGAAGTGAACCCTAATGCCTGCAACGAAAAAGCTGCTGTCAAAAGCCATAAGCCACTTCCAAAACTTGAAGAAAAATTTGAAAATTGAATTCAACCTTCCAGGCCAATTCAAAGCCCTTTCTTGATTCCAATACCTTGCTGGGACATTCAGGAACGCATTGCAATCAAAATCAAGTGTTAACACTCAAGGAATCCTAAGAACAGTCGTACGGTTTGCCCATTCCTTTTCATAATCGTAACTCATGATTTGTGCATAATTAACATGTTCTAACCCTTGTTTTGCATTGCTTGAGTTCATACAAAGCTTTTGGGATAGGTTAATTGGACTGAAATGCCTTGAAACGGAAATCACCATTAATGGATTCTAGGGTTTCCAAGCTCTTAAATTGGGGGTTTGCTCTATAGGAAAAATTGGACCTTGAGACACATATGGTTGAATTCGTCAAGGCCAGACGAATCCAACCCAACCCTCGCGAACAATTTCTAATCATCACACGCCTGTTCGCTATTTTTGGTCATGCCATATTGTGGGGGTTAAAAACCCCCGTTATTTGATTTCTTTTTTTCAGGTTTCAGGATGAAGACGAAGGACGTGTTGGCGTGCTACTGGATAATTCAAATGGCGCGCGCAATTTTGTTTTCTCTCTCCAGCATATGATTGTTTTTTATATTTTTTTAATTGTTAATATTATATCAGATGCAGCATGATGGCCTAGTGGTCAGTGAGGTGGACGTTCATCATTGGGACCTGGGTTCGATTCCCAGGTCCCCCAAGCCTTTGTTTCTATTTTTTCCCTTAACATATTCCTATGCAGGCTATTCAATGCATTCCACCATAAACCTCCAGTGGTCCAAGCGCCAAGTGGCCATAGCATCAATCTATTGGTTCAGATGGAAGGACCATGGTACTCCTTAGTCAATGCGTACCTGGACGATTCCCAAAGTCAAAGCAGGCTTATGAAGCAAATGGGCCAGTAATTTCTTCACACCTCCTATTTGGGTCCATCAACTCCCCCTGGTTTCTATTTATTTTTTATTTTCTTTCTTTTATTTTCTTTTAATTATAATTATTATTATTATTATTATTATTATTATTATTAACTAACAAATTAATTTTTATAATAAATTCATATAATCAAAAGATGTAAATATTTTCATTATTTATTATTTTTACTATTATTTATTATTTTTGTAGATAAAATGTAAATTAATTAACTTAGTTTAATTAGAATAATTTTAATCTTTTTTCACAATAAATAAAATTAGTTTAGAATTAGGGTTTTGTTTACTAACTTTTTAATTCCTTTTATTTTATTTTTATTAAAAAAACATAAAACACAAAAAAAACTTTTCTTTTAATTAATTAATTAATTAGGTTTAGGTTTAATATTTGATTAATTGCAAAAAAGGACAAACTACTTTCTTTATTTCTCAAAAGGGTCAAAATCCTAAGGACGTCCCGATTCGATTGCTTCGCGCTTTAATTTATTTTTACCATATTATTGTACTTGCTTCCGGAATGTAATAACTTTAATTAGGACTTTATTTATTTATTGCTTTATTTTACTTTCCGCAATTTAAATTAAAGGGTTTGTTTTTGGCGATGTAAATACCCGACGCCTTGTAATAGTTTAGATTTAACTTCCGCAATTTAAATTCCGCAACTATTAACTGTTAGATGTATGATAATTAGGCTATGCATGACAAGACTTATCTCTGAAATTAAAATCAACCCGTAGCTCACCATAACATGTGCAAAGATAATTTAAACTGAATCCTGACACACGTGCACATGCCACTCCTAGGGTACGCCTCACTTGGTTGCCTCGAGGTGGTCGTCAAGTATAGGGTGTTTTAGAGGTCGCCCTCCTGTCTAAAGATCCAATTGCCTCGAAACGGTTGCCTCGGATAAAAAGGATCTAGGACATTAGGGTTACCGCTAAGGTGTCCTACCATTGCTTTGGTGACCACATTGTCCCTTAATCGAATTGACCCGCACCTCCAACGACGGTGCTACCTACCTCTCAATGGTGGGATAGCACTATCTAAAGGACTCTTACACAGCCTAATTCCTTAGAGTAGGTAGATTCTCCTGGGTACTTGCTCTTTCAAACAAACAAAACAACTTTTCGCACCTACACTTTTAAAAAGTTTTCAAACAAATATTTCATACACTCTTGAGGACAGATACAAGAGTTACTTAGAAATTTTTCAAACGAAACTTTTTCAAAACCCACGCACACTTGAAAAGCAAACAAATTTTGAAAACATAAGAGCAAGTACCTAAGAGCCCGTGGATAACCACGGATAGAAAGGGTGCTAACACCTTCCCTTTCTATAAATCTACCTCCCGAACCGAGAAACATTCTCAAAGAAGGAATTTTGCTGTGCTTTTGTCCTTTCCATGTTGGAGAACATAAAATACGGTGGCGACTCTTGCTTACCGCGACATTTCGCGAACCAGCTTAAAAAACAGTCAGTTCTACTTCCACCGATCACAGAACTGGCGACTCTGCTAGGGACTTAAAAGTGAGGTGTACCTTAGGATTAGACCACTCTTATGTTTTCAATTGTATGTCTTGTTTGCTTTATATTTGTGGGCTTTGCATCGGAGTTTCATAGATCCTAACCCGGATCTAGGGGAATACCCTTTAGGTAGCATAAGCTGTGAGGGACCTGTCCGGCGTAGACCGACACGGGTGAAGCAGTGGCTACGTTGGTGTGACACCTTGGTCTGTACCGATATCCCCTGTGTCGCAACGAGGAGAATATGGGTCTTCTGAGGAGTCATTAAGCACCAACCGACCTTAGAACCTTAAATTGACCCAACTTGGCCATAGAATAATAGCAGTATGCTACACTCATTGAGGCTAAACTCCTGCGATGGTTCTGGCTGCAAGAAAAGATTACGATGCTGGAGTTATGACCGATTGAGGGTGGTCGATGATATTGAGATCCTCTAGAACCCGGTTACTTTTGATAGGACAGGTCTTAACCAACGAAACTGAAAGAGGGTAGTACCTAAACTTCATGCTGGCCTAAACTCTAAGGGCTGTCTTGTGTGACTTGTGTGCCTTATCATGTGTGACTTATGTGAATATTTGTGGTGTGCTTTATCATAACATCATACCATCATACCATTGCATGCACCCTGCATAAGGAACTAACCCATTTCAAGGATCTCAAGGGTTTGTGATGCAGGCCATGATGAACCAAATGTCTAGCAAGGGGAAAAAGGGATTTATTTTCCTCTAGCCAAAGTTGTTTGGAGATCAAAGCACGATAACTTGAGTCAGGGGCTATAACCCACTCGATATGGTGAGCCTTGACTCTTGAAGAAGGACTCTCAACAACATGAAGTTCCTTCAATCAAGCTACCGTATTCAACTTCTAACCAGTTTCTCTGTTTACCCCGCGAGATCCTTGAAAACATTGCATACATATCTCACGCATATCATTGCATTACAGGTACCCTTTTGACAGGTCACTTATCTTCTTCACTGTTTATTTCAGCTATCATCATGAATCCTAAACCTACTACCGAACAAGCTATCAAGGCCCTCCAGGCCCATAATGCCCAGTTCCAGGAGTTGGTTATGAGCCTAGCCCAGGGTCAACAGGACTTGAAAGCTCTGATGCTGAAAGAGAGGAAGAAGAAGAAGAGGAATGTGCTGTTCAACCTTAGACGCAGATCTGGGAATGGATTACAGAATGAGGCTGAGCTGACTACCTCATTTGTGGGCAAGGACAGTCCACAAGAGAGAAGGGTTCCTAGTCCCTTGGTCTCCGACAACGAGACAGATTTCAATGATGAACAGTACCCTCCTGCTGAGGATAGGTACAAACAACTGGAAGACCGGTTAAGCGCTATGGAGATACAAAAGGTACCCGGTCTGGACTTCAAAGATCTAGGTATATCTTCTGGGGTGGTGATCCCACACAAATTTAAGGCTCCTGCTTTTGCAAAGTACGACGGAGCTTCCTGTCCTAAGCTACATCTCAGATCATATGTAAGGAAGATCCAACCTTACACTGCTGACAAGAATTTATGGATCCATTTCTTCCAGGAAAGTCTTTCAGGGACTCAACTCGAATGGTTCTATCAGCTGGATAGAGCCAGTATTCGTAACTGGGAGGACTTGGCTACTGCATTCTACAAGCAGTATCAGTACAATTCCGACCTCGCTCCTACGCGTACCAAACTCCAGGGTATGTCACTAGGGACGGGTGAAGGATTCAAGGAATATGCACAAAAGTGGAGAGACCTTGCTGGAAGGGTGCAACCACCTCTGACCGACCGTGAGCTCGTTGATATGTTTTTGGGGACCCTGTCTGGTCCATTCTTCCACCATCTGATTGGGAATTCTTCTGCTGGGTTTACAGATTTGATCTTGACCGGGGAGAGGATTGAAGCTGGTATCAAGGCTGGAAAGATTCAAGAAGCCGCACCTTCTGACATTCAGAAAAAGCCTTACCATGGAAAAAAGGAGTCCAATGCTGTGCATGGTAAAAAGAGTCGTCATGACCAACAGGTAGGGGAAACCCAGATCTCCAATCCTATGCCTGCTCAGCAAAGACAGGGGCAGCAACGCAAGGAGGTCGCACCCAAAAGACAGTTCACCAAGATCAACATGTCACTGGATCAAGCGCTACAGCAAATGTTGAAGGCAGGGCTGATTACCTTAAGGGCTCCTCTCCGGAATCCAAACACTTCCGCTCCTAACTATCATCCCAACGAAAGGTGCGCATACCACTCTGATAGCCCGGGGCATACTACGGACAACTGTTGGGCTCTGAAGAACAAGGTCCAAGACATGATTGATGCCAAGGAAGTCCAGTTTGAAGCACCAGAGACTCCAAACATAATCACTGCTCCTTTGCCAAATCATTGAAGGCTTTTGTTTTATTTGAATTTCCGAGTTGTATTTTTCTTTGCTTATACAAACAATTAATGTCATAGCAAACTTGTTTATTCCATTAATGCATCGCATATGTCTGTTTGAATTAATCTATTCGTATTCATTATATTCAAAATTGCTTTCATTTCTCTGTGATGTTCAACTCTCGATTGATAATTCTAAGCCTCTTGAGGGAGGATGACGAAAACGATACCACGACATTTACGGTATGCTTTTGAACAGACCCCGCTGATGAGGTACATGCATTGTTTCAATTCCTAAACACTGGAGTTATAAGGATGATAATCCCTTGTCAACCCCTTCGAGCCAAAGAAGTATGAGTTTTTCTTTTCACAAAAAAATTAAACCCTTAATCATAACCCGGGGCAGGGTAGTTCTCTCAGTTGATCCAAGTGCACAGCGAATAGCATCAAAGAAAGTCCTTACGAGACAAAAAGACAGTGATGGTTCCGAATAATTATAAAGACAGGCAGTCATTATCTCTCAGAAATGAAAGCCAATGAGTCAAAACCTATGAAGGATACTTACAAAAACTGGGGCAATAAGAATTGTCCGAACGGTACAAACTGCTCTGTCCTCCAGGTACAAGGTAAGTTCAGCTGAAGAACGCAACCAAGATACCTTCACTCCCCGAGAGTAAGACAAGATTCAACAATGCTCACCCTAAGCATAGTTGGTCTCCCGTCAGCCCTAACTAGGCACAATATCTCCAGCAAGTCAACGATACTCTCCCCAAGCAAAGTTAGTCTACTGTCAGCCTTAAGGAAGTTGGATATCCTCAGAAGATCTCAACATTCCCCAGCAGGGTATACAAATATTCCTCAACAAGCATCCCCGACAGTCTTAATATAAGATTGTTCCCTGGTGGAATACAGACACCCCAGTGCAGTCCAAAGTTTCCCCAGGAGAGTTGAATCATCCTCCCCAGTAGATTCTGGAAGCTTATCCCCAGTAGATTCTGAAAGCTTATCCCCAGTAGATTCTGGAAGCTTATCACCTGCAGAGTACTTGCATCTCTCCCCGACCATATTCAGAGGTTGTCCCCCACCAGAGCTTATAACTGGGTTATCCTCAGCTAATTGCAACGGAAAGATCGTCCTCGGCGAAGTTCTTCCTATCCCCAGCGGAGTTCATCAATTTCACCACAAAACTCATCAATGGTATCCCCAGCGGAGTTATCATAAAACCTCAGCGAAGTAACTCTTCCCACAGAGTAATCTCTTCAAGTTTATTCCCCAACAGAGTCATCTTCTCCTACCGGTTTATTCTTGCAATCATCGTCCCCAGCGGAAATGAAGAACCCTACTCTTCAACGTCAGCCCAGGATTCAACAAGCTCCCGGCATTCGTCAAGGATTTATTTTCCTAGACGAAAATACATTCATAGACATTTCACATTTTATACATCCTGCTTACATACATGATAAAGTACATACAACACTATCTCATTTTTGAACATCATGACATCATGCATTTCATACATCATGACATTGCATACAACTGATGTTTTGCCTTTTCAGGAAAAAGGTCAATCCAAAGATGATTACTATCAACTGTCGTAATTCCAGATTCGATTCCCGTATCTAGCCAGGGCATATCTGTGAGAGACTGATTGTAGATTCGATACCTGTATCCAGCCAGGGCATGTCTGCATGAAGAGTTTAGAGATTCGATACCTGTATCCAGCCAGGGCATATCTGTAGACGACCAGTTCCAAATTTGATTCCTGTATCTAGCCAGGGCATATCTGTGAGCGATTGATTATGGATTCGATACCTGTATCTAGCCAGGGCATATCTACATTAAAGAGATCTCGGAGATAGCTTAGAGATGCTCCAGATATGGATGCTGTTCTTTTGCTTATTCAGAGTTGCTTTTCAGAAATGGCCTAGAGATGCTCCAGATATGGATGCTATTCTTTTGCTTATTCAGATTTTCTCTTCAGAGATAGCTTGGAAATGCTCCTGATATGGATGCTATTCTTTTGCTTATTCAAGAGTTTCCTTTCAGATATAGCTGGGAAATGCTCCAGATATGGATGTTGTTCTTTTGCTTATCCAGATTCCCTCTCAGAGATAGCATAGAGATACTCCTGACCCGGATGCTATTCTTTTGCTTATTCAGATTTTCTCTTCAGAGATAGCTTGGAAATGCTCCTGATAGGGATGCTATTCTGTTGCTTATTCAGAGTTTCTATTCAGAGATAGCTTAGAGATGCTCCCGACGCGGATGATATTCTATTGCTTATTCAGATTCCCTTTCAGAGATAGCTTAGAGATGCTCCCGACGCGGATGATATTCTATTGCTTATTCAGATTCCCTTTCAGAGATAGCTTAGAGATGCTCCCGACGCGGATGATATTCTATTGCTTATTCAGAGTTCCTTTCAAACATAGCTTAGAGATGCTCCAGACCCGGATGCTATTCTACTTCTTATTCAGATTCAAACTTCTAAAGACAACTTAGATATGCTCCAGACCTGGAGGCTATTCTATTGTTTAGTCCAGATTCATTCAAAAGACATTCCAGATACGATCCAGGTTCGGAAGACATTTTGTCACTCACCCAGATACAGTATGTATATACCCCAGACGCGGAGGTCATTCTACTATTTATTCAGACGCCAGCAATTAGATGTAGACTAGATATGCTCCAGACACGGAAGCTATTCTATTTCTTATTCAGATTCAACTATCCATTACACTTCCAAATGGCATCTATAAGCCCATTCCCGACAAGGTTCTGTCACATCTCTAGATGGCATCTATAAGCCCGTCCTCCTATCCATCATCTCTCCAAATGGCATCTGTAAGCCCATTCCCGACATCACACCACTGATATTCTACTATGTGAGTGCAAATTTCTGGGCACTCTAGTGTTCAATCATCTTCCACCTTCGGATCACGAAAGGCACGCAAGCCAATCTACATCCTCAGGTCTAAGAAGATTGAACAGGGGCAACTGTTGTACCCCAAAATTTGCCCTCCCATATTCTTCAAAGTTTTGACAAACATCATCTCAATTTGCTCAAGACTTCTCAAGGGTTGCACAATCCAAACATCCTCCTAAGCCAGTCAAAATTAGGGTTTTGGTTCTTGCAAGGAAGTTGGGGTTTTCAGTGGTCCAATCAAGTCTCATGGGCCTACATACATTTTCAAGCATCTACATGCCAAGCTTCAAGGTTCACAGCATCAAGTTGCACAATCAAAAAGCCTATTTGCTCAACAGTCAACTGCAGGGGTAAAATGGTCATTTTGCAGTCAAAAGTCAGAATTTTTGGCCAACATATTGTTTTGAGCTCACAATCATCATTTGATCAAGTCTTGATCATGATTCCATAAGCATGGCTCAAAAATCATCAAAGATGCAAAAGTTGATATTTTTGGACAGCTAAAAAGTCAACTGTAACTTGACCAAGGCATAACTTTTTCATGGTTCATCAGAAAAATCCCATCCAATGCTCATTTTTAAGGGGATGACATTTCCTACAACTCATCTTCACATTCCAAGTCCAAGAAATGCTCTCACAAAAAGTTATCAATTTCTACATTATTGGTCAATTTCAAAAGTCAACAAAAAGGCATTTTAAGTCAAAGACCATAACTTGAGATTGGTAAATCCAAATGACATGGGACCAAAGGCATTGGTTAGGGGACTTCAAGACCTTTCCAAAATGTCCAAGAACATGTTCATATGATCAAGATTGAGCAAGATATGCATTGGAGAAGTTGGGAAATTTTTGGGAATTTGCGAAAGTCAACTTTGCCTAAAACACCTTGTTTTTGCTAATGGGCCTCAAATTCCTTCTTGAAACTTTGTCCAAAGCCTATGCACGACCCATTGAGATTAAATTGATTTATTTTCTTATTTTTATTAATTATTTGGATTTTTAATTGATTATTAATTCATTTAATTCATTTAAATGTAGGAAAATACCAAGATATGTTTTTTCAAATCTTTTGTGAAGCAAATACACTCAGGGCAAGCTGGAAATTTCGTGCATCCATCAAAGAGACAAAAATCTCCATGTTTGGCAAGTTTTGTCAATCAAAAAGATTGAAAATTATGTGATTGGAAATCAAATATTGAAAACATTATTCCATGGATTCTTGGACAAAGTTTTACCCTAATTCCATCCTACTACATATACTGAAGTGAACCCTAATGCCTGCAACGAAAAAGCTGCTGTCAAAAGCCATAAGCCAATTCCAAAACTTGAAGAAAAATTTGAAAACTGAATTCAACCTTTCAGGCCAATTCAAAGCCCTTTCTTGATTCCAATACCTTGCTGGGACATTCAGGAACGCATTGCAATCAAAATCAAGTGTTAACACTCAAGGAATCCTAAGAACAGTCGTACGGTTTTCCCATTCTTTTTCATAATCGTAACTCATGATTTGTGCATAATTAACATGTTCTAACCCTTGTTTTGCATTGCTTGAGTTCATACAAAGCTTTTGGTATAGGTTAATTGGACTGAAATGCCTTGAAACGGAAATCACCATTAATGGATTCTAGGGTTTCCAAGCTCTTAAATTGGGGGTTTGCTCTATAGGAAAAATTGGACCTTGAGACGCATATGGTTGAATTCGTCAAGGCCAGACGAATCCAACCCAACCCTCGCGAACAATTTCTGATCATCACACGCCTGTTCGCTATTTTTAGTCATGCCATATTGTGGGGGTTAAAAACCCCCGTTATTTGATTTCTTTTTTTCAGGTTTCAGGATGAAGACGAAGGACGTGTTGGCATGCTACTGGATAATTCAAATGGCGCGCGCAATTTTGTTTTCTCTCTCCAGCATATGATTGTTTTTTATATTTTTTTAATATTATATCAGATGCAGCATGATGGCCTAGTGGTCAGTGAGGTGGACGTTCATCATTGGGACCTGGGTTCGATTCCCAGGTCCCCCAAGCCTTTGTTTCTATTTTTTCCCTTAACATATTCCTATGCAGGCTATTCAATGCATTCCACCATAAACCTCCAGTGGTCCAAGCGCCAAGTGGCCATAGCATCAATCTATTGGTTCAGATGGAAGGACCATGGTACTCCTTAGTCAATGCGTACCTGGACGATTCCCAAAGTCAAAGCAGGCTTATGAAGCAAATGGGCCAGCAATTTCTTCACACCTCCTATTTGGGTCCATCAACCCCCCCTGGTTTCTATTTCTTTTTTATTTTCTTTCTTTTATTTTCTTTTAATTATAATTATTATTATTATTATTAACTAACAAATTAATTTTTATAATAAATTCATATAATCAAAAGATGTAAATATTTTCATTATTTATTATTTTTACTATTATTTATTATTTTTGTAGATAAAATGTAAATTAATTAACTTAGTTTAATTAGAATAATTTTAATCTTTTTTCACAATAAATAAAATTAGTTTAGAATTAGGGTTTTGTTTACTAACTTTTTAATTCCTTTTATTTTATTTTTATTAAAAAAACATAAAACACAAAAAAAACTTTTCTTTTAATTAATTAATTAATTAGGTTTAGGTTTAATATTTGATTAATTGCAAAAAAGGACAAACTACTTTCTTTATTTCTCAAAAGGGTCAAAACCCTAAGGACGTCCCGATTCGATTCCTTCGCGCTTTAATTTATTTTTACCTTATTATTGTACTTGCTTCCGGAATGTAATAACTTTAATTAGGACTTTATTTATTTATTGCTTTATTTTACTTTCCGCAATTTAAATTAAAGGATTGTTTTTGGCGATGTAAATACCCGACGCCTTGTAATAGTTTAGATTTAACTTCCGCAATTTAAATTCTGCAACTATTAACTGTTAGATGTATGATAATTAGGCTATGCATGACAAGACTTATCTCTGAAATTAAAATCAACCCGTAGCTCACCATAACATGTGCAAAGATAATTTAAACTGAATCCTGACACACGTGCACATGCCACTCCTAGGGTACGCCTCACTTGGTTTCCTCGAGGTGGTCGTCAAGTATAGGGTGTTTTAGAGGTTGCCCTCCTGTCTAAAGATCCAGTTGCCTCGAAACGGTTTCCCCAAATAAAAAGGATCTAGGACATTAGGGTTACCGCTAAGGTGTCCTACCATTGCTTTGGTGACCACATTGTCCCTTAATCGAATTGACCCGCACCTCCAACGACGGTGCTACCTACCTCTCAATGGTGGGATAGCACTATCTAAAGGACTCTTACACAGCCTAATTCCTTAGAGTAGGTAGATTCTCCTGGGTACTTGCTCTTTCAAACAAACAAAACAACTTTTCGCACCTACACTTTCAAAAAGTTTTCAAACAAATATTTCATACACTCTTGAGGACAGATACAAGAGTTACTTAGAAATTTTTCAAACGAAACATTTTCAAAACCCACGCACACTTGAAAAGAAACAAATTTTGAAAACATAAGAGCAAGTACCTAAGAGCCCGTGGATAACCACGGATAGAAAGGGTGCTAACACCTTCCCTTTCTATAAATCTACCTCCCGAACCGAGAAACATTCTCAAAGAAGGAATTTTGCTGTGCTTTTGTCCTTTCCATGTTGGAGAACATAAAAGACGACGGCGACTCTTGCTTACCGCGACATTTCGTGAACCAGCTTAAAAAACAGTCAGTTCTATTTCCACCGATTACAGATGGCAAATCGAATGGGATAGAAAATATGGAGGTGTTATGCAAAATGAAAAGTTTTGACAATTTACCCTCTCTTACAGCAGATTGAATCTTCGATTTGGGTACTGGCTGGATGGGAGCACTTTCAATCTGGGATTTCTGGGCGTGGATACTTTTGTTGAAGGGTTGCTTTGGCATGGATCACTTCTGAAAATGTTGACAACCTGTGGTGGGCAGCGTATCTCCAAATTCCCCTGTTTCTTTTTCTCTTTTTTTTTCTCTGTGTTTTTTTTTTGGCCTGTTCGTGTCCTTTACTATAATTTTTGTAATGTTTTTGTTCCACCCCCTTGCACTGTATGCTGGCCTTTGTATTTATAGGAGTGTGGGGGTCTAGTAACGGCAAGAGACAACCCATTAAACAGGCCTTTAAAGCCATGAGACAAGAATCAGACACATTAAAAGTTTTCCTTTTTTGAAATATGCATGTCTCTTATGAATCTTGAATGAACCTGGACACTTTTGAATTTCGAATGCATTCAGGCCCTGCTCTTCGATTGGTCCTGATTTGAAAAGAATCCCTCTGGTCGAATCAGCTCTTTAGGAACAGAAAAGGCAAGAATCTGGCCTTTAACTCAGGAATTAAATCCATAATCAGCATTTAATTATTTCTATATTTGCAAGGGAAATACGCCATTTTCTCATGTTCAGTGTACCTGGACATGTTTTTTGAGTGCCCTCTTGATGGCTTTGTTAACAGGCCAGTCGAAAGGCTTTTTTAACAGGCCAATCGAAAGGTGTTGTTCATGCTAATCGAAGGACATGGTTAACATGCCTGTCGAAGCTGCCTTGACACAATGCTAAATCGAAGGATCCCTTGGCATGCCAATCGAAGGCCTTGACATAATGCCAATCGAAGTGCTTGTCCATGCTAATCAAAATGCTCCTTCAGAATACCAATCGAAGGGTCTTTCAGAATGCCAATCGAAATGTCTTTCAGAATGCCAATCGAAGTTCTTGTCCTTGCCAATCGAAATGCTCCTTCAGAATACTAATCGAAGGGTCTTTCAGAATGCTAATCGAAATGTCTTTCAGAATGCCAATCGAAGGCCTTAACATAATGCCAATCGAAGTGCTCGTCCATAATGCCAATCGAAGTGCTTGTCCATGCCAATCGAAAGGCTCCTTCAGAATACCAATCGAAGGGTCTTTCAGAATGCCAATCGAAATGTACTTAAAGCACCACTTAAAAAATTTCTTTTTCCTTAGCCAAGGGTTTGTGATCAACCATGCAGGGGGAAGACTTTGGAAAACATGAGAGGGCAAATTTTGGGGTACAACAGTTGCCCCTGTTCAATTTTCTTAAACCTGAGGATATAGATTGGCTTTCGAGCCTTTCGTGATCCGAAGGTAGAAGATAATTCAACACTAGAGTGCCCAGAAATTTGCACTCGCATGGTGTAGTATCAGCATTGTGATGTCGGGAATAGGCTTACAGATTCCATTTGGAGAGATGATGGATAGTTGTTGGAGATGGGCTTAAAGATGCCATCCAGAAATGATTGCTGGACTGTATTTGAATGAGTGACAGAATTACATCCGAATCTGGATCGTATCTGGACTGTTATTTGAAGGTCTTTGATTGCGTGTCATTAACTGGAAGAAATAAATCTAACCAGAGGAGGTCTTTTTTTATAATGATGTGTGATGAAGGAATCTGAGACGATTGCTACTCCAAACAGATGATGAAGGAATCTTGGACGATTACTACATCAGCAGGATGATGAAGGAATCTTGGACGATTACTACCTCAGCAGGATGATGAAGGAATCTTGGACGATTACTACAACAACAGGATGATGAAGGAATCTTGGACGATTACTACCTCAGCAGGATGATGAAGGAATCTTGGATGACTTCTACCTCAGCAGGATGATGAAGGAATCTTGGACGATTACTACCTCAACAGGATGATGAAGGAATCTTGGATGATTACTACCTCAGCAGGATGATGAAGGAATCTTGGATGATTACTACCTCAGCAGGATGATGAAGGAATCTTGGATGACTTCTACCTCAGCAGGATGATGAAGGAATCTTGGACGATTACTACCTCAGCAGGATGATGAAGGAATCTAGGACGATTACTACCTCAGTAGGATGGTGAAGGAATCTTGGATGACTTCTACCTCAGCAGGATGATGAAGGAATCTTGGATGACTTCTACCTCATCAGGATGATGAAGGAATCTTAGATGACTTCTACCTCAGCAGGATGATGAAGGAATCTTGGGCGACTTCTACCTCAGCAGGATGATAAAGGAATCTTGGATGATTACTACCTCAGCAGGATGATGAAGGAATCTTGGATGATTACTACCTCAACAGGATGATGAAGGAATCTTGGACGATTACTACCTCAGCAGGATGATGAAGGAATCTTGGACGATTACTACCTCAGCAGGATGGTGAAGGAATCTTGGATGACTTCTACCTCAGCAAGATGATGAAGGAATCTTGGATGACTTCTACCTCAGCAGGATGATGAAGGAATCTTGGATGACTTTTACCTCAGCAGGATGATGAAGGAATCTTGGGCGACTTCTACCTCAGCAGGATGATGAAGGAATCTTGGACGATTACTACCTCAGCAGGATGATGAAGGAATCTTGGATGATTACTACCTCAGCAGGATGATGAAGGAATCTTGGACGATTACTACCTCAGCAGGATGATGAAGGAATCTTGGATGATTACTGAATCTTGGACGATTACTACCTCAACAGGAATGGTGAAGGAATCTTGGACGATTACTACCTTAGCAGGATGGTGAAGGAATCTTGGACGATTACTACCTCAGCAGGAATGGTGAAGGAATCTTGGACGATTACTACCTCAGCAGGAATGGTGAAGGAATCTTGGACGATTACTACCTCAGCAGGATGGTGAAGGAATCTTGGACAAGTACTACCTCAGCAGGTAATGACTTTTATCTGTCGATCGATCTTTCCTGAAAAGGTAAAGAGTGAGTTGTATGCAATGTCATGATGTGTGCATTGTGTAATGATGTTCTCAAAATAAATGAGATTTATGTTATATGTATTTTGTATGCATATGCTATGAATGTTATTGAAATGTAATTTTGTCTTGGAGAATAAATTCTTGACAAGTGTTGGGGAGTTATTAAATCCTGGACTACTGTTGAAGAGTAGGTATGTCTTTAAACTTTGCTTAGAATGTTTCCACTGAGGATCCTTGTTTTGTTGAGGAGAACTCTGTTGGGGGAAAGTTGTGAAACTCTGTGGAGAGTATTGATTCACTCTTGGGGAACAAGTTCAGAAGTCTCGGTTGTCCGTTGCTCTACTGGGGATTCAAATTTAAACTGACATCTGGTCGGGTCCAGGTTTCACAGTAACTTGTTGGGGATTGTAGAGTAGTCTACTGGGGAAGAGGAGTTGTGGTCCTTTAATTTGTAGTAGTCAGAGAGGAAAACTCAAGCTGGGGAATCCTGGTGTTGTTGGGGAAATAAACCCTGTCGTCAGTCCGCTAGAGAGGTGACATCTTCGTTGGGGGAAGTCCTCGAGGATTCTTGAGGTTGATTCAGCTGGGGAAAGGTTTTCAGAGATTAAACCCTTGCTGGGATGTTATCCTATGAGAAGGATTTTTGGGAGATTGGTCATTGCCCCTAGTAGCAAGTGTTTGTGACATTGCCAGAAAATGTTTAATTGTACGTAACCCTTCATTGAGATTGATGTTCAATGCCCCAAGTGACGGAGATGGAGACTTGCCCCTGGTTACTCTGCACTTCTTCAGAGATTTCTTGAAATCTTGACTGGACTGCCCCAGGTGTGCTGGATAGTGACATGTCAAGTCCCCTTGTTGATAGGAAATTTGTCAATGGAAGTGTCATCCTTTTTGAAGTGATTTTGTTCACTGAGAGGACTTTTGTTAACTGGATATTCATTGTGTGAATTTCTCCGCTGTCAAACAAATATCCAAATGCAAACAGTGATATTCAAATAATGCAAAGTTTATGCTTGTCTCGAAGTTTTGAAAAATGCGTTTTTTAGCAGAAAACTTTTTGTAAGACAAATTCAACACAAGATTTAGGGCAAAGCCTTACAGGAGTCAGGATACCTTTTGTAACAGTATGCTTTCGAACTAACCCATGCTTCAGTTAGGACTTTTGAAGGGTTGTAACGTGGCTTGGTTCACGGTTTAAGAAACAAAGGATAAAGGCTCAAAGTATATTTGTACCCACCCGCTCTTCGTGATGTTCATCAATCCTAAACTCAGTTAATTGTACGTCGAACTCTATTCGAATTTGGAACGACGTTTTGGTGATGGATCACACAAGTTGGATTTTTGAAGGCAGTCATCATTTTTTTTGCAACATTTTTCATGTTGTCGAGGATTTGTAATGACCTCGTTCTTTTGATTTATTATCCCTAATTTTTGCCTGACTGTTTCTGTTTTCGAGATTACAGTCAGCGGGATGCCCCAGCTTTCTTAAGCCTCCTTTATAGGTTTCGGCTCAGTGGGCTTTTCTCTTTTGAGAGATTGAATGCCTATGAGATAAGGAACCACCACTGTCTTTTGATTCCAGAGGAATGCTTTTGATGTCGTTCGTTGTATTATGAACTGAGAGTTTCGCGACTTAAATGCGCATCTTTTGAATTAACTGAGAGACTACCCTGCCCCAGGTTTAAATTAAAGGTTTCAATTTGTGTTTAAAACAGAAAACTCCTACTTCTTTGGCTCGAAGGGGTTGACTAGGGATTATCTTCCTTATAACTCCAGTGTTTAGGATTTGAAAGAAATGTCTGTACATCGTCAGCAAGGTCTGTCCAAAAGCATACTGTATGAGATTATGGCATTGTTTCGTCATCCTCCCTCTAAAGGCTTGTAACTTTTAGCAAGACTTGAATGTCATAAAGTGAGTAGAAAAGCATAGTTTAAATGTAATGAAAGGATGAATTCAAGACAAACATATGCAAGGCATTTAATGAAACAGAGTTTGACATTAATAGATAATTGTTTGAATAACAAAAGAAATTACAACTTGAAAATTCAAATGAAACAAAGACATTCTCAATGATTTGGCGTAGGATCAGTGATCAAACTTAATCTCCTTGGCATCAATCAAGTCTTGGATCTTGTTCTTCAAAGTCCAACAGTCGTCGGTGTCATGTCCAGGACTGTCAGAATGGTAGGCACATCTCACACTCGGGTTATACTTGGAAGAGGAAGTATCAGGATTTTGAGGAGGATCCTTTAGCGTGATTAGCTTTAATTTCAGCAAATGTTGTAACGTTTGAGACAAAGGCATGTTGATGTTAGTATACTGCCTTTCTTGATATCTTACCCTACGCCTATTTCTCTGTCTTTATTGAACAAGCGTGGGATCGGGGATCAGGGTTGCCCCTACCTGTTGATCATGACGACTCTTTTGACCATACACAACATTGGACTCTTTCTTCCCATTGTAGGGCTTTTCTGAGCATCAGAAGGTGTAGCTTCTTGAATCTTCCCACTTTTGATGCCAGCTTCGACCCTTTCGCCGGTCAGTATTAGCTCGGTGAACCCGGCTGAAGAGCTTCTGATCAAGTGTTTGAAATAGGGACCAGACAAAGTCCCAAGAAACATGTCCACCAACTCCCTATCAGACAGAGGGGGTTGGACTCTTCCAGCAAGATCTCTCCATTTCTGAGAGTATTCCTTAAAGCCTTCGCCTGTAACCATAGACATACCCTGAAGCTGAGTACGCGTGGGAGCAAGGTCGGCATTATACTAGTATTGCTTGTACAAAGCAGTAGCAAGGTCCTCCCAGTTGCGGATGTTAGCTCCTTCCAGTTGACAGAACCATTCAAGTTGGGTCCCCGATAGACTATCTTGAAAGAAATGAACCCAGAGATTTCTATCAGCAGTATAGGGTTGAATCTTCCTCACATATGACCGGAGGTGTAGCTTTGGACAGGAAGCTCCGTCGTACTTGGCAAAGGAAGGTGCCTTGAATTTATGGGGAATCACCACCCCAGAGGATAGACCTAGATCTCCGAAGTCTAGACCGGGCACCTTCTGTATTTCCATAGCGTTCAAACGGTCTTCCAGTTGTTTGTACTTATCCTCAGCAGGAGGATACTGTTCTTCATCATAGTCCGTCTCATTGTCGGAGACTTCAGGGCTAGGAGCCCTCCTTTCTTGTGGATTGTCTTTCCCTTCAGATGGGGTGATCAGATCAACTTCGTTCTGCAGCCCGTTTCCTAACCTGCGTCCAGTATTGAACAGGATGGTCCTCTTTTTCTTCTTCTTCCTCTCTTTCAGAATCAGGGTCTTCAGGTCCTGCTGACCCTTAGCTAGATTCATGAACAACTCTTGAAATTGGGAATTCTGGGCCTGGAGGGCCTTGACAGCTTGCTCGGTTGAAGGTTCAGTAGACATGATGATTGCTGAAATAAACAGCGAAGAAGATAAGAGACCTGTACTGGGAGACCTGTTATGCAATGATATGTATGATATATGTATGCAATGTTTTCAAGGATCTCGCGGGGTAAACAAGAAACTGTTAGAATCTGAATCTGGTAGCTTGATTGAAGGAACTTCATGTTGCTGAGAGTCCTTCTTCAAGAGTCAAGCTCACCATATCGAGTGGGTCATAGCCCCTGACTCAAGTTGTCGTGTTTTGATTTCTAAACAACCTTGGCTAGAGGAAAATAAATCCCCTTTGCCCCTTGCTGGACATTTGATTTACCATAACCTGCATCACAAGCCCTTGAGATCCTTGAAATGGTTAAGGAAAATTCTATGGTATGATGTTATGATGTTATGTACAGGTATGCAAAAGTGTGAGGTGTAAGTAAGCCATGCAATAAATCCAATTTATTGGATAAGGACTGTAAACAAAACCTGCAAGGAACCCATGTTGTCAGATAACAAGAATGTGCAAGTAGTTCAAGTTTGAAGGCACATAAGTCACACAAAAGAGCCCTTAGATTTCAGGCTTGCATGGGGTTTCATAGGTAAGTACCCTCTTGAGTTTAGTTGGCTCAAAACCTGTCCTATAAATAGTAACCGGGTTCTAAGGAGCTCAATATCATTGGATTGTTTTCTATGTTCATTGTTTTGGTTTAGCCACTTACTGGCGACCAAAATATTCCAAGAAAACAATCCTCAATGAGTGTAGTATCGAGTATCTACCAACTTCGGACTGTACCAAAGCCGGTCATCTCACTACCCCTAAAAAAGGCCAAGATGGTCAAGTAAGGTTCTAGGTCATTAGTGCTTAGTGACATCACTCAGCGGCCCCGTATTCTCTTTGATTGACTCAAAGGCTACCAGTACTAACAAATATGTCGCACTAATATAGCTATTGCTTCAACCGTGTCGGTATACCCCGCACAGTTTCCACAACGTATTGCCATCTATGAATGTTTCCCAAATCCGGGTTAGGATCTATAGAACTCCAATACAAGCCCACAAAATTAAAAGCATACAAAGCAATACAATTGAAAACACAGGTGATCTAATCCTAAGGTACACCTCACTTATAATTCTGTCCCCAGCAGAGTCGCCAGTTCTGTGATCGGTGGGAATGAGAACTGACTGTTTTGGAATGCTGGTTCGCGTTTGCGTTTGTTTTTGCAAAATGTCGCGGTAAGCAAGAGTCGCCACCGTCTTTTATTTTATCCAACAAGGAAAGGACAAAAGCACAGACAAATTCCTTTTCGAGATGTTTCTCGGGTTCAGGAGGTAGATTATAGAAAGGGAAGGTGTTAGCACCCTTTCTATCCGTGGTTATCCACGGGCTCTTAGGTACTTGCTCACTATGTTTTCAAAAGTTTTCTTTTCTTTGTGTTTGTGGGTTTTGAAAAGAGTTTTGTTTTTAAAGAGAGTGTAAGTGCGAAAAGTTTTGTTTTGTTTTAAAAGGAGCAAGTACTTAAGAACCTCTACCTACTCAAAAAGGAATTAAACTGTGCAAATGTCCTTTAGACAGTGTTATCCCACTATTGAGGAGTAGGTAGCACCGTCGTTGGAGTTTTCAGGTCAATTCGATTTAAGGGACGTGTGGTCACTAAAGCAATGTTAGGACGCCTTAGTGGTAACCCTAATGTCTTAGATCATTTTTATCCGAGGCAACCGTTTCGAGGCAACTTGGATCTTTGGACAGGAGGGCGACCTCTAAAACTTCCTATACTCAATGACCACATTCGAGGTAACCAAGTGAGGTGTACCCTAAGAGTGGCATGTGCGAGTGTATTTTTTTCCAATTTATATTATCTTTACATGTCATGGTGAGCTACTGTAGATTTTAAGTTAAGAGTTAATCTTGTCATGCATAGCCTAGTTAGCATACATCTAAACAGTTAATATATGTACAGGAATTTAAAGTGCGGGAATTGTAAATCCTACGCTATTACAAGGCTTTGGGGAGGGGGATTATTTACGTGTCCAAAATTGGGGAATAAAGCAGTAAAGTGTAAAAGTCTTAACCAAGCTATCACAAACCAGTAGGCAGTTATAATAAAATAAATGTGTGTGAATCTGAAAATAACCTCTAAAAATCCTAAGAATAAAATCTTTTTGTTGTTTTATTTTATTTTGGGAAAATGATCTAAATCTACTTAATTTTAGCATTGGAAAAATGTTAAGATAATTAAAAGATTAATTGACAAAGTTAATTTAATAGAAAAAACTAGCCTAATGTTTTTGTGATTTTTTATTTTATTTTAATGTTAATTAAAAAGATAAAAAGATGTCAATGAAAACAAAAATAAAATACAAGGGGGATCCTTCGATCCAGGGAAAAAAGGAGCTTAGAGCCAAGGAGGGAATGGAAGCTTCGATCCAAACAGGGTCATGGTCCTTTCGATTGGGCCAGGAAGTGGGCATGAACAACCTTCGATCCAGGGAAGGGGATTTCGCTTCGATCCTGGGAAAAATGCCTTCTTCGATCCAGGAGGACTATGGGAAGCTTCGATCCAGAGAAGGTGTCTCCTTCGATCTGGGATGCTATACCTGCAAAAGTATGTTAGCAAAATAAAACTCAGGGCCTGGTATCGAACCCCAGGCCCTTCGATCCTGCGTGCGCTGAGTCTTTTCAGGCTAAATCTGCAGCAAATGTTAGCAAACGAAGAACATGACCTGGGGCCAAACCCAAGCCCTTGAATTCTGTCTAGGATGGCAAATCGAATGGGATAGAAAATATGGAGGTGTTATGCAAAATGAAAAGTTTTGACAATTTACCCTCTCTTACCAGCAGATTGAATCTTCGATTTGGGTACTGGCTGGATGGGAGCACTTTCAATCTGGGATTTCTGGGCGTGGATACTTTTGTTGAAGGGTTGCTTTGGCCTGGATCACTTCTGAAAATGTTGACAACCTGTGGTGGGCAGCGTATCTCCAAATTCTCCCTGTTTCTTTTTCTCCTTTTTTTTCTGTGTTTTTTTGGCCTGTTCGTGTCCTTTACTATAATTTTTGTAATGTTTTTGTTCCACCCCCTTGCACTGTATGCTGGCCTTTGTATTTATAGGAGTGTGGGGGTCTAGTAACGACAAGAGACAACCAATTAAACAGGCCTTTAAAGTCATGAGACAAGAATCAGACACATTAAAAGTTTTCCTTTTTTGAAATATGCATGTCTCTTATGAATCTTGAATGAACCTGGACACTTTTGAATTTCGAATGCATTCAGGCCCTTCTCTTCGATTGGTCCTGATTTGAAAAGAATCCCTTCGGTCGAATCAACTCTTTAGGAACAGAAAAGGCAAGAATCTGGCCTTTAACTCAGGAATTAAATCCATAATCAGCATTTAATTATTTCTATATTTGCAAGGGAAACACGCCATTTTCTCATGTTCAGTGTACCTGGACATGTTTTTTGAGTGCCCTCTTGATGGCTTTGTTAACAGGCCAGTCGAAAGGCTTTGTTAACAGGCCAATCGAAAGGTGTTGTTCATGCTAATCGAAGGACATGGTTAACATGCCTGTCGAAGCTTCCTTGACACAATGCTAAATCGAAGGATCCCTTGGCATGCCAATCGAAGGCCTTGACATAATGCCAATAGAAGTGCTCGTCCATAATGCCAATCGAAGTGCTTGTCCATGCCAATCGAAATGCTCCTTCAGAATACCAATCGAAGGGTCTTTCAGAATGCCAATCGAAATGTCTTTCAGAATTCCAATCAAAGTGCTTGTCCATGCCAATCGAAATGCTCCTTCAGAATACCAATCGAAGGGTCTTTCAGAATGCCAATCGAAATGTCTTTCAAAATGCCAATCGATGGCCTTGACATAATGCCAATCGAAGTGCTCGTCCATAATGCCAATCGAAGTGCTTGTGCATGCCAATCGAAAGGCTCCTTCAGAATACCAATCGAAGGGTCTTTCAGAATGCCAATCGAAATGTACTTAAAGCACCACTCAAAAAATTCTTTTTCCTTAGCCAAGGGTTTGTGATCAACCATGCAGGGGGGAGACTTTGGAAAACATGAGAGGGAAAATTTTGGGGTACAACAATAGACATCACTTACACCATGTCTGTATATGCCGTACTATTTCCATGATCCATTTCTACTTACCTAAGGCATCCCTAGATCCGGGTGTAGGATCTTTGCAAGAAAATAAACCCAAGCAACCTTTAAAATAAAGCAAGCAATGCAAACAAATAAAGCGAATAAAATGATCAAAGACTCTAAAGTAACCCCTCTTTTTTAATTTTGTTCCCTAGCAGAGTCGCCAGTTCTGTAATACGGTGGGAGAAATGACTTGTTTTGCGTTTCATCGCAAATGTGTGGTTAGCTAGAGTTATCACCGACTTTTCTTTTATCCAATATGGAAAGGGTTAAAAGAACATGAAAGACTTTGATAGATTTTGAGTTCGGGGGGTAGGTTATGAAAAGGGAAGGTGTTAGCACCCTTTTCATCCGTAGTTATCTACGGGCTCTTAATCACTTAGCTCACTTTGAAAATATGCTTTTATGTGTAAGTGTTTGAAAAATATTGTGAAAAACGCCAATGTAAGGCGAACTTAGTAATGATTCTTGTATCAGTTTTCAAGAATGCGTACAAAGTGTTCTGAAAATATTTGTTTTGAAAGTGATATGTGAAAAGTATTTGTGAGAAAAATTTGTGAGCAAGCGATTAAAAGTATCCTACCCACTCAAGGTCGTTCTTGTTATTTTCCTCCTCCTTTAGAGACAGTGCTATCCGTACCATTAGTTGGTAGTTAGCCCTATCTATTGGATGTGAAGGGACATCGAGGGTCGTCGTACGATCATCGAAGGCAACTTGTAAGGATGCTTTAGCAGTTTTATAAGGGACTAGATCATTTTTCGAAAGGAAACGTCAAAGGGTCATCGAGGGACTATGATCTTTTATTCGAGGGTCTTTGCTAAAGCATCCCTATGTTCGAGGGACATGGCCGTTTTTTTTCCGAAGGAAACAAAGGGAGGTTATCCTAGAGGTGCAAGTGTGCAAGTGTTTTGATTCAGTTATGCTTATCTTGAGATTAGGTTTTTCTAGCATTCATTTTTATCTTTCCATACAGACCCTAATTACTAAGCAATAATATAAAAAATATAGTAGCCGAAAAAATAAAGTGCTGAAATGAAACCTAGACTATTACTACGCTTTGGGGCAGATACATAATAGAGGTGCGAGAAAATAAAATGTGGAAATTAAAACCTACAACTATTACATCCCGGAGCATTTACATGATAATAAAAGAGAGCGAAAAAAAAAATCTAAGCTATTATATTCACGAAACCTATACAGTAGATCTAAGAAATATAAAAGTAAGCTAAAAATAGAAAAGGAAAATATTTTTAGTGATTTTAATGAAAAATAGTTTTTTGATGATGATTAAAATAAACCTAAAAAAAGCTAATTAATTTTAATTATTAAAAGAGTTAATTAATTAAATTAATTAAAAAAACCTAAACCTAAATAATTAGGGTTTGTAAAAAAGGGTTGTGTTGTTAATGGTTAAGTGAAATTAAAAAAAACATTAAGGTTAGCCAAAAATAATAGGATTAGAAAAAATGACAAATAAGGTTAGATATAGCAAAAATGGGAAAAAATTCCAGGGGTAGGTGTTGAACCCCCACCCTCTGCCTTCAGAAGCGCACGCCTCACCACTGAGCCAACGTGTTGTTGGTGTTAGGAAACAGAAAGTGATGATTATGTTGTGAACCTGCACGTTAAACCAAAAAAATAGTGAAAAAAAATGGCACAACAAGGAGTCGAACCCATGCTCTTACATTTACCAGGCATCACGCTTGCCACTCAGCCACTTGTTGTTTCGCGTTCACAGTTTGGCTACCAATAAACAAATAATAAAAATCAAATTCAAAATTCAGAAGTCAAAAATTGGTCAAACGCACGTAAGAAAGTGTTTGAATGGTCCAGTGGCAAGATGCCACGCAGGCCCTAGTCGACTCTAGCCACCATATGCAGAGGAAGAGGTCATCTTCTCGGATGATGCATTTTTAAAAACCTATCAAAATCGATTGAAAAATAAAAACTAATAACCCTGGTTAGATAATTAGACCCATGAAAACTCAATGAGCATGTTAGTTTGGCCTGAAAATAATCGTAGTTGGGGTTTCAAAGAAACCTGATCTCGGTGCCCTAGCCATGTTGAATTCTTATTCCTGCGCTAAACCTTCCAACGTGTGATTCTAAATGATTCTAAACATGATTATGAGCATATATATATATATATATATATATATATATATATATATATATATATATATATATATATATATATATATATATATATATATATATATATATATATATATATATATATATATATATATATATATATGCATAAAACTCATTTAAATTGAATGGTTTAATAGTTTGACATTGAAGATTAAGAACAAATCGACACTGTTGAGTTGGAGGATTCTGATATGTTATGGACCTGAATAAGGGTTGGGACGAAATATTTGAGACCTCTATGAGGATAATGGAAGGCTCAAAACTGGTTGAAACTCGCTGGAGAATAGGGTTTTCTTGTGCCCTAGTTTCTTCAAAATATTAGAGAATTTAGGGTTGGTGTTTGAAGCTGCTATCCCCTCCCTTTTGTGCATGAAAGTGCTGAGCATATATAGAATATATTAGGTTAAAAATATTTGTGGGCTTGGACCTCTTAATTTAATGGATACTTTATTTAATTTATTTTGATTTAAATTAAATAAAATCATAATAAAAGAAATAAAAGTTACAAAAAATATGTGGATAGACTTAGAGGTTCTCTAATGTGTTATGAACATGTTTGGACCTGAAAGTTTAGGCCCAATATCCCAAAATTACAAATTTGCTCAATTTAGGTTTCATGTATTTCCTCAAAATTGCCCAACTCACACCAATCATAACGCTCTCAATTTTTATCATTTGAGGGTGATACATGACTTTTTGGAAATCTCACGATGTCCTCTACAATCTCTATGTTGATCATTTTTTCATTTGAAGACTTTATCTTGATGTAAGTTGCCTTGACAAAAAGTATCTTTTTGTAGACTTTTGAAATGACCTATAATGTTTTGGCCCATATCTCTTAAATGAAGAATTTTTTGGCCTTGATCTTAGAGATAAAAAGTTGTAGAGAATTTAATTTCCTTCAAAATGAGCTTTGGTTGAGAAAAATCTGATGAAGCAAGTGAAAGTTATGCTTGGTCAAAGTTCAATTGACTTCTCCTTAAGAAAGCCCTAATTTGGTAACTTTTGACATTTGATGAATTGAGATTTTTTTATGAATCACGGTCAACCCTTGATCAAATGATGAATGTGACTTCAAAATCTTGATGTTCACCAAAAATCTTGAAGTTTGACTGTATGTTGACCACATTTGACTTTTTACCCAATATAGTTGATTTTTAGTCATCTGAGCAATTGACTGAGCAAACCTGTGATGCAAGGCTTGAGATTTGGCATGAGCATTCCTTGAGACATACGTGGAACCATGAAATCCACTTGAGGCATTATAAGCTCAATTTTTTCTTTAATAAGCACAAAACCCTAGTTGTAGATCATTTGCTTGGGGAGAGGGTTTGTCTGATCCAACAATGAGCAACTGAAAACCCTAGAAGCATGAGATATATTGAAGAAAATGGGAGGGAAAATTTTGGGGTACAACAACGAGCCTTATGACCGTACACAAAATTGGATTCCCTCTTACCATTATAAGCCTTCTTCACAGTATTTGACGATGTGGCCACCTGAATCTCATCGCTTCTGATTCCATTCTCAACATATTCCCCGATCAATATCAGTTCAGTGAACCCAGATGAAGAACTTCCAAGCAGATGATTATAGAAAGGACTGGTCAGTGTACTCATGAACATATCAACCAACTCTCTATCAGCCAAAGGAGGTTGGACTCTGCCCGCAAGATCTCTCCACTTATGTGCGTATTCTTTGAAACCTTCCTCAGAACCCATGGTAATACTCTGCAATTGCATGCGGGTTGGTGCCAAATCAGAATTATATTTATATTGTTTGTAGAAGTTTACAACCAAATCTTCCCAAGTGTGAATATTGGAACCTTCAAGTTGATAGTACCATTCCAGTTATGTCCTAGACAGACTTTCTTGAAACAAATGCAACCATAATTTCTTGTTAGCAGTATGTGGTTGAATCTTCCAAAAATAAGACCTCAAATGTAGCTTTAGACAAGAAACACCGTCATACTTAGCAAAGACATAATTTTTGAATTTATAAGGGATGACAACCCCTGAAACCAGACCCGAATCATCAAAGTTCAATCCAGGGTCTTTCTGGATCTCCATAGCTCTTAGACGCTCTTCCAACAACTTATACTTCTCATCAACAGAGGGATATTGCTCATCCAAGTAATCATCTTCCTCTTCATCAGGAAATTTGTCAGAACCAGGACTGCTCCTTTCAGTTTTCACACTCTTACCATCTTTATCCTGTTTGTCATCTTCATTGGATTGTATGTTAAGATCTCGAGCTTGCTTGATAGGACTTCTGAATCGTCTTCCCATTTTAAGGATGCCAATTGGTTTCCTTGTCTTCTTCTTTTTCTCACTGGTGACAAGTGCTTTCAATTCTTCCTGCCCCTTGGCTATGTTCAGGAACATCTGTTGGAATTGGGCATTCTGAGCTTGAAGGTCTTCGACTGCTTGTTCAACATCCATTTTTTGTTGAAATAAATAGCGAGGAGATGAGAAAACCTGTCTTGAGAATACCTGTTATGATATGCATGACATGTAGATGTATATGCAATATTTTCAAGGATCTTATGGGATTAAAATATTGGAAAAAGAATCTGGTTGCAACTTTGTCTTGAAGAACTTTGAGTTTTCATCTTTAACGCCCTTCTATCGGAATCAAGCTCACCATATCAAGTGGGTCCTAGCCTTTGACTTAAGAGAATATGCTTTGATTTGGACGACATCTGGTTAGAGGAAAATAAATCCTCTTTCCCCTTGCTTGCA
This sequence comes from Vicia faba, assembly GCA_948472305.1. NCBI lineage: Eukaryota > Viridiplantae > Streptophyta > Magnoliopsida > Fabales > Fabaceae > Vicia > Vicia faba. The sequence continues at coordinate 126,973,094 of OX451738.1, forward strand.
ATCTGGCTTATAATAATCCTGCACCAAAGGTCCCTAAGATCCTTGAAATGGTTAGTAAAAATGCCATGTCATGATGTTATAATGTTGTGATGCTATGTTCATGTTTAAACAAGTAGAAAATACAAACAAGTCACACAAGAGCCTTAGGTTTAAAGGCTTGCATGAGGTCCAAAGGTATGTACCCTTCTCTATTGAAGTTAAGTTGGCTCAACCTGTCCTAAAAATAGTAACCGGGTTCTAAGGATCTCATATCACGAATCTTTCTCGCATGCTTTATTTTAGCATAACAACTGGCTTGCCACCAAAACATCCCGTGAGTCGAATCTCAATGAGTGTAGCCTCGAGTATCAACCAACTTTGGACTGCACCAAATCCGACCGTCTCACTACCTTCTAATGGGAAAGATGGGTCAATTAAGGTTCTAAAAGTTAGTTAGTGCTAACGACACCACACAAAAGCCTAATGTTATCCTCGACTGACTCAAGGAACATTAGTACAATCCAAAGTGTTGCACTAACCATAGGCATCACTTCAACCATATTGGTCTATGCCGTACAATTTTCATGATTTGTTTCTACTTACCTAAGGCATCCCTAGATCCAGGTGTAGGATCTTACAAGCAATAATAAACCCAAGAAGAAACCCTTAAAATAAAGCAAGCAAAACAATCAATTAAAGAAAATAAAGAGACCTAACCCTAAGGTAACCCCTCTTTTTTAAGTTAGTCCCCAACAAAGTCGCCAGTTCTATAATACAGTAGGAGAACTGACTTTTTTGGTTTTATCCAAATGTGAGGATAACAAGAGTCGCCACCGACTTTTATTTTATCCAGTAAGTAAAGGTGAAAAGAACAGGAAATACCTTTGATAGATTTTGAGTTCGGGGGGTAAGTTATGAAAAGGGAAGGTGTTAGCACCGTTTTCATCCGTAGTTATCTACAGGCTCTTAATCGCTAGCTCACTTTGAAAACTTGCTTTGTGTGTGTGATTTGTTTGAAAATATTTTGAAAAGCCAATGTACGGCTAACTTTGTAATGGTTCTTGAACTAGTTCTCAAGAACACGTACAAAGTGTTTTTGAAAATATTTTTAAAGTGTGATGTGTAAAAAATGTTTTTTTAGAAAAGATTGTGAGCGATTGATTAACACTTATTAGCCAATCAAGGTCGTTCTTATTCTTTTCCTTCTTCTTTAGAGATAGTGCTATCCATACCATTAGTTTCTAGGTATCCCTATCTATTGGATGTGAAGGGAAAGGCGAACGATCATCTTATGGTCATCGAATGCAACATATATAGACACTTTAGCAATTTATCAGAGGGACTAGATCATTTTTCGTAGGCAACATCGAAGGGTCATCGAGGGACTATGATATTTATAGTCGAGGGTCTTTTGCTAAAGCATCCCCACTCTCGAGGGATGTGACCATTATTACCGAAGGCAACAAAGAGAGGTTATCCTAGAGGTGCAAAGTGTGAGTGGTGTATTCAGTTCAATTATTTATCCTGTATTAGGGTTATCTATCGATTATTTTTAGATCTTGCCATACATGTCTAGTTATTAGCAGTTGAATACATATAGAAAATTAAAGGTGCGGAAAGTAAAGACCTAAGCTATTACAGGGCTTTGGGGAAATTACATAAAAAAGATGCGGGAAAGTAAAGTGAGAAATTTACACCTAAATTATTCCATCATGTGAGCAGTTACATAATACAAAAAATGCGGAAAGATAAATCTAAGCTATTACAAGAAAAAGTCGTGTGACCTATACAATTTCTCTAAGAAAATAAATAGCAAAAGAAAATAAGAAAATAATTTGTTTATGTTTTTTAAGAAAATAATTTGAAGTTAATTAAATAATTAAAACCCTAAGTCTAATTAATTTAAATTAATAAAAATACCTAAAGTCTAATTAGTTTTAATTTTAAGAAAGTATTAATTAACCTAATTAATTAGTAAATAATAAAATGTCAAAATTAATTATTAATTAAAAAACCTAAACCTAATTTATTAGGGTTTTTAAAAAAGATAAAAAAGAATAATGGTTAATTAAGAAAGTAATTAGGAAAAAGGGAAAAATTAGGGTTAGAAAATCAAATAAATTAGGTAAAACAAGAAAAATAGTAAAACTGCATGGGGTGGGTGTTGAACCCTCACCCTCCTAGCCTTCTCACTACCTTGCTTGCCAATGCGCCAGGCATTGGTTTGTGTTTGGAAACAGGCGCTGCACAATATGTTGAAAACCTACATGAATTGGAAAATAACAAAAAAAGTTGCAAAAGGCAGGGATCGAACCCACGCCCTTAGAGACCAAAACCTTAACTCACACATTCTTGCCACTGGGGTGGCTATTTCCTCTAGTATCATAATTGAAATGAATAAATATATTATAAACAAAAATAGATGGACCGGAGAGGCGCCAGAGCCCTAGCTCCGGTCGTCTTCTCTAGTGAGTTGATTTTTCCAACCTGCAAAATAACGCACGTTAGTGATCCAAAAGAACCCTACCCCCCTAAATCAACCCTTGCGAATCTATTGGTGGTGTTAGTTTTGGATAAATTGTCATGTATAGAGATATATGAACAAGATAACACCAAATAGTTCAAACATGGTGATGCACGATTCTGGCATCATAGGACTCATACAAGTGTTCAGACCTGTGCTATTACATCTCAGGAACACATTAGAATTGTTAGCTCATATCAAAACACCACAAAAATTAAAATATGAATTTCATGTAAATGCAAAATCAGTGATGCATGTAACACGCATTTCAAACCCTTTAGATCATCAAGGATGATCCCAACTTACTCTGTAATGTCCCAGGAATCGATTTGGATGGTTGCTTGACCTTGAGAATGGATGGAAATTAATTTCGAGTCTTGCCCTAGTTTTGGACAAAATTTTAGATTTTGAACCCTCGTTTCTTGTACAACTTTTTCGTGTCTTGAGTGTATGAATGAGTTATGCTTATATAGAGGAAGAAATTAGGTTAAGACACAGGCTTGGACCTCTTGTAAAACAATCTTTGATTTTGTTTGAAAATAAGATTGGAATAACACAAAACATGAATATTTGTTTTGAGAACAAGTTCACGCGGTTTACAACATGTCTTTGGGCCTCCAAAATATTTGAATCAAAAGCCTTTTATGCCTTACACCCCCACTTAATATTTATTTGATTTAATTTTGAATTTAAATGAATAAAAATCAAAATAAATGAAATAAAAATTAACATGGTGTATGAATGAAGTAGAGGTCCCTTATGGGTCAACAACACGTTTGGACTCTGAAAGATAAGCCCATTAGCTCATAGATTCAAGTTTGCTCAAATTGGATTTCATGCATTTTCTCAAAATTGCCCAACTTGTACCAATCATAACTCTCTCAACTTTTGTCATATGAAGGTGATCTTTGACTTTTTGAAAACCTCAAGATTTCCCCTACAACCTTCATGTTGGTCATTTTTCCATTTGAAGAATTTATCTTGATGTAAATTGTTTTGACAAAAAGTGTCTTTTTGTTGACTTTTAAAATGACTTGTAATGTTTTGGCTCATATCTCTGAAATGAAGCATTTTTGGCCTTGAGCTTAGAGAGACAAAGTTGTAGATAATTCTATTTCCATCAAAATGGGCTGAGAATTTTATGATGAAGCATGTGAAAGTTATGCTTGGTTAAAGTTCAGTTAACTTCTCCTAAAGAAAACTCTAATTTAGAAACTTTTGACTTTTGATGAATCTTGAGTTTCTTTGATGAATCATGGTCAACCCTTGATCAAAGGATGAATGTGAGTTCAAAATGTTGATGTTGACTAAAAATCTTGAAGTTTGACTATATGACCATAATTGACTTTTTATCCAATATAGTTAATTTTCACTTATCTAAGCAATTGACTGAGCAAATTTGTAATGTAAGGCTTGAAACTTGGTATGAGGATTCTTTGAAGCATATGAGTTTAGAGGTAGAAATGTTGAGACTAATCCATTGGATTGACTTGACTCGTACAGATCAAAATAAAAATCGCCTCTGCACTTTATTGTTTCCAGAGGAATGGAAAAAAAGCGAATAACCCATAAAAAGGGGAGAGAATCTAAGTTCGGGGGTTAGTTATGCAAAGGGAAGGTATTATAACCCTAAACATCTACGATACTCAATAGGAACCTCTTTGAAATTCTGTGCATTTTGGCTATAAAAGTTGTATACGAAAAATAGATTGTGGGGATGAGAAAAGAAGTATTTATTTTACAATTTTTGCACCCGCCGCGGTTGCGAACCTTTAGTGTCTACGTACCACCTTCCGTGCAATAGAGGATCAGGGTACTCGTAGTTAACCTTTTAAAAAATTTAAAACACAAGTTTATTGGTTAATTTTAAGAGACAAGACATCATTATCGTATCCAAGTGGAAGAACATACTTACGACCCATAATTATGAGAAAGGAGATTTTGCATCATCTCAAAGTGGAGGATATGGCTCAGATTTTAAAACTGACAAAGCCTCACGCAACACCCAAGTGGAAAATATATCACTTCACTACATATCGTAGAAGTATAGTAGCTCGCATCACTACAAGGGTCGGCAAGAGTCTAATCTTTTGAGGAAAAGTTTAAGTAAAAAGCCAAAATAGAAAAACGGTTTGAATGAGATTGATTGATTTTTAGTCTACTCACAAAAAATGTCAAGGTATTATTAAGTTTATTAAAGTTTGATTAATAAAATATTTTTTGAATGTGCATGGACCTAAGTCAAAGTTTATTATGAAAGTGATTCAAGTTTAAAAAAAAAACAAGAATAGTCTTGAAAAGGAGGGAGAAGATTTTTGAAATTAAAGAAGGTGAGAGGAGATGAAGAGGCTACCCTAAAGCATAAGGTAAAAGCAAGGAAAAAGAACCATCTAACCAACAAGAAGCCAACATTTGACATAATGAGTCAATGTAGAATTCTCATCCTTTGGATTGAAACCAAACAAGAAAAGATGATAAACCTCTTGAGAATACCAAACTTCAGATGCATTAAGTCTTCTCAAAAATTAGGCAGAGTAACGGCTGTATACAGATAAATCCCCAATTGCAGACAAAGCATATAATCATAATAACCTGCACACAAAGAGACAAACAACCCAATATCTTGGGGTAAACCCCAAGAACTCCATACAAAATAACAATAGAAGTCACCAGGTCTCAAGGTAGGTCAAGTCTCTAATCCTAGGTCCAAGAAGTCCATAACTCCATCATGCCAAGGATAGTAACCAAATAGTTCAAATAACATTAAAGTTTTTTATGGTTCAAGTTGATTATTACGTATCTTCAAAAAGAAATGAAAAGCTCAAGTGAGCAAAAATAAAATGACATAAAGATAAATGCTCAAGTGAGCAATGATGAAAATAGCATGAAACGAAAATGCTAAAATAAATGTGCTTAAAGTAAAAAGCATAATGTAAAAGCATAAAATAAAGTCAATTTTTAGAAATTAGAGGTTAGTTGAATGACCATCTTGAGACTTTCATTTGAAAACTCATTAAAAGATTGATAAAATCAAAGCCTCTCAACAACAAGTTTCATTTGCTTTTTGTCAAGTATATCATTCATTTCAAAATCTTAAGGCAATAATAAATGATCAACGATGTTTAAATGATCCACTTAGTTCCAAAATTTATGAAAATTCATTGGAGGATTGATAAGACCAAAGCCTCCTAACAATGAACCTCAAGATTTCTGGATCAAAGGTTTCAAATTAAACATGCTTGGGCTTGCAAACATAGGTTTGGGCCACAAATGACCATTTCTTGAATTGGGACAAAATTTAGCGTTATGTTAAGAAATCGTAAGTGAACTTACATAGAAGTCACACCTATTTTGAAGTCGGTCAATAGCAGTTTATGTGCCATATGTTTGGAGTGATGATATATAGATCATCCTCTAATAACATGTAGCACAAAGAGAAGAGGATGAGATGAAGAGGGAGGGGATACATTTGAATAAAAAAACCTTGATCAAAACTATCATTAAAATCATCCATCCATTTTGGTAGAGTTGAACTCAACACCCAAGATCCAATATTGTTAATGAAATTTTTGATCAACAATCACATAGTCAGAATATATTAAGAAAATAAATTGCATTTAATGAATAAAATAAAAAATAAAAAATACTTTTAAATTGTTTTTAAAATGAAAGTAAGAGGTAAAATAGCAAACTATTTTCAAAGTATCAAAGAAAAATTTAAAAAGACCATAGAAAAATCCGAAATGACCTCAAATATTTTTATAATTTTTTTGGTAATTTTTTAAAATAGAAAAGTATTTTTAAACTAATTAAAATCATTCAAATAAGTGAAGAAAAGTATCAAAAATAGTAGAAGTCAAAATAAAATGCTATAAAACATTTAGAAAATCAGAAATGAGTAAAATGATTTTTATAAAAATTTTCAGAATTTAAAAATATCAAAAAGTATTTTTAAATAATTAGAAACAAGTCAAAATAAAGGAAAAATTATAAAAAATATCAAATCTAAAAATAAAATTATGAAAAAATAAAAATTAGAAAGAGAATATTTGAAAATATTTTTGTGATTTTTTTCATAATTTTTGAGTCAGAAATGAATTTTCTATGATTTTTTTGAAATTTAAATCAATAAAAATAAAAAATCAGAAAATAAAATAACAAACCAAAAAAAATGTGGACCATTGGATGAGAGTCAAAACACGCTAGTAATTAGATCCAAATGATCAAGCACGCTGTGCATATCATGGTAAACTTTGGAAATTGCACCAGATCACCTTTTAAATATTAAAAACAACTAAAATTCTAGCGCGTTGGATGGAGTCTGACTAATGAAAGTAATCAGATCCAAGGGCTCTCAAAACACGCGTATGATAAAGCAAACACACTGGATTGAATTCAAAAAATCACATGACACATAGGTCGTCTTCAACCTCCAGACGCCCTAGATTGGGAATCCTCAAACCGTAAAATTAGAGGACCAGACTGGTACCATTCGATTCGTCTCTTCAAGACGATTCTGATGGTACCATTATGCCAAATTTATATAAATTGAGCAAGGCTTAAATTAAGAAAATGCAGAAATAATAGCGAGCACAGAATTCTGGAATATCTCACTCAAATCTCAATGAAATCAAAATTGTAAAAAAGCATGAGAATCAGAAGGATGCATATAGTAGATTAGTCTTTTATTTGGATCAATATGACCAAGAAATCTACCTGAACGAAGTAGCACAAGATGGCTCTGAAACTGGACGTCTATAGATCAATATAGGTCACAATTCTTGAAGGTAAGAGTATGGTTAGCTTTAGAGAAGTTCAATGAAACTAACTTAATGGAGCTTTTGGTGTTTTGGAGTGAGAATGCAAGAAATCAGAAATTCAAATTCAGAGTTCGTGTGGGATCTGAACAAGGGTCAATTGGCTATCAAAGCTTGTGGAAATGAATGAAATATGTCCCTCTATTTATAGGGAAGCAAATGGGATGCTCAAGCGTGTGGAATGATGAAGTTTGGAGGGAAATCGTGTGAAGTTGCAAGCATGAAAAGTGTGACTAGTACTTTGCTCAAAACTCAACCAAAACTTGCATTTCAAGGTGCTAATCACTTCTGGAATATTGTTAAACATGACTAGAAGTAAAAACGCATAGAAATTTAGTGATTAGAAGCTGAATTGTGCATTTCAAATTGACTTGGGGAAAAAATCAGTTTCAAGGTATCAACTTTGAATTAATGGCATTAACAACTCAAGGAGTCTTAGGGCATGATTCTTGAAGAAATTGAAAGATAAGGTCACAAATTTTTCAATGTGAAAATAATGGGATCAAATGGATACTTGAGCTAGGAGTTGTGATGAGTCAAAGTTGACCTATAATATTTTGCATCCAAACATGGCCTTCCACCCAAAATTTTCTTTTGAACAAAAAAGATGGCATGAAGTAGATTTATTAAATGACATTTTGAGATTTGAACCACTTAAAAACTCCAAGAGTTGAGAAAGTTATGACTTTGTGAAGTTGGTGAAAATCCATGAAATGACCTATAACCTTTTGCATTCTTAGGGCATCTTCCATCCATTTTCAAGCTTTTCTCATAAAATAAGAGTTGAGGTTCACATACTTAAGATCATTGTGGAAAAAGAATGGGCTCAAGGAGATAAAAAATGATCAATTTATGACTTTTTGAAGTTACATAAGGTAATTTGATAGCCTATCTAGGGGACTTGTAATCTTTCTTCATCATTAGGAATCTTCCACATAAAATTTTCTTGAAACTCTTGAAGTGATTGGTTGATAACCCTTTAAAGAGAAGCATGTCTTTGGAATCACTCAAAAATCCCAAAATATGAACAAGATATAGCCATTAGAAGTCCAAAACCCTAGCTCCTAAAGCACCAACATAACTTGGAAACCCCTTTCAATTTTGAAAAACTTTCTTGCATAAATACTCTTGCCATGTGAATAGAAGTTGTTGTGGATGATAATAAGAACCCATAGCAAAAAAACCACCTAGACATGTTAAGAATTGAGAGATTTATGCACTGGTGATAATGGAATTAAGAACTTGCCCAATTAGGTCAACCTTCTTCAATCAACTCTTGCATCTTTTGATTTTCTTTGACAAATTGAGGCATGATGAATCATAGTAGACCTTTTAATGATATTACTTTAAAGAATCTTCAATAATGAAGCTTGAATGTCAATGAGGCTTTGTTGAAGAAGCCATGGAAATAAACTCATGAACCTATGAATCAACATGATGAAGTGTGTTATGCCCTCACCTATAATATCATCAATTAGAGAAAACATTAATTGTATTTATTAGTTAAAAGTTAATCAACACAAAACATAGATGATCACAATATATAAATCAAGGTGCTTGGTGATTCCTCATGAGCAAACCTAAAGATAGAGAGATGAACCAAACCCTAGTGTGATCTTGTTGTGATTGATTTGATATGAGATGATAGAGGAATCTTAGGGGCAAAAATTGAGGTACAACAATGAGGAACCATGAAACTCACTTGAGGCATTAGAAGTCCAATTTTCTTTGAGAAAACCAAAACCCTAGTTGTAGGCCATTTCTTAGGAGGAGGATTCATCTGATCAATTCTTGAGTAGTATGGAGCACTTGAGAAACCTTAGGAGCATGAGAATATATCTTGAATCATACTGTCTTGAAAATGGGAGGGAAAATTTTGGGGTACAACAGAAGGGATGAAAAAAAACACGGGCATCAAATGTGAAACCATTGTAGTTTATGGTTATTTTGAATCATAGGTCATGTTTCTCTATTTTAACATCACATATCACATGCGTACATGATCGCGTAACTGTAAGAGTCTATCGAGTGTATTAACTGCAAGTGCACAGTTTGATCCCATAGTTTTAAAAGATATCGAACCCACACGGACTGGTAACCAAATTACTTCTATCTAAAGATATTGTGTAAAGCTAAGGCTAATAATACTTAGTTTTTTGGGTAGACTAAAAAAATAATGTTAGACTTAATTGAAGTATTTAATAATGGGATTCTGGTATGTAATACGTCTGACTTCGGGAATTCAGTAAATCATTGGCATAGCTTTGAGTATTCAAAACACTATTCAGTAGAAACTATTAGTTTAAAAATCTTTATCTCACACTCTCGTGATTGTTGATTCATAATATATTATTAAACTTAAATGATCACTCTGGTTGTTTCATTCAACATTTAAAAATACTTTCTTAAAACAAATAGATTCTAATTAATCGTAAACCGCTCTCGTTGTATTTAAAACCAATGTTTGATGACCATTATCTGGTTAAAAACTCACACTCTCGTGATTATTTATTTTAGACTTTGTTTGTTTCTTACTCTCGTAACAAAACAATTTTATATGGAAATTTGGAAATCAAACCAGAAAAGCATTTTTATAAAATGTTTATGCCAATTAATTACCGAAACCCTTCAGTTTGTGACCTTACATACCTGTATCAGGGAAATTAGTCGGACATATTATCCGTTACGAACATAGAATAATAAAAATCATATAATAATTCAAACATGAATGATAAATAAATAAAAACAATAATTAAACTAAACGAAACCTGGAATTAAATAATGAGCACAAAATTATGCAATTCTTTAAGTACTTGTAGCAATCCTCCACAATATTTCCGCATAATTTGCTTGGGGAAAAACTAACTTGAATGCAGAATAAAAATATTAAACTAAAACAAAATTCAAGAGGCTTTGAAGAAAAACTAATGTTGCAAAAAATTTCCGGTGTAGAAAACTATTGTTGTTTAGGTGAAGGTTTTATCTGCCTAAGTTCTAAACAAAGCTCTGAACTTGTGAAATTGAATAATGGTGTGGAAGGAAAAAAAGTAATTGCAAAATAATGTAACAAACGTAAATAGCAGAGACGAGAGAGTTCTAAAAGTATACGAGTGAGAGAGAGAGAGATAGAGAGAGAGCCTCTGTAACTGTTCTTCTTTTTTATATATCTGCCCTGTAACAAAAAATGCTTTGAGAAAATATAGGGATGTGACTTCGTGCTTCCAAAAACTTCGCTTGTGGAGAAAGACCAGGAGGAAATCATTCATTGGCGTGGAATCGTGGAGAAATATTCGCGCGTTAAACAAAACAGAATACATGTTGTACCTGGGCCGAGTGGTATGCAATATGTGTGGTGGGGCACACATATTTTTACTCTGTGCCGATCGGAATGCTTTGTGTGTCGAGTGCATACAATTTGGACTTATGTCGTACAAAATAGAAGGTGTGCTGAGGGGCACAACCTTCTGATATGAAATGTTCTGTTTTCTATTGTTTTTCTGATTTTTGAGCTTGTTTCTTTTCCAATTCTTCTCCTCTTCTCATGTAGGCCTTGGATGGAATAATTACCTGAAACACACTTGAAAAGCCAACATAATGCAACATAATTGAGATAAAATGGTAACTTTATTTATGCAAATCGGGTCGAATAAGCTATGTATTTTCGCGTTATCAGTATATTCTCTTCTTTTTCTCAAAATGGCCAAACAAGACTTATACCCTTGCATGCACACTTTTTGCATTTTTACCAAAACATGTAAAGTTCTATCACACACCACCAACTTTTTCTCCACTTTCTCACGTTCCAGCTTCATTCATGCCTACCTCACACTCTTTTATTCACTTAAAACACAACAACAACAACAACAACATCCCTTGCTTGATAGAGGGAAACACATCATACATCTTTACTTTGATTCCATTTTGAAATTTTGTAAACTTGTGCAGCAAACGTTTTTCTAACCAAGGTCAGCTCTTAACCTGACCATAAGCTCACCACACTCAATATAAACTCCTCTTTTTTCTCATAAACGACACACACATTTTTGAGAATCAAGCTCTAAATCTTAAGCAAACAAAATTATACAAGAATTTTTCTCCTTCAAATCTCTCAAGCAAGCTTTATTTTATTTATCTATTTGCTTTCATCAAATCAGTGAAGTTCTCCTCTGCGTCTTCTTCTTTATCTTTGTCTCAAGAAAAGGAAGTAGACCTTCTCCACTTGGTAAGCTTCTCTCAACTTCATATCTTCATTCTTAGATCTAAAAACCATATAAACATGCTCATGCATTGCATCTGGAAGCCCTCCAAGAAAGGCATTAGTTAGTTGTGTAAGATTGTGAGCTTGTATTTTGAGAAACTAATGGCATGATGATAATCTACTCTTGAAATGCTACAAATTAGTGCTTTATTTTGTGATTTTTGGTTGAGTTTTGATGGAGAACTTTGATCTCGAAAATGGCAAGAAACCACAGCGATGGGGTTTCGTTTCAGGTTTTTCATGTTTGGAGGTTGAAGATGGAGACGTATCTCCATCTAATTGATCATGATTTTGGTGATCTTCCTCTCTCTCTGCCACTCGTGTTTCATTTTTCTTTTGTTTAAATAATCAAAAATAAAAATAAAGCATGTTGAATCTTGATAGTTTTTTCTTTCTTTCTTTTAGTCACTTATGTGACCTTGCCCGATTGAGATAGGTTCTACATGATTTTTGTTACCCCATTAAAATCTGAATTAAATAAATACAAAAAAAGAAATAGTGTTTGGCAAGTTGGACTAAAGCGCACTAAGCCTAGCCTACCTATTATTTGCACCCTCTGATTGAGCCGAGTTGTAGGGCTGATTAAATTGTTTTAGTCCATTATGGAAATTCAGTTTTACACCCTCATGCCTTATTCAAGTTTGTTTGTGTAATAGGGTGGCAGAACCGACTGTTATACTGGTTTTGTGTTTGTATTTGCAAATGTTGCGGTAAGCAAGAGTCTCCACCGAATTTTCTTTTATCCAACAAAGGAAAGGGTGAAAAGAACAGAAAAAGACCTTTCGAGATTATTTCTGAGTAAGGGGGTAGATTATGGAAAGGGAAGGTGTTAGCATCCTTTCCATCCATAGTTATCTACGGGCTCTTAGATGCTTAGCTCATTTTGAAATACCTTTTGCTTTGTGTGTTTTTGAAAAGTATTTTTGAAAGCGCCTTAGTACGGCGAACTTTGTAATGTTTCTTGGAATGGTAGAGAACGTATACAAGGTGTTTGGAAATGTTTTTGAAAGAAGTTTTGTGTAAGTGTAAAAATTGTTTGAGCAAGCATCTGGCATCTATCTACTTTACTCGAAAGGTTGTTCTTTTCCTCTTTTCCTTTAGACAATTCTATCCTACTATTAGTGAGTAGATATCTCTAGTCGTTGGATATTTGAGGGACATTCGAAGGGACGTTTATACAGTCACAAAGGCAACTGGGCAAGAAACTTTAGTAATTACCCTAGGGTTTTTAAGATCATACCGAGGCAACTTTGAGAGGGTCATCGAGGGGCTTATGATCTTTAAACCGGAGGGTAGCCACTAAAATCTATCACGTTTCGAGAGATGTGACTGTTTTTTCCGAAGGAAACCAAAGTGGGATACCCTAGAGGTGTATATGTGCAATTGTGTTGTATTCAATTATTTGTGTCTTTGCATTAGGTTTGCTAGCATTTTGTTTGTTATTCTTGCCATACAATCCTAATTAGCATACATCTAGGCAATTAATAATTTGCAGTAATTAAAAATACGGAAATGTAAATCTAACTATTACAAGGCTTCAGGGAGGGGGATTATTACATGTCCAAACTTTGGGGAAAATAAAGAAAGTAGTAAAGTAAAATTCCTAATTATAGTCTATTACATCCAGTAGGCAGTTACAAAAATATGAAAATAAAGTGCGAAAGGTACTAACGCGCGCAAATTGAAAGTACGTCTAAAAATCCAGAGGTTTAAGAAAAAGATCTTTTTATTTTTTTTTTGTTTTATTTAAGAAAATGGTTTAAGTAAAAATTGGATTAATTAACCTAGACTTAAAGAAAAATGTAAATAAAGAAAATTGAAACTAATTAAAAGGAATTAATTCTATATTTTTTTGTATTTTTTATTATGGAAAGAAGAAATTAAAATGAATTAAATCCTAGGTCTAATTAATTTTAAATTAAAGAAAATGGTTAAAATAATTATTAATTAATTTACAAAACTAATTTAAATAAAAAAACCTAAAACTATGTTTTTATGATTTTTTCTAACTTTATAAAAAAATGATTAAAGGAAATAAATAATAAAGATAAAACAAAAATATAAATGGGCCTGGGTAGTAAAGACAAAAACTGGGGGGTGCAAGTTCAAAAAACGCTAGGCCCAAGTTTGATGAAGCCCAGGTTTCTAGTGGATCCATTGAGAATAGGTTTTGGGGTTGCATGGTGGTTTGTACGTTTGGGTGTACTGGATCTTGATGCATTGAGATCTCATGGTGAGGATGAAGGGATGTATGGTGCACGCGTGGGACATGCCAATACTAGATCTGCAAATGAAACTTAAAAAAACAAAATGCATGACCTGGGTATCGAACCCAAGTCCTTCTCCCTTGCACACATTCCCTTTACCACTGAGCCACTTATTCATTCGTTCATACATAGTAATAATATTATATTTGAAAATTGAAACAGAAATATATTAAAAAAATAACGTGCACGCTGATGGGCCCTTTGCATTTGAATGGACCAATCAGGACACGCTACCTTGCCACGCTAACCCTTGCCTGAGTCAAACGACTGGAGAGACGCCAAAGTCAAACTTCGATCGTCTTCTCCAATCCACCAAAACCTGGATCCTGCAAAACCGTTAGTTTTAAGACAAACTAAAGACCCTATCCCACTTAAAATCACGTCCTGATCATGAATTCGGCCTTCGATTGGCCAGAAACTCCTGTATCCTGAGTTACGAACCAAAAAACCTAGCACGGTTTGAACATGGCATCTCACGATCTATACGTCACACACTCCATGTAATGCTCTTAACCTGTTCTAATGATGCCCGTAAACTTATACACACATATCAAAACATTCAACAATTCATAAAAATAAAGATTTGAGTTTGGGATTTTGCCAAAATGGTGATGACTTGGTTGGCCGATTTCAGGTAGCTTCAGGCGTATATGAGAGATGATTTGGCCTCCTGGGGGCCTCAGGAGGAAGGCTTGACCCTTTGTTTGGATTAAAAAGAGCTGGAACCTTGGGTGCAACTTTTGACAACTTTGTGAGATTTTGGAATTTTCGTGTGACTTCTTCAGGCAAGGTGTGTGTGTCCCATGCTTGCAGAAATGTTGTATTTTTATAGGAGATGGAGAAGGCAAGGAGATAAGGAAAGAATCATGGCATTAAGGCTATGTTTTAAAGCCATGATCACATATTTGAAAAAATTCCATAAGTGAAGATTCTTTCCATGTTGAGACTTGAGTGAACCTGGATATGCTTTGCACTAAATATGGGTCTCAAAGCTGACGCAACACATTAGCCCACATGTCCAAAATATTAACCTATTATTTTATGCATGTATTTTGTATTTATTTAATTTAAAATTAAACAAAAATCAAAATAAATGCAAATGAAATCAAAGGCATGCAAAAATGTATTTATAGGTCCTTCATAAGGCCATGAGAGTGTTTGAACCTCAAAACATTTGGCCATTGACCCAAAAGTTCAAATTTTCCCAATGCACAATTTTTTAATTTTCTTAAATTTTCCCAACTTGGGAAAGCCATAACTTGCTCAATTTTTATATGTTGAAGGTGATATTGTACTTTTTGGAAAGCCCAAGATGTCCTTTGCAAACTCTATGTTAACCATTTTTGTATTTTAATATTTAATCTTGATGTAAAAGGTCTTGGAAAAAAGTGTCTTTTGTTGACTTTCTGAAAATGACCTGTAATGTATGATCTTGTATCTTTCAAATGGTGAATTTCTTGAACTTGAGGATAAATTAGAAGTTGTAAGGGGTTATATTATCTTCATAATGAGCTTTCGTTAGGGAAAAATGGATGAAGTTTGTGAAAGTTATGCTTAGTCAAAGTTCAGTTGACTTTTCCTATAGAAACCCTAATTTAGCAATTCTTGACTTTTGATAAATTAAGAGCATTCCTTGAGGAATCATGATCAACCCTTGATAAAATTATGGATATCATTTCAAAATGTTGATATTGACAAAAAATATTAAAGTTTGACTCTATATTGGCCACAATTGACTTTTGACCTAGTACAATTGACTTTCCAACATTTGAGCAATTGACTGAGCAAACTTGTAGTGTAAGGCATGAAATTTGGCATGGACAATCTTGAAGAAATATTAGAACCATGGAAAACATTTTGTTGAAAAGTGAAACCCTAGTTGGAGGCTCATTGCTTAGGAGAAGGATTTGTCTGATCAATTCTTGGTCAACCTTGAGCAATTGAAGACCTCAATGAGCATGTCTTGAGTGAAAATGGGATGGAAAATTTTGGGGTACAACAGCTGCCCCTGTACAATCTTCTTAAAGTTGAGGATTTAGATTGGCTCATCTGCCTTTCGTAATATGAAGGTGGAAGATGATTGAACACTAGAGTGCCCAGAAATTTGCACTCGCATATACATGAAGTAACACTGCTGGTTGATGATATCAGGAATGGGCTTACAGATTCCATTTGGGAAGATGATTGAGAATTATCGAAGATGGGTTTATATATGCCATCCAATGTAGATGCTGACTTTATAAGAGGTATTTTTATGGGGATTCTTGTTCCTGTTGTTTGAGGAGGACTCTGTTGGGGAATGTTGGTTTCTGTTCTTTTGCTTGAGGAAAACTCTATGGGGAATAGAGTCTAGGAGCTTTAGTTTTCCATGGCTCTGCTGCAGAGTTATCTCTTGACTGGAGAGATGAAAGTTAACTATTATCTGGTCGAAATCTAGGCTTCACAATAACTTGCTCAGGGTAATAAAGTTGACGGCTATCTGGTCGTATTCCAAGCTTCACAGCGACTTACTGGGGAATATGAAATTAACTGTTATCTGGTCAGTTTCCAGGCTTTGCAGTAAAAATGAAATTGAAATGTTATCTAGTCGGAATCCAGGATTCAATGACTTGAATTATTATCTGTTCGTGTCCAGGCTTCAGTGACTTGAACTGTTATTTGGTCGTGTCCAAGCTTCAATGTAATTGACAAAATAAACTGCTATTTGGTCAGACTCCAGGCTTTGCAGTAATTTGATAGAGTAAACTACTATCTGGTTATATTCCAGGCTTCGTAGTAACTTATATTGTTATCTGGTTGGGTCCAGGATTCACAGTGTCTTGAATTGTAAATTGATTGTTATCTAGTCAGATTTCGGGCTTCAGCAATGATGTTAACTATTATCTGGTCGTATTCCAGGCTTCGCAGTAACTTATATTGTTATCTGGTCGGGTCCAGGCTTCATAGTATCTTGAATTTGATGTTAACTGCTATCTGGTCGGAATCCAGGCTTTGCAGTGAATTGTATTTGATGTTAACTGCTATCTGGTCGGAATCCAGGCTTGGCGGTGATTGATGAGTTGTTGCTTCAGATAGTTTCCTTGCCTTGTGTCAGGAATTAATCTGGAACTTGTTGAAAAATGATGATGATGTTTGTTTGCTAATCTTTCCTTAAAAGGTAAAGAATTAGCTATATGCAATGTCATGATGCATGACGCACATTGTGTGATGATGTTCTCAAAATAAATGAGATTGTGCTATATGTATTTTGTATGCATGTTTGTAAAATGATGTATGAATGCAAGATATGAACTGGTTTATTCTTTGTAGTGTCATTGAATTGAGGGAAAATAAATCCCTGAGTGCTGCTGGGGATGAAGAAAGTAATTCTTCATTATTTGTTGAAGTTGAATTGTTGGGATATGGATTTCTGTGGCTTGAGAAATAAACTCTATTGGGAAAGAAACTTCGTAAACTGCTTGGGGATTTTATGAAACCCTTTTGGGGAACCCAAGAAGTTTATGAACCATATTGAGGAATTCTTCAAGATGTCGGGGAGATGATTGGAGACTCTTTCTCTGCAGGGGATATCAGAACCTCTGACATCATTAAGGTTCTATGCTGAAGATATGGTTCTGACTTCGCAGGAGGATGTCTCTGTCTCTGTATCTATTGTGGGATGTATCTGTGGGGGTTTGCTGATGGCTTTTTAGATATTGTCTTATTTCTTAAAGTCATTAGTAACTGTCTTTCTGTTTTTATGCGAGTATTTGTAAACGGTGATCACATTCAAATGCATATGTTCAAAAATAATCACTGGACTTTTTTTCAAAACAAAACAGAAAAATAAAACAAATAGTTTTGAACTTTCAAAAGATGGTTTTGTATTGATTTGAAGAAGTCTGCCTATAACAGGCGTTTTTGTACAAAGAGACAAGCATCCTAGTAAGAGAATGCCATCGTAAGAATGAAAACTGTACAAAGTAGTATACAAAGAAAAAAAAACTATGTGAAATGATCCCATTGGGTTCCCATTCTGCTATTTCCTTTATATCTTTGAGCGTCTCATCACTTTGCTGGTTGGCCGAAGCTGACTTGATTGATTAGTACCATTTGAATTTGATAGTTGACAATGAAGGTCGGCTGTAAGGTAATCAAGCAGGACATAGTTGTAAGCTTTTAAATCCCTAACTTTTTCCTAGACCGCCCTTTTGGGTTTTCAGCCCACCGGGATAACCTTTTTTGCCCAAGCCGCCTTTTCAGGTTTTTGACTTACCTGGTGTACAAATTTTTTCATATATATATATATATATATATATATATATATATATATATATATATATATATATATATATATCCCTAACTTTTTCCCGAACCCTTTTGGTTCGCCGGGATGCCCTTATTTTTTCCTAGGCCAGTCAACCTAGCGGGTCTCTGTTCATGCGTAGTATCTTTTAACTATGTTCGCATTTACAGGGTGCGGAAGGTCGTCACCATCCATAGTGGTTACGATAATGGGTCCACCAGAAAATATGTTCTTGATCACAAATGGTGTTGTACCTCAAAATTTTCCCTCCCATTTTTACTCAAGACATGCTTCTAGAGGTCCTCAATTGCTCAAGGTTGACCAAGAATTGACCAGACAAATTCTCCTCCTAAGCAATGAACCTCTAATTAGGGTTTCACTTTTCACCAAGATGTGTGAGATCCAAAGGTCTCAAATGTTTTCCATTGTCCTAATATGCCTTCAAGATTGTCCAGGCCAAGTTTCATGCCTTCCACTACAAGTTTGCTCAATCAATTGCTCAAATGCTTGAAAATCAACTATACTAGGTCAAAAGTCAATTGTGGCCCATGTACAGTCAAACTTCAAGATTTTTGGTCAACATCAACATTTTGAAGTGATATACATCATTTTATCAAGGGTTGATCATGATTCCTCAAGAAATGCTCTCAATCTATCAAAAGTCAAGAATTGCTAAATTAGGGATTCTATAGGAAAAGTCAACTGAACTTTGACCAGGCATAACTTTCACATACTTCATCCATTTTCCCCCAAACAAAGCTTATTTTGAACAGAATCTAATTCCCTACAACTTCTATTTTGTCCTCAAGTTCAAGAGATGCGCCATTTGAAAGATACAAGCTCATACATTACATGCCATTTTCAGAAAGTCAATAAAAGACATTTTTTGTCAAGACCATTTACATCAATTTAAATTATTCAAATCCAAAATTGATCAAAAGAGAGATTAAATTTGACATTTCGGGCTTTCCAAAAAGTCCAAGATCATCATCAAGAGATCAAAATTGAGCAAGTTATGGCTTTCCCAAGTTGGGAAAATTTTGGAAATATCAAGAATTGTGCATTAAGCAAACTTCAACTTTTAGGTCAATAGCTTAATTTCTTGGACTTCAAATATCTTCCTCAACTTATAGAGGACCTCTAATCTCATTCTTACCATGCCTTGCAATTTCTAGCTATTTTCTGCACATTTTATTTCATTTTATTCAAATAAATATAAAATAAAATGCATAAAATAATGGATATTTGTTTTGGGCATGTGGGCTGACATTTTAGATTAGTTTTGAGACCACAAATTCACGCAAATGTGACCAGGTTCATCCAGCTTTGAAAAATGGCATGAAATCTCAAGTTATGGCAAGTTTTCAAATGTAGGATCATGGCTTCAATATAAATGATTAAGGCTTGATTATTCTTTCCTTCTTACCTTGTCGCCTCCATCACCTCTATATAAGGGTGGTTTTTGCAAGCCAAACTCACACATATACACAACCTAGAGAACACCCAAAAAATTGCAAAAAATATCAAAATCGTGAAATTCTAAAACCTGACTCCCAACCATTGTCAGTCCAATCCAAGTGCCTAAGCGTATTCCTGAAGTCTCCAGGGATCATTTCCACCCCCTTGCACAATCCCAACGCCCACAAGAACCACTAGTTTCAGTCACTCTGGTTGGGTATAGTATTGCAATCTCAAACTCTTTCTACATGTAATATAAATTGATTCTCTTTACACATTCACATTATTATAGTTGCTTGCAAATGTTCTAACGTATTTCATGTGAGTTATAATGCCAGGATCATAGGTCACCATTGTTAGGGTTTAAGAACGTTTAAGCTTCGGTTTCGTTGATACATGGACTTTCAAGACAAACGGCCACCACCATTAAACTTGTAGCATGCGAAATAGGGGGTAGCCTTAATCTTGAGCCTTGATTTCACTTTTTGCAGGTTTTAAGATTTTGATGTGGCTGGAGAGGGTGACCAAAGTTTTACTCCGGCACCCCTACAAATGGTTGACTCCAGTGGAGTCCGCGTGGAAAAATCACATATTTCTATTGGTCCATTTGAATCTGATTGGGAGCGCGTTTGAAAAATAAAAGAAATTGACTGATTTTGTATATTATATAATCTTGTTGCTTTTATCAATGAATAAACAGATGGCTGAGTGGTAAGGCAATTGTGTGTGCAGAGGAAGGACCTGGGTTCGATACCCAAGTCATGCATTTTAATTTTTCTAACACATCCTTGCAGGATACCATGCATTGCATCCCCAAGCGCATACCATAGGCCATCAGATCCATGTCTTCCAATGTCAACGCAGCCAGATCCAAGCACAACAAATATGCATCCCCATCATGGATATTCAAAGGATCCTCACACTAGATCCATACAGCCTCTGGGCTCCCTCATACATGGGCCTAGCAATTCCAAATCTCACACCCCCATTTATGCTTCTAATACCAGGCCCATGCTACTTTTTTTGTTTTAATTGTTTATTCTTTTTTTTAATCTTTTTTTAACTATCATCATAAAATCAACAAAATAATAAAAAATAATAGACTTAGGAATTTTCAAATTAATTTAATTTTCATTAATTTAATTTAATTAATTATTTTTATTTTATTTTATTAATTTAAAAATAATTAGAACTAGGTTCATTGAATTCAAATATTTTCTTAGCAAAAAATACAAAAATGTTAGGCTTTGTTTAGAATTTAATTTTTATTAATAACTTTCTTTTTATTTTTATTAATTAAATTTAGGTTTTATTTAATTTAATATTTTCCTAAGTAGAGAAAACAGCAAAAATATTTTTCTTTTATTTAGTTTATTTATGGTTTTAAACGTCTCTTTTCTATTTCGTGCGCATTGTTTATTTTTGCATTTTTAATACTAATGTATCTGCTGACAGTATGCAATAGCTTAAACTAGGGCATTACTTTATCATTTTCTTTATTTTTCCCCATTTTTTGACATGTAAATATTCCCCTCCCCAAAGCCTTGTAATAGCGTAGGATTTACGATTCCTGCATTTTAAATTTCTGCAAGATAGTAACTGTTAGTAACTAGGCTTGTATGGAAAGACTGAAATCAAAACGCTAGCAAACCTAATAACAAAGATAAATGAACTGAATTGAATTACTTGCACATATGTACCTCTAGGTACCCCACTTCGGTTGCCTTCAGAAAAATAGTCATAAGTCTTAAAACGTGAGAGGTTTTAGTGGCTACCCTCTGGTTCAAAAAGATCATAAGTCCCTCAATGACCCTCTCGACGTTGCCTCAGTAAAAATATGATCTTAGAATCCTAGGGTAGTTACTAAAGCTTCTTGCCCAATTTCCTTTGTAACTATAAATTGTCCCTTCGAATGTCCCTCAAACATCCAACAGTGAGGCTACCTACTCATTAATAGTACGATAGCATTGTCTAAAGGATTGGAGGAAAAGAACAAATATTTTCACGTATAAGTAGACAATTCATATATGCTTGCTGAAAACAAATTTTCACACTTACACATAAACATTTCAAAACACTTTAAAAAACATTCGCTTTGTCAACGCTCTTGAGGACTGATACAAGAGTTATCATAAAGCGAATCGCCGCACTAAGGCATTTTCAAACTACTTTTCTAAAACACACAAAAGCATAAGGTATTTTTCAAAAAATGAGCTAGCATCTAAGAGCCCGTAGAAAACTACGGATGGAAAGGGTGCTAGCACCTTCCCTTTCCATAATATACCCCCTTACTCAAAAAACTCTCGAAAAGGTCTTTCTCTGTTCTTTTCACCCTTTCCTTAGTTGGATAAAAGAAAAGTCGGTGGTGAGTCTTGCTTACTGCAACACTTGTGAATACAAATGCAAAACTAATATAACAGTCGGTTCTTCCACCGTATCACAAATGGTCCTTCGTACGTAGGAGTCCAATTGCCCCTGGGATCACCTTGTGGCAGGATGATACGCTTGATTACTAGGTCACCAACCTGATATACCTAACGTCTGACCTTCTTGTTAAAAGCTTTGGTCATACGTTTCTGGTACATCTGACCATGACAAACAACCGTGAGCCTCTTCTCGTTAATCAGGTTTAATTGGTCAAGTTGGGTCTGAACCCATTCATCTTCCTTCAAACCTGCATCCTTCATGATTCTCAAGGAAGGGATCTGGACTTAGATGGGTAGGACAACTTCCATACCGTATACCAGAGAGAAAGGAGTTTCCCCCGTTGACGTGCATGCTAAGGTACGGTAACCATGAAGAGAAAACAGTAACATCTTGCGCCAATCTTTATATGTAATTGTCATCTTCTGTATGATCTTCTTGATGTTTTTATTGGCAGCCTCTACAACACCATTCATCTTCGATCGGTAAGGAGAAGAGTTTTGATGCTGAATCTTGAATTGCATGCATAGCTCGGTGATCATAGTATTATTGAGATTGGTACCATTATCCGTAATGATTCTTTCTGGAATACCATACCAACAGATAAGGTTATGTCTGATGAATCGTGCCATAAAGTTCTTGGTAAAGGAAGCAAAAGAGGCTTCCTTTACCCACTTTGTGAAGTAATCAATGGCGACAAGGATGAAACAGTGGCCATTGGAAGCAGTAGGTCTAATATCTCCAATCATATCAATTCCCCACATTAAGAATGGCCAGGGAGCAGTCAAGACGTTCAAGGGAACCGGAGGCACATGTATTTTGTCAGCATAGATTTAGAATTTGTGACAAGTTCGGGAGTACTGATAACAATCTGCTTTCATAGTGGACCAGTAGTACCTTCCCCGTAGGATCTTTTTAGCCATTGTGTTCCCACTAGCATGGGTGCCAAAGGTACCTTCATATATGTCCTCCATGATCTTCTCTGCTTCACTCTTATCCATACACTGAAGCAAAGTAGAATCGTGGTTGCGCTTATATAGGATTCCATTACTGAGGAAAAACTTGGTAGAGAACTGTCTTAGGAACTTCTTATCATTAACGGAAGCTCCCTCGGGATACTCTTGGGCTTCGAGGTATCTTTTCACTCTGTGGAACCAAGGATTGTCCACTACTTCTTCAGTATCAACCTCATAACGTTGTGCTGGTTCGTCCAATCTTTCAATAGTGATCTAAGGAGCTTCATTATCCCACCTGACCTTGAACATGGGTGACATAGTAGCTAGTGCGTCCGCTAACTGATTTTCCTCTCGTGGAAAATGCTCAAAGGTAACTTCTTCAAAGTGTGGAATCAGTATCAACACATGCTCTTGGTAAGGGATGATATTAGGATGCTTCGTGTCCCATTCTCCTTTGATTTGACTGATTACCAGGGCCGAGTCTCCGAATACACTCAAGAATTTGATTCTTAAGTTGATAGCAGCCTTGAGACCCATAATTCATGCTTCATATTCAGCGATATTGTTAGTACATTTGAAACATAGCCTGGCAGTAAAAGGATTATGACAGCCTTCGGGAGATATGATCATATCACTGATTCCATTGCCAAGTGCATTGGAAGCTCCATCAAAAACCATAGTCTATCAGGATCCTTTCTCAGATCCTTTATCCGGTCCAGGTTCTTCACAATCAGTCACTAACATGATGTTCTTGTTTGGGAACTCAAAATTCATGGATTGGTAGTCATCCACAGCCTGGTGATCTAAATAATCAGCTAGTACACTTCCTTTGATTGCTTTCTGGGTAGCGTATTGAATGTCACATTCGGTCAAGACCATTTTCCATCTTGCTATTCTTCCAGAGAGAGCGGGCTTCTCAAATATGTACTTGATAGGATCCATTTTAGATATCAACAAGGTAGTGTGAGTCAACATATACTGTCTCAGTCGGCGAGCAGCCCATGCCAAAGCGCAACAAGTTTTCTCGAGAAATGAGTATCTTCTTTCACATTCGGTAAACTTTTTGCTAAGGTAGTATATTGCATGCTCTTTTCGACGAGACTCGTCATGTTGCCCCAGCACACACCCTATTGAATTCTCTAATACTGTTAGGTATATGATCAGAGGTATTCCTTCAACCGGAGGCATCAAGATTGGAGGCTATTTAAGATATTCCTTGATTTTGTCAAAGGCAGTCTGGAAGTCGTCATTCCACTTCACTACTTGATCTTTATTCAGTAATCTGAAGATTGAATCACAAGTAGTGGTTAGATGAGAGATGAATCTAGCAATGTAATTTAGACGTCCCAAGAATCCCCTAACCTCCTTCTCAGTGCAGGGGGGTTGGCATTACTTGTATAGCTTTAACCTTTTCAGGGTCTACTTCAATACCTTTGCCACTGACAATGGAGCCTAAGAGTTTACCAGATCTTACCCCAAAGGTGCATTTGTTTGGGTTCATTATTAACTCGTACTTCTTCAGTCTTTCAAACAGCTTTTGCAAGCGATCAAGGTAATCCTCTTCAGTCTGAGACCTGGCTATCATATCATCCACATAGACCTGTATCTTGTGATGGATCATATCATGAAACAAAGCTACCATAACATGCTGATAGGTAGCCCCACCATTCTTCAACCCAAATAGCATACTTTTGTAGCAAAAAGTGCCCCACTGTGTGACGAAGGTTGTTTTCTCCATATCTTCAGGTGCCATTTTAATATGATTATACCCGAAGAAACCATCCATGAAGGAGAATATCTTATGTTGCACGGTGTTGTCAACCAGAACATCAATATGGGGAAGCGGAAAGTCACCCTTGGGGCTCGCCCTGTTCAAGTCTTTGTAATCCAGACACATACGTACTTTACCGTCCTTCTTAGGTACCAGAACAACATTAGCAACCCATTATCAATAATAAGTAACAACTAAGAACCCGGTGTTGAACTGTTTTATAACTTCATCCTTGATTTTTTCTGACATCTCAGGATGCATACGACGAACCTTTTGCTTCACTGGAGGGCAGTCTTCTTTCATTGGTAAACGATGAACCACAATATCAATGTCCAGTCCCAGCATGTCTTCGTATGACCAAGCGAAGATCTCAACGTAGTCGTGTAGCATCTAGATTAATCGTTCTTTGACATTATGCTCTAAGTTGGCACCTATCTTGACTTCCTTTTTATCCTCTTGAGTACCCAAGTTTACTATCTCAACCGGCTCTTCATGAGGATGTATTGCTCTTTCCTCCTGTTGTAACTGTCTAGCAAGTTCTCCTGGTACTTCACAATCTTCCTCACCTTCGTCCTCGGCTTGGTAGATCGGATTTTCAAAGTCATAAATGGAAATTGCAGAACCGTTATCAATGGGATCGAGAGTGGATGTGAATCTGCAGTTTGATATGTGGGTGTGTGTAAGAGAGCATAGCTATTTTGATAAAGTAAAAGCAGAGAAGAAAGACAAAGAGCGTAAAGTTTGTATGCAAAACGTCCAATGATTTATTAATGACATATGAACATGAAGTAATAACCCACACAAATAGACCATTGTGCCTCGAGTAAAATACAAGGCTCTAGAGTTTAAATTGTTCAAATATTACATATCCCAAAAAAATAAAAAAGACAATTACTCCTGGATGAAAGTAATGGGAACCAAGTCTCCAGCCGTCCAATTATTTAGTCCACCATCGGTAGTTGGGAAGATCTAATTGTCCATGTCGCAGTCACTATCATTGTCCTCCAAATCATTGATTCCAATGTTGCTGATGTGTAGTGGTGGTCCTCCGGCGCGGGCGCGACGAACAACTTTTTGAGCTCCTGAAGTAAAACCCAAACCAAACTTGTCAGATTTGTAGGGGATGTCAGGGAGCTGGCCCAAGATAGTAACTCCACCTTCTTCAACTACAGCTTTGGCATCCTTCATAGAAGCCATCTTTAACAGGGGTTTGGTAGTCTTTGGAATCACTAGCAACAGTCTTGGTAGCAGCAATTGTCTGAGGAACCTCTTCAAAGTTCTAGAAGGGGGTTTCAATGAGCTCGCCATCCATCTTAACATACCTGAAAGATTTCAAATGGCTCACCATATATTCTTCCTCTCCATGGACTGTAACAATCTTCCCATTAACCGGATACTTCAACATTTGATGTAGGGTAGAAGTAACAGCACCGACCCCATGGATCCAAGGGCGACCCAACAAACAAGAGTAAGACGGGCGAATGTCCATCACGTAAAATGTGCAATAAAAGGTCTGAGAGCCAACTTTAATAGGAATGTCAACCCCCTGTGTACCATTCTCTTGGAACCATCAAAATCCCTTACCACAATATTGTTGGGTTTCACTGTGATTCCTTCACAATCCATTATGTCCAAAGTAATCTTAGGTAAGACATTCAACAACGAACTTGTATCCACCAGAACACGAGCTAGGGTAGTTCCCTGCACTCAATAGAGACATGCAGGGCATCATTATGCTTTCTTCCTTTGGACGTTAAATCAGCATCAGAGAAACCAAGTCCATTGTCAACAGTCAGACTAGCAACGCAATTCTCGAATTGGTCGGCAGAAGTCTCTTGAGGCACATGAGCAGACTTCAGGAACTTCACCAAAGCTTTATCATGGGCTTCAGAGCATAACAGTAAGGCCAACATTGAAATTTTTGAACGGTTCTGCCCCAATTGTTCCACAACATTATAGTCACTTTTCTGTATGATTTTTAGTATCTCTTCCATTTATTTTTTAGAAGCTTCAGGAATGGTTTCTTTAGGTGCCTCCGTCCAGGCAGGCTCAACCAGTACCTCTTTGCCCCGAGTCTCAACTGACTTAGTAGCAGGAATAACAACAAGAGTTACAGTAGGGGTAGTAACAGGAGTAGCAACATGAACATTAGTAGGAATAACCAAAGGAGTGGCAATAGTCTTTGGAGAGATCTCAGGAGAGAAGATCCTTCTACTTCTGGTAATTTTACTGGTCTGAACAATGTTGTCGATGTTAATATCAGTATCTTCAGCAACTTCATCTTTGATATCCAATAGGTCTTTCTTGACGCCATGGTAGTAGATGTCAACTTAATAGTTCCAAGGAATAGCCTTATCGGAGGAATATGGTATCAGCCTAGGAAAAGTGATAATTAAAGGAGCAACCTTAGGAGTGGATGTAATCTTGACAGGTCTTTTGGAGGAGACCCTGGGAGGATTATTGGAAATGGTAATAATTGATATATCTTCACACAGACTTCTTGTAGAGGGAGTCTTCTCAAACATAATTTCTTTGTTGGTTATCAGGAATTAGACACCTATATTCAACAACAAGCAACCATTGGGTAGAGACGCATACAGGTGGAAACCTTCACCACATCCCGGAAATAAACCAGCTCGCAAGAGATTCTTCTTAACAACTGAAAAAGGAGTGACTAATTCATCAACAGAAGAAACAAACAGGTCGTCATCAACAACATTAACACCCTGGCCATGCTTGGGAATTGGTGCAATTATCACATTGGGAGTTTCCAGAGGGTCAAATTCAATCTCTTTTTCATTAATAAGACCTTGCACTTTGTTCTTCAGAGCCCAACATTAATTTGTATCATGCCCCAGAATGTTGGAGTGGAAGGCACATCAAGCATTTGGATTATAATGGGGAGATGCAGTATTTGGATTTTTAGGAGTCTCCCTCAGAGTGACCAGATTGTACTTCAACAAGTGTGGAAAAACCTGAGATAAGGACATGTTAAGCTGGGTGAACTGCCTTATGGGCGCATCCTGCCTGTGCTGATTGTTTTGTTATTGATTTAGTGTAGGGCTGGAGATTATAGTAGCTCCTACCGTTGGATGGTGTTCAACTTTGCTTTGATTCCTCTGACCATAGGCAACACTTACTTATTTCTTCCCAGAGAATGGTTTCTTCATGGTACTTGAAGATGCATCTCTCGGAATCTTACCACTCTTGATACCAACTTCTACTTGTTCACCAGTCAATATTAGCTCAGTAAACCCGACCGAAGAACTTCCAATCAGATGTTTGAAAAATGGACCAGACAAAGTACCCAAGAACATATCTACCAGCTCTCTATCAGACAGAGGAGGCTGGACTCTTCCTATAAGATCTCTTAACTTTTTGGCGTAATCTTTGAAGCCCTCGCTAGAACCCATAGACATGCTTTAAAGTTGAGTACGGGTTGGAGCGAGGTCAACATTGTAATGGTATTGCGGTAGAATGCAGCAGCCAATCCTCCCAGTTGCAGATGTTGGTTCCCTCCAGTTGATAGAACCATTCCAATTGAGTCCCCGATAAGCTCTCTTGGAAGAAATGCACCCACAAATTCCTATCAGTGGTGTGAGGTTAGATCTTCCTGACATAAGACCTCAGATGCAACTTAGGACATGAAACCCCGTCATATTTAGCAAACATGGGAACCTTGAGTTTTGTGGAATGACCACTCCAGAAACCATCCCTAATTCTTCAAAATCCAGACTAGGTACCCTCTGAATTTCCACTGTGTTGAGACGATCCTCCGGCTGTTTGTATTTGTTATCAGTAGGAGGATATTTCTCTTCAGTATAATCAGCCTCTTATTTATCGGACTCTGGGTTGTGATCTTCTTATTTTGGCTTCTCCTCCTGACTGTCCCCCCTCATTTGACGGAGTTGCAAATTCTAGAGCTCGCTTTACTGGTCCTCTGAATCCCCTTCCCATATTCAGGATACCCACTGGTTTCTGTCTTTTTCTTCCTGTCTTTGAGAATCAGAGCCTTCAGGTATTCTTGTCCCTTAGCCAGAGCCAGGAACATTTGCTGGAGTTGAGCATTTTTGGCTTGAAGGTCCTTAATGTTCTGTTCGAGAGCCATTTATTTTTGTTGAAATAAACAGCTAAAAGATAAGGAACCTGTTTTGAAACACTTGCTTATGTAACGATATGCATGATATGCTTATTCAATGTTTTCAAGGACTTTTAAGATTAAAATTATCTTAGACAAAGAGAGAACAAACATTAATTGCATTAATAAGTTTAACCAGTTACAACGACGCCTCTTGGGCTTACAATGGAATAAACAAAGATAATAAAAAATAAACTCCTAAAACAGAAAGTACTCAAGTTTCCCATGAGCGCATCCTCTTTGGTGCAATGTAGGAATTCAGACTCTGCTCTTCATGAAGTTGTCTTGTGAGCTCCAAAACCTTCTTCTAGCTTGCGTAGATCTGGGTTTCAAAGGTGTCTCGTTCCTCTTTGTGTTGAATCCAAGATCTTTGCAACTCCTCGAGAGTAGTCGGCATGTCAGGATGGAGAATAATGTAAGGAACATCTCTCTCGGTACTAGGCTCCATGATGATAGGTAGGATGGCTTGATAAGGCATCATGAGATTTTGAGCGCGTGCTCTCACCCATTTAAGATAAGGCTCCAAAGTAATGGAGTTCTTATACCCTAATGTCTTGCTATCAACTTTAGACATCGTATGTCATCATGCTCTATGCTCGTATGAATCTTTGACGATAAACTTGGACATCGTTCTCATAGTCGAACGCAATTCGTTGCCCAAGTGCATCATGAGGACCATCCCTCCTAGCATACCCAAACTGTCGTAATGCTAAACAAGGGTTGTAAGTGATTTCTCCCCTAATTCCTAGGAGAGGGAGATTAGGGAATTCCCCACAACGATCAATGACGGTAGCTTCCTCCAAAGATCGAGGACACCAATGAATATCTGAATACGTGAGGGACATCAACCTATTAGACTATCTCATGCCTTGCTCATTCTACAAAATAGATCGAGGTAGGTGCCAAATAAACCACCTAGCTAACATAGGAGTGCAACACATAAGGGTCCCTCTTCTCTTCATGGTGCGAGTGTGAAGAGAGTGCAAAATGTCTCTAAGTAAGGTAGGCACCGGGTTACGAGACAGAAAAACTTTGACCGTATTCACATTTATGAGTTGGTCCGGATTAGGAAATAGTACCATCCCATAGATGAGAAGGGACAACACTTCTTCAAATGCTTGTAAATCCAGAGTATCCCAAAAGTAGTGAGCCTTCTCAAACAGAAACGTGGCTATAAACCCTTTGACACCACTTCTTGTTTCCCAATTTGCCACAACGTTGGACCGTTGTAAATGTAGAGCTTGAACAATCTCTTTAGGTTTTGCGTTTCTTTCAATACCGTTGAAGGGTAATTGATTAAGAATGGGCACTCACAATAATTGACAAAAAACCTCCATGATAGGCACTAATTGGTAATTGGGAAATGTAAATCAATGGTGTAAAGGATCAAAGAACTGAAAGAGCACTTTCATCATGTCTTCATCATTGCTCAAGGTAACCATATTAAGAAGTCGACCATGTCTTTTGGTAAATGGAGAATGATCGGGAACCCTTGACGCTAACTCCTTGAGTTGAGGAGACACTCTTACGAGGTTGACTTGGATAGTATTCCTGCGAGTGGAAGCCATGTTCTACAAAATAACACAAAGATAAGTCCTAAAAATCCTTGAAATGGTTAGTGCGACATGCCATGTTATGATGTCATGATGTCATGTAAAAACAATTATATACAAGAACACAAACAAGTCCTTAGGTTTAGGCTTGCATGGGTTCCAGAGGTAAGTATCCTCTTGAAGTTTAGTTGGTTCAACCTATCTGTTGTACCCCAAAATTTGCCCTCGTATCTCTCCACAAGAAATCACAGCTTCGGGCTTTTCCTGATTTTTCAGACTGGCTCAAGAATCGGTCAGACAGACTTTTCTCGTCAGTCAGATTAAAATTAGGGTTTTCGTTGATTTTCATGGCTCTGGAACAATTCAAACGGTTTGCTTAGGGTTTGGTTGATTTTGGCTCAGCTTTGATCAGGCGAACGCTTCTTTGGCATTTGATCAGAATCAGGGTTTTATGCGCATATTTCTCAAGAAGAGTTAGTCCTATCAATGCTTTTTCAAATTACTCTGAAATAAGAACTGAGGTTGCTGGTTGTTAATTTGCATTTGTTTGGATTTAATCAGTGAAAAGAGGCAGGTGGACGTTTTGTTTAATTAAGTGTCGTCTGGTTTGATTAACTGTGCTTTGCTTTGGATAATTGGAGCGCCAGGTTTGTTATAAGACCATAATGTTTATCAATTGATCATTTATTTTTAAGTTAAGATAATTGGAATTTATTTCCATTTTATTTTAATTTAAGAATTATAAACAATTAAATAAATATCTAAAGAAGAATTAAAAATGAATGTCAAATAAAAGGACTTTTTATTTATCTTTAAATTATTTGTATAATTGTTATTGTTTACGAAATATTTACAATAATAATATTACAGTAATTTAAATTTAAATAAAACTATCCTAAATTCCTAAGTCTTCAATTCTTCATCCTCCATTTGCTGCTATTCCTCTCCATTTGATTTTTTATCTGCAAAGAAAAGAAGAAAAAGTCAATTGTAGATAAAATAATTAAGAAAGCAGACAGATAAAAATTGGGTTCATCATTAAAGGCAACTGGCTGGAATCAGTTCGCCCTCTCTGCAAATCACGAGATTTCTCCCGGTTCACAGAGAGGGATGAAAAATGCTTGCAACAAAAATATTGAAAATGCACAAAAGTTAAATTGCACATTTCAAATTGGCCAACCAACTGCATAGTTCAAAGCAAACAGCATGTACAACTATAAAAGTTCAAATTGCCAAACAAAGTCCAATGTCAAACTGTCCAAAAGGCTATTCATATGCAAGTACAAGATGCTGTCAAAAGAAGATATGGAAAGATATCAAGAAGACATAAAGTATGCAGAGAACTACATGTGCAAGCAAGGTTTCATTTCATCATTTCCCAGCCATTGCTTTTTCAGAATTAAAAGTACAAACATAAACATATAATATGCTTAAAGTTGTACTAGAGAGAGAGAAAAGAGAGAAAAGAAGTTGGGCTTACAGGTTTTGGTTTGAAGAGGACAAAAAAATACATATAACAAACTGATCAAGTCAGTAAAAGGGCAGCATAAGAGGCAGAAACTACAAACAAAACAGAACTCAGAAACATATCAAATATACAACACCAAGGCCAAGCTTAACAGTCAAGACTGTCATCAAGCCCAAGGCCATCAAAAACCTGCTAATGCATAAACCTGTTCAAGCCTCCACAAACCTCAAAACCTGAATCAGAAAACCAGTTCACAACAACAAACCTACATTTCATAGCCATTAAACCTGTCAAGTATAAAAAAAATTGCACCAGTCATCAAGCCTGAAGCCTGAAAGCATTAAGCCAAGCTTAAACCTGTGTCAAACCCCTTTCAAAAACCAGTATAACCTGCAGCACAAGCCTAAACCAGATATCAAAAACAGCATAAGCCTAAACCAGTAAACCCTGTCAAGCCTATCACACAGTCCAACAAGCCTTAAACCATTAACCTGTTTCAAGCTTTTAAAAGCTTAACAAGCCAAACCTGTGTCAAAAAGAAGAAAAAACTCAAACTGATGCAAGCCTAAACAAGCCAAACCTGTGTCAAAAAAGAAAAAGCTCAAACTGACGCAAGCCTCCAGCAAGAGCATGAAGCCATAGCCCCAAACTAAAGTCCAAGCGTTCAAGGAAATGAAAACCCTCAGAACTCAAAGAGTTCATCATTGGGTAACCAACAAAATCAACAATCATCATCTCAGAATCCCTAAAGGCAATCAAACACATCAAGCTAAAGCATACATATCAGAAGCAATAGGAAACTCAGCATTTCAAGGCCACAAACCCTCAGAGGAAGCCTCATCATAGGGCAAATATACAAGGTATCAAGCCAACACATGAAGCATACAAAGCAAAGAGGGACGGAAGAAGAAGAGGAAAGAAAGATGTACAAGGTTTTCAGAAAGCATTATTAAACCCAACAAAGGGCCAAAGAATACGAAATACCAGGGTTCCAAGTTAGCACGTCATCACCGCTCCTCGTCGTCAAGCCACCGGAAACGCCTCCAAATTCCTTTCTCCTCCGTCTCCCAAAAGGTAGTATAATCTCTTTTCATCCCTTTCCACGACCTCATTAACAAACAATGATAAACATAAGATCAGAATGCGAAATCATAAACATGCAAAACATAAAACCCTAACGAGATTGAGACGATTTACTACCTTGTTTAACTGTTGCCTGAGCAATCTGTGGGGAGAAGAGAATGGATGGTGGCACGGTGGCTCGGGGCGGGGGGTCGCGTCTCAGTGACCTTTACGTTGAAAAAGATGAAAGACGAACGAAATGAACGACGGCGCCTCTGTGTCTCTCAAACCCTAAGCTTTCCCTAATGAAATAATAATCACTTAACCCTAAAACGTTCACAAACCCACATGGGCCTTGTCCCATTCCGCCTCAAGCCCATTTTGTTTCTTCCTGAACACACCCCCCTTTCTGTTTCCCTTATTTCAGCCTGGGCCTAAAACCTTTTGAACCCATCTAACCCCTTTGCCTTTCTTTCAAAAAAACTAATTTATATCTTTATTTACACCTTTTTCTAATTAAAAAAGTTATTTTATCTTTTTTTTAGCATGATTAAACCATATACAAAATTTCCTTTTGTACATAAAAAAAAATACTAACATAAAATACATAAAAATTAGAATTATTTAAAACACTTTTTTTTCTTTCATTTTATTAAAACTTGTTTTGATTTGTACATAAAAATATTCATTAAATACATTAATTTTTAATGCATATAACTAAACTTAAAACCTTTTCATTTCTCTTTTATTAAATTTTCTTTTCTTTAATTAATTAAAATACATAATTTTAATACATAGAAAATAGAACTTAAAACATTTCCCTTTTTAGACTTTGTACATAAATATATAATTTTTCTTTAAGTTAATACTTTTCACTTCTTAAAATACTTTATTTGTACATATTAAACAAAAAATACAAATTGACAACAATACATAATCAAAATACTTAATTTTTCATTGAATTAAATATTCCGTAATTTGTAAATAAACCTCATACATCTACACAGACAATACATTTTACATTGATACATTATACATTTGCTTATTTTTGTATATTCGATACATTTACATTTGTGATCGCAATTCGATTTGGTTGTAATTATTTAAGTCTCATCCCCATTTGTAAATTTGTACCCCCACTCCTGGATACTTATTTGTAATAGCGTAGACTTTAAATTCCCGCAATTTACCGCTTTCAAATATACCATGGTTAGACCTAGGGTTTGCATGTACATAAAATCAAACGCTAGATAACCTAATACAAGACAAAGGCATGAAATCGATACACAATCACACTTGCACCCCCTAGGGTAATCTCACATGTTGCCTTCCAAAATGGGCCATGCTTGCACGTCGAGTTTCTTTGGCAAAACAAATTCAAATGATCATGAGTCTCTCGATGACGCTTTCGAAAGTCGCCTATCAAAATGATCAAGTCCCTTCAAGCAAATTGCCAAAGACACTTGGCACCATTGCATTCATGGTCCATACGATGACCCGTGCCTGTCCCGTTAAACATCCTAAACGCAAGATTGTCCACCAAATTCAATGGTGGAACAAAATTGTTAAAAAAGGTTGAAAACATAGAGAAAACCTTTGAGTACAATAGGGGTAGACAAACTCTTACTTACTTGATCAAACTTGCAAAAACATTTGCCTACTTTTTAAATCACAACACTTTCAAAACAAAAAAACTTTCAAAAACATTTGAAACATCTTTTCGAAAAGATACACACCCTTGTATATACTCAAACACGAGTCATTGCAACGGTTGCCGAAACAAAGGCGTCTATTTCAAAACATTTTCAAAACACACACACACACACACACACACCATTTTTCAAGCAATCAAAAATCAAGGCAAGTGATCTAAAACCAAGTAACTAAGAGCCCATGGATAACCATGGATGAAAAGGGTGCTAATACCTTCCCTTTTCATAATCTACCCCCCGAACCCACGAAACATCTCAAAAAGGTTTTTCCTGTGCTTTTTTTAACCTTTCCTTTAGGATAAAATAAAAAGTCGGTGGCGACTCTTGCTAAACCGAACAAGTGCGAATACAAAATGCAAAACTCAAGTCAGTTCTCCCACCGTATCACAGAACTGGAGACTCTGATGGGGATATTGAGTTTAGTGGGGTTACCTTAGGGTTTAGATCACCTTTACATTCTTGCTTTGATTGATTTGATTGCTTTATCTTTTGGGTTCTTGTTTGGGTTTGTTGTAAATCCTACACCCGGATTTGGGGCACCTTCTTAGGTAAATAGCAATAAAACTGCGAGGGAACTGTGCGGGGTATACCGACATGGTTGAAGCAGTAAGCTATGTTAGTGTGACATATTTGTAAGTATCGGTAACCCTTGAGTTCAATCAAGGAGAGTACGGGGCCGCTGAGTGATGTCGTGAAGCACTAACGAACTCTTAGAACCTTAATTGACCATCCTAGCCTTTTTAGGGGTAGTGAGATGACCGACTTTGGTGCAGTCCGAAGTTGGTAGATACTCGACACTACACTCATTGAGGGTTGTTTTCTTGGAATATTTTGGTCGCCAGTTAAGTGGCTAAATCAAAACGATGAAGACAGAAAACAATTCAATGATATTGAGCTCCTTAGAACCCGGTTTCTATTTTAGGACAGGATGAGCCAACTAACTTCAAGAGGGTACTTACCTATAACCCCATGCAAGCCTAAACCTAAGGACTTGTTTGCTTTGTGTGAATATGATTGCTTGTATATACACTCACTTGCTTTTGCATGCATGTACATAACATCATGACATCATACCATAGCCTAATGTGGTGACAGCTCCCATGCCTAACCATGGAGTGAATGCTATCAAGGTTGAGGATGAAGTGGAGGAATCTGAGTTTGACAGCTGGATATACCCAACAACCGAAGATGGACCTAGCAACTGGACTGCAAAAGACTCTATGCCTGTTACTTTTGTCACCCAGTAATGAACTTCTTTATTTTGAATTTGTAAAGGACAATAATTTGAAACTTTCTGGCCCGGTGTCTTACCCGGGGCACCGTGGCTTCATTTGTGAGGGCTTATTACTTGTCATTTCCATATATCATGAATAAAAACATTGGACGTTTTTCGCATTTCAAATCTTGTGCTCCCTTTCTTTCTTTCTTTATATATTGCAAAACAGCTATATTTACACACACTCACCTATACAGGTTTCAATCCACTCTGGATCTCACTGGTAACGAATCTGCTACTACCAGTTATGACTTCGAAAATCCGATCAACTTAGCCGAAGACGAAGGTGAAGATGATTGTGAAGTGCCTGGTGAGCTTGCAAGACTGTTACTCCAGGAAGAGAGGGCCATTCAGCCACATGAAGAGCCAGTGGAAACGGTAAATTTGGGTACTGAGACAGACAGAAAGGAAGTCAAGATTGGTGCTAATCTAGAGCTCAGTGTGAAACAACGGTTGATCCAGATGCTGCATGACTATGTGGAAATCTTTGCCTGGTCTTACGAAGACATGCCTGGGTTGGATACCGACATTGTGGTCCATCACCTGCCTACTAAGGAAGACTGCCTGCCAGTAAAACAGAAGGTCCGCCGTATGCGTCCAGAGATGTCCGAGAAGATCAAAGCTGAGGTTATGAAACAATTTGATGTTGGTTTTCTTGCAGTAACTTCTTACCCTCAGTGGGTTGCCAACGTGGTCCCGGTGCCAAAGAAAGATGGTAAGGTCAGAATGTGTGTTGACTACAGGGATTTGAACAGGGCGAGCCCCAAGGATGATTTCCCCTTGCCTCACATCGACGTTCTGGTTGACAATACTGCTCAGCACAAGGTGTTCTCCTTCATGGACGGCTTTTCAGGTTATAATCAGATCAAAATGGCTCCTGAAGATATGGAAAAGACTACCTTTGTTACTCAGTGGGGCACCTTCTGCTACAAGGTCATGCCTTTTGGGTTGAAAAATGCTGGGGCAACCTACCAACGTGCCATGGTTGCTTTATTTCATGACATGATCCACCATGAAATTGAAGTATATGTCGACGATATGATTGCAAGGTCTCAAACTGAGGAGGAACACCTTGACCACCTACAGAAGCTGTTTGACCGTCTGAAGTTATACAAGCTGAGGTTGAACCCGAACAAGTGCACCTTTGGGGTAAGATCTGGAAAGTTGCTAGGCTTCGTCGTGAGCGACAAAGGTATTCAAGTAGACCCTGCCAAGGTTAAAGCCATACAAGAGATGCCAGTTCCCAAGACAGAGAAAGAAGTCAGAGGCTTTCTAGGACGTCTGAATTACATCGCCCGATTCATCTCGCATCTAACTGCTACCTGTGAACCAATCTTCAAGCTGCTGAAGAAAGATCAAGTAATACGTTGGAACGATGAATGTCAGGCCGCTTTCGACAGAATCAAAGAGTATCTCCAAGAACCACCTATTCTTATGCCACCGGTTGAAGGGAGACCTCTGATACTATACCTGACAGTACTTGACAGCTCAATGGGGTGTGTGCTGGGGCAGCATGACGAGTCTGGCCGAAAAGAGCACGCCATTTATTACCTTAGCAAAAAGTTTACCGACTGTGAGACCCGATACTCACTGCTCGAGAAAACTTGCTGCGCTTTGGTATGGGCTGCTCGCCGGCTGAGACAGTATATGCTGACTCACACTACTCTGTTAATATCAAAGATGGATCCAATAAAGTATATATTCAAAAAGCCTGCTTTGTCTGGAAGAATAGCAAGATGGCAGATGATCTTGACAGAATATGACATCCAGTATACGACTCAGAAGGCAATCAAAGGAAGTGTATTGGCAGACCACTTGGCACACCAGGCAGTAGACGACTACCAGTCAATGAACTTTGAATTTCCTGACGAGAACATCATGGTAGTGACTGATTGTGAAGTACCTGGACCGGATGAAGGACCCGAGGAAGGATCCCGATGGTCTATGCACTTTGACGGAGCCTCCAACGCTTTGGGTAACGGTATTGGCGCTGTGATCATATCCCCAAAAGGCACTCATACTCCACTTACTGCCCGGCTATGTTTCAACTGCACCAATAACATGGCGGAGTATGAGGCGTGTATCATAGGTCTTCAAGCTGTAATTGACTTAAGGATCAAGTTTCTGAGTGTCTTCAGAGATTCCGCTCTCATGATCAATCAGATCAAAGGCAAGTGGGATACGAAATACCCAAATCTTATTCCTTACAAGGAGTGTGTGTTGACATTAATCCCCCATTTCACAGAAATAACTTTTGAACACTTCCCAAGAGAGGAGAATCAGTTGGCGGACGCGCTGGCTACGATGTCTTCTACGTTCAAGGTCAAATGGGATAACGAGGCTCCCCGGATCATTATCTGGAAATTGGATGAACCTGCACATTGCTGTGACCTTGAGGCTGAAGAGGTAAATGAAAAACCCTGGTATCATGAGGTGAAGAGATACTTGGAAGCTCAAGAATATCCCGAGGGTGCATCTGTCAACGACAAGAAGTTTCTGAGAAGGTTCGCAGCAAAGTTCTTCCTCAGCAATGGCATTCTCTACAAGCGAAACCATGATTCAACCTTACTGCGTTGTGTGGATAAGACTGAAGTAGAAAGGATCATGGCATAGCTACATGAAGGTATCTTCGGAATGCATTCCAGTGGACACACCATGGCAAAGAAAATCCTTCGGGCAGGATATTTCTGGTCCACAATGGAAGCCGACTGTTACCAACATTCTCGAACATGTCATAAATGCCAGATATATGCTGATAAGGTGCATGTTCCTCCAGTTCCTCTGAATGTCTTGACTGCACCTTGGCCTTTTGCAATGTGGGGCATTGATATGATCGGCGAGATCAAACCTACGGCATCCAATGGGCATCGCTTCATCCTGGTAGCGATTGATTACTTTACAAAGTGGGTTGAAGCAGCTTCCTACGCTACCGCAACCAAGAACGTCGTGGCACGGTTCATTCGACACAACCTGATTTGACGATACGGCGTTCCGTAAAGGATCATTACGGACAATGTTACCAATCTTAACAACAAGATGATCACTGAGCTCTGCGAGCAATTCAAGATACATCACCACAACTCTTCTCCCTACCGGCCGAAGATGAACGGGGCTGTAGAAGCAGCTAATAAGAATATCAAGAAGATTGTGCAGAAGATGACAGTGACCTATAAATATTGGCACGAGATGTTACCGTTTGCTCTTCACGGGTACCGTACCTCAGCAAGGACGTCAACAGGGGCAACTCCCTTTTCCTTGGTCTACGGCATGGAGGCAGTCTTGCCTATTGAAGTCCAGCTACCCTCTCTCCGGATAATGAAGGATGCAGGCCTGAGTGAAGATGACTGGATCCAGACTCGACTTGATCAATTAAATCTAATTGATGAAAAGAGACTCATCGCTATTTGTCATGGTCAAACGTATCAAAAACGAATGATCAGGGCATTTAACAAGAAAGTCAGACCACAAGAGTATCAAGTCGGAGACCTGGTAATCAAGCGCATCATTCTTCCTCAAAGTGATCCCAGGGGCAAATGGACCCCTACGTATGAAGGGCCATTTGTGGTTAAACATGTCTTCTCATGAGGAGCCATGATTCTAACCACCATGGATGGTGACGACCTTCCTCACCCCGCCAATGCAGACATAGTAAAAAGATACTACGCATGAACAAAAGACCCGCTAGGTTGACACACCTAGGCAAAAATAAGGGCTTCTCGGCGAACCAAAAGGGTTCGGGCAAAAATAAGGGATGAAATGAAAAAAATTTGTACACCCGGCAAGTCGAAAACCTGAAAAGGCGGCTT
Organism: Vicia faba; assembly: GCA_948472305.1. NCBI lineage: Eukaryota > Viridiplantae > Streptophyta > Magnoliopsida > Fabales > Fabaceae > Vicia > Vicia faba. The sequence continues at coordinate 127,012,848 of OX451738.1, forward strand.
GGGCAAAAATGGGTATCCCGGTGGACTGAAAACCCGAAAGGGCGGTCCAGGCAAAAGTTAGGGATTAAAGCGTAATACTATGTCTCATTGAATCACCTTGCATCCAGAATCCGGTATCAACTGTCAGGTTCAGACGGCATCGATCAGTCAGCTTCATCTTCAACTAAGCAGCCAAGTGATGAGATGCTCGAAGATATAAAGGCGATAGCAGAGTTGGAACCCAGTGGGATTATTCTTTTCACATAGCTGTTTTGTTTTCCTTTTTCACAAAATTGTATAAACTCTGTTGTTCGGCGACGTTCTCTTACTAGGACGTCAGCCTCTTGTACATAAACGCCTATTTACAGGCAAATTCAAAAATCAATACAAATTCACTTTTCAGATAAATTGCCAATTATTTTTCCTTTTTCTGTTTTGATTTGCGAAGAACGTCCAATGTTCAATTTTGATATATGCATTTGACACTAATTGCTAACTCATAAATATTTGCATACGAAACAAAGGACTAATTACAGGTGACATTAGAAACAGGGGAAATAATGAGTTGTCTAGGCGATCCAATTGCTCTGTCCACCAAGGTACCAAGGTAAGTTCGGCTGAAGAATGTAACCCAGACACCTTCACTCCCCGTCGAGTAGGACAAGATTCAACAATTCTCCCCAAGCAGAGTTGGTCTCCCAGCAGCCCCTAACAAGGCACAGTATCCCAAGTAAGTTAGCAACAATCTCCCCGGGCAGAGTTAGTCTACTATCAGCCTTAAGGAAGTTGGATTATCCCCCGAAGATCTCAAATATTCCCCAACGGAGTATACAGATGTTCCTAAGCAAGCATCCCCGGCGGTCTTAATATAAGATTGTTCCCCGGCGGAATACCAGACATCCCAGTGGAGCCACTGCCCCAGTACAGTCTCAAAAGTTTCCCCAGGAAAGTTGAATCAATCTCCCCAGTAGGAAGCTTACCCCCAGTAGATTCTAGAAGCTTATCACCTACAGAGTACGAACACTCTCCCCGGCTTTATTCAGAAGTTTATTTCCCCACCAGGATATAACTGGGTTATCCTCAGCCAATTGCCACGGAAAGATCGTCCCCGACAAAATTCTTTCTATCCCCCAGCGAAGTTCGTCAAATCTTTCAACAGAGCTCAACAATGGTATCCTCAGCGGAGTTATCATCAACATCTCAGCAAAGTGCCTTTCTTCCCACAGAGCATTCCCCGCAGAGTAATCTCTCCAGCAAAGTTTATTCCTCAACGGAGTCATCTTCTCCTACGGGTTTATTCTCACAACCATCATCCCCAGCGAAAGCGAAGAACTCTACTCTTCAACATCAGCCCAGGATTCAACAAACTCCCGGCATTCGTCAAGGATTTATTTTCCTAGAAAAAAATATATTCATAAACATCACAGCTTCATACATGATAGCATGCACATACGCATCATGAACATACAATCTCATTTATTTTTAGAACATCACGCATTCCATACATCATGACATCGCATACAACTAACGTTTTATCTTTTCAGGACAAAGGTCAATACAAAGATGATTACTATCAACTGTCGCAATTCCAGATTCGATACCTGTAGCTAGCCAGGGCATATCTGTTGACGACTAATTCCAGACTCGATTCCTGTATCCTGCAAGGGCACTTCTGAAGAGTTTGAAGATTCGATTCCTGTATCCGGCCAGGGCATATCTGTTGACGACTAATTCCGGACTAGATTCCTGTATTCTGCCAGGGCACGTCTGAAGAGTTTGAAGATTCGATTCTTGTATCCAGCCAGGGCATATCTGTTGATGACTAATTCCAGACTCGATTCCTGTATCTTGCCAGGGCACGTCTTAAGAGTTTGAAGATTCGATTCCTGTATCCGGCCAGGGCATATCTATTGACGACTAATTCTGGACTCGATTCTTGTATCTTGCCAGGGTACGTCTGAAGAGTTTGAAGATTCGATTCCTGTATCCGGCCAGGGCATATCTGTTGACGACTAATTCCGGACTCGATTCCTGTATCTTTCCAGGGCACGTCTGAAGAGTTTGAAGATTCGATTCCTGTATCCGGACAGGGCATATCTGTTGACGACTAATTCCGGACTCGATTCCTGTATCTTGCCAGGGCACGTCTGAAGAGTTTGAAGATTCAATTCCTGTATCCAGCCAGGGCATATCTGTTGACGACTAATTCCAGACTCGATTCCTGTATCTTGCCAGGGCACGTCTGAAGAGTTTGAAGATTCGATTCCTGTATCCGGCCAGGGCATATCTGTTGACGACTAATTCTGGACTCGATTCCTGTATCTTGCCAGGGCACGTCTGAAGAGTTTGAAGATTCAATTCCTGTATCCGGCCAGGGCATATCTGTTGACGACTATTTCCAGACTCGATTCCTGTATCCTGCCAGGGCACGTCTGAAGAGTTTAAAGATTCGATTCCGGTATCAAGCCAGGGCATATCTGTTGACGACTATTTCCAGACTCGATTCCTGTATCCTGCCAGGGCACATCTGAAGAGTTTGAAGATTCGATTCCTGTATCCGGCTAGGGCATATCTGTTGACGACTATTTCCAGACTCGATTCCTGTATCTTGCCAGGGCACGTCTGAAGTGTTTGAAGATTCGATTCCTGTATCTGGCCAGGGTATATCTGTTGACGACTAATTCCAGACTCGATTCCTGTATCCTGCCAGGGCACGTTTGAAGAGTTTGAAGATTTGATTCCTGTATCAGGCCAGGGTATATCTGTTGACGACTAATTCCAGACTCGATTCCTGTATCTTGCCAGGGCACGTCTGAAGAGTTTGAAGATTCGATTCCTGTATCCGGCCAGGGCATATCTGTTGACGACTAATTCCAGACTCGATTCCTGTATCCTGCCAGGGCACATCTGAAGAGTTTGAAGATTCGATTCCTGTATCTAGCCAGGGCATGTCTACATAAAGAGTTTGAAGATCAACCCCTGTAACAGGCCAGGTAATTATTTTTCTTTCTCAGGTACGCAAGTTCTCGCTAATGAATCTCTTACGCGATCGACACCTAGATGGCATCTATAAGCCCATCCACATACTAACAGTCTCCAAATGGCATCTATAAGCCCATTCCCGACAAGGCTCCGTCACAGCTCCATATGGCATCTATAAGCCCATCCTCCTATCCATCATCTCTCTAAATGGCATCTATAAGCCCATTCCCTCCATCGCGCTGCTGATATCCTATTATGTGAGTGCAAATTTCTGGGCACTCTAGTGTTCAATCATCTTCCACCTTCGGATTACGAAAGGCACGCCAGCCAATCTACATCCTCAGGTCTAAGAAGATTGAACAGGGGCAACTGTTGTACCCCAAAATTTTCCCTCCCATATTCTTCAAGATTTGGCAAGATCAATCTCTAGATGGTTCAAAATCCCTCAAGGGTTGCACAGTCCAATTGCCTCCTAACACAGTCAAAATTAGGGTTTTGGTTCTTGCAAAGAAATTGAGGTTTTCAAGGGTCCCATCAAGTCCCATATGCCTATATACATTGTCAAGCATCCATATGTCAAGTTTCAAGACTCACAGCATCAAGTTGCACAGTCAAAAACCCTAAATGCTTCACAGTCAACTGCAGGGGTAAAATGGTCATTTGACAGTCAAAAGTCAAAAATTTTGGTCAACATCTTATTTTGAAGCCACAATCATCATTTGATCAATTCTTGATCATGATTCCACAAGCATGGCTCAAAAAGTCTCAAGATGCAAAAGTTTCTATTTTTGGACAGCTGAAAAGTCAACTGCAAATTGACCAAGGCATAACTTTTTCATGGTTTATCAGAAAAATCCCATCCAATGCTCATTTTGAAGGGGATGACATTTCCTACAACTCATCTTCACACTCCAAGTCTAAGAAATGCTCTCACAAAAAGTTATCAATTTCAACATTATAGGTCATTTTCAAAAGTCAACAAAAAGGCACTTTAAGTCAAAGACCATAACTTGAGATTGGTAAATCAAAATGACATGGGACCAAATACATTGGTTAGAGGACTTCAAGACCTTTCCAAAATGTCTAAGAACATGTTCATAGCTTCAAAATTGAGCAAGATATGCATTGGAGAAGTTGGGAAATTTTTGGGAATTTTCAAAAGTCAACTTTGCCTAAAACACTTCATTTTTGCTAATGGGCCTCAAATTCTTTCTTGAATCTTTACCCAAAGCCTATGCACGACCCATTGATCTCAAAATAATTTATTTTATTATTTTTAATTAATTAATTGAATTTATATTAATATTAATTAATTTAATTGGTTTTAATTATAGGAAAATCAAAAAGATATGTTTTTTGGATCTTTTGTGAAGCAAATCATATCAGGGCAAGCTGGAAAACTCGTTTCTCAATCAAAAAAGGGAAGATCATCCATATTTGGCAAGGTTTTCATTGAAAAAGATTGAAAATTACATGATTGAAAATCAAAGATTGCAAACTTAATATCATGGACTTTTGGGCCAAAGTTTTAACCTAATTCACATCACATACATATGCTGAGGCCAACCCTAGTGTAGAACACGAAAAGCTGCCATAGAATTCCATAGCCAAATTGCAAAATTTCAAGAAATTTTTGAAAACTGAAATCAATATTGCAGCGTGATTCAAAGCTTGTTTTGGTTTCTAATAGATTGCTGACACTTCCAGGAACGCGTAGGGATCCAAATTACACGTTAACACTCAAGAAATTGCCCAGAACAGATTCACGGTTCACCTTTATTTTTCATAATCGAAACTTGTATCTCATGAGCATTTAACATGTTTGATTGTTTGTTTTGCATTGTTTGAACATACAAGAACCTTTTGGTATGGTTTAATTGCACTGAAACTCACAGAATCACAATTCACCATGAATAGATTTTAGGGTTTTCGAGTTTTCAAAATAGGGCTTTCTTGTAGAGGAAAAATCAGGCCTTGAGACCTATACAGTTGAATTCAGGAGCTCAATACGAGTTGAATGGAACCCTCGCGCTCTTTTTATGTAACCTGTGTTGCTAATCGCTATTCTTGGGACTTTTACTTTGTGGGGGTTTAAAACCCCCGCTATCTTGTTCATATTATTGCAGGTAAACGAAGAAGAAGACGTGTGTGACATCATGTGATTGGGGAGTTCAAATCTGGCGCGCTTTCTTTTGTTCTATACCATTAATGTTTGTTTTTTTTATATATAATATTTGTTGTCTATTAGTTTAACAAACGCGCTTGGTAGCTCAACTGGCAAAGGACGTGGCTTGCAAGTACTGGGACCTGGGTTCGATTCCCAGGTCCCCCATATAATTATTCATATTTTTCTTAACCCATTCCAATGCAGCAACGATTCAATGGTCCATCATGCACCCTCACGCCTAAGCTTGCCAAGTGGCTGTGACTATCAATCCAATGGCCACAGAATGAAGTCCATGATGCACTCCAGTCAACAGCACGCACACAATCAGGAAAGTCAACCAGACTTTGTCTTAATGGGCCTGAATTGCTTCACAAAAACCTCCCCTTTGGGCCAGACACCCCCTTTGGTTTGCTTTGTTTTTTTATTTTATTTTCTTTTCTCTTAATTTCTTTTAATTGTTTTAATCAGAAATCAAAAAATTGTAAATATATTTAATTATTATTAATCTCACCATTAACCTATTTTTATAAATAAATATTAACAATTAATTTAGTTTATTTTAGGTTTTAAATTTTAATCCTTTTTCTTAATAAATAAAAATTATATAGAATTAGGTTTTGACACTTTTAATCTTTTTTCTTAATTAATTATTATCATCATTATTAATTATTATTATTTTGTAAATAACATGTAAATTAAATAATTTAGTTAATTAGCCTAATTTTGACCTTTTTCATCAATAAGTAAAATAAACTTAGATCTAGGGTTTCCTTTTAATTTCAATTTCTTTATTTTCATTAAATACAAAAAAACATTAAAAAAACATTTTCTTTTCTTTAATTAAATAATAATTAGATTTAATGGTAATTTAACTTCAAGCAAAGGACAAAAAAATCTCTTAATTTCTCAAAAGGGTCCAACACCCTCGGACGTCTATTTTAATTCTTTCGCACGCTATTCTTATTTCTTTTGATTATTATGTAACTGTTCAAGGATGTAATAGTAATTAGGTCTTTTTTTAATTTCCGCATCTTTATCAAAAACGGGTCTTTGTATTTTGGCGATGTATAGACCCGCGCCTTGTAATAGCGTAGCTTTTATCTTTCCGTATTTCCTTTTCCGCACTCCTAACTGCTAAAATTGCATGAAAGAATGTATGGTAATTAAAAACGACTCGTAGCTCACAATGCCATGATCCAAGATAAATGTTAACATGAAAACAACACACAAACGCACACACCACTTCTAGGGTACGCCTCACTCGTTGCCTTCGAAAGTGGTCGTCAAGTATAGGGTGTTTTAGAGGTCGCCCTCCTGTCTAAAGATCCAGTTGCCTCGAAACGGTTGCCTCGGATTAAAAAGGATATAGGACACTAGGGTTACTTCTAAGGTGTCCTAACTGTTGCTTCGGTGACCACACTGTCCCTACAATCGAATTGACTCGAACACCTCCAACGGTGGTGCTACCTACCTCTCAATGGTGGGATGGCATTACCTTAAGGACTCTTACACAGCCTAATTCCTTAGGGTAGGTAGATGACTCATGGGTACTTGCTCTCTTCAAAAACAAATTAAAAATCTTTTCACACTGACACTTTCAAAAGCTTTCAAAACAAATTTTTCAAACACTCTTGAGGACAGATACAAGAGTCACTCAGAAATCTTTCAATGAAACTTTTTCAAACCCACTCACATTTTGAAAAGCAAACATTTTGAAAACATAAGAGCAAGTACCTAAGAGCCCATGGATAACCATGAATAGAAAGGGTGCTAACACATTCCCTTTCTATAAATCTACCTCTCGAACCGAGAAACATTCTCATAAGGAATTTTGTTGTGCTTTTGTCCTGTCCATGTTGGAGAAAATAAAAGACGGTGGCGACTCTTGCTTCCGCGACATTTCACGAACCAGCTTAAAACAGTCAGTTCTATTTCCACCGATCACAGTAAACATCAAGGCTTTTAAGTTATATTCATCATTTTATCAAGGGTTGATCATTATTCATCAAGAAAACTCTCAAGTCATCAAAAGTCAAAAGTTACCAAATTAGGGTTTTCTTAAGGAGAAGTCAACTGAACTTTGATCAAGCATAACTTTCACACACTTCATCATATTTTCCTCAACCAAAGTTCATTTTGAAGGAAATTCAATTCTCAATAATTTTGTCTCTCTAAGCTCAAGTCCAACAAATGCTTCATTTGAGAGATATGGGCCAATACATTATAGGTCATTTCAAAAGTCAACAAAAAGACACTTTTTGTCAAGGCAATTTACATCAAGATAAATTCTTTAAATAAATAAATGGTTAACATAGAGATTGTAGAGGACATCTTGAGATTTCCAAAAAGTCAGAGATCACCTTCAAATGATAAAAATGGAGAGAGTTATGACTAGTGCAAATCGGGAAATTTTGAGCAAATGCATGAAGTTTAAATTGAGCAAACTTGAATTTTTGGGCTATTGATTCGAAGTCCAAACAAGTTCTACACTTCACATGAACCTCACATCTTACTCATGCACCCCCTTTGGTTTTTTATTTATTTATCTTTGATTTTTATTCATTTAAAATTCAAAATAAAACAAATTAAGATCAAGGCTTATTACAAGAGTCCAAGCCCAACATTTGACCTAAATTCAATCTATATATTGCATGCATTTAGACAAACCATGCACCATGAAAAACCTTGCAGAAAAATCATCCTCCAAAAATCACAAAAGTTATTCAAGTTAGGGAAACTTGTAAACCCTTATTTCAGTCGTTTCCAAGGCAAACAAACCTGCTCATTCACTTCCAGCAACCCTATAGAGTAAGAATGGATCAAACCTGATGATCCAAATCCCCCATAACCTGTACGCATCTTTACTTCATATTTTTTTGCAAATTCAATTTTTTATTTCCTTCATGTTTCATTGCAAATTAACTGCATTAATGTGTTTGAGGTATGTTAGTGCAGAAAAAGTAGATCGCATGACCTCCATGCTATCAGAATCACGAGTTTCCATATATGCACCGATCCGTGTTGTATTAATTGTACCTCATAAACCACTGTGATTCAGTCCAAGCTAACCATCCCATTGAATTCATAGGCCTTGGTTTATGGGGGTAGGGTACCCTTGGATTTCTAACAGCGTTTGTTTTACAGGTTTGAAGAAAATGAGTCGTCGAAGAAGACGAACAGAGCTATTGGATTTACTTGACTCACACGGATCAAATAAAAATCACCACCGCACTTTATTGTTTCTAGAGGAATGAGAAAAGATCAAATAACCCAAAAAGATGGGGAGAGAATCTAAGTTTGGGGGTTGGTTATGCAAAGGAAAGGTATTATCACCCTAAACATCTACGGTACTTTGCAGGAACCTATTTCACAATTTGTGTATTTTGGCTATAAATGTTGTATAAAAATGGATTGTGGAGATGAGAAAAGGAATATATTTTACAATTTTTTGCACCCTCCGCTATTGCGAACCTTTAGTGCCTACTGTTGTACCCCAAAATTTTCCCTCTCATTTCTCAAGGCATTTTCTCACAAGGATTTTCAAAAGCTCAAAGTTTGCACAAGCACAACACAGACAAAAAGGGAAAAACAGATTAAAAAAATGATTTTCTTTTTACAAAATTGAAGAAAAGTAAGCTTGCTTCGACTCATTCATCCTTTGATTGAACATTATGGCTTCTTCGAGCGAGCCTTGATTCACACGCTTTGATTTAACATTTGGCTTTCCTTCGAGCAACCTTTCCACAAGCTTCAACAAAGCATGTGACCTTCTGCATGCAAGCTTCAATTCAGGGAGCAATGACCTCCTGCAGGAAAGCTTCGATTGGGCAAGGATTACCTTCTCATAAAGCTTTGATTGGAATATGGTTTCCATTCAAAAGTAGCATACGTCGAATCCAACTCTGGACTCCTTCATGCATCCTTTGGTCCACAAGCTTCATTCAAGTAATAACCTCCTACAGGTTTGTTTTGATTCACTGAAAAAACCCTGCATGCAAGCTTCGATTCAGAGAGAAATGGCCTCCTGAATGTTTGTATCACAAAGAATTTGCCTTTTGTATGCTAACATCGACTGGGCATTATGACCTTCATATTAGTTTCCTTCAATTGAGAAGGAGATGACCTTCTGAAATCCTTCTACGATTCAGAGGGCAATGGCCTTCTGAAGGTTTTCCATTGACCCAAAGTAGGGACCTCCTGCATGATGGTTTCGATTGCACCATTAGCTCCTTACGTGTTTGCTTTAATTCACAAGGCAGAAGTTTTCCTCATGTTAGCGTGCACAAGGCATTGTCACCTTCATGTCTCCATCGAATGCAACTACATGCTGGCTTCGAATCAATCTTCAGGATTATCTTGAATCCTTTTCATATCACCTTTGAATCCATCTGCAGACCCTTCAACACACATATCGCTGCATTATGATACACAACTTGGTGGCCCATTCAAAGGACTTACCATGGTTGGAAAATATTTGGTTTTGGTTACTTTTGAGTCTGGTCGAAGGGTTGGGCCTAAGTGATCAAAAGCAAGAAGACTCAGTGTCACATTCAACTGAAGAGGGCCATTCGAAGAACACACAGTTGGTTCATTCGAAGGATACCCAACTGGTGGAAACGAATGCTGCTTTGTTAAGTATAGTCGAAAGCTATGAAAAATGAAGGATTCAATTCAAAGAGTCAAGTTGTCCATATGTCAGGCTACATAGGCCTCCAACTTGTGCCTTACTCCATATTAAATTGTTCTTCAAGCCAACTTGTTCTTGATGACATCACTACCTTTTTTGAAAGTTCTTGAGCCTTGCGCTTGCCTCTTCTGCACACTTTCCCCCTATAAACTAGGAGCCACCCATCTCAACCATTGATTTCAGTACTTTTATCTTGGGATTATAAAAAGTTGACACAAGTGGATGTTGTCCTTTCAAAGAAACTATATTTTATTCCTTCACAAAGTTGCTCATTCCAAATTTTTTTCTCTATAAATAGAGAGTTCATTTGCACATCAAAGGGGGCTGAAAAAGAAAAAGAAAGAAGAAGAAAGCTGAAGAGGATTTTGGCTGTGTGGAAAGAATCTTCAAAGAACTCTCAAAACTCGCAAACACTTAACACCCCCTCAAACCCAGAAATTGAAGAAACACCACACTTGTTTCTATAAAATCCAGAAATAAACAAACACAAACCAACTGTTCTTGGTTTTCGAATCTAGCCAAAGAAACACCATGTTTGCTTCTTCCCCTTCGAATTCAAGAATACCCAAGGAAACAACTCAAGCCCAAGACCCACATTCCAGCTTTAAGCAAGGTAAGTTCTCTTGACATTAACCTTTTGTTTCAAGCACAACATGTGAAGAATCATTTCTTTTCGTTTCAAGCATTATCATTGTCTTTTTTGTTTGTCTTCGTTTTCACTTTCTTCGTCTGCTTCTTGGCTAAGTCTTTTGGTTTGTTTTCTTTATTTATCAAACATATTGTTAAGAACTAATCTGACCATGAAGCAATACTAGCATGACCTCACCCCATGCTGCTACTTAGTCCCCAAACAAAAGAAGACAGGAAGAAGGTTATGTGGGTCGAAGCCTTTTAGGTTTCGCCCCATGTTGTTATCTAAAACGAAAGAGGTCTGGTCGAAATACATATATTCATTTAGCTTTGCAGGTCCAGTCGAAGTAAGCAGAAAAACGGGTGTGGTCGAAGGACATATTCATTTTTGTTTTGCAGGTCCAATCGAAGTAAGCAGAGAAAAAGGGCATGATCAAAGGATACATATTCATACTGCCTTACAGGCCCAATTGAAAGAAGCTGAAATAGGGTGAATCAAAGGAGCATACTTCCTGGTCGAAAGACTCACTTTTCCTCTTTTTCTTTTGTTTTTCATAGTTGCAATAACTTAGGATTTATTATTTGCATTTTTATTGTTAGTAACTAGGCTATGTGGCAAAATAAAATCAACAAATAGATAACTTTCAAATTCAAGACAAAAACACATGAAATCAAACATATTATTCACACATATGCACCACTAGGGTAATCTAACTTGTTGCCTCGGAAAATAGTCATGTCCCTCGAATATGGGCGTTTTAGCAAAAGTCCCTCGATAAAAATATCATAGTCCCTCGATGTCCCTCAATGTTGCCTTCGGTAAACGATCTAGTCCCTAAATGAAAATTGCTAAAATGTTTCATAGGTTGCTTTCTATGACTATATAACTGACCCACGCATGTCCCTTTACATCCAAAGATAAGGCTTCTTACCAATCAATGGTAAGAAAGAAATATCAAAGGAAGAGAGAAATGAACAAAATGCTTTTGAGTAAGGTAGAACATTCTTAGTTGCTTGCTCACAATCTATTCTCAAAAACAAAACATTTTTCGAACACACCAAACACTTTTCAAAAATATGAAATATTTTCAAAAAGTCCAACACTTTGTATACATTATTATAGAGACGATAATCATTACGAAGTTTTCCTAAAATAAGGTTTTATACCCAAAAATTTGCCCTCTCACTTATCCAATATTTTCTCAAAGATCTCTCTTAGCTCAAGACTGAACAAGGATTGATCAGCTCAAGACTGATGACTCAAATTAGGGTTTGAGATTGCACAAGGACAATTGAACTTTCAATGCCTCATATGAATCTCATGTATAATTATGGACCCCCAAGATTACTCATGACACGTTTCAAGCCTTGAATCACATTTTAGCTCAGTTTATTAAGCAGTTGACCTAAAAAATCAGTTGTATTGGAAAAAAGTCAATTGTGGCCAATTTACAGTCAAACTTCATAATTTTTTATCCAAATCAACATTATAAACTCATATGTATCATTTTATCAAGTATGGACCACAATTCCTCAAGAAATTTGATCAAATCATCAAAAGGGCAAAATGGTCAAAATTAGGGTTTTAACTGAGAAGGGGCAATTTTTAATTTTTGACCTAGCAAATGGTCAATTGGTTTGAAGCATGATCTCAAGAGTTCAATTGCATTATTTTGACCTAATGGCATGACTCAAAACATTGTTCAAAATCAATTGGATTAATAGTGAATTTTCAGTCAACTGATCAAAAGTCAACTGTACACTAAAAAGTCAAACTTTGACTTTTTGGTCAAAATCAAGTGTCAAAGATCACAATTCATAAAAACATGTCAAAATATGAAACTTATTCATCAAGAAATTAAAAAGTCATGATTTCATTTTGAAAAGTCAAAGTTTTCAAACTTAGAAATTTTTCTGTGTTGAAAACTTCATCTTTTTTCACAACTTTGAGAAAAATTTTCATCATGATGCAAGATGATTCAAAAGAAACTTTCTACATGAAAGTTGTAGATATCCATGATATCCATGATATCTACAACATTGCTTTACACAACTTCTCCTAAATATGCTTGGATCTCAAGTTATTAATTTATAAAGTCATGGTTTAGGCAGGATTTTGACCTAACTTCATGGCACTTTTTCATGTAGTTCCAAGGGGAATTTCCAAAAGTGATTCAAAGAGGGGTTGTAGAGCATATTACAATATTTCTAAAATGTCCAATAACTCCTTAAGATCATTCTTGAGCAGGGAGAATCGAAGAGAGGAAGTTAGGGTTTCAAACTAAAATTATAGGTCATTTTGTGATGAACAAGATTCAAATTTCAAACCTATGCTGCATGATATCTACTTTACAGGGCTCAAACTTGTTAGGAACTCCATAATTAATTTCTTGCATAGATTTTAGAGGTCTCGACTCAAGCATTCAATGCAATGCCATGCTTTATATCCATTTTAGGAAGAAAGTGCACAATGCCATTTTGAAAAAGTAGCTTTATGCACAAAACTTGTTCTTGAGCATTGCAATGGTTTTCCTCTGATCAAACACATCCCATAACTCAAGAGAAGTTTGTCCCAAGCCTTACAATCACTCAGTCCATGCTTGTACTTCCTCTTGGAACCATACATTCACTTTCCTTCAAAATCAAGCAACCTAGCCATAACTCTATAACTCAGAAATCCTTTGTGAAATAGCTCTCCAACCTTTTGCTTATACATACACAAGTCATTTGCAACAAAACACACGTATGCTTGACCCCTAAAAACACCAAGAACTCAGAGTTGTAACACTTACTTCGATTGTTGCATATTTTGGCCAAAAATACCAAAATCAAAAACTACTTGTGCGTTTCTTGGCCTTTTGCTTCCAAAAGCTTCCAAGCATTATACACAAGCCATCCATGTCTCTGTTACACGACTGTAACACCATCTTCACCCATTTCTAAGTTCAAAAATAGAGCATCATAGTTGGACTTCTCCAGACCATTCCAACCACTCCCAACTCAAGCCAGCCATTGCATTAGCTTCCTAGAGGTCCAAGGGAGCTAGCCTGATCATCACCATTGCCTGAAACAAGCTCAAACCATTTCACAATTTCCAGTTTTGAGGTATTTTTCTTGAACTTCTATCTAATTATTTAGGCATTATTTGTCTTGCATTTGTGAAGATAGAATGTAGATATCATTGTCCTGAAACTATACATGTCCATAGATTTCATTTATGTTGCTTAAACATGGAGAATTTTGAGTTTGAATTTGCTGGAACGTTTAGGTCAAAATTTGGTACTTTCATAAATTCATCCTTATCTTTGAATGTTAGTTTAAATTAGTTACATGGTTGGATTCGTGATGAAAAAATACACAAGTTTCATGTTTACATTTCTGAAAATGGTTGAAGAATGAGCAAGTTACAGATCCTTTGGCTGGAGGTTGAAGATGAAGTACAGTAAGCGCAAGTTTTATGTTATGTATTTATCATTTCATACAAGTTAACGGATGTATCACCACCCCAGTGGATAAAGCGTGCGCCTGTCACCCCTTGGACCTGGGTTTGAGCCCCAACATTCGTTTTACTTTTTTTTCACATATTTTCTGTTTTCCTTGTGTTTGTTTGAACAGGTGAGGCCTCCAAATTGGGCCTATTGTTTTTTTTCTTTTACTAACCCTGACTTACTTGTGCACCCCTGGCCCAATTTCTTTTATTATTTTCTTTTTCTTTTTTTTTGTTTTATTTCTTTTTTTTCTTTAATATTTTTTTATTATTATTATTACTATTATTATCATTATTGTTATTTTTATTAATAAAAAAATCCAAAAATATTTTATTTATTTATTTGCATATTTAAAAAAAAACTCATTTATTTTATTTTCTTTATAAAACAAAAAGACTAAAAACATTTTCTTAAACAAATTAATTTCTTTTTTAATTAATAAATATTTAGACTTAGGTTTATTTATTATATTATTTTCTTTTAAATTAAAATCAACTTAGAACTTAGGTTTCTTTTAATTAATTAATATCCATATTATTTTTACTAATTTAAAACCTTTTCATAAAAAAACCCTAAAAAATCTTCTTTTTAGTTATTTTCTTTTCTTGTTTAGTTTAGGTTAATTTTGCTTAATTTTCCTTAATCATTTTCAATTAGGTCAAGACTTAAAACCCTTTCATATAAAAACTCAAACAAAAACAATCTTTTTTTATTTTGCTTTATCTTTATATTCTTGTACAAATTCAATATGGTTGTAATAGATAATTAGGGTTTTAATTTCATGCAATTTCCACATTTGTAATTTGTATACCCCCTCCCCTAAATGATGTAATAGCCTAGTATTTTTATTTTCCTTAATTTAAATGCTTTATATACAAATTCTAGTAATTAGGGTTTGTATGGAAAGATTAAAATCAATGCTTAGCAAACCTTAATCAAAGACAAATTAAGCATGTAAATTAATACACTTGCACATAAACACCCTTAGGGTAAATCCACTTGGTTGCCTTACCAAAATGGCCATATTATGCATGTGAGTTATCTTAGCAAAAACAAGTAAAATACAAGATCATAGTCACTCGATGACGCTATCTATGTTTCCTTTTCAAAATGATCTTAGTCCCTAAAGAAAAAATGCTAAGATATCTTGCAACATTGCTAATCATGGTTATACGATGACTCACACCCGTCCCTTTTACATCCAAAGATAGGGTTACTTATCAAACCAATGGTAAGATAACAATGTCAAAGGAAAAAGGAAATGAACATGAAAGACTTTTGAGTAGGTAGAATATTCCTAGTTACTTTCTCCATTTCAAAACAAAACATCCTTGCTATTTTCAAAACAAACACCAACACTTCCAAAACATCTTTCAAAACTTGAAAACATTTTCAAAAGATCAACACCTTTGTATACATTCTTACGAACGAGAATCATTACAAAGTTTGCCTAGACAAAGGCCTCTTTACAAAATACTTTCATAAACCACACAAACCACATTTTTAAACAAAAGTAAGTGATCTAGCAAGTAACTAAGAGCCCATGGAAATCCATGGATGAAAAGGATGCTAATACCTTCCCTTTTCATAATCTACCCCCCGAACTCAAGAAATAATCTCAAAGGTCTTTCATGTGCTTTTTCACCTTTCCTTTTGGATAAAAGAAAAGTCGGTGGCGTCTCTTGCTAACCGCAACATTTACAATCAAACGCAAAACACCCAAGTCAGTTCTCCCACCATACCACAGAACTGGAGACTCTGTTGGGGATATTTATAAAAGTGGGGTTACCTTAGGTCTAGATCATATTTATTTGCTTTCTTTGTTTGACTTGCATGCTTTATATTATGGTTCCTTGTTTGGGCTTGTTTTAATCCTACACCCGGATTTGAGGCACCTTTCTTAGGTAAGTAGCAATAAATTGTGAGGGAACTGTGCGGGGTATACCGACACGGTTGAAACATTAGCTACGTTGATGTGATACTTTGGTGTGTACCGGTAGCCCTTGAGTAAATCAAGGATAATACGGGGCCACCGCATGGTGTCATAAAGCATCAACTGACTTTAGCACCTTAATTGACCAACTTGGCTTTTAAGACGTAGTGAGATAGTTGTCTTTGGTGTAAAACCAAAGTCGGTTGATACTCGATACTAAACTCATTGAGGTTTGACCCTTGAATTTTGTTTGGTGGCAAGTCAATTGTCTATTGGAACGAGAATTAGGGGAAAGACCAGTGATATTGAGATCCCTTAGAACCTGGTTACTATATTTAGGACAGGTTGAACCAATCCAACTTCAAGAGGGTATTACCATAAAACCCATGCAAGCCTTAAACCTAAGGTCTTTGTGTGATTTGCTTGTGCTTATCTACTATATCTGAGCATAGTCATGACATCATAACATATCATTTCATACTAACCATTTCAAGGATTCTTAGGGTTTATTTTTGTTTTGTTTTGTAGGACATGGCTCTCGCCCGCAGATTCACTATCCAAATCAATCTGGTAAAAGTACCTCCTCAGCTTAAAGAATTGGCATCAAGGGTTCCCGAAAGCTCTCCATTAATAGAAAGACATGGTAGACTTCTCAACTTGGTCACTTCAAACCCTGATGAAGAAATGTTAAAAGTGTTATTTCAGTTCTTTGACCCTCTCCATCACTGCTTCACTTTCCCGGATTATCAGTTAGTGCCTACTATGGAGGAGTTTTCTCTGTTGTTGGGGGTGCCTCTCCTTAATGAGGTACGTTTCAATGGTATGGAAATAGACCCTAAACCTGAAGATATTGCCAAAGCTTTGTCCTTACAACGGTCTGACGTAGTGGCAAATTAGGAAACCAGGAGAGGTGTCAAAGGTTTTTTGGCTAAGTTCTTGTTCGAGAAAGCTCACCATTTCTGGGATACCTTGGACTTACAAGCTTTTGAAGAGGTGTTAGCCCTTCTCATATATGGTTTGGTATTGTTTCCTAATCTGGACCAGCTCATAGACGTGAATGCAGTTAAGATTTTTCTGTCACGTAATCCATACCTACTCTGCTTGGAGATATCCTACATTCATTGCATACTCGCACTATAAAAAGGAGAGGAACCCTTTTGTGTTGCACACCTCTTTTGGCTAGGTGGTTTATTTCTCACCTACCCCAATCCGTCTCAAAGAATGAACAAGGTTTGGGATGGTCTCAAAGGCTGATGACTCTTACACATTCAGGAATTCATTGGTGTCCCCAGTCCTCGGAGAATGTTACGATTATCAATCGTTGTGGTGAATTCCCTAATGTCCCTCTCTTAGGCATTAGGGGAGGAATCACTTACAATCCTTGTTTGGCACTACAATTGTTTGGATACGCAAAAAGGGATGGTCCTCATGATGCACTTATTCAAGGAATCATCTTCGACTACGAGAATGATGCTTAGGATTATCGCAAAAGGTTCATAAGAGCTTGGGGCATGGTACATAGAGTTGAAAGCAAGACATTGAGGCACAATAATTCCATCCCTCTTGAGCCTTATCTCAAATGGGTACGAGCTCGTGCTCAAAGTCTTATGATGCCTTATCCCTCTATTCTCCCAGTTATTATAGAGCCTATTATGGAAGGACATATCCCGTACACTATCCTTCATCCTAACATGCCCACCTCTCTTGAAGACTTGCAAAGAGATTGGATACAACTTAAAGGGGAGCGAGACACTTTTGAGGCCCAATTCTACGCCAGCGAGAAGAAGGTTTTGGAAGTCACCAAGCAGCTTCATGAGGAGCGGAGTCTGAACGCATACATCGCACCAAAGAGGATGCGTACAACCTTTTTATCTTAGAGTTTTTTTTTATTTCTTTGTAAGCCCAAAGAGGCATGATGTAATCAAACTTTGATTTATTAATATAATGTGTGTTCCTTTTTTCTCTAAAGAAAATTTAAATCTCTAACTTCCTTGAAATCATTGCATGTGCATCTACCATTCATCATAACATAAGAAGGTTTCTTACAACAAGTCTTCTCATCTTTCTACTATTTATTTCAGTAAGATGGATCTCGAGCAGACAGTAAAGGACCTCCAGGCGCAGAATGCTCAGTTTCAACAGATGTTCTTGACTCTAGCCAAAGGACAAGAAGATTTAAAAACCTTGTTGGTTGAAGAAAAGAAGAAGAAAATAAAGAAAATAACTGGAGTTCTAAATATGGGAAGAAGGATCCAAGGACAAGCCAGGCGGACCCTAGACTTTGCAACAATGTCTAGTGAAAAGGATAATCAAGAAGTGAAGGGCAAGGAAGCAGTTGTCCATCCAGAATCTGAAGAGGAAGAAGAAGAAGATTACTATGAAGAGCAATATCCCCCGGCCGACGACAAATACAAACATCTGGAAGAATGACTAAGTGCAATGGAGATTCAGAAAGTGCCTGGGTTAGACTTTGAAGAGCTGGGTTTAGTCTCTGGGATTGTTATTCCACCAAAATTCAAGGCACCAGTGTTTTCTAAATACGAAGGAGTTTCGTGTCCCAAAATGCATCTCTGATCCTATGTGAGGAAGATACAGCCTCACACTGCTGACAGAGATTTGTGGGTCCACTTCTTTCAAGACAGTCTATCCAGAACTTAGCTTGATTGGTTCTATCAACTAGAAAAGGCCAATATCCATAATTGGGAAGACCTTGTCACTGCTTTCTATAAATAGTATCAGTACAATGCAGACCTTGCTCCTACCCGTACTCAACTTCGGAGTATGACTATGGTTTCAAGTGAAGGTTTCAAAGACTACGCTTAGAAATGGAGGTACTTAGTAGGAAGAGTCCAGCCTCCCTTGTCCGAAAGAGAGTTGGTAGAAATGTTTTTGGGTACCTTGTCTGGTCCTTTCTTTGATCATTTAATTGGAAGCTCCTCAGCAGGCTTCACTGAATTAATCTTGACCGGGGAAAGAGTGGAAGTTGGGATTAAGAGTGGGAAGATCCAAAAGATGCATCCTCCGCCGCTGTAAGAAAACCATTTATTAGGAAGAAAGAAATTGGCGCTGTGTATCCTCAAAGAAATCAAGATAGAACTGAACGTCGACCAATGGTATGGGCTGTCATGACCCCTAAGCCTGCACCTACTCAACAAAGGAACGATCAGCCTAGAACAGAAAGACCAGTAAGACAATTTACCCAGATTAATATGACACTATCTCAAGTCCTGCCACACTTGTTGAGATCTAATATGGTAACTTTGAAGGAAGCTCCGAAGAATCCTAACACAACCTCTCCTCACTACCATCCTAATGCTCACTGTGCTTACCATTCAGAAAGCCCTGGCCATAATACCAAAAACTGTTGGGCTTTGAAAAACAAGGTGCAAGACCTTCTTGAAGCAAAAGAAATTGAGTTTGATACTCCTGAGATCCCAAATGTTATCACTGCTCCTATGCCCAAGCATGGCCGTGGTGTTAACGTTGTTGAAGATGATATGTTTGTTACTGTTGTTGATGAGCTTGTTACTCCTCTCTTGACCGTTAAGAAGAACCTATTGAAGGCCGGTTTATTTTCGGGATATGATGAAGGCTGCCAATTCTGTCTATCCCTACCAACTGACTGTCATTTATTGAAAACATGTGTTCAACGCCTAATGGATGACAAAGAGATTATGTTTGAAAAGACTACCGTTCCAACCATTTCTTACAAAGATGTTTGAATAGTAACCATTTCCGCTAATCCTTCCAGGGTCTCCACCAAAAGACCCATTAGGATTACATCAGTTCCAAAAGTGGCTCCACTGATAATTACTATGCCAGGTCTGATCCCATACTCATCAGATAAAACTGTCCCATGGAACTATGGGGGCGACGTCTACTATCACGGCGTCAAGCAAGATTGGCTGGCTGATGAAGACGCAATTCTTGAGAAGTCTGACCCCGACATCAGTAATATTGCAGGAACCAGTAAGATAACCCGAAGTGGAAGAATTTTCTCTCCAGAGATTGCTCCTCTGAAGACTGTTATCGGACCTGTGATCATCCATATTCCCGTTCCTGTTGACACTACTACTACTACAATCCCTTGTGTTACCCCTGCTGACACTCCTACCACCGAGTCAACCGAGACTCGAGGTAAAGGCATTCTAGCTGAGCCTGTCCGGATGAAGGCGCAAACAGTGTCTATCCCTGAGGCCTCCCAAAAAA
This sequence comes from Vicia faba, assembly GCA_948472305.1. Classification (NCBI taxonomy): domain Eukaryota; kingdom Viridiplantae; phylum Streptophyta; class Magnoliopsida; order Fabales; family Fabaceae; genus Vicia; species Vicia faba. The sequence goes on from OX451738.1 coordinate 127,032,923, forward strand.
TGGTCATGTTATGCATGTGAGGCGTCTTAGCAAAACAATCAAAAATATAAGATCATAGTCCCTCGATGACGCTACGAATGTTGCATTTCAAATGATCTTAGTCCCTCAAGAGAAATGCTAAAATATCTCATAACATTTCCATCATAACTATACGATGACCCACGCCCGTCCATTTACATCCAAAGATAAGGCTTCTCACCAATCAATGGTGAGATAGAAATATCAAAGGAAGGGAGGAAATGAATGGAAGACTTTTGAGTAGGTAGAAACGTTCTTAATTGCTTGCTCAGTTTCGAAACAAACATCCTTGCAAACACACACCAAACACTTTCAAAACATGAAATATTTCAAAAGTCCAACACTTTGTATATGTTCTTATAAGACGAGAACCATTATAAAGTTTTCCTAAACGAAGGCGCTTTTCACAAATACTTTCAAAAAAACCACCACAAAGCACATTTTCAAACAAAGAAAGTGATCTAGCAAGCAACTAAGAGCCCATAGATAATTATGGATGAAAAGGGTGCTAACACCTTCCCTTTTCATAATCTACCCCCCGAACTCAAGAAAATAATCTCAAAGGTCTTTCCTGTTCTTTTCACCCTTTCCTTTATTTGAATAAAAGAAAAGTCAGTGGTGACTCTTGCTATCCGCAACAATTGCAATCAAACACAAAACATCCTAAGTCAGTTCTCCCACCGCGTTACAGAATTGGCGACTCTGCTGGGGAAATCCCAAAAAAGTGGGGTTACCTTAGGGCTAGATGACCTTTACTTGATTTTCTTTGTTTGACTTGTTTGCTTTACATTTTGGTTCCTTGTTTGGGCTTACTTTGATCCTCTACCCGGATCTGGGACACCTTTTTAGGTAAGTATCAATAGATTGTGGAGACTGTACGGCATAGACCGATATGGTTGAAACAATAGCTACGTTAGTGTGACGCATTTGTTGGTACCGATATCCCTTGTATTGAATCGAGGAGAATACGGGGCCGCTGAGCGGCATCATGAAGCACTAACTGACCTTAGAACCTTAATTGAACAACTTGGCCATTAGGAAGTAGTGAGATAACCCATTTCAGTGGAAAGCTGAAAATTGGTTGATACTCGATACTACACTCATTTAGATTGGACTTTTGGGATATCTCGGCCGCAAGAAAAGATTGATTATGCTGAGACAATGCCTGAAACAAAGGTCAGTGATATTGAGATCCCCTAGAACCCGGTTACTATTACTAGGACAGGTTGATCCAACTAAACGTCAAGAGGGTAATTACCTATCAACTCCATGAAAGCCTAAACCTAAGGACTTATCTGCTTTGTGTGTACGTAACAACTTGCTTACTTGTACATAACATCATAAACATCATAACATCATAAGCATTCTCACTAACCATTTCAAGGATTTAGGAATTTATCTTTGTTTTGTTTTATAGGCCATGAATTTCGTCCAAAGGAATACCATCAGAATCAACTTCGTGAAAGCATACCCTTAACTCCAAGAGTTAGCGTCAAGGGTACCTGAAGACTCTCCTTTCACCAAGAAGTATGGTCGACTCCTCAACATGACTACCTCCAATTTCCAAGAAAAGATGATGCGCGTGCTCTTCCAATTATTCGATCCCATGCATCATTGCTTCACTTTCCATGATTATCAGTTGGTGCCAACACTAGAAGAATTCTCTCTACTATTAGGAGTGCTAGTGCTTGATCAAGCACCGTTCACCGGTTTAGAAGGGATTCTGAAACCTGAAGTCATTGTTGAAGCCCTGCATCTGAAGAGAGCCGACATTATAGCAAATTGGGAGACAAGAAGTGGAGTTAAAGGGTTCCTGGCCAAATTCTTATTGGAGAGGGCTCGTTCATTTTAGGAAGATATGGATTTTCAAGCCTTTGAAGATGTCCTGGCCCTTCTCATCTATAGTTTGGTTCTATTTCCCAACTCTGACCAATTCATAGATGTGAATGCCACCAAAGTCTTTCTCTCTCGTAATCATATACCTACCTTGTTGGGAGACATCTTACATTGTTTCCATACCCGCACCATGAAGAAAAGAGGTACTCTCTTGTGTTGCATTCCCCTACTTGCCAAGTGATTTACTTCGCACTTACCTCGATCAATATTGAAGAACGAGCAAAGATTGACATGGTCTCAAAGGATGATGTCCCTCACCCACTTTGATATTCATTGGTGTTCGAGATCCTTGGAAGATACTTCTATCATTGACCATTGTGGGGAATTCCCTAATGTCCCTCTGCTTGGAATTATGGGAGGTATCACTTACAACCCTTTCTTAGCTATATGACAGTTTGGGTATACATGAAGAGATGGTCCTCATGATATGCTCATCCAAGGAGTGGTGTTCGATTACGAGAGCAACGATCAAGGCTACCGTCAAAGGTTTGTGCGATCTTGGATGATGGTAAATAAAGCAGATAGTGAGACGCTAGGATGCAAGAATTCTATTCCCCTTAAACCTTACCTTAGGTGGGTATGAGCTCGTGCTCAGAAGTTGGTAATGCCTTACCCCTCCAACGTACCAGTTATCATGGAGCCTGTTTCTGAAGGAGATGTCTGGTATACTGTCCTCTATCCCAACATGCCTACTTTTGTTGAAGACTTGCAAAAGGGTTAGATTCAGCTAAAGGAAAAATGAGACACCTTCTAAGCTCAATTCTACGCAAGTGAGAAAAGGGTTTTGGAGCTTATAAAGCAACTACATGAAGAATAGAGCTTGAATGCCTACCTTGCACCAAAGAGGATGCGCTCGACCTTTTTATCTTATAAATTTACTTTGTAAGCCCAAGAGGCACGTTGTAACCATTTCGAACTAATTAATGCAATTTGATTTTTGTTCATTCTTTGTCTAGACAAATTTAAATTTCATAAATCCTTGAAATCATTTGCATGCACATCTTCCATGCATTATAACATAACAGGTTTTCCACGACGGGTTTCCTTATCTTTCTGTTGTTTATTTCAGCAAGATGGATATCGAGAAAACAGTGAAAGACCTACAAGCACAAAACTCCCAGTTTCAAGAGACTTTGCTGACTCTGGCCAAGGGACAACAAGAGTTGATGACGTTACTGGAATCCAAAAAGAAACCAAAAAGGAAAGCCCTAGTCAACATGGGTAAAAGATTCAGAGAGTCGATCCGTCAGATACCGGTAGTGGAAGACTCATATGAGGAAGACAAAAATTAAGTTGGAGAAGCAAGGAGTACTCTGGATGGGTGTATTAATGATCAGGTGACCGATGATGAAGACTATTTTGACGAGCAGTATCCTCCTGCCGATGTTAAGTACAAGCAGCTAGAGGATATATTGAAGGCCGTAGAGATTCAAGCCATCCCTGGTTTGGATTTTGATGATTTAGGTTTAATATCTAGGGTTGTCATTCCCCATAAATTCAAGATACCAGTATTCGTTAAATATGATGGAGTTTCCTGCCCAAAGCTTCACCTGAAGTCTTATGTGCGCAAAAAACAACCGCACACCGCTGACAAGAAACTTTGGGTTCACTTCTTTCAAGAAAGCTTGGTTGGGACTCAACTAGAGTGGTTTTACCAATTGGAGGGTTCCCGTATCCATATAAGGGAAGACTTGGCCACTGCTTTCTATCACCAATACCAGTACAATGATAACATGGCACCGACTAGGGTTCAACTACAAGACATGACAATGGGTAAAAACGAAGGGTTCAAAGAGTATGCCCAAAAGTGGAGGGATCTTGTCAGTATGGTCCAACCACCATTAACTGATAGGGAACATATTGATATGTTTATGGGCACTTTATCTGGTCTATTTTTCAACTTATTGGTTGGTTTTTCTTCATCCGGTTTCACCGAGCTGATCTTAACCGGTGAAAGAGTTGAAAATGGTATCAAGAGCGGGAAGATTCCCATAGTATCTGCTTCCACCTCCAATCCCTTAAAGAAACCCTTCACTGGGAAGAAAGAAACTAATACTGTGTATGGGGCAAGGGCCCGTACCAAGAAGGATGATCGCCCGTCCATTAATGTTGTTCGGATTTCTAACCCAACTCATGTCCAAGACAATCTTCCAATCATCAACGATTTGAGACTCCACGAAGACAATACACAAGGATAGGCATGTCACTATCCCAAGCCTTTCAACACCTGTTAAAGGCTAATTTGGTGACACTGCGTGATTCTCCTGCCAATCCAGATACCTCCTCACCTAAATACAATCCGAATACCAAGTGTGCATATCACTCGAATAGTCTCGGGCATGAGACCGACCAATGCTGAGCACTGAAGAATAAAATTCAAGATTTAATAGACAACAAGACGATCGAATTTGATCCGCCTCCAATTTCCAATGTGATAACGGCACCAATACCAAACCATGGCAAAGGTGTCAATGCAATTGAAGACACCATTTTTGTTTCCTCCGTCAAAGACTTGACAACTCCATTAACCATTGTCAAAAGGAATTTGCTGAAAGCCAAGGTTTTCCCTGGCTGTTTGAAGGACTGTGATTGTTGCGCCAAACAACCCAATGGATGCAAATGGCTGAAGGAAGGCATCTAACGCCTGATTAATAGCCATGAGATCCTATTCGAGAAGACTTCATCTGCCAAAAGTTTTACTAATAAGATTGAAGACCTCTCCATCATAAAAATTTCAAACAAGCCTCTTAGGATCTCCTCAAAAGGTCCTATCAGGATTTCAAATGAACCGATTGTCTCTCCTCTAATAATTACCGCCCTCGGGCCAATTTCATACTCTTCCAACAAAGCAGTGCCATAGAACTATGGTGCTGTGGTGTTTTAACATGGAATAAAGCAAGATGCTTGGATTGAAGAAATCAAAGCAGATGACATTGGTAACATTACTAGCTCTAGTAAGGTGACCAAAACTGGGAGAATCTTTTCACCCAACATCTCACCACCAACTGCTACAAAGGCACCTGGATGCATTACCACTGGTAAGCCTAGTGCTGCCACAAGGGGAAAAGAGAAGGTAGTTGAGCCTGTTGAGACAGAGACGCCCGCAAAATACATTGCTTCTAAGGAACCTTCCGCTCGAGAAATGGATGAGATCTTGAAAATTATAAAGAGGAGTGATTTCAAGATAGTGGAGCAGCTGGGGCAAACCTCTTCCAAGATTTCCATGTTATCTTTTCTACTTTGTTATGATACTCATGCTCAGGTGTTAATCAAATTCTTGAAGAAGGCTCATGTACCTCATGAGACCACAACTGACCAGTTTGAAAATTGTGTGGAAAGCTTGACGGCCAACAATTGTTTGGGGTTCTCAGATGTTGATCTGACACTACTTGGAAAGAACCATAACAAAGCTCTGCATGTTTCTGTTGAATGTAAGGGGATTACCCTAGCATATGTTCTGGTTGACACTGGCTCTTCCTTAAACGTACTACCCAAAGGCGCTTTGGACCGGTTAGACTACGAAGGACTGGTGTTGAAGCTGAGTGATATTATTGTGAGGGCTTTCGATGAGTCCAAAAGGATGGTTCATGGAGAGGTGGATCTCCCGATCAAGGTGGGCTCACAGATTTTCAACTCTACTTTCTACATAGTGGATATTTGTCATGCTTACTCATGTTTGTTGGGTCGCCCTTAGATCCACGGAGTAGGGGTAGTAACGTCAATCCTTCATCAAAAGCTCAAGTACCCAATCAAGGGAAGGATCGTCATTATTTGCAGTGAGGAAGGGTTCATGGTAAGCCACCTCAATTCTTTCAAATATGTGAATATGGATGGCAAATTTATGGAAACCCCGTGTTAGGCTTTTGAAGTTGTTCCGCCTATGATTGCTATTGCCAAAGTCTCCTCCGACCTGCCCAAAGCTGATAGATTGGTGCCAAGGATGGCTTCATTTAAAGATGCTTGTGTCGCGGTCGAAGAAGGAAGTTGTGATACTTAGGGGCAACTCCCCGAGATCCCATTCAAAGCAGACAAATGTGGTTTGGGTTTCACTATCAAGGCTCAGAAAGAAGTGAGGCACGCTCGTGCAGGGAAGCCCCCTCTCTGTATTGGAAGTCATGAAGTAAACATTGTGGGTGTTTCTGATGATGAATGTGCAATTGAAGAATGGGTATACCCTACTACAATAGAGCTCAACAATTGGCACGCAAAGGACTTCGTTCCCATCTCCTTCATTGAGGAGTAATGACTTGTTTATTGATTTCTATTAACTCAAGAACCTTTTGTCTGTAATATTAAACAATGACGTTTAAGCCATATGCCTTTCCTGGGGCACTATGGTCCATTTGTCAAGGGTTTTATATATGTTCATTTTATCATATGATCATTCAATACAAACCATTGGACTTTTTGCATTCGAACTTTTATGCTCATTGTCTTTCTTTTTCTTCAATTCATTTTTGAAAATAGCCATGTATCTTACATGCACACACACACACACTCTTGCAGGTCCTCGTCCACTTCGGATCTCATTGCCAAGGACTATACTATTGCCAAATATGATTTCGAACATCCAATTAACCAAGCCGAAGACGAAGGCGAGGAAGATTGTGAGATACCAGGAGAACTAGCCAGACTTCTATTGCAAGAGGGAAAAGCTATTCAACTGCATGAAGAGTCAGTTGAAGTCATCAATCTAGGTACCGAGACAAACAAGAAAGAGGTCAAGATCGGCGCTAACCTAGGAAGTAGTGTCAAAAGCAGATTGGTTCAGATTTTGCGTGACTATGTGGAAGTGTTTGCTTGGTCGTATAAAGATATGCCAAGGTTAGATACTGACATTGTAGTTCATCGTCTGCCGACAAAGGAAGATTATCCTCCTGTCAAACAAAAAGTTCGTTGCATGAGGCCTGACATGTCTGAAAAGATAAAAGCTAAAGTGATGAAACAATTCGATGCAGGATTCCTGGCTGTGACATCTTATCCCCAATGTGTTGCGAACATAGTTCCAGTGCCAAAGAAAGACGGAAAAGTTCGTATGTGCATAGATTATAGGGATCTGAATAGGGCAAGCCCCAAGGATGACTCCATCTACCTCATATTGATGTCTTGGTCGATAACACCACTCAACATAAAGTATTCTCTTTCATGGATGGTTTCTCCGGCTATAATCAAATTAAGATGGCTCCCGAAGACATGGAGAAGACCACCTTTGTTACGCAATGGGGCACCTTTTGTTACAAGGCCATGCCATTTGGGTTGAAGAATGCAGGGGAAACATATCAAAGGGCTATGGTAGATTTGTTTCATGATATGATCCATCATGAAATAGAGGTATATGTGGATGATATGATTGCAAGGTCACAAACTGAAGAGGAGCATCTCAATCACCTATACAAGCTATTCGAGAGGCTGAAAAAGTACAAGTTGAGGTTGAACCCTAATAAGTGCATATTCAGAGTACGATCTGGAAAGCTTCTAGGTTTTGTTATCAGTGGTAAAGGCATCAAAGTCGATCCTGCCAAGGTAAAGGCCATCCAAGAATGTCAGTCCCCCACTCTAAAGAGGAAGTTAGAGGATTCTTGGGTCGTCTTAACTACATCGCCCGCTTCATATCTCACTTAACTGCTACTTGTGAGCCAATCTTCAAACTCTTGAAGAAAGATCAAGTAGTCAGATGGAATGATAAATGCCAAGCTGCCTTCGACAAAATCAAAGAATATCTGCAAGAACCTCCTATCCTCATGCCTCCAGTTGAAGGAAGACCCTTGATCATGTACTTGACGGTGCTAGAGAATTCTATGGGGTGTGTGTTAGGCCAACATGACGAGTCTGGCCGAAAAGAGCATGTTATATACTACCTGAGCAAAAAATGTAACGGTTGTGAAACCAGATACTCACTGCTCAAGAAAAATTGATGTGTTATGGCATGGGCTGCTCACCGGCTAAGACAGTATATGTTGACTCATACCACTCTATTGATTTCTAAGATGGACCATATCAAGTACATCTTCGAGAAGTCCACTCTTTCCGGATGGATATCTAGATGGAAAATGATCTTGACTGAGTACAATATTCAATACACAACATAAAAGGCCATCAAAGGAAGTGTATTAGCATATCATTTGGCCCATCAAGGTGTTGTTGATTATCAGTCTATGAACTTTGACTTCCTAGATGAGAATATCATGCTAGTGATCGATTGCGCGAAACTTGGACCGTATGACGGACCTGAACAAGGATCCCGATGGACTATGGTCTTCGACGAGGCTTCCAACGCTTTGGGTAATGGAATTGGTGATGTGATAATCTCCCCTGAAGGTTGCCACACTCCTTTCACGACCAAACTATGCTTCAATTGTACGAACAACATGGCTGAGTACGAAGCATGCATTTTGGGTCTGAAGGCTGCCATTAATTTGAGGATCAATCATTTGAATATGTTCGGGGATTCCGCTCTAGTGATTAGCCAAGTAAAAGGAGATTGGGACACTAAACACCCTAATATCACTCCTTACAAGAAGCTTGTGTTATCTCTGATTCCTTACTTCGAAGAGATAACCTTTGAACACTTCCCTAGGGAAGAAAATCAATTAGACAATGCTTTGGCCACAATATCTTCTATGTTCAAGGTCAAATGGGACAACGAAGCTCCTATGATTACAATTGAGAGATTCGACGAACCTGCGCACTGTTATGAGCTTAACACTGACATAGAAAAGCCATGGTACCATGAGGTGAAGAGATACCTTGAAGCACAAGAGTATCCCGTAGGAGTTTCCATCAATGACAAAAAGTTCTTACGAAGATTCTCAGCCAAATTCTTGCTAAGTAATGGAATCTTGTACAAACACAACCATGATTCTACTCTACTCTGATGTGTGGACAAGAAGGAGGCAGAGGAAATTATGGAAGACATGCATGATGGTCTCTTTGGGACCCACTCTAGCCAACATACTATGGCCAAGAAAATCCTGAGACCTGGTTACTATTGGTCAACTATGGAGGCTCATTGACATCACCACTCAAGTACCTGCCATAAATGCCAAGTATATGCTGACAAGGTCCATGTGCCTCCTATTTCCCTGAACGTCATGACCGCTCCGTGGCCATTCACAATGTGGGGCATTGACATGATTGGAGAGATTAAACCTACCGCTTCCAATGGATATCGCTTTATTCTTGTCGCTATTGATTATTTCACCAAATGGGTTGAATCCGCCTCATTTTCCTTAGTCACCAAGAACGTGGTAGCCAGATTCATCAAACATAACCTCATATGCCACTATGGTATCCCCTAAAGGATCATCACTGACAATGGGACCAATCTCAACAATGTTATGATTACCGAACTTTGCACCCAGTTCTAAATCAAGCATCACAATTATTCTCCTTATAGACCTAAAATGAATGGCGCGGTGGAAGCATCCAACAAAAACATTAAAAAGATTGTGCAGAAGATGGTAGTGACCTACAAAGACTGGCATGAGATGTTACCGTTTTCTCTTCATGGCTACCGTACTTCAACTAGAACATCAACTGGGGCAACTCCCTTTTCTTTGTTCTATGGCATGGAAGTTGTCCTACCAGTGGAAGTTCAGATTCCCTCTTTAAGGATTATGAATGAAGCAGGCTTAAGCGAAGAGGAATGGATTCAGACAAGATTGGATCAGTTGAACTTGATCGATGAAAAGCGACTGGTTGCCGTTTGTCATGGTCAGATGTACCAAAAACGTATGATCAAGGCTTTCAACAAAAAGATTAAGCCTCGAGTATATCAAGCTGGTGACTTGGTAATAAAGCGCATCATTCTCACAGCAGGCGACCCCAGGGGCAAATGGACTCCCACTTATGAAGGACCATTTGTTGTCAAGAGAGTTTTCTCTGGTGGTGCCATGATGCTGACTACCATGGACGGTGAAGATTTCCCACATCCTGTGAATACAGACATAGTTAAAAAGTACTACGCATAAAAGACCCGCTAGGTTGACACACCTAGACAAGATAAGGGCATCCCGGCAAACCAAAGGTTTTGGAAAAAATTAGGGATATATACAAAAGATTGTACACCCGGCAAGTCGAAAACCTGATAGGGCGACTTGGGCAAAAATGGGTATCCTGGTGGGCTGAAAACTCGAAAGGGTGGTCCAGGAAAAAATTAAGGATTGAAAGTGTATGACTATGTCCCTTGGAATCACCATAATCGACTTTATTACCAAGGTCCGAGTTCAAACGGTCCAAGATCAGTCCAATCAACTTCTGTCAACGGCAAGGGACGTTCGAAGACATTGGGGAAATAGTAGAGTTGGAACATAATGAGATCATTTCCACATGGCTATTATCTTTGTTTTCAATTTTGTTTTCCTTTTGACGATTTCCTCTTACTAGGATCTTCGTCTCTTTGTACAAAAACGCCTATTCATGGGCAAAATATCAATACAAATATACTTTAAAGTGAAAACTTTCTGTTTTTCGTTTTGAATGCAAAGATGTCCAATGACTAAAATTGAACGAACATATGCATGTTGTGATCGGTGGATCTGGAACTGACTGTTTAACGCTGGTTTACGAAATTTCGCGAAAGCAAGAGTCGCCACCGTCTTTTATTTTCTCCAAATGGAAAGGACAAAAGCACAGAAAAATTCCTTAAAGAGATTGCTCTCGGTTCGGGAGGTAGATTATAGAAAGGGAAGGTGTTAGCACCCTTTCTATCCATGGTTATCCATGGGCTCTTAGATACTTGCTCATTTGTGTTTTCAAAATTGGTTTGTTTGCTTTTCAACTGTGGGTTTTTAAAAAGTTTCTTTGAAAATTCCAGTTCGACTCTTGTATCGGTCCTCAAGAGTGTTTGAAAAATTGCTTTCGAAAGCTTTTTGAAAATGTGTCGGTGTGAAAAGTATTTTTGATTTGTCTTTGAAATTAGAGCAAGTATCTAGAGTCATCTTCCTACCCTAAGGAATTCGTCTGTATAAATGTCCTTTAAAGTAGTGCCATCCCACCATTGAGAGGTAGGTAGCACCACCATTGGAGGTGTTCGGGTCAATTTGAGGTTTGGGACATGGTGATCACCAGAGCAATGGGAAGACACCTTAGAAGCTACCCTCATGCCAGGTTCCCGGATCATGAGGACTTACTAAGACATCCTCTACTCGACGATCACCTTTCGAGGCAAGGCAACAGTGAGGCGTACCCTAGGGGTGGTGTGTGATTTGTGTGTCAGATTCGTTTATTTTTGTTATGTTATTAGTGATCTATGCGCTTGTTTTTATTTTTGTCCATCCATTCTTGCATGCATTTATTAGCAGTTAAAAATTGCGAGAAAGATAAAATTCTAAAGCTATTACAAAAGGCGCGGGTCCACATCGCCAAAATTTCCTGAACCCGATTTGACAGAAAAATAAAGAATTAAAGAACAGTAAAGTGCGAGAAATTAATTACACGGCTTTGGGAGAGGTACATAGATAATTAAAAGAAAACAAAATAAATATGTGAATTGAAATTTAAATTAGAAACGAGGGCGTTGGACCCTTTTTAATTAAATTAAATTAAACAATTATTAAATTAATAAAAATTAAAGAAGAAAAAAAAGAAATTGTTTTTTGGTATTTTTGTATTTTTTGTGATTTTAATGAAAAAAGAATTAAATGAAATCAAGATTAACCCTAATTCTAATTGTTTTAATTTATTAAGAAAGCATTGAATTTTTAACCTAATATTAACCTAATTATTTACAAGCAATTTAATTATAAAAATAAATAATATTGTAATAATTAATTATTATGAAAGCAAAGAAAAAAGGATAAAAAATATTACAAACCCTAATTCTACCAAATTTTAAATTGATTGAGAAACATATTACAATTAAACCTAATTTAATAACTAAAATTAATGAATAATATTTATTTACAAAAATACTAGTTAAATAAAAATATTTATTATTTTTTATCTTTTCTGATTTTTTTGGTGTTTTTTTTATATATTATGAAAATAATAATTTAAAAGACATTAATTAAAATAAAGAAAAGAAAAATATAAAAAAAGTTAAAAAGAAACAAACTAGAGGGGGGTGCTGTCCCCAAGTGGAGGGCTTATTGTAGCAACTCTGGCCCAAGGTTTTAAGGCCTTTTTGACTTTCCTTGCCAGCGTGTGGAAGTGTTGACTGCAGTCCATGGTGCGCTTCAGATTGTGGCCATTTGATCCATCTCAATAGGCACGTGGATGGCCAGATATTGTGAACATGGTGAACCTTTAGCGTTGAACCTGCATAGGATGATAAGTAGAAAAATAATATTGGAAAGGGTGAGGGACCTGGGATCGAACCCAGGTCCTGATGAATACCAACGCTACGTTTCACCACTAGGCCGTTCGCATACTTTTGTTTATCTAATAACCAATAATCAATATAAAAGAAAACATGATTTAGTGCCCTTTTCGCGCGAAAAATTTGAATCAACCAATTACTGATGGCCACTTCATCATCTTCTTCATGGTTTTGTTTTTCCTGAAAAATAGAAAACGGTTAGCGGGGGTTTTGAACCCCCTCAAAATAAGCCATATTCAATAATAGCGATTAAGCCATCTTTGAGCATAAATTAGGCGCGAGGGTCCTAGTCTGATCGTCCAAGCCTGCTGGTTTTATTCATGGTATTGACATGTCTTAATTTTACAGGGATGAGAAACGCCCAATTTAGAGCTTGGAAAACCCTAGATGATAACAATGGTGAATCCTTCCATGATGCACGAAAACAAAATCAAACCACACAGTTAGCTTCAGAATTGCATAATGAACACGAATCACATGTTAAAAATTGCAAAAGATGCATGAATTGAGATGCACGAATATGAAATATTTTCTGTACAGGTTGCGATCGTGTTACCAATTCAGGGAGTTAGGATGATTGATTTTGATTGGAAAGCTTTCCTTGAAGCCTCAGGAAGCTAATGGAACAACTATTTGGCCTTGAATCGTCCTAGAACTTGGTTTTCAGATTTGAGTTTTTAGCAAAAAATTCAAGTGTTGTTTTTTGGCTATGGCGCAGCTTCTAGGTTCGCAGGCATTAGGTCTTGATCAAGCTTATGTATGGAACCAATTAGGGTTAAAATTTGATCCAAAAAAACCTTTGCATTGATTGAATAATATTTGATTTTCAAGGCAAAATATTTTCTAATCTTTTCATGCAAACTTCTACCAAATCATGACCAATTAGCAAGATTCTTTCCAAATCTGATTATACACAATATCTTGAAGTTATTTCATGCACAAAAATATTCAACAAATTAGGTTTAGTATTTTTCACATATTTAATTTAATTAAATGATTTATTAATAATTAAAAATCCAAATAAATAAATAAAAATGATAAAAAAACTTCCCTTTGGGCCAAATGGTCGTGCACATGCCTTGGATAATGAATTGTGGAAGAAAAAGAGGCCCATTAGCAATTTTAGGTCATTTGAAACAATGTTGACTTTTCAAAATATCCAAAAATTTCCCAACTTCCACAAGGCATAACTTGCTCAATTTTTAAGCTCTGCTCATGTTCTTGGACATTTTGGAAAGGACTTTGAGTCCTCTAACCAATGTCTTTGGTCCCATGTCATTTTGATTTACCAATCTCAAGTTATGGCCTTTGACTTAAAGTCCCTTTTTGTTGACTTTTGAAAATGACCTATAATGTTGAAATTGATAACTTTTTGTGAGAGCATTTCTTGGACTTGAAGTGTGAAGAGGAGTTGTAGGAAATGTATTTCTCTTCAAAATGAGCTTTGGATGGAATTTTTCTGATAATCCATGTGAAAGTTATGCCCTGGTCAAGTTACAGTTGACTTTTTCAACTGTCCAAAAATAGAAACTTTTGCATCTTGAGACTTTTTGAGCCAAGCTTTGAGAATCATGATCAAGCATTGATCAAATGATGTTTGTGGCTTCAAAATGAGATGTTGCCCAAAAATTTGAACTTTTGCCTGTCAAATGACCATTTTGCCCCTACAGTTGACTGTAGTGCAATTAGGTTTTTTGACTGTGCAATTTTGTGCTGTAAGTATTGAAACTTGATATGAGGATGCTTGACCATATTTGTAGGCATGTGGGACTTTATTGGACCCTTGGAAACTTCATTTACTTTGTCAGAACCAAAACCCTAATTTTGACTGTTTAGGAGACTCTTACACTGTGCAACCCTTGGGGAATTTTGAAGCTTTGACTTTGCAATTCTTAAAGAATATGGGAGGGCAAATTTTGGGGTACAACAGTTGCCCCTGTTCAATCTTCTTAGACCTGAGGATGCAGATTGGCTGACGTGCCTTTCGTAATCCGAAGGTGGAAGATGATTGAACACTAGAGTGCCCAGAAATTTACGCTCACATAGTAGCAGTGTGATGGTGGAATGGGCTTATAGATGCCATTTAGAGATTGCTGGATAGGATGATGGGATTATAGATGCCATGCTAAGAGATGATGGCAGGTGGATGGGCTTATAGATGCCATCTGGGTGTCAATTGCATAAGAGGTTCCTTAGCGAGAACTTGCGTACCTGCATAAGAAAAATGAGTACCTGACATGTTGCAGGAGCTGGTCTTCAGATGCTTTGTATAGATATGTCCTGACTGGTTACAAGAGCTGAATCTGGAGCTTCAAAAGGTGGTGAATGAACCAGGGACGGTTACTACCTCAACAGGAACGGTGAGAGAACCTTGGATGACTTTAACTTCAACAGCAATTGTTGAGAAAATCTTGGGATTATCACCTCCGCCGGATCGGGGAGAGAACCATAAGCGACTACAACCTCAACAGCAAACATTGAGAGAATCTTGGTGGGAATTACCATCTCCGCAGGATCGGGGAGAGAACCATAGGCGATTACAATCTCAATAGCAGTCATTGAGAAAACCTTGGATGGAATTATCATCTCCGCAGGATCGGGGAGAGAACCATAGGCGATTACAATCTCAATAGCAATCATTGAGAAAACCTTGGATGGAATTATCATCTCTGCAGGATCGGGGAGAGAACCATAGGCGATTACAATCTCAATAGCAATCATTGAGAAAACCTTGGGTGGAATTATCATCTCCACAGGATCGGGGAGAGAACCATAGGCGATTACAATCTCAATAGCAATCATTGAGAAAACCTTGGATAACTTCTACTGAGTCTTCATCAGAAAAATCTGTTTGGGGTCGATTTAACTGGACTAGAGAAGGCCTTGGACTGGATAAG
Source organism: Vicia faba (assembly GCA_948472305.1). Classification (NCBI taxonomy): domain Eukaryota; kingdom Viridiplantae; phylum Streptophyta; class Magnoliopsida; order Fabales; family Fabaceae; genus Vicia; species Vicia faba. The sequence continues at coordinate 127,048,052 of OX451738.1, forward strand.
AAATCTTTGGAGTCGATTTAACTGAACCGGTCTAGGTCTTGAATGTCTTCAACTGGATAAGAAACAGGGAGATCTTTGGAGTCGATCTGACCGAACCAGAGAAGGCCTTTGACTGGATAATAACCAGAGAAATCTTTGGAGTCGATTTAACTGAACCAGATAAGGTCTTAGAGTCTTGAAATATTATTGAGAATTTAACTAAATCTTTCCTGAAAGGTAAAGGTCAGTCATATGCAATGCATGATATGGACCAAGCAATGATGTTCTCAACATAAATGAGATTTGTATGATGCGTCTATGCATGCTATAATGATGTATGGAAGTGCGATGTTTATGAATGTATTTTTCGTCTAGGAAAGTAAATCCTTGACGAGTGTCGGGAAGTTACTCCTGGGCTGATGTTGGAGAATAGATCTTTGCTTCCGCTAGGGATGATAGTTGCAAGAATATCGGTAGGAGAAGATAACTCCATTGGGGAATAAACTTGGTGGATAGATATTCTGCGGGGAGAAAAAATACTCTGACGATCTTGCTAGGGAGCAATACTCTGTGGGAAGAGAGGTACTTCGTTGAAATGTTGATAATAACTTGCTGGGGATACCATCGTTATGCTGGAAGTGTTAATAGACTTCACTGGGGATAAAAAGACTGCATTGACGACGATCTTTCCGTGGCTTTTGGCTGAGGATAACCCAGTTATATCCTGGTACGGAAATAACTCTTTGAATAAAGCCGGGAGACGTATTCGTGCTCTGCGAGGATGAGCTTCCAGAATCTACTGGGGATAAGCTTACTGCTTGGGGAGATAAATTCCAACTTTCCTGGGGAACTGGATTGGACTCTCCTGGGGAAGTTTTGAACTGCGGGGGAAGTGATTCCTTTGAATGTTTGATATACCGCCGGGGAACAATCTTTAGGTCAAGAATGCTGGGGGATGCTTGTTAAAAATGTATGTACATTGCTGGGGAATGTTGAGATCTGCGGGAGATACCCAACTTTCTTAAGGCTGACAGTATAACTTTGCTTGAGGAAGAGTGCACTGACTGCTGACTTACTCTCTGGGGAATTAAGGTGTCTGGTTATGTTCTTCGGCTGAACCTACCTTGGTACCTTAGTGGATAGAACAATTAGATTGTTTAGACAACTCTTTATTGCCCCTGTCTCTAATGTTACCTGTAATTAATCCTTTGTTTCATGTGCAAATATTTATGAGTTAGCAAATTATTGTCAATGCATATATCACAAATTGAACCTTGGACGTTCTTCGCAAAACAAAACAGAAGAAAAAAAACAATTGGCACTTTTAACTGAAAAATATACTTGTATTGATTTTTGAATGGCCTGTAAATAGGCGTTTTGTGTACAAGAGGCTGACGTCCTAGTAAGAGAACGCCGCCGAACAAAAGAGTTTATACAAATTTTGTACAAAAGAAAATAAAACAGCTGTGTGAAATGAATGATCCCACTGGGTTTCAACTCTGCTATTGCCTTTATAACTCCGAGCGTCTCATCACTTGATGACCTTGGTTGAAGGTGAAGCTGACTGATTGATGCCGTCTGAACTTGGTGTAGATACCGGATTCTGGATGCAAAGTGATCCAATGAGACATAGTATTACGCTTTATCCCTAATTTTTGCCTGGACCGCCCTTTCGGGTTTTCAGTCCACCGGGATACCCATTTTTGCCCAAGCCGCCTTTTCAGGTTTTCGACTTGCCGGGTGTACAGATTTTTTCATTTCATCCCTTCATTTTGCCCGAACCCTTTTGGTTCGCCGGGAAGCCCTAATTTTTGCCTAGGCATGTCAGCCTAGCGGGTCTTTTTTCATGCGTAGTATCTTTTTACTATGTCTGCATTGGCGGGGTGAGGAAGGTCGTCACCATCCATATTGGTTAGAATCATGGCTCCTCCTGAGAACACATGTTTAACCACAAATGGCCCTTCATACGTAGGGGTCCATTTGCCCCTTGGATCACTCTGAGGAAGGATGATTCGCTTGATTACCAAATCCCCAACTTGATATTCCTGTGGTCTAACCTTTTTGTTAAATGCCCTGATCATCCGTTTTTGATACGTCTGACCATGACAGATAGCAGCGAGTCTCTTTTCATCAATAAGGTTTAATTGATCAAGTCGTGTCTGGATCCAATCATCCTCGTTCAGATTTGCATCCTTCATTATCCGGAGAGAGGGTATTTGCACTTCGATCGGTAAGACTACCTCCATACCATAAACCAGAGAGAAAGGAGTTGCCCCGGTTGACGTCCTGGATGAGGTACGATACCCATGTAGAGCGAATGGTAACATCTCGTGCCAATCTTTATAAGTCACTGTCATCTTCTGCACGATTTTCTTGATATTTTTATTTGCTGCTTCTACAGCCCCATTCATCTTCGGTCTGTAAGGAGAAGAATTGTGGTGCTGTATTTTGAACTGCTCGCAGAGCTCAGTGATCATCTTGTTATTCAGATTGGTACCGTTGTCCGTAATGATTCTTTCAGGGACGCCGTACCGACAGATCAGGTTATGCCAAATGAACCGTGCCACAACAGTCTTGGTTAACGTAGCGTAGGATGCTGCCTCAACCCACTTTGTAAAATAATCAATCGCCACTAGGATGAAGCGATGCCCATTAGATGCCGTAGGTTTAATCTCACCGATCATGTCTATGCCCCACATTGCAAACGGCCAAGGCGCAGTCAGAACATTCAGGGGAACTGGAGGAATATGCACCTTGTCTGCATAAATCTGGCACTTATGGCATGTCCTAGAATGTTGGTAGCAGTCAGCTTCCATTGTGGACCAGTAATACCCTGCCCGAAGGATCTTCTTTGCCATTGTATGCCCACTGGAATGTGTACCAAAGGTCCCTTCATGTAGCTCTTCCATGATCCTTTCTGCTTCAGTCTCATCCACACAACGCTGTAAGGTTGAATCATGGTTTCGCTTGTACAAGATGTCGTTGCTAAGGAAGAACTTTGCCGCGAACCTTCTCAGGAACTTCTTATCGTTGACAGATGCACCTTTTGGGTATTCCTGAGCTTCCAAATATCTCTTCACCTCATGGTACCAAGGCTTCTCAGTCACCAATTCAGTCTCGAGATCACAACAGTATGCCGGTTCGTCCAGTTTCCAGATGATGATCCGGGGAGCCTCCTTATCTCATTTGACCTTGAACATAGAAGACATTGTAGCTAACGCGTCCGCCAGCTGATTCTCCTCTCTTGGGAAATGTTCAAAGGTTATTTCTGTGAAGTGGGGGATCAAGGTCAACACACATTCTCTGTAAGGAATAAGATTCGGATGTTTCGTATCCCACTCTCCTTTGATCTGATTGATCACAAGAGCAGAATCTCCGAAGACACTTAGAAACTTGATCCTTAAGCCGATCGCAGCTTGAAGACCCATGATGCATGCCTCATACTCTGCCATGTTATTGGTGCAGTTGAAACATAGTCGGGCAGTGAGTGGAGTATGAGTGCCTTGGGGGGATATGATTATGGCGCCGATACCGTTACCCAAAGCATTGGAGGCTCCGTCAAAGTGCATAGACCATCGGGATCCTTCCTCAGGTCCTTCATCCGGTCCAGGTACTTCACAATCAGTCACTATCATGATGCTTTCGTCCGGAAACTCGAAGTTCATTGACTGATAGTCATCTACGGCCTGATGTGCCAAGTGGTCTGCCAATACACTTCCCTTGATGGCTTTCTGGGTCGTGTACTGAATGTCGTATTCCGTCAAGATCATCTGCCATCTTGCTATTCTCCCAGACAGAGCAGGCTTTTCGAATATGTACTTTATAGGATCCATCTTTGAGATCAACAAGGTAGTGTGAGTCAGCATATACTGTCTCAGCCGGCGAGCAGCCCATACCAAAGCGCAGCAAGTTTTCTCAAGCAGTGAGTATCGGGTCTCACAGTCGGTAAACTTTTTGCTAAGGTAATAAATGGTATGCTCTTTTCGGCCAGACTCGTCATGCTGCCCCAGCACACACCCCATTAAGTTGTCAAGCACTGTTAGGTATAATATCAGAGGTCTCCCTTCAACCGGTGGCATAAGGATGGGTGGTTCTTGGAGATACTCTTTAATTCTGTCAAACGCGGCCTGACATTCATCATTCTAACGTACTACCTGATCTTTCTTCAGCAGCTTGAAGATTGGTTCACAAGTAGCAGTTAGGTGTGAGATGAAGCGAGCAATGTAATTCAGGCGTCCTAAAAAGCCTCTGACTTCCTTCTCTGTCCTAGGAACTGGCATCTCTTGAATAGCTTTAACCTTGGCAGGGTCCACTTGAATGCCCTTATCACTTACGACGAAGCCTAGCAACTTCCCAGATCTTACCCCGAAGGTGCACTTGTTCGGGTTCAACCTCAGCTTGTACAGTTTCAATCGGTCAAACAACTTCTGCAGATGATCTAGGTGCTCTTCCTCAGTCTGGGACCTTGCGATCATGTCGTCGACATACACTTCTATATCATGATGGATCATATCATGAAATAAAGCAACCATGGCACGTTGGTAGGTTGCCCCAGCGTTCTTCAGTCCAAAAGGCATGACCTTGTAGCAGAAGGTGCCCCACTGAGTAACAAAAGTAGTCTTTTCCATGTCTTCAGGTGCCATCTTGATCTTATTATAACCTGAAAAACCATCCATGAAAGAAAACACCTTATGCTGAGCTGTATTATCAACAAGGACATCAATGTGAGGTAGGGGGAAGTCAATCTTGGGGCTGGCCCTGTTCAGATCCCTGTAATCAACACACATTCTGACCTTACCGTCTTTCTTTGGTACCGGCACCACATTAGCAACCCACTGAGGGTAAGAAGTCACTGCAAGGAACCCAGCATCAAACTGTTTCATAACCTCGGCCTTGATCTTCTCAGACATCTCTGGACGCATACGACGGACCTTTTGCTTAACTGGAGGGCAGTCTTCCTTAGTAGGCAAGTGATGGACCACGATATCAGTGTCCAACCCGGGCATGTCTTCGTAGGACCAGGCAAAGATCTCCATATAATCATTTAGCATTTTAGTCAACCGTTGCTTCACGCTGAGCTCTAGGTTGGCACCAATCTTTACCTCTTTCCTGTCTTCTTCAGTACCCAGGTTTATTGTTTCCACTGGCTCTTCATGTGGTTGAATTGCCCTCTCTTCCTGAAGCAACAGTCTTGCAAGCTCGCCAGGCACTTCGCAATCATCTTCGCCTTCGTCTTCGGCTAAGTTGATCGCATTTTCGAAGTCATAATTGGCAGTAGCAGAGTCGTTACCAGTGAGATCCAGAGTGGATTGAAACCTGTATGAGTGAGTGTGTGTAAATACAGCTGTTTTGAAATATGTATAAAGGAAGGAAGGACAGAAAAGGAGCATAAAATTTGCAATGCGAGAAAACGTCCAAGATTTTCATTTATGATATATGAAATGACAATTTATATGCCCTCACAAATGAAACCACGGTGCCTCGGGTAAGACACCGGGCCATAGAGTTTATTTATTGTTCATTACAAATAACAAAACAAAGAAGTTTATTACTGCGTAACAAAAGTAACAGGAGTATGGTCTTTGGCAATCCAATTGATCAATCCACCATCAGTTGTCGGGTAGATCCAGCTATTGAATTCTGCTTCATCCACTTCATTATCTTCCCCAACAGCATTCACTCCGGGATTTGTAATGAGCACAAGAGGTCTTCTGATCTTCGCCTTCCGCATAGCTTTCTGACCCTCTGCAGTAAAACCCAGTCCAAATTTGTCAGTTTTCTGTGTAAAGTCGGGAAGCCTGCCCCTGTTAGCACATTCACCTTTCTGAACCACAGCCCGGGCATCCTTTAGAGAAGCCATCCTCAAGGGAACATCCTCTTCGACCGCTGTTTCTGCTGCTGCTGAAATTGGAAGCACCTCCTCGAAATGCTGAAAGGGGGTTTCAATAAACTCCCCGTCCATCTCAATGTATCTGAAGGAATTCAAATGGCTCACCATATACTCCTCCTCTCCTTGCACAGTGACGATCTTCCCTCTGACGGGGTACTTGAGCTTCTGGTGCAAGGTAGAGGTCACTGCCCCAGCTTTGTGGATCCAAGGTCGACCCAGTAGACAAGAATACGATGGACGGATATCCATCACATAAAAGGTAGAGTCAAACACCTGAGAGCCCACACGAATAGGAATGTCAACCTCTCCATGAACCATCCTCTTGGAACCGTCAAAGGCTCTGACGATGATATTGCTAGGTTTTAGTTCCAGGCCTTCACAATCCAAACGGTCTAAAGCCTTCTTGGGTAGCACATTCAAGGAAGAACCAGTATCCACCAATACATGTGCCAGAGTAGTGCCCCTGCATTCGATAGAGACATGCAGGGCATCATTGTGGTCTCTTCCCTTTGCAGTCAGGTCAGCATCTGAGAAACCTAAGCCATTGTCCGCCGTCAGATTTGCTACGCAGTCAGTGAATTGAACTGCAGATGTTTCCTGTGGCACATGGGCCGTCTTGAGAAATGAGATTAGGGCCTTAGCATGGGCCTCAGAGCATAGCAATAAGGAGAGCATGGAGATCTTGGAGGGCGTGTGCCCCAGCTGTTCCACAACATTAAAGTCACTCTTTTTTATAATTTTTAGGATTTCCTCCATCTCTTGTTGGGAGGCCTCAGCAGTTATAGGTATCGGTGCCTCCATTCGGGCAGGCTCAACTTCAACTCCCTTACCCCGAGCATTGGATGACTCGGCAGCAGGGGAAACAACTTGATCAGCAACAGGAACAGGTACACTTGTAGGTGTTATAAGGAGGGGTCTTCGGGTAGCAGGCGGTGCAATGTCAGGCGAGAAGAGCCTGCCACTGCGGGTAACCTTGGTTGGACCAGTGATATCACAGATACTGGCGCCAGTGCTGAATTCTTGTTTGATTCTGTTCACATACACATCTGCCCCATAGTGCCAGGGGACAGCCTTATCAGATACGTAGGGGAGAGGCCCCGGAATAGTAATAACCACAGGTGCAACAATCATGATTGGGACAGGCTTCTTCGGGAGAGCCTTGATTGGATTATTGAAGATGGTAACCACAGAAACTTCTTCTACCGGAACCAACTGAACAGCAGACTTCTTAAACAGAATCTCCTTGTTATCCATTAGGCTTTGGATGCCTAACTTCAGCAAGGGACAACCAGATAGGGAAACAGCACAGAACAGGCAACCCTCACTGCAAACCGGAAATAAACCGGCCAGCAGCAGGTTCCTCTTGACAGTCTTCAGAGGAGTAGCCAGATCATCCACAGAAACAGCGTACACTTCTTCATCAACAGCATTTACCCCATGCTGAGGCATAGGAGCAGTCACCACATTCGGCCTCCCAGGCGCTTCGAACTGTATCTCCTTCGCGTCGATAAGGTCTTGCACCTTATTCCTTAATGCCCAACAGTCATCAGTGGAATGCCCCGGGCTATCAGAATGATAAGCACAGCGGGCATTTGGGTTGTACTTCGGAGAGGCAGTGTTTACACCTTTGGGGGCCTCTCTGACAGTCACTAGGTTGGTGGATAGCAACTGCGGCAAGATTTGGGATAGGGTCATGCTCAAACGGGTAAACTCTCTCCGGGGTCTTTCAGCCCTTTGAGGATTGGTTGGTCGAGGAGCGGCAGCAGGCTTAGCAATCATTACCGCACTGACAGATTGACGACGCTCAGATTTCTCTTGTCTTCTGGACCCATATACAGCACTAGCCTCCTTCTTGAAGGGTTTCTTCTTAGAACTAGACGATACACCCTTCGGAATCTTACCAGACTTCAACCCAGCCTCAATTCTCTCTCCGGTCAGAATAAGATCAGTAAACCCTGCAGATGAGTTACCGATAAGATGGTTGAAAAATGGCCCAGATAGGGTCCCCAAGAACATGTCTACCAACTCCCGATCAGTCAATGGAGGCTGCACCCTGCCAGCCAGGTCCCTCCACTTCTGAGCGTACTCTTTAAAACCTTCACTTGAACCTAACGACATACCCTGGAGTTGGGTACGTGTAGGGGCAAGGTCGGCATTATATTGATACTGCTTATAGAAAGCAGTAGCCAACTCCTCCCAGTTACGAACCTTGGTCCCATCCAGCTGATAGAACCATTCGAGATGAGTCCCTGAAAGACTCTCCTGGAAGAAGTGGATCCACAAATTCTTATCCGCTGAGTACGGTTGAATCTTCCGAACATAGGACCTGAGATGTAGCTTGGGACAAGACGCCCCGTCGTACTTAGTGAAAGATGGTGCTTTGAATTTACGAGGAATGATTACACCAGTAGACAAACCCAAATCTCCGAAATCCAGCCCAGGTACCTGTTGGATCTCCATAGCATTCAACCTGTCTTCCAATTGCTTGTAACGGTCTTCTGCCGGAGGATATTGCTCTTCATCAAAATCAGTCTCGTTGTCGGAGACTACCGGACTAGGACCTTTTTCCGCTTGAGGAGTACTCTTGCCAATAGAAGAACCAGCCTCTTCATTTTGCAGAGTGTTGCCAAACCTTCGGCCCGAGCTGAACATAACAGTCCTTCTCTTCTTCTTCTTTTCCTTCTTCAGGAGCAGAGCCTTCAGCTCCTCTTGGCCCTGAGCCAAGCCCATGATTAATTCCTTAAATTGCGCATTCTGCGCCTGAAGAGCTTTGATGGACATCTCAGTTGAGGACGAGTCAGGATTCATGATGCTGAAATAAACAACGAAGAACGGTAAGCAACCTAAAAAGAGGAAAAACCTCCTATGCACATGATGAATGGAATGCGTATGATTTATGTTTTTAAAGACAATCGGGAATCAACTTTGTAAACAAAAAGGAACACACTTCATTAGATTCAACTTTGAAACTGAAATTATTCAACAGGTTGCCCTTAGGCGTTACATGAAAGGAAATACTGAAAAGGGAAATAAAACTGTAAGCGAACATCCGGAGCTCCTTATTGATCCCATGGTCTCCTCTTCTCAGTACGGATGTAGGCATTCAGAGCTCTCTCATTCTCCAACTGCTTTGTCAGCTTCTGGATCTTTAATTCCTGCTCGTTGAACTTTTCCCGGTAAGAATCCCGCTCTTCTCGCAGTTGCGACCAAGATCTCTTTAATGTCTCATAATCAGTAGGTATCTGAGGAGGAAGGACAGTTGGAGGAACACCATCCTTGTCAGGACACTCAAGAATGATAGATCTGACAGCTTCATACGGCATACCTAACTTCTGAGCACGAATGCGAACCCATTTGTAGTAGGCTTCCATAGGTAAAGAAGTCTTTGGCCCTAACTCTTGTGAGTCAGCTTTATGAACTTTGTCCCAAGCCTTGATGAACCTACGACGCAGCTCGTCACTATCCACCTGAAACTCAAAACTGATGTGAGGCACCAACATCTCATGGGGCCTGCTCTTCTTGCTCTTCCAAACTGACGGAGCGCTAGACATGGATTGTAAGAGATCCCTCCTTGGGTACCAATCAGAGGAACATTAGGGTATTCCCCGCATCGATCAATGACAACTATCTCATCCAAACCTCTGCAAGTCCAAATGATGTCTTTGTCGGTGAGAGACATTAACCTATGAGCCCAACCTCTTCCTTCTTGGTTCTTCAGTACGAACTTGGGGAGGTGCGAAATAAACCACCTCACCAACAAAGGGATACAACACCATAGGGTTCCTCGTCTTCGGGTAGTACGAGCATGGAGTTGTTGCAAGATGTCACCCAAGAGAGTGGGTACCGGATTCTGAGACATAAAGATCCTTATGGCAGTGACATTGATGAAGTTGTCAGGATTAGGAAACAAGACTAACCCATAGATTAAGAGAGCCAAGATGTCTTCATATGCCCTAAAGTCCAGATCATTCCAGAAACTGTTAGCTTTACCGATCAGAAACTTGGCCAAGAAACCCTTAACTCCGCTTCTAGTCACCCAGTTGTCCATTACCTCTTGATGTGTCAAGGGAAGAGCTGCAGCAACATCCTCAAGCCTGAGGGTCTTTTCCCAACCAGTAAAGGGAGTCTGATCCAAGATAGGGATACCAAGCAAATCAGAGAACTCTTCCAGGGTAGGGACCAGCTGGAAGTCTTGAAAGGTGAAGCACTGGTACAGAGGGTCATAGAAATGGGTCAGAACGCTCATCAACTGTTGATCCCGCTTTGCAGTGACTAAACTGAGAAGAGAACCATGTCTCTGAATGAAGGAAGTGGTATTTGGAATTCTGCTAACCAACTCCTCAAGAAACTCAGGTGAATGAACAAAGTTGAACCGGATAGTATTCCTTCGCACAGGCATCATGATGTCCTACAAAACAGAGCAAAGGTGAAACCCTCTTGTCTTTGAAATGGTCAGTCCTTATGCAGGATGCATGCAATGCTCATGATGTTATGATGTTATGATAAAGCACACCACAAATAGATACAAAGGCAAACATGGTAAGGCACACAAGTCACACAAGGCAAGCCCCTAAAGTTTAGGCCAGCATGAGGTCTAGGTACTACCCTCTTTCAGTTTGTTGGTTCATACCTGTCCTATCAAAGTAACCGGGTTCTTAGAGGATCCCAATATCATTGACTACCCTCAATCGGTCATAACTCCAGCATCACAATCTTTTCTTGCGGCCAGAACCATCACGAGAGTTTAGCCTCAATGGGCGTAGCATACTGCTACTGTTCTAATGGCCAAGTTGTGTCATTTAAGGTTCTAAGGTTGTTGGTGCTTAATGACTCCTCAGAAGACCCATATTCTCCTCGTTGCAACACAAGGGATATCGGTACAGACCAAGGTGCCACACCAATGTAGCCACTGCTTCACCCGTGTCGGTCTACGCCGGACAGGTCCCTCACAGCTTATGCTACCTAAACAGGGTATCCCCAGATCCGGGTTAGGATCTATGTAACTCCCATGCAACCCACAAATTTAAAGCAGACAAGTCAATACAATTGAAAACACAGTTATGAACTAACCCTAAGGTACACCTCACTTTAAAAGTTTAATCCCTAGCAGAGTCGCCAGTTCTGTGATCGGTGGATCTGGAACTGACTGTTTAATGCTGGTTCGCGAAATGTCGCGGAAGCAAGAGTCGCCACCGTCTTTTATTTTCTCCAAATGGAAAGGACAAAAGCACAGAAAAATTCCTTAAAGAGATTGCTCTCGGTTCGGGAGGTAGATTATAGAAAGGGAAGGTGTTAGCACCCTTTCTATCCATGGTTATCCATGGGCTCTTAGATACTTGCTCATTTGTGTTTTCAAAATTGGTTTGTTTGCTTTTCAACTGTGGGTTTTTAAAAAGTTTCTTTGAAAATTCCAGTTCGACTCTTGTATCGGTCCTCAAGAGTGTTTGAAAAATTGCTTTCGAAAGCTTTTTGAAAATGTGTTGGTGTGAAAAGTATTTTTGATTTGTCTTTGAAATTAGAGCAAGTATCTAGAGTCGTCTTCCTACCCTAAGGAATTCGTCTGTGTAAATGTCCTTTAAAGTAGTGCCATCCCACCATTGAGAGGTAGGTAGCACCACCATTGGAGGTGTTCAGGTCAATTCGAGGTTTGGGACATGGTGATCACCAGAGCAATGGGAAGACACCTTAGAAGCTACCCTCATGCCAGGTTCCCGGATCATGAGGACTTACTAAGACATCCTCTACTCGACGATCACCTTTCGAGGCAAGGCAACAGTGAGGCATACCCTAGGGGTGGTGTGTGATTTGTGTGTCAGATTCGTTTATTTTTGTTATGTTATTAGTGATCTATGCGCTTGTTTTTATTTTTGTCCATCCATTCTTGCATGCATTTATTAGCAGTTAAAAATTGCGAGAAAGATAAAATTCTAAAGCTATTACAAAAGGTGCGGGTCCACATCGCCAAAATTTCCTGAACCCGATTTGACAGAAAAATAAAGAATTAAAGAACAGTAAAGTGCGAGAAATTAATTACACGGCTTTGGGAGAGGTACGTAGATAATTAAAAGAAAACAAAATAAATATGCGAATTGAAATTTAAATTAGAAACGAGGGCGTTGGACCCTTTTTAATTAAATTAAATTAAACAATTATTAAATTAATAAAAATTAAAGAAGAAAAAAAAGAAATTGTTTTTTGGTATTTTTGTATTTTTTGTGATTTTAATGAAAAAAGAATTAAATGAAATCAAGATTAACCCTAATTCTAATTGTTTTAATTTATTAAGAAAGCATTGAATTTTTAACCTAATATTAACCTAATTATTTACAAGCAATTTAATTATAAAAATAAATAATATTGTAATAATTAATTATTATGAAAGCAAAGAAAAAAGGATAAAAAATATTACAAACCCTAATTCTACCAAATTTTAAATTGATTGAGAAACATATTACAATTAAACCTAATTTAATAACTAAAATTAATGAATAATATTTATTTACAAAAATACTAGTTAAATAAAAATATTTATTATTTTTTATCTTTTCTAATTTTTTTGGTGTTTTTTTTATATATTATGAAAATAATAATTTAAAAGACATTAATTAAAATAAAGAAAAGAAAAATATAAAAAAAGTTAAAAAGAAACAAACTAGAGGGGGGTGATGTCCCCAAGTGGAGGGCTTATTGTAGCAACTCTGGCCCAAGGTTTTAAGGCCTTTTTGACTTTCCTTGCCAGCGTGTGAAAGTGTTGACTGCAGTCCATGGTGCGCTTCAGATTGTGGCCATTTGATCCATCTCAATAGGCACGTGGATGGCCAGATATTGTGAACATGGTGAACCTTTAGCATTGAACCTGCATAGGATGATAAGTAGAAAAATAATATTGGAAAGGGTGAGGGACCTGGGATCGAACCCAGGTCCTGATGAATACCAACGCTACGTTTCACCACTAGGCCGTTCACATGCTTTTGTTTATCTAATAACCAATAATTAATATAAAAGAAAACATGATTTAGTGCCCTTTTCGCGCGAAAAATTTGAATCAACTAATTACTGATGGCCACTTCATCATCTTCTTCATGGTTTTGTTTTTCCTGAAAAATAGAAAACGGTTAGCGGGGGTTTTGAACCCCCTCAAAATAAGCCATATTCAATAATAGCGATTAAGCCATCTTTGAGCATAAATTAGGCGCGAGGGTCCTAGTCTGATCGTCCAAGCCTGCTGGTTTTATTCATGGTATTGACATGTCTTAATTTTACAGGGATGAGAAACGCCCAATTTAGAGCTTGGAAAACCCTAGATGATAACAATGGTGAATCCTTCCATGATGCACGAAAACAAAATCAAACCACACAGTTAGCTTCAGAATTGCATAATAAACACGAATCACATGTTAAAAATTGCAAAAGATGCATGAATTGAGATGCACGAATATGAAATATTTTCTGTACAGGTTGCGATCGTGTTACCAATTCAGGGAGTTAGGATGATTGATTTTGATTGGAAAGCTTTCCTTGAAGCCTCAGGAAGCTAATGGAACAACTATTTGGCCTTGAATCGTCCTAGAACTTGGTTTTCAGATTTGAGTTTTTAGCAAAAAATTCAAGTGTTGTTTTTTGGCTATGGCGCAGCTTCTAGGTTCGCAGGCATTAGGTCTTGATCAAGCTTATGTATGGAACCAATTAGGGTTAAAATTTGATCCAAAAAAACCTTTGCATTGATTGAATAATATTTGATTTTCAAGGCAAAATATTTTCTAATCTTTTCATGCAAACTTCTACCAAATCATGACCAATTAGCAAGATTCTTTCCAAATCTGATTATACACAATATCTTGAAGTTATTTCATGCACAAAAAGATTCAACAAATTAGGTTTAGTATTTTTCACATATTTAATTTAATTAAATGAATTATTAATAATTAAAAATCCAAATAAATAAATAAAAATGATAAAAAACTTCCCTTTGGGCCAAATGGTCGTGCACATGCCTTGGATAATGAATTGTGGAAGAAAAAGAGGCCCATTAGCAATTTTAGGTCATTTGAAACAATGTTGACTTTTCAAAATATCCAAATATTTCCCAACTTCCACAAGGCATAACTTGCTCAATTTTTAAGCTTTGCTCATGTTCTTGGACATTTTGGAAAGGTCTTTGAGTCCTATAACCAATGTCTTTGGTCCCATGTCATTTTGATTTACCAATCTCAAGTTATGGCCTTTGACTTAAAGTCTCTTTTTGTTGACTTTTGAAAATGACCTATAATGTTGAAATTGATAACTTTTTGTGAGAGCATTTCTTGGACTTGAAGTGTGAAGAGGAGTTGTAGGAAATGTCTTTCTCTTCAAAATGAGCTTTGGATGGAATTTTTCTGATAATCCATGTGAAAGTTATGCCCTGGTCAAGTTACAGTTGACTTTTTCAACTGTCCAAAAATAGAAACTTTTGCATCTTGAGACTTTTTGAGCCAAGCTTTGAGAATCATGATCAAGCATTTATCAAATGATGTTTGTGGCTTCAAAATGAGATGTTGCCCAAAAATTTGAACTTTTGCCTGTCAAATGACCATTTTGCCCCTACAGTTGACTGTAGTGCAATTAGGTTTTTTGACTGTGCAATTTTGTGTTGTAAGTCTTGAAACTTGATATGAGGATGCTTGACCATATTTGTAGGCATGTGGGACTTGATTGGACCCTTGGAAACTTCATTTACTTTGTCAGAACCAAAACCCTAATTTTGACTGTTTAGGAGACTCTTACACTGTGCAACCCTTGGGGAATTTTGAAGCTTTGACTTTGCAATTCTTAAAGAATATGGGAGGGCAAATTTTGGGGTACAACACATGTGAACATAATTAAAACTATTTAGCACGTGTCCTGCCAAGCAGCAACAAACATCTCTTTATGCATTTGGGATTTCCCCACAGAGTTATTCCATTAACATTATCCCCACAAAGTCCTTTCCATAGGGTAATCCCCAGCCAGAGTCTCAATCTCTTGATAGCCCTCTCCCAACTGAGTTAGTCCTAAAAGAAGAAGCCTTGTGGATCTCTTTCTAAAAGAACTCACCTTGTCAGCAGTTCATCAAATATTCCTCAAATAAAGTTTATTTCCCCAACTGAGTATGTCTTCCCCGACTGAGTCTATCCTCTCCAGCTTGAGTTTGCCTCTCAGACTATTACAAATCAGAGGACCACGACCTCTTTTCCCCCAGTAAAGTGGCCAACAAAGTCATTGCTATCTCTGAAAGTTGCTATGAAGCCTGCACCCGACCAGATAATAGCTTAACTCCAATTACTATAAAGCTTGGACCCGGCCAGATAACAGTACAACCTTCAGTCACTATGAAGCATGGACCCGACTAGATAATAGTGTAACCCTTATGAAGCCTGGACCCGACCAGATAATAGTTAAACTTTCAAGTACTATGAAGCCTGGACCCGACCAGATAATAGTACAACCTTCAGTCACTATGAAGCCTGGACCTGACCAGATAATATTGTAACCCTTCAAAATACTATGAAGCCTGGACCCGACCAGATAATTGTTCAAATTTCAAGTACTATGAAGCCTGAACTTGACCAGATAATAGTACAACTCTCAGTACTATGAAGTCTTGACTCGACCAGATAATAGTGTAACTTTTCAAATACTATAAAGCCTGGCCCCAACCAGATAATAGTTTAACTCCAGTAACTATGAAGCCTGGACCCGACCAGATAATAGTTAACTTCTTAAGATATTATGAAGCCTGGACCCGACCAGATAATAGTGTAACTTTTCAGATACTATGAAGCCTGGATCCGACCAGATAATAGTTTAATTTCTGAAGACACTATGAAGCCTGGACCCGACCAGATAATAGTGTAACTTTTCAGATACTATGAAGCCTGAATCCGACCAGATAAATGCATCACATTCATAAACCATGATGCATACATGACAAGTGCATACAACATAATCTCATTTATTTTGAGAGCATCATTACACCATGCATACATTTGCACGCAACTAATCTTTTTCCTTGCAAGAAACTCAACAGGAAAAAGACATCTACCGTTTCAGTATAAATTAACCAAAATATTTATCTTGATACCTTACCCAGTCACTCTGAATGGCATCTCTAATCCCATTCCTTACACAGTCAACTAACACATCATCAAGTGCAAATTTTTGGGCACTCTAGTGTTCAATCATCTTCCTCCTTCAAGTCACGAATGGCAGACTCGCCAATCTAACTCTTCAGGTTTAAGAAGATTGAATAGGGGAAGTTGTTGTACCCAAAAATTTGCCCTCAGTCCTCAAGAATTTTCTCACAAAATCTTCCATGACATCAAGTTTGCAGCACTGATACATCAGTTTAGGTTTGGAATTGGCACAAGGGTAAAATGGTCAATTGCACACTGAAAAGTCAAACTTTTACTTTTGGATCAAAATCAAGTTTCAAGAATCATATTTCATCAAGATATGTTAAAATATGAAGTTTGTTTCATCAAGAAGGTCAAAAGTCAAAATTTTAAATACTTAGAAATTTTTCTAAGTGTTTAGGAAAGATGATAAGTTCAGAACTTCTGGTCAGATTTTCACCATGATGAAAGGTGATTCTGGAAAAACTTCAGACACAAGAGTTGTAGACTTCAATGAGATCTAAAACATTGCATAACAGAACTTCTCCTGGAAATGTTGGGATTTCAAGTTATAAATCTTTGAAGACACGTCCATGAAACTGAAGCACTCAATAAATTCTGGGCATTTCCAAGACAAAATTTGGTTAGAACTTTTGGGCCAGTTTTCACGTAGTTTCAATTAGAATTTGCAAGAGTAATTCAAATAAGGTTATAAAGCATGTTACAAGCTTTCTGAAAAGTCTGAGAACTCCTTCAGAACATGCTGGAGCAGGAAGATTCAAAGATCTGAAGTTGGATATTTGTTCTAAGTTACGTTGATGTTGAACTTATGATCCAGATTTAAGCTATGATGCATAATATCATATTGTAGGTTTTCTGTTTTGATAAATATCATCATCATTTAATGCTCACACCCACTTTTGAGTCTTTATCCAAAGGATTTCACCACGTGTGGCATAGAAGTACCATTGATGTCCTTGAAAAGCAAACTTTTGTACAAAGTTTATGCTGGACCCATGCTTTACTTTTGCTTCTGAGGGTAATTTCCCATAAATCATGCTTGCAAATTCAAATTAGGCATGATTAAAAGCTGCTAACCACCCTACTTTGTACCTTGAACCATACTTTTTTAAACTTGCTTCAAGAACAAGTCAACGCCATAGCATATGATGGTTGTACTCTTGACTTCTCCAAGCTCCTAAATCCTTGCCTATAAATTAAACTTCAATTGCAACTGCTAAAAGGGTCAAAGATTTGAGAAAAAGCCTTGAAACCTTGCTAAAATTTTCCAAGAACTTGAAGCTGCAGCCCAAACACGAAACCTGCTAAGCTTTTGTTTTTCTACACCCAAACCCTAATTTTCTTGCACATTTCTTGGCCAAATCACCCACACAGTTTCTAATATACATTTAGAAACAATCCCAACTTCTGTTTACAGGCTGTAATTCAATCTCCACCAACCTCTATTTCAAAAATCAGAACATTGCTTCTTGGCTGATCCAGAATATTCCAGCCATTCATAGTTCAAGTTGAGGTTTGCTTTAGCTTTTTGAGAATTGGAAAAAGCTGACCAGAACATCACAGCAGTCAGAAACAGGCTCTAGTTCATAGAATATTTTCCAGCTGCAAGGTAAGATTCTGGTGACTTTTATCATATTACTTAGGCATTGCTAGGCTTGCATTTTCAAAAATACAATGTAGACATCCTGACTCTGATTCTGTACATATTCATAGATTTCATGTATTTTTGCCTAAGTAGAGAGAATTTCATTTCAGAACTTCTTGAGGAAATTAGGATTCAGAATTAGGATTAGCAAAATTCATGCTAGCTTCTGATTTACAGTTCTGATACTTTATATTTTTGAAACCATGATGAAATTTACCATAACTATTATGTTTGCATTTTCTGTTTTGTTGAGAAATGACTAAGCTACAGATGCTTTGACTGGCATGGAGAAGAAGATAAACTTCAACATCAAAACTTACTTTGTGATATATGTTTATGTTTTTGCTTCTAATACCGGATGTATAGCCACCCTAGTGGTAGAGAGCGCACGCATAAGACATTAGGGTTAAGGGTCCTGAGTTCTAGCCCCAAAAACACCTTTTTATGTTTATTTCCTGACATTTTTACCCCATTAGTTGGACCAAAGCTTCTAGATCAACCCCCTTTATTTGCTTGTCAAAACAGTGATCCTGGGCCAGAACTTCTAGATACTCTCAAACAACAGCATTGACATTTCACTTGCCCATTATCAGAACTTCTAGGTTTCCAGTTACATTAGAACCTCTAAGCTCTCTCAAACAACCAGAACTTCTGACCTGCAAATGACATTAGAACTTCTAGACTCCCTCAGCAATCAGAACTTCTAGGCTTTCCTTTGTTCCCAATGACCCCAGAGCTTTAATGCGTCCTGATCAAAACTTTTGACCTTCCCCATTTTTGCTAACATTTGCTTTCTGACTTGCAGCACATCAGAGTCAGAACTTCCGCCCCTTATTTCTGTCCTTTCAGCAATGCGCTGACTCTAATTCTTTTTCCTCTTATTACTTTTATCATCACTTCTATTTTCATTAATCAAAAACACCAAAAATATTTTTATATTCACACACTTTATTTTATTTCTTTTGAAACAAAAAGATTAGAAATATTTTCTTAAGCAAACTTATTTCTTCTCTTAACAAACATAAAATAAGTCTATTTTACATTTCTTGTACATTATTTCAATATGTTTGTAATAGATAATTATGACTTTAATTTCCTGTAAATCCCCATTTGTAAATTTGTACACCCCATCCCCCAATGATTGTAATAGTGTAGGATATTTACTTTCTACAATTTATCGCTTTCACATAAATGCTACTAATTAGATTTGTATGGAAAGATAAAATCAATGCTTAGAAAACGTTAATTCAAAGATAAATCATGCATGAAAATCAAACACACTATTCACGCATGCACCCCTAGGGTAATCCCACTTTTAGCCTTATGAAAAATGGTCATGTTATGCATGTGAGACGTCTTAGCAAAACAATAAAAAATATAAGATCATAGTCCCTTGATGACGCTACGAATGTTTCCTTTCAAATGATCTTAGTCCCTTAAGAGAAATGCTAAGATATCTCACAACATTGCCATCATGACTATACGATGACCCACTCCCGTCCCTTTACATCCAAAGATAAGGCTTCTCACCAATCAATGGTGAGATAGAAATATCAAAGGAATGGAGGAAATGAATGGAAGACTTTTGAGTAGGTAGAAACGTTCTTAGTTACTTGCTCACTTTCTAAACAAACATCCTTGCAAACACACACCAAACACTTTCAAAACTTGAAATATTTTCAAAATTACAACACTTTGTATACGTTCTTATAATATGAGAAACATTACAAAGTTTTCCTAAACGAAGGCGCTTTTCACAAATACTTTCAAAAAAACCACCACAAAGCATATTTTCAAACAAAGCAAGTGATCTAGCAAGCAACTAAGAGCCCATATATAACTATGAATGAAAAGGGTGCTAACACCTTCCCTTTTCATAATCTACCCCCCGAACTCAAGAAAATAATCTCAAATGTCTTTCCTGTTCTTTTCACCCTTTCCTTTATTTGGATAAAAGAAAAGTCGGTGGCGACTCTTGCTATCCGCAACAATTGCAATCAAACACAAAACATCACAAGTCAGTTTTCCCACCGTGTTACAGAGGGTACCCAATTTCCACCTCACGGTTTTCTTTCCCAGATTCAAAAATACATGTGGGAATCGATTCCCGCAGGGAGGGTATCCGATTCCCACTGCTGCAAAAGCCAAAAACCAGTAATTTTTCTGCTACGGGAATCCAAACTTTTTCACCCAAAATTCAGTTTTGTGAACATAATAAAACATGGCAAATTCTACAATTTTTAATCCACATAATACATGTCAATTCTATTCACATTAACACATCAATTTCATCAATTCGATCAATTAAAAAAATCAATTGCAAATACAATCTACACCCAAAAGCCAACACTCATATAATCAAATACCCACCATTATACCACCTATTAGAGAATTTGATCCCCACTGTTACCTTGAATTGAAGGTTCTCTAAGCTTCAAAAAATGTGTCTTATTGCCCTAGCTTTTCTTCCTTCTTATGGTTCTATATTTCTCTCAGTTTTTTACGATCGTAACAAATGAGAACACAAACCCCAACTTTTTCTTAAGTCCTCTTTAGCCCTAGGACCCCTTAATATGTTATTCCCATCTTATCCTCACTTATTTCATCCAACTTTACCACAATACCCTTATCATTATTTCACCAATTTATATCTATTTATCTAATTAAATAAAACTTAGATAAATATTTACTATTTTTCCAACTTACTAATAATTCTAATAATTATTCCTAAGTTCAATAATTTTCAATAAACTATTAAATCTATAATAATTTTCAACGCGACTTAAACCCGACACTATCCTGCTTGCATCATCATCAATACACCATTGTACCACATAAATCACAATTAATCAATTAAATAATTAATTATAATTTTTTGGGTGTTACAATCGGTACTGTTTATCTGATGGGAATTGTTGGTTGATTGGAAATCTCAAGACGATGGTTGCAGGAAGAATTCGCGACGCTATTGCTGAGGCGTTGGTAATGTTGGCCAGTGTGATTGGGCTACAACCGCATGTCAATGCTGAGAACAGAGATGATGATGAATTTCGTGCTTTGGAGAAGTTTCAGCGGAATAATCCGCCAATCTTTGAAGGAGCTCATGAACCTAACAAACACAAGTATGACTGAAAGCGATTGAGAAGATCTTTCAAGTCATGAATTGTTTGGATGAATAGAAGATGCAGTTTGGAACCCATATGCTTGAGAAGGAAGCTGAAGATTGGTGGAGTAACACTATTAAAAGGTTTGAAGAAATGGGATTGAGGTCACTTGGGCACTTTTCATATATGCATTTCTGAAGAAGTATTTTCTAGAGGATGTGCGTGGGAATAAGGAGATTGAGTTTCTTGAGCTGAAGCAGGGTAATGTAACTGTAGTTGAGTATGCTACAAGATTTGAGGAGTTGATTAAGTTTTTCCCTCATTACAACATTGCTAATGCTGAGAGATCTAAGTGTCTTAAGTTTTTGTGAATGTTTTGAGACCTGGGATCAAGAAGGCTATGGGTTATCAGCAGATTACACGATTTTCTGAGTTGGTTAACAAGAGTAGGATCTATGATGAATGTTGTACCCCAAAATTTGTCATCTCATGTTTTCAAAAGTCTTCCCTTACATGGTTGGTCACAAACATTTACCTAACGAAAATAAGGTTTTTTGAGGATGAACAAAGTGTCTTTCGATTGGCATCTGGGAAAAGTCTTCGATTGGGTATCCAAAATACTTCGATACAGGCTTGACTCACCGGTCTTCGATTGGGCATTTGGCACTCTTCGATCGGGCTTTGATTAGTAAGTTTCGATTAGGTGTTTGGAACCCTTCGATCAAGCTTTGGTTCGCAAGTCTTCGATTGGCATTTTAATAATCACCTTTCGATTGGCATTATAAAAGTGTCCTTCGAGTGGCACTGTAACAGTGTCCTTTGATTGGCATGATAACAAGTATCTTTCGATTGGTATCATAGCAGTGTCTTTCGATTGGAATTTTAACAAGTACCCTTTGATTGGTATATGGACAAATACCCTTCAATTGACATTTCAAAAGGTCCTTGGACTGGAACTTCAGAGTGTCCTTCGACTGGAACGTCAGAGTTTCCCTTAATAAGAACATCAGAACGAAATGACCTTCGAATGGCATTTCAGTGCAGAGTTTCTCTTAATCTAAGATGCTCTGATGAAGGAAGCTCTGAACACTTCGAATCATAACTTAGACTCATCACAAGGCCAAGGGCTGTTCGAAGTTGTCTAAAAGGGAATGTTCTAAATAGATTCGAATTGGACTTTGAAGCTGGCAAAGAAGGCAGATTCGAAGGAATGAAGTAGGCTGGCATGACTAAGCAAAAACACATATTCTAACCTGTCCAGGTTCACCCAAAGTTCACAATGGCATGTGTACCTTGCAAATATAGAAATAATTAAATGCTGATTGTGGACTCAATTATTTGAATTAAAGGCCAGATTCTTGCCTTGTTTGCTCCCAATCCTACAAGAGCTGATTCGACCAGGGTGATCCTTTTCGAATCAAGCAATCGAAGCAGAGGGAGGCTCAATCGAAGGGGCTATGCAATTGAAGCTGGAGTAATTCGATTTGAGACTTTGAAGTTATCAAAGAGAGCAAATTCGAAGGGAAGTGGATCTGAAGGGGCAGGTCAACTTTTGATTTCCATCATATTGGAGTCCCAAACAATTCATGTCAGGCTGGCAGTAACGCATGAAAATAGATTGGCACGTGATTGAATCAAATATAGCAAGTCTTTATGAAGAAATCAAATCAAATCTCTTCATCATAATGGACCAAGATTTAATACACAAATCTTGACCTAAATTCCTTTGTCTATATAAACC
This sequence comes from Vicia faba, assembly GCA_948472305.1. Taxonomy (NCBI): domain Eukaryota; kingdom Viridiplantae; phylum Streptophyta; class Magnoliopsida; order Fabales; family Fabaceae; genus Vicia; species Vicia faba. The sequence goes on from OX451738.1 coordinate 127,070,562, forward strand.
TCATGCTCACAAAGAAAAAAGAACGGGAAGAAAACGCACAAAAACTCTGTGGAAACGGCCAGAACAGTTTTGCAAAAAACATTGAAAAAGTGGTGATCAAATTTTGGTTTAGAGGTGAATTCAGACCAAAAGCAAAATGCAGCTCTCTTCCTTTCCATCCAGTGGAGCTATACCCATCAAAAGGAAGCCTTTTCATTGCCCATAACGCATTGTAAGTCTCCATGAACATTGCTCTGCACATAGAATCGTAACTCAGTTTTTTCTGCATCCTTGTGCCAAATCTCTTGCATATTCATACCGACCATTAAATTTCTAAGCAAACTGCATTATTTAATTTGATTTTTATGGTCTCTAACCCCCTATCCAGAACCTAGGGTTCTTGTGTATGTTTTTAGGCGTTTCGTGTGCAGATTAAATTAGGGCCAATAATGGCCATGGATGAGTTCAGGGGAGTGAGACGAGTACATTGGTACTCTTGGATTCCATTTTTGTGACCTAGGGAGGATTTTGGGAAAGATCCTAGGAACCTTCCTGCGGATAAAAATCCGCAGGTGATCAAACCAGAGTTTCGGTGAAGAAGATGATACCGTGTCCCAATGTGATTGGCTCATTTGAATATTAGCGCGTTTTCAGGGAATAATTGCTAGTTTCTTTTATAATATTTAATTGATATCCCACTAACAGGTTAACATCATGGCTCAGTTGGTAGCGCATCGGTCGAACTGTCCAATGGGACCTGGGTTCGAATCCCAGGTCCCCCAAAACTTTGTTATCATTTTATTTCAGGCGTTCACATGCAGCACTTCAGGCAGGGAGCACCATATACCTCCAGATCTCAAAGGCTACGTGGTTACCAAGGCAAATCCAATGGCTAAGGATGGAGGTTCACCATGAACCTTGGTCAACAAACGCCCAGGCAATCTGAAAGTCAAACAAGGCTGATTGAATTTGGGCCTGGAAGTGCTGAATCAATCTCTCTTCTAGGCCCAAACCCCCCTTTGGTTTATTCTTTCTCTTCTCTGTATTTCTTTTGTTTAATTTGCGTTATTTTTACTTTTTAACTAATTAACAAATTAACCCTTTTTTTATATAAAAACCAGAAATCACAAAAAATAATATTTATTAATTTCACTATTTTATTTTTGTAAATAAACCATTAATTAATTAATTTAGTTTTTAATTAGGTTTAATTTTAACGTATTTTTGCATTAAACTAAAATTGATTTTAGAATTAGGGTTTTGATATATTTTTACCTTTTTAATTTTATTTCCTTAATTAAAATAAAACTCAAAAATATTTTCTTTTTTTTAATTAATTGATTCCGTTATTAATTTAGACTTAATTCTTAATTCAAAAAAGACCAAAAATATGCTTTATTTAATGAAAAAAAGGGTCAAAACCCTAGGACACTTCGATTCAATTTTCTCGCGCGTATTATTTTTGATCCATATATTGTAATTGCTTCGAGGATGTAATAATTTTAACTTAGGACCTTTATTTATCGCTTTTATTTACTTTTTCGCATTTAATTTTAAGGGTTTGTTTTTGGCGATGTAAATACCCGACGCCTTGTAATAGCTTAGCTTTATTTTCCGCAATTTATTTTCCGCAACCATTAACTGCTAGATGTTTGAATAATAGGTTATGCATGACAAGATTAACCTTTAATTTAAAATCAACCGTAGCTCACCATAATATGTACAAAGATAATATAAACTGAAAATTGACACACTCGCATATGCCACTCTTAGGGTACGCCTCACTTGGTTGCCTCGAACGTGGTCATTGAGTATAGGAAGTTTTAGAGGTCGTCCTTTTGTCCAAAGATCATAAGTTGCCTCGAAACGGTTGCCTCAGATAAAAATGATCTAAGACATTAGGGTTACCGCTAAAGCATCCTAACATTGCTTTAGTGACCACACGTCCCTTAATCGAATTGACCCGAAAACTCCAACGACGATGCTACCTACTCCTCAATAGTGGGATAGCATTCTCTAAAGGACATTTGCACAGTTTAATTCCTTTTTGAGTAGGTAGATGTTCTTAAGTACTTTCTCTTTTGAAAACTAAAACAAAACTTTTCGCACTTACACTCTCTTCAAAAACAAAACTCTTTTCAAAACCCACAAACACAAAGAAAAGTAAACTTTTGAAAACATAGTGAGCAAGTACCTAAGAGCCCGTGGATAACCACGGATAGAAAGGGTGCTAACACCTTCCCTTTCTATAATCTACCTCCCGAACCCGAGAAACATCTCGAAAAGGAATTTTTTTGTGCTTTTGTCCTTTCCTTGTTGGATAAAATAAAAGACGGTGGCGACTCTTGCTTACCGCGACATTTTGCGAAAACAAACGCAAACACGAACCAGCATTCCAAAACAGTCAGTTCTCATTCCCACCGATCACAGAACTGGCGACTCTGCTGGGGATTTCTTTAAAAGTGGGGTTACCTTAGGGTTTAGATCACCTTTACTTGCTTACCTTGATTGATTTGTTTGCTTTACACTTGGTTCTATTGTTTGGGTTTGAAATCCTCCACCCGGATTTGGGAAACATTCATAGATAGCAATACGTTGTTGAAACTGTGCGGGGTATACCGACACGGTTGAAGCAATAGTTATATTAGTGCGACATATTTGTGAGTACCGGTAGCCTTTAATTCAATCAAAGAGAATACGGGGCCGCTGAGTGATGTCACTAAGCACTAATGAACTAGAACCTTACTTGACCATCTTGGCCTTTTTTAGGGGTAGTGAGATGACCGAGTTTGGTGCAGTCCGAAGTTGGTAGATACTCGATACTACACTCATTGAGGATTGTTTTCTTGGAATATTTTGGTCGCTAGTTAAGTGGCTAAACCAAAACGATGAACATAGAAAACAATCCAATGATATTGAGCTCCTTAGAACCCGGTTACTATTTATAGGACAGGTTTAAACCATCTAAACTGAAAGAGGGTAATGCCTAAACTCCATGCCAGCCTAAACTTAAGGCTATATGTGTGACTGGTGTGCCTTCAAACTTGAACTACTTGCACATTCTTGTTATCTGACAACATGAGTTCCTTGCAGGTTTTGTTTACAGTCCTTATCCAATAATTTGGATTTATCGCAGGGTTTACTTACAGCATCTGACACTTTTGCTTAAACGCATAGCATACACATCATAACATCATGCTTTAAGATTTCCTTAACCATTTCAAGGATCTCAAGGGTCTGTGATGCAGGTTATGGTAAATCAGATGCCCAGTGTGATCGGTGGATCTGGAACTGACTGTTTAACGCTGGTTCGCGAAAGGTCGCGGAAGCAAGAGTCGCCACCGTCTTTTATTTTCTCCAAATGGAAAGGACAGAAGCACAGAAAAATTCCTTAAAGAGATTGCTCTCGGTTTGGGAGGTAGGTTATAGAAAGGGAAGGTGTTAGCACCCTTTCTATCCATGGTTATCCATGGGCTCTTAGATACTTGCTCATTTGTGTTTTCAAAAATGGTTTGTTTGCTTTTCAACTGTGGGTTTTAAAAAGGTTTCTTTGAAAATTTCAGTTCAACTCTTGTATCGGTCCTCAAGAGTGTTTGAAAAATTGCTTTCGAAAGCTTTTTGAAAAGTGTGTTGGTGTGAAAAGTATTTTTGGATTTGTTTTGAAATTAGAGCAAGTATCTACGAGAACCTACCTACCCTAAGGAATTCGTCTGTGTAAATGTCCTTTAAAGTAGTGCCATCCCACCATTGAGAGGTAGGTAGCACCACCGTTGGAGGTGTTCGGGTCAATTCGAGGTTCGGGACATGGTGATCACCAGAGCAATGGGAAGACACCTTAGAAGCTACCCTCATGCCAGGTTCCCGGATCATGAGGACTTACTAAGACATCCTCTACTCGACGATCACCTTTCGAGGCAAGGCAACAGTGAGGCGTACCCTAGGGGTGGTGTGTGCGATTCGTGTGTCGTTTTCATTTGCATTTGTCTTTTGTCATGTTATTGGTGTTCTAGCGTTTGTTTTTATTTATGTCCATACATTCTTTCATGCTTTGATTTAACAGTTGAAATATTGCGAGAAAAAAGTAAATTCTAAGCTATTACAAATGGCGCGGGTCCACATCGCCAAAATTAACCAGGACCTGATTTGACGGAAAATAAAGAAGTTAAAAGTGCGAGAAGTAATTAAAATGTTACAAGGCCTTGGGAGAGATACATAAATATTTAAGCGAAATAAAAGAAATATGCGAATTAAGAATTAAATCGAAACGAGGGCGTTGGACCCTTTTGCAAAATTAAATTACATGATGAAATTAATTAATTAATTAAAGAAAGAAAGGAAATTGTTTTTGTTTTGGTATTTTATGATTTTTTAGGATTTTAAGAAAAAGGAATTAATTAAAATTAAAATAAGATGCAAACCCTAATCCTAATTATTTTTAATTTATTAAGAAATATTGAAGTTTTGACCTAAATTAACCCTAAGTTATTTTTATGCAAATTTAATTATGAAAATAAATAAAATAAATAATATTATTATAAAAAAGAAAAATTAAAAAGGAATAAAACATTAATTAAACCTATTTCTACATTTTTTAGATTTTTGTTAAAAGTATTAAAATTAAAACCTAATTTACACTAAGTTTAATTACATGCATTTATTTATGAAAATACTAGAAACAAAAATATTTATTATTTTTTCTCTTTTTTCTGATTTTTAGGTATTTTGTGATTTTGTGAAAAATAAATAAATTTAATTAAACAAATAATAATTTAAATAAGAATAGAAATAATGCAAAAAAGAAAATATTAAAAAAAAAAGCAAACCTAGGGGGGTGTCAGTCCCCAATATGGAGGTGAAATTATGGAAGTTCTGGCCCAATAACCTTGGTCCGTTTGACCTTTTCCAGGTAGCGTGCTGCAGCATTGACCATGTTTATGGTGTTCCTCCAATCTATGCCTTTGATCTGATGCTCCAAGACGCGTGGATGGTGGATCTTGGCAGTGTATGGTACGTTCTTGCTATTGAAACTGCATGTGAACATATATTGAAAAATAATATTGAGACAATGAAGACCTGGGGCTCGAACCCAGGTCATGAGGATTAACACCACTACGCCTTGCCAGCTGAGCCATTTTACATATGTTAATATATAATAACTAATAAACATTATAAAAGAAACAAGCGTTAGTGGGGCCTCTGCGCGCGAATTTTCAAACAGACCAACCAATTCATGCCACGATATCATCTTCTTCATGGTGTTTTATTTTTCCTGAAACAATAACAAACTAGCAACGGTTTTGTAAACGTTGCCATAGGTAAGGTATAAGAAAATAGCGAATGGCCCTCTGACGCTCATAAATTGAGCGCGAGGGTGGGTTTAAGATCGTTCAGACGCGCTGATTCTAATGGTATGGGTCTTGAAGGCCAATTTTTCTTTGTTTCAAAATCCCCAATTGGAGGTCCTGCAAACCCTAAAATACAACCATGGCGATTTCTCGTATAGCTCATAAAAACACAATCAATCTATATAGTTAGCTTCAGAACACATTACTCAACACAAATGCGTAATCAAAATGCCATGAAAACGCCTAAATCTGGAAATACGACTTTGAAAAATATAAGAGAAAACTGGATTTCTGTATACCAATTCTTTGAGTTTTGATGGATGTTTTTGATTGGAACACGTTCAGTAATCTTCAAGGAAGCTAATGGAATGGAAATCGTGCCTTGAATCAACCTGCAAAAGGGTTTTCAGAATTGAGTTTTTTTAGAAAAAATTTCAAGTTTGTTTTCCAGTTTTCTCAGCAGCTGCGTGTGTATTCTCATTAGGGTTGTGTTTAGGCTTATGTACTGAATGAATTAGGTTAAGAATATTGATCCCAATCTCTTGCAATGATGGTTTTGAAGATTTGATTTTCCATCATTATTTTTTCAATCTTTCCATGTGCTTTTTGATACAAATCAACTCCAATCTATCCAAATCTTTCTATATTGGGATATGCTCGAATTATTGAGAATAAAACATGTACAAAAAGATTTGATAGGTTAAGTTAAGTATTTTTCACATATTTAATTGATTTAAATGAATTAATATAAATAAAAATTCAAATAAATAAATAAAAAATGAATAAAAACTTCCCTTTGGGCCAAGTGGTCGTGCACATGTCATGGATGATGAATTATGGAAGAAAAATGGGCCCATTAGCAATTTTAGGTCATTTGAATCAATGTTGACTTTTCAAAATATCCAAAACTTTCCCAACTTCCACAAGGCATAACTTGCTCAATTTTTAAGCTTTTCTCATGTTCTTGGACATTTTGGAAAGGTCTTTGAGTCCTCTAACCAATGCCTTTGGTCCCATGTCATTTTGATTGACCAATATCAAGTTATGGCCTTTGACTTAAAGTCCTTTTTTGTTGACTTTTAAAAATGACCTATAATGTTGAAATTGATAACTTTTTGTGAGAGCATTTCTTGGACTTGAAGTATGAAGATGAGTTGTAGGAAATCTCTTCCTCTTCAAAATGAGCTTTGGATGGAATTTTTCTGATAATCCATGTGAAAGTTATGCCTTGGTCAATTTCAGTTGACTTTTTCAGCTGTCCAAATAAGGAAACTTTTGCATCTTGATGATTTTTGAGCCAAGCTTTGAGAATCATGATCAAGCATTGATCAAATGATGTTTGTGACTTCAAAATGATATGTTGACCAAAAATTTGAACTTTTGACTGCCAAATGACCATTTTGCCCCTACAGTTGACTGTAGTGCAATTTAGGGTTTTGACTGTGCAATTTTGAGTTGAATGTCTTGAAACTTGATATGAGGATGCTTGACCATATTTTTAGGCATATGAGACTTGATTGGACCTTTGGAAACTTCATTTTCTTGATCAAAACAAAAACCCTAATCTTGACTGTATAGGAGGCTCTTGCACTGTGCAACCCTTGGAGAGATTTTGAGGCTTGACTTGGCAATTTCTTGGAGAATATGGGAGGGAAAATTTTGGGGTACAACAGTTGACCCTGTTCAATCTTCTTAGACCTGAGGATGCAGATTGGCTGACGCGCCTTTCGTAATCCTAAGGTGGAAGATGATTGAACACTAGAGTGCCCAGAAATTTGCGCTCACATAGTAGCCGTGTGGTGATGGGAATGGGCTTATAGATGCCATTTAGAGGTTGATGAATAGGATGATGGGCTTATAGATGCCATCTAGATGTTGATCGCGTAAGAGATTCCTTAGCGAGAACCTGCATACCTGCAAAAGAAAAATGAGTATCTGGCACGTTGCAGGAGCTGATTTTCAGATGCTTGGTACAGATGTGTCCTGACTGGTTACAGGAGCTGAGTCTGGAGCTTCAAACGGTGATGAATGAACCAGGGATGGTTACTACCTTAGCGTGAACGGTAAGAGAACCTTGGGTGACTTTAACTTCAACTACGCTTGTTGAGAAAATCTTGGTGGGAATTACCATCTTCGCAGTATCGGGAAGAGAACCAATAGGAAATTATAATCTCAAAGAAGAACCTAAAATGGAAATATCATGCACCGTCGGAGAGAGAACCAATAGGAAAATATAATCTCAAAGAAAAACCTAAAATGGAAATCTCATGCACCGTCGGAGAGAGAACCAATAGGAAAATATAATCTCAAAGAAAAACCTAAAATGGAAATCTCATGCACCGTCGGAGAGAGAACCAATAGGAAAATATAATCTCAAAGAAAAACCTAAAATGGAAATCTCATGCACCGTCGGAGAGAGAACCAATAGGACATTATAATCTCAAAGAAAAACCTAAAATGGAAATCTCATGCACCGTCGGAGAGAGAACCAATAGGACATTATAATCTCAAAGAAAAAACCTAAAATGGAAATCTCATGCACCGTCGGAGAGAGAACCAATAGGAAAGGAATTATCACCTCACGCACCATCGAAGAGGGAACCATTGGAAAGGAATTATCATCTCACGCACCATCGGAGAGGGAACCATAGGAAATTATAACCTGAAAGGGAAACCTGATAATTTCTACTGAGTCTTTATCAGAAAAATCTGTTGGGAGTCGATTTAGCTGGACTAGAGAAGGCCTTGGACTGGATAAGAAATCTTTGGAGTCGATTAACTGAACCGGTCTAGGTCTTGAAATATGATTGAGCATTTAGCTGAATCTTTCCTGAAAGGTAAAAGTCAGTCATATGCAATGCATGATATGGATCAAGCAATGATGTTCTCAACATAAATGAGATTTGTATGATATGATGCGTACATGCATGCTATAATGATGTATGTGATATTTTATGAATGTGTTTTTCGTCTAGGAAAGTAAATCCTTGACGGGTGCCGGGAAATCACTCCTGGGCTGATATTTGGAGAATAGATTTTGCTTCCGCTGGGGATGATAACTGCAAGAATACTGGTAGGAGAAGATGACTCCATTGAGGAATAAACTTGGCAAATGGAAGATTCTGCAGGGAGAAAAATACTCTAGCGACCATGCTGGGGAGTGATACTCTGTGGGGAGAGAGATGCCTTGCTGAGTTGATAATAACTTGCTGGGGATACTTTGCAGTGTTGGAAGTGTTGATAGACTTCGCTGGGGATAAGAAAGAACTGTGTCGACGACGACCTTTCCATGGCTTTTGGCTGAGGATAACCCAGTTATATCCTGTTAAGGAAATAACTCTTTGAATAAAGCCGGGCGACGCGTTCGTGTTCTGCGAGGATAAGCTTCCAGAATCTACTGGGGATAAGCTTACTGCTTGGGGAGATGGACTCCAATTTTCCTGGGGAATTAGATTGGACTCTCCTGGGGAGATTTTGGACTGTAATTTTGTAAGTTGAAAGAGGGAACCTATGTAGGGTTTCCTGCTGATGAGCTCATGTAAAACCGCATCTGAAATGGGGAAGGAACCTGGGTAGGGTTACTTTGATGATGAGTTCGTGTAAAACTTCGTTTTTGGAAAGGGAGAACCTGTGTAGGGTTTCTGGGTGACGAGTCCATGTAAAACTGCATCTTGAAGAGAGGGAACCGGTGTAGGGTTGCTTGATGTCTACGTCTGGAAGAAGGAGAACCTGTATAGGGTTGCCTGGTGAGGTAAGTTCATGTAAAACTTCTTGATGAACCGGGGTGAGGTTATCTTGAGCTAAATCCATGTAAGACTTCTGGGGGGAACCGGGGTTAGGTTGCCGCAGGATAAGTTTGTGTAAAACTTCTTGATGAACCGGGGTTAGGTCATCTTGAGATAGGTCCATGTAAGACTTCTGGAGGAACCGGGGTTAGGTTACGGCAGGATAAGTTTGTGTAAAACTTCTTGATGAACCGGGGTTAGGTCATCTTGAGATAGGTCCATGTAAGACTTCTGGAGGAACCGGGGTTAGGTTACTGCAGGATAAGTTCGTGTAAAACTTCTTGATGAACCGAGGTAAGGTCATCTTGAGGTAAGTCCATGTAAGACTTCTGGAGGAACCGGGGTTAGGTTACTTGGGATGAATCCATGTAAGATTTCTAGGAGGAACCGGGGTAAGGTTGCTTTGGGATAAGTTCGTGTAAAACTTCTGGATGAACCGGGGTAAGGTTACTTGTGGGATAAGTTCGTATAAAACCTCCTGATGAACCGGGGTAAGGTTACTTGTGATGAATCCATGTAAGATTTCTAGAGGAACCGGGGTTAGGTCACCTTGGGATAAATCCATGTAAGATTTCTAGGAGGAACCGGGGTAAGGTTGCTTGATTTTGATTAAGTGGATGATTGTCCTGTTTGGTTTCGGGTGTTAACCCACCATCTAGAATTTATAAAGGTAGATGGTAATCATCCTTATGTTGATTTTTCCTTTATACTTTGGTTGACAGAGCAATTAGATCGCCTGGATAACTCATTATTGCCCCTGTTTCGGAGGTGAGGGAAGAGGATACCTGTGTGGGTGATTGACAAATCTTCGGGTAGACAAGTGGTGAGATACCGGAACATAGCCGTACGCTTTGATCCCTAACTTTTGCCTGGACCGCCCTTTCGGATTTTCAGTCCACCGGGATACCCATTTTTGCCCAAGCCGCCTTTGCAGGTTTTCGACTTTCGGGTGTACAGATTTTTCATTTCATCCCTTTATTTTTCCCGAACCCTTTGGTTCGCCGGGAAGCCCTTATTTTTGCCTAGGTATGTCAACCTAGCGGGTCTTCGATTATGCGTAGTATTTTTCGACTATGTCCCTGCTTTCAGAAGGTAGGGAGTTGCCCCTGTTAGAAGTGCTTTGTCATGCCACCAGAAGGTGTTTGATCAAGCAAGATTCGTTGTTGGAGTGCCCCAAATGACTCAGGCGGAGATTTGCCCCAGGTTGTTTGGCTTTTGAGAGATTCTCCGAATCTTGATTTAACTGCCCCAGATGATGGATCATGGTCATGCCATGCCCCTTGATTGGAAGTACTTCTGTTCATTAGACTTTCATTGTGCGAATTTCCCTGCTGTTCAAACAAAAAGTCATATGCAAACAAAGTTATGTTAAAAATGCAAAGCTCATGTCTGTCTTGAGGATTTTGAAAATGCATTCTTTTTTCATAAAACAAGTGATTGTTTGCAAACGTGATGTCAACTTCGTATTTTAACGTGAGCCTTAAGGAGTCAGGATACCTTTCGTAACAGTATGCTTTCGAACTAACCCGTGCTTCAGCTAGGACTTTTAAGGGTTATAACGTGGCCTGGTTCACGGTTTAAGAAACAAAGGATAAAGGCTCAAATTATTTGTACCCACCCGCTCTTCGTGATGTTCTTCAATCCTAAACTCAGTTGATCGTGCGTTAGACCTTGTTTGAGTCTTTGCTTTGATATACCAATGATGGTTCGGATGTTGACAATTTATTTTGAATAGGCAGTCATTCCTTTTTTGTTGAGGGTTTGTAAGACCTCTTTCTTGTCTGATTTTTGTTATCCCTTTCTTTTTGCCTGAACTGTTTCCTTTTTTGGAATTACAGTCAGCGGGATGCCCCAGTTTTGTAAGTCTCCTTCATAGGTTTTGACTTAATAGGTTTTCTTTCTTTTTTTTTATTTTGAGAGATATAATGACTGCCTATGCTTGTGATTGTTCGGAATCATCATTGTCTTTCTTTGTTTTGTAAGGACCTTTTTTTGGTGCCATTCGTTATGCACTCGGATCAACTGAGAGACTACCCTGCCCCAGGTTATGATTAAGGGTTTTAATTTTCGAAAAGAAAACTCCTACTTCTTTGGCTCAGAGGGGTTGACGAGGGATTATCATCCTTATAACTCCAGTGTTTAGGAATTGAAACAATGCCTGTACCTCATCAGCAGGGTCTGTTCAAAAGCATATTGGAAATTATGGTATCGTTTTCGTCATCCTCCCTCAAGAGGCTTAGAATTTTAGATCAAGAGTTGACATCAGAAAAAATATGAAAATAATTTGCATTTAGTGAATACGAATATATTGTTTCAAAACAGACATATGCGATGCATTAGTGAAATAACAATGTTTAACATGAGTAAATGTTTGAACAAAAGAGAATTGCAACTTGAACATTCGAATGAACAAAAGTATTTTCAGTCTCAGGGCTTGTTATTTCAACTGGTGCATCTTGTAGGGATGGCAGGAGCATTCAGCCTGGCCCATCTGGGTAAAATCCACAGCTCTTTCATTGATCAGATCTTGAATCTTATTCTTCAAAGCCCAGCAGTCGTCGGTGTCATGTCCTGGACTGTTAGAATGGTATGCACATCTTTCCTCAGGATTGTACTTTAGGGAGGTTGTGTTGAAACGCCTAGGAGGGTCCCTTAACGTCACCAGATTCATCCTCAACAATTGTTGTAAAGCTTGAGACGGTGACACGTTGAGTTTGGTGAACTGCCTCTTAGGTTTGTCGGGCTTGCTCTGATCAGCCCGTTGTTCTCGGCGAGGCCGTAGTTGGACCTGTGGAGTAATAGCAGCTTGGAGAGGCCCAAACCTTTGACCTCTTGGAAGTTGATTAATGACTGGGTCCCTGACTTGGGATGGTTGCTTCACGTCTTGATGAAACTGACCGATCATGGCCCTCAGCTCTCCTTGCTCCTGAGCTAAACTTTGGATGAGAGTCCTTTTCCCCAGCATCTGGGTTTTCAATGTGTCTACCTCAGCTTGTAGACGTTTCAGCCGTTCGTCCTTGTCATCCTCAGCATTGTTCTTGACCAAAGTCCCCATGAGGAGTGTTTTCAGCTCTTCCTGCCCCTTGGATAGGCTTAGGATGATCTCCTTGAACTGAGTCTCTTGAGTGTGAAGGTCCTGGTTATCTGGTTGGGGAGCCATTGCTGAAATAAACAGCGAACAAGGATAAGTGACCTGCAATCAAGGGTACCTGTTATGCAATGATATATATGATATGCATGTAATGTTTTCAAGGACCTCACGGGATAAACAAGAAAACTTATTAGAATTTGGATCCGGTAGCTTGATTGAAGGAACTGCATATTGTTGAGAGTCCTTTTTCAAGGGTCAAAGGCTCACCATATCCAGTGGGTCATAGCCCCTGACAACCTTGGCTCGGGGAACTTTCTTCAAGTGTCAAAGCTCACCATATCAAGTGGGTCATAGCCCCTGACAACTTTGGCTAGAGGAAAATAAATCTTCTTTGCCCCCTGCTGGGATAGTTGATTCACTATGACCTGCATCACAAGCCCTTGAGATCCTTGAAATGGGTTAGGATGTATGCAATGGTATGATGTCATGATGCATGGGGTAATACGGATAAACCCTGTTATGAGTCCCAATTAAGGACTGCAAACCAAAACCTGCAAGAAACTTAGTAAACCCTGTCATGAGTCCCAATTAAGGACTATAAACAAAACCTGCAAGATAGTACACCCTGTTATGAGTCCCGATTAAGGACTATAAACAAAACCTGCAAGATAGTACACCCTGTTATGAGTCCCAATTAAGGACTATAAACAAAACCTGCAAGATAGTACACCCTGTTATGAGTCCCGATTAAGGACTATAAACAAAACCTGCAAGATAGTTCATGTATCAGCTAACAAGCATGCAAGTAGGCAAGTACGAAGGCACACAAGTCACACAAGAGAAACCCTTAGAGTTTAGGCTAGCATGGGGTCTGGGTATTACCCTCTTGAAGTTGGTGGGCTCAACCTGTCCTATTAGAAGTAACCGGGTTCTAAGGGTCCCAATATCACTGGATTGCTTTCATTATTCATCATTTCGATTTAGCCACTGAACTGGCGACCGAAATATTCCAGGAAAGCAACCCTCAATTGAGTGTAGTATCGAGTATCAACCAACCTCGGACTGCACCAAAGTCAGTTATCTCACTACCCTAAAGAGGCCAAGATAGTTCAATTAAGGTTCCTAAGGTCTGTTGATGCTTCGCGACACCACGCGGAGGCCCCGTACTCTCCTTGACTGAACTCAAGGGTTACCGGTACACACCAAAGTGCCACATCAACGTAGCAGGCTGCTTCAACCATGTCGGTATACCCCGCACAGTTCCCTCACAGCCTTGTTGCTACTTTCTAAGAAGGTATCCCCCAGATCCGAGTTAGGATCTATAGAACTCCCAAGACAGTCCCACAATTTAAAGCAAACAAGGAAAGCAATTGAAAACACAGTTATGAACTAACCCTAAGGTACACCCCACTTTAAGTTAAGTCCCCAGCAGAGTCGCCAGTTCTGTGATCGGTGGATCTGGAACTGACTGTTTAACGCTGGTTCGCGAAATGTCACGGAAGCAAGAGTCGCCACCATCTTTTATTTTCTCCAAATGGAAAGGACAGAAGCACAGAAAAATTCCTTAAAGAGATTGCTCTCGGTTCGGGAGGTAGGTTATAGAAAGGGAAGGTGTTAGCACCCTTTCTATCCATGGTTATCCATGGGCTCTTAGATACTTGCTCATTTGTGTTTTCAAAAATGGTTTGTTTGCTTTTCAACTGTGGGTTTTAAAAAGGTTTCTTTGAAAATTTCAGTTCGACTCTTGTATCGGTCCTCAAGAGTGTTTGAAAAATTGCTTTCGAAAGCTTTTTGAAAAGTGTGTTGGTGTGAAAAGTATTTTTGGATTTGTTTTGAAATTAGAGCAAGTATCTACGAGAACCTACCTACCCTAAGGAATTCGTCTGTGTAAATGTCCTTTAAAGTAGTGCCATCCCACCATTGAGAGGTAGGTAGCACCACCGTTGGAGGTGTTCGGGTCAATTCGAGGTTCGGGACATGGTGATCACCAGAGCAATGGGAAGACACCTTAGAAGCTACCCTCATGCCAGGTTCCCGGATCATGAGGACTTACTAAGACATCCTCTACTCGACGATCACCTTTCGAGGCAAGGCAACAGTGAGGCGTACCCTAGGGGTGGTGTGTGCGACTCGTGTGTCGTTTTCATTTGCATTTGTCTTTTGTCATGTTATTGGTGTTTTAGCGTTTGTTTTTATTTATGTCCATACATTCTTTCATGCTTTGATTTAACAGTTGAAATATTGCGAGAAAAAAGTAAATTCTAAGCTATTACAAATGGCGCGGGTCCACATCGCCAAAATTAACCAGGACCTGATTTGACGGAAAATAAAGAAGTTAAAAGTGCGAGAAGTAATTAAAATGTTACAAGGCCTTGGGAGAGATACATAAATATTTAAGCGAAATAAAAGAAATATGCGAATTAAGAATTAAATCGAAACGAGGGCGTTGGACCCTTTTGCAAAATTAAATTACATGATGAAATTAATTAATTAATTAAAGAAAGAAAGGAAATTGTTTTTGTTTTGGTATTTTATGATTTTTTAGGATTTTAAGAAAAAGGAATTAATTAAAATTAAAATAAGATGCAAACCCTAATCCTAATTATTTTTAATTTATTAAGAAATATTGAAGTTTTGACCTAAATTAACCCTAAGTTATTTTTATGCAAATTTAATTATGAAAATAAATAAAATAAATAATATTATTATAAAAAAGAAAAATTAAAAAGGAATAAAACATTAATTAAACCTATTTCTACATTTTTTAGATTTTTGTTAAAAGTATTAAAATTAAAACCTAATTTACACTAAGTTTAATTACATGCATTTATTTATGAAAATACTAGAAACAAAAATATTTATTATTTTTTCTCTTTTTTCTGATTTTTAGGTATTTTGTGATTTTGTGAAAAATAAATAAATTTAATTAAACAAATAATAATTTAAATAAGAATAGAAATAATGCAAAAAAGAAAATATTAAAAAAAAAAAAGCAAACCTAGGGGGGTGTCAGTCCCCAATATGGAGGTGAAATTATGGAAGTTCTGGCCCAATAACCTTGGTCCGTTTGACCTTTTCCAGGTAGCGTGCTGCAGCATTGACCATGTTTATGGTGTTCCTCCAATCTATGCCTTTGATCTGATGCTCCAAGACGCGTGGATGGTGGATCTTGGCAGTGTATGGTACGTTCTTGCTATTGAAACTGCATGTGAACATATATTGAAAAATAATATTGAGACAATGAAGACCTGGGGCTCGAACCCAGGTCATGAGGATTAACACCACTACGCCTTGCCAGCTGAGCCATTTTACATATGTTAATATATAATAACTAATAAACATTATAAAAGAAACAAGCGTTAGTGGGGCCTCTGCGCGCGAATTTTCAAACAGACCAACCAATTCATGCCACGATATCATCTTCTTCATGGTGTTTTATTTTTCCTGAAACAATAACAAACTAGCAACGGTTTTGTAAACGTTGCCATAGGTAAGGTATAAGAAAATAGCGAATGGCCCTCTGACGCTCATGAATTGAGCGCGAGGGTGGGTTTAAGATCGTCCAGACGCGCTGATTCTAATGGTATGGGTCTTGAAGGTCAATTTTTCTTTGTTTCAAAATCCCCAATTGGAGGTCCTGCAAACCCTAAAATACAACCATGGCGATTTCTCGTATAGCTCATAAAAACACAATCAATCTATATAGTTAGCTTCATAACACATTACTCAACACAAATGCGTAATCAAAATGCCATGAAAACGCCTAAATCTGGAAATACGACTTTGAAAAATATAAGAGAAAACTGGATTTCTGTATACCAATTCTTTGAGTTTTGATGGATGTTTTTGATTGGAACACGTTCAGTAATCTTCAAGGAAGCTAATGGAATGGAAATCGTGCCTTGAATCAACCTGCAAAAGGGTTTTCAGAATTGAGTTTTTTTAGAAAAAATTTCAAGTTTGTTTTCCAGTTTTCTCAGCAGCTGCGTGTGTATTCTCATTAGGGTTGTGTTTAGGCTTATGTACTGAATGAATTAGGTTAAGAATATTGATCCCAATCTCTTGCAATGATGGTTTTGAAGATTTGATTTTCCATCATTATTTTTTCAATCTTTCCATGTGCTTTTTGATACAAATCAACTCCAATCTCTCCAAATCTTTCTATATTGGGATATGCACGAATTATTGAGAATAAAACATGTACAAAAAGATTTGATAGGTTAAGTTAAGTATTTTTCACATATTTAATTGATTTAAATGAATTAATATAAATAAAAATTCAAATAAATAAATAAAAAATGAATAAAAACTTCCCTTTGGGCCAAGTGGTCGTGCACATGTCATGGATGATGAATTATGGAAGAAAAATGGGCCCATTAGCAATTTTAGGTCATTTGAATCAATGTTGACTTTTCAAAATATCCAAAACTTTCCCAACTTCCACAAGGCATAACTTGCTCAATTTTTAAGCTTTTCTCATGTTCTTGGACATTTTGGAAAGGTCTTTGAGTCCTCTAACCAATGCCTTTGGTCCCATGTCATTTTGATTGACCAATATCAAGTTATGGCCTTTGACTTAAAGTCCTTTTTTGTTGACTTTTAAAAATGACCTATAATGTTGAAATTGATAACTTTTTGTGAGAGCATTTCTTGGACTTGAAGTATGAAGATGAGTTGTAGGAAATCTCTTCCTCTTCAAAATGAGATTTGGATGGAATTTTTCTGATAATCCATGTGAAAGTTATGCCTTGGTCAATTTCAGTTGACTTTTTCAACTGTCCAAATAAGGAAACTTTTGCATCTTGATGATTTTTGAGCCAAGCTTTGAGAATCATGATCAAGCATTGATCAAATCATGTTTGTGACTTCAAAATGATATGTTGACCAAAAATTTGAACTTTTGACTGCCAAATGACCATTTTGCCCCTACAGTTGACTGTAGTGCAATTTAGGGTTTTGACTGTGCAATTTTGAGCTGAATGTCTTGAAACTTGATATGAGGATGTTTGACCATATTTGTAGGCATATGAGACTTGATTGGACCTTTGGAAACTTCATTTTCTTGATCAAAACAAAAACCCTAATCTTGACTGTATAGGAGGCTCTTGCACTGTGCAACCCTTGGAGAGATTTTGAGGCTTGACTTGGCAATTTCTTGGAGAATATGGGAGGGCAAATTTTGGGGTACAACAGTTGCCCCTGTTCAATCTTCTTAGACCTGAGGATGCAGATTGGCTGACGCGCCTTTCGTAATCCGAAGGTGGAAGATGATTGAACACTAGAGTGCCCAGAAATTTGTGCTCACATAGTAGCCGTGTGGTGATGGGAATGGGCTTATAGATGCCATTTAGAGGTTGATGAATAGGATGATGGGCTTATAGATGCCATCTAGATGTTGATCGCGTAAGAGATTCCTTAGCGAGAACCTGCATACCTGCAAAAGAAAAATGAGTACCTGGCACGTTGCAGGAGCTGATTTTCAGATGCTTGGTACAGATGTGTCCTGACTGGTTACAGGAGCTGAGTCTGGAGCTTCAAACGGTGATGAATGAACCAGGGATGGTTACTACCTTAGCGTGAACGGTAAGAGAACCTTGGGTGACTTTAACTTCAACTACGCTCGTTGAGAAAATCTTGGTGGGAATTACCATCTTCGCAGTATCGGGAAGAGAACCAATAGGAAATTATAATCTCAAAGAAGAACCTAAAATGGAAATCTCATGCACCGTCGGAGAGAGAACCAATAGGAAAATATAATCTCAAAGAAAAACCTAAAATGGAAATCTCATGCACCGTCGGAGAGAGAACCAATAGGAAAATATAATCTCAAAGAAAAACCTAAAATGGAAATCTCATGCACCGTCGGAGAGAGAACCAATAGGACATTATAATCTCAAAGAAAAACCTAAAATGGAAATCTCATGCACCGTCGGAGAGAGAACCAATAGAACATTATAATCTCAAAGAAAAAACCTAAAATGGAAATCTCATGCACCGTCGGAGAGAGAACCAATAGGAAAGGAATTATCACCTCACGCACCATCGGAGAGGGAACCATTGGAAAGGAATTATCACCTCACGCACCATCGGAGAGGGAACCATAGGAAATTATAACCTGAAAGGGAAAC
The DNA here is from genome assembly GCA_948472305.1 of Vicia faba. Lineage (NCBI taxonomy): Eukaryota > Viridiplantae > Streptophyta > Magnoliopsida > Fabales > Fabaceae > Vicia > Vicia faba. The sequence goes on from OX451738.1 coordinate 127,088,890, forward strand.
CTGATAATTTCTACTGAGTCTTTATCAGAAAAATCTGTTGGGAGTCGATTTAGCCGGACTAGAGAAAGCCTTGGACTGGATAAGAAATCTTTGGAGTCGATTAACTGAACCGGTCTAGGTCTTGAAATATGATTGAGCATTTAGCTGAATCTTTCCTGAAAGGTAAAAGTCAGTCATATGCAATGCATGATATGGATCAAGCAATGATGTTCTCAACATAAATGAGATTTGTATGATATGATGCGTACATGCATGCTATAATGATGTATGTGATATTTTATGAATGTGTTTTTCGTCTAGGAAAGTAAATCCTTGACGGGTGCCGGGAAATCACTCCTGGGCTGATATTTGGAGAATAGATTTTGCTTCCGCTGGGGATGATAACTGCAAGAATACTGGTAGGAGAAGATGACTCCATTGAGGAATAAACTTGGCAAATGGAAGATTCTGCAGGGAGAAAAATACTCTAGCGACCATGCTGGGGAGTGATACTCTGTGGGGAGAGAGATGCCTTGCTGAGTTGATAATAACTTGTTGGGGATACTTTGCAGTGTTGGAAGTGTTGATAGACTTCGCTGGGGATAAGAAAGAACAGTGTCGACGACGACCTTTCCATGGCTTTTGGCTGAGGATAACCCAGTTATATCCTGTTAAGGAAATAACTCTTTGAATAAAGCCGGGCGACGCGTTCGTGTTCTGCGAGGATAAGCTTCCAGAATCTACTGGGGATAAGCTTACTGCTTGGGGAGATGGACTCCAATTTTCCTGGGGAATTAGATTGGACTCTCCTGGGGAGATTTTGGACTGTAATTTTGTAAGTTGAAAGAGGGAACCTATGTAGGGTTTCCTGCTGATGAGCTCATGTAAAACCGCATCTGAAATGGGGAAGGAACCTGGGTAGGGTTACTTTGATGATGAGTTCGTGTAAAACTTCGTTTTTGGAAAGGGAGAACCTGTGTAGGGTTTCTGGGTGACGAGTCCATGTAAAACTGCATCTTGAAGAGAGGGAACCGGTGTAGGGTTGCTTGATGTCTACGTCTGGAAGAAGGAGAACCTGTATAGGGTTGCCTGGTGAGGTAAGTTCATGTAAAACTTCTTGATGAACCGGGGTGAGGTTATCTTGAGCTAAATCCATGTAAGACTTCTGGGGGGAACCGGGGTTAGGTTGCCGCAGGATAAGTTTGTGTAAAACTTCTTGATGAACCGGGGTTAGGTTATCTTGAGATAGGTCCATGTAAGACTTCTGGAGGAACCGGGGTTAGGTTACGGCAGGATAAGTTTGTGTAAAACTTCTTGATGAACCGGGGTTAGGTCATCTTGAGATAGGTCCATGTAAGACTTCTGGAGGAACCGGGGTTAGGTTACTGCAGGATAAGTTCGTGTAAAACTTCTTGATGAACCGAGGTAAGGTCATCTTGAGGTAAGTCCATGTAAGACTTCTGGAGGAACCGGGGTTAGGTTACTTGGGATGAATCCATGTAAGATTTCTAGGAGGAACCGGGGTAAGGTTGCTTCGGGATAAGTTCGTGTAAAACTTCTGGATGAACCGGGGTAAGGTTACTTGTGGGATAAGTTCGTATAAAACCTCCTGATGAACCGGGGTAAGGTTACTTGTGATGAATCCATGTAAGATTTCTAGAGGAACCGGGGTTAGGTCACCTTGGGATAAATCCATGTAAGATTTCTAGGAGGAACCGGGGTAAGGTTGCTTGATTTTGATTAAGTGGATGATTGTCCTGTTTGGTTTCGGGTGTTAACCCACCATCTGGAATTTATAAAGGTAGATGGTAATCATCCTTATGTTGATTTTTCCTTTATACTTTTGTTGACAGAGCAATTAGATCGCCTGGATAACTCATTATTGCCCCTGTTTCGGAGGTGAGGGAAGAGGATACCTGTGTGGGTGATTGACAAATCTTCGGGTAGACAAGTGGTGAGATACCGGAACATAGCCGTACGCTTTGATCCCTAACTTTTGCCTGGACCGCCCTTTCGGGTTTTCAGTCCACCGGGATACCCATTTTTGCCCAAGCCGCCTTTGCAGGTTTTCGACTTTCGGGTGTACAGATTTTTCATTTCATCCCTTTATTTTTCCCGAACCCTTTGGTTCGCCGGGAAGCCCTTATTTTTGCCTAGGTATGTCAACCTAGCGGGTCTTCGATTATGCATAGTATTTTTCGACTATGTCCCTGCTTTCAGAAGGTAGGGAGTTGCCCCTGTTAGAAGTGCTTTGTCATGCCACCAGAAGGTGTTTGATCAAGCAAGATTCGTTGTTGGAGTGCCCCAAATGACTCAGGCGGAGATTTGCCCCAGGTTGTTTGGCTTTTGAGAGATTCTCCGAATCTTGATTTAACTGCCCCAGATGATGGATCATGGTCATGCCATGCCCCTTGATTGGAAGTACTTCTGTTCATTAGACTTTCATTGTGCGAATTTCCCTGCTGTTCAAACAAAAAGTCATATGCAAACAAAGTTATGTTAAAAATGCAAAGCTCATGTCTGTCTTGAGGATTTTGAAAATGCATTCTTTTTTCATAAAACAAGTGATTGTTTGCAAACGTGATGTCAACTTCGTATTTTAACGTGAGCCTTAAGGAGTCAGGATACCTTTCGTAACAGTATGCTTTCGAACTAACCCGTGCTTCAGCTAGGACTTTTAAGGGTTATAACGTGGCATGGTTCACGGTTTAAGAAACAAAGGATAAATGCTCAAATTATTTATACCCACCCGCTCTTCGTGATGTTCTTCAATCCTAAACTCATTTGATCGTGCGTTAGACCTTGTTTGAGTCTTTGCTTTGATATACCAATGATGGTTCGGATGTTGACAATTTATTTTGAATAGGCAGTCATTCCTTTTTTGTTGAGGGTTTGTAAGACCTCTTTCTTGTCTGATTTTTGTTATCCCTTTCTTTTTGCCTGAACTGTTTCCTTTTTTGGAATTACAGTCAGCGGGATGCCCCAGTTTTGTAAGTCTCCTTCATAGGTTTTGACTTAATAGGTTTTCTTTCTTTTTTTTTATTTTGAGAGATATAATGACTGCCTATCCTTGTGATTGTTCGGAATCATCATTGTCTTTCTTTGTTTTGTAAGGACCTTTTTTTGGTGCCATTTGTTATGCACTCGGATCAACTAAGAGACTACCCTGCCCCAGGTTATGATTAAGGGTTTTAATTTTCGAAAAGAAAACTCCTACTTCTTTGGCTCAGAGGGGTTGACGAGGGATTATCATCCTTATAACTCCAGTGTTTAGGAATTGAAACAATGCCTGTACCTCATCAGCGGGGTCTGTTCAAAAGCATACTGGAAATTATGGTATCGTTTTCGTCATCCTCCCTCAAGAGGCTTAGAATTTTAGATCAAGAGTTGACATCAGAAAAAATATGAAAATAATTTGCATTTAGTGAATACGAATATATTGTTTCAAAACAGACATATGCGATGCATTAGTGAAATAACAATGTTTAACATGAGTAAATGTTTGAACAAAAGAGAATTGCAACTTGAACATTCGAATGAACAAAAGTATTTTCAGTCTCAGGGCTTGTTATTTCAACTGGTGCATCTTGTAGGGATGGCAGGAGCATTCAGCCTGGCCCATCTGGGTAAAATCCACAGCTCTTTCATTGATCAGATCTTGAATCTTATTCTTCAAAGCCCAGCAGTCGTCGGTGTCATGTCCTGGACTGTTAGAATGGTATGCACATCTTTCCTCAGGATTGTACTTTAGGGAGGTTGTGTTGAGACGCCTAGGAGGGTCCCTTAACGTCACCAGATTCATCCTCAACAATTGTTGTAAAGCTTGAGACGGTGACACGTTGAGTTTGGTGAACTGCCTCTTAGGTTTGTCGGGCTTGCTCTGATCAGCCCGTTGTTCTCGGCGAGGCCGTAGTTGGACCTGTGGAGTAATAGCAGCTTGGAGAGGCCCAAACCTTTGACCTCTTGGAAGTTGATTAATGACTGGGTCCCTGACTTGGGATGGTTGCTTCACGTCTTGATGAAACTGACCGATCATGGCCCTCAGCTCTCCTTGCTCCTGAGCTAAACTTTGGATGAGAGTCCTTTTCCCCAGCATCTGGGTTTTCAATGTGTCTACCTCAGCTTGTAGACGTTTCAGCCGTTCGTCCTTGTCATCCTCAGCATTGTTCCTGACCAAAGTCCCCATGAGGAGTGTTTTCAGCTCTTCCTGCCCCTTGGATAGGCTTAGGATGATCTCCTTGAACTGAGTCTCTTGAGTGTGAAGGTCCTGGTTATCTGGTTGGGGAGCCATTGCTGAAATAAACAGCGAACAAGGATAAGTGACCTGCAATCAAGGGTACCTGTTATGCAATGATATATATGATATGCATGTAATGTTTTCAAGGACCTCGCGGGATAAACAAGAAAACTTATTAGAATTTGGATCCGGTAGCTTGATTGAAGGAACTGCATATTGTTGAGAGTCCTTTTTCAAGGGTCAAAGGCTCACCATATCCAGTGGGTCATAGCCCCTGACAACCTTGGCTCGGGGAACTTTCTTCAAGTGTCAAAGCTCACCATATCAAGTGGGTCATAGCCCCTGACAACTTTGGCTAGAGGAAAATAAATCTTCTTTGCCCCCTGCTGGGATAGTTGATTCACTATGACCTGCATCACAAGCCCTTGAGATCCTTGAAATGGGTTAGGATGTATGCAATGGTATGATGTCATGATGCATGGGGTAATACGGATAAACCCTGTTATGAGTCCCAATTAAGGACTGCAAACCAAAACCTGCAAGAAACTTAGTAAACCCTGTCATGAGTCCCAATTAAGGACTATAAACAAAACCTGCAAGATAGTACACCCTGTTATGAGTCCCGATTAAGGACTATAAACAAAACCTGCAAGATAGTACACCCTGTTATGAGTCCCAATTAAGGACTATAAACAAAACCTGCAAGATAGTACACCCTGTTATGAGTCCCGATTAAGGACTATAAACAAAACCTGCAAGATAGTTCATGTATCAGCTAACAAGCATGCAAGTAGGCAAGTACGAAGGCACACAAGTCACACAAGAGAAACCCTTAGAGTTTAGGCTAGCATGGGGTCTGGGTATTACCCTCTTGAAGTTGGTGGGCTCAACCTGTCCTATTAGAAGTAACCGGGTTCTAAGGGTCCCAATATCACTGGATTGCTTTCATTATTCATCGTTTCGATTTAGCCACTGAACTGGCGACCGAAATATTCCAGGAAAGCAACCCTCAATTGAGTGTAGTATCGAGTATCAACCAACCTCGGACTGCACCAAAGTCAGTTATCTCACTACCCTAAAGAGGCCAAGATAGTTCAATTAAGGTTCCTAAGGTCTGTTGATGCTTCACGACACCACGCGGAGGCCCCGTACTCTCCTTGACTGAACTCAAGGGTTACCGGTACACACCAAAGTGCCACATCAACGTAGCAGGCTGCTTCAACCATGTCGGTATACCCCGCACAGTTCCCTCACAGCCTTGTTGCTACTTTCTAAGAAGGTATCCCCCAGATCCGGGTTAGGATCTATAGAACTCCCAAAACAGTCCCACAATTTAAAGCAAACAAGGAAAGCAATTGAAAACACAGTTATGAACTAACCCTAAGGTACACCCCACTTTAAGTTAAGTCCCCAGCAGAGTCGCCAGTTCTGTGATCGGTGGATCTGGAACTGACTGTTTAACGCTGGTTCGCGAAATGTCGCGGAAGCAAGAGTCGCCACCGTCTTTTATTTTCTCCAAATGGAAAGGACAGAAGCACAGAAAAATTCCTTAAAGAGATTGCTCTCGGTTCGGGAGGTAGGTTATAGAAAGGGAAGGTGTTAGCACCCTTTCTATCCATGGTTATCCATGGGCTCTTAGATACTTGCTCATTTGTGTTTTCAAAAATGGTTTGTTTGCTTTTCAACTGTGGGTTTTAAAAAGGTTTCTTTGAAAATTTCAGTTCGACTCTTGTATCGGTCCTCAAGAGTGTTTGAAAAATTGCTTTCGAAAGCTTTTTGAAAAGTGTGTTGGTGTGAAAAGTATTTTTGGATTTGTTTTGAAATTAGAGCAAGTATCTACGAGAACCTACCTACCCTAAGGAATTCGTCTGTGTAAATGTCCTTTAAAGTAGTGCCATCCCACCATTGAGAGGTAGGTAGCACCACCGTTGGAGGTGTTCGGGTCAATTCGAGGTTCGGGACATGGTGATCACCAGAGCAATGGGAAGACACCTTAGAAGCTACCCTCATGCCAGGTTCCCGGATCATGAGGACTTACTAAGACATCCTCTACTCGATGATCACCTTTCGAGGCAAGGCAACAGTGAGGCGTACCCTAGGGGTGGTGTGTGCGATTCGTGTGTCGTTTTCATTTGCATTTGTCTTTTGTCATGTTATTGGTGTTCTAGCGTTTGTTTTTATTTATGTCCATACATTCTTTCATGCTTTGATTTAACAGTTGAAATATTGCGAGAAAAAAGTAAATTCTAAGCTATTACAAATGGCGCGGGTCCACATCGCCAAAATTAACCAGGACCCGATTTGACGGAAAATAAAGAAGTTAAAAGTGCGAGAAGTAATTAAAATGTTACAAGGCCTTGGGAGAGATACATAAATATTTAAGCGAAATAAAAGAAATATGCGAATTAAGAATTAAATCGAAACGAGGGCGTTGGACCCTTTTGCAAAATTAAATTACATGATGAAATTAATTAATTAATTAAAGAAAGAAAGGAAATTGTTTTTGTTTTGGTATTTTATGATTTTTTAGGATTTTAAGAAAAAGGAATTAATTAAAATTAAAATAAGATGCAAACCCTAATCCTAATTATTTTTAATTTATTAAGAAATATTGAAGTTTTGACCTAAATTAACCCTAAGTTATTTTTATGCAAATTTAATTATGAAAATAAATAAAATAAATAATATTATTATAAAAAAGAAAAATTAAAAAGGAATAAAACATTAATTAAACCTATTTCTACATTTTTTAGATTTTTGTTAAAAGTATTAAAATTAAAACCTAATTTACACTAAGTTTAATTACATGCATTTATTTATGAAAATACTAGAAACAAAAATATTTATTATTTTTTCTCTTTTTTCTGATTTTTAGGTATTTTGTGATTTTGTGAAAAATAAATAAATTTAATTAAACAAATAATAATTTAAATAAGAATAGAAATAATGCAAAAAAGAAAATATTAAAAAAAAAAAAGCAAACCTAGGGGGGGTGTCAGTCCCCAATATGGAGGTGAAATTATGGAAGTTCTGGCCCAATAACCTTGGTCCGTTTGACCTTTTCCAGGTAGCGTGCTGCAGCATTGACCATGTTTATGGTGTTCCTCTAATCTATGCCTTTGATCTGATGCTCCAAGACGCGTGGATGGTGGATCTTGGCAGTGTATGGTACGTTCTTGCTATTGAAACTGCATGTGAACATATATTGAAAAATAATATTGAGACAATGAAGACCTGGGGCTCGAACCCAGGTCATGAGGATTAACACCACTACGCCTTGCCAGCTGAGCCAGTTTACATATGTTAATATATAATAACTAATAAACATTATAAAAGAAACAAGCGTTAGTGGGGCCTCTGCGCGCGAATTTTCAAACAGACCAACCAATTCATGCCACGATATCATCTTCTTCATGGTGTTTTATTTTTCCTGAAACAATAACAAACTAGCAACGGTTTTGTAAACATTGCCATAGGTAAGGTATAAGAAAATAGAGAATGGCCCTCTGACGCTCATAAATTGAGCGCGAGGGTGGGTTTAAGATCGTCCAGACGCGCTGATTCTAATGGTATGGGTCTTGAAGGCCAATTTTTCTTTGTTTCAAAATCCCCAATTGGAGGTCCTGCAAACCCTAAAATACAACCATGGCGATTTCTCGTATAGCTCATAAAAACACAATCAATCTATATAGTTAGCTTCAGAACACATTACTCAACACAAATGCGTAATCAAAATGCCATGAAAACGCCTAAATCTGGAAATACGACTTTGAAAAATATAAGAGAAAACTGGATTTCTGTATACCAATTCTTTGAGTTTTGATGGATGTTTTTGATTGGAACACGTTCAGTAATCTTCAAGGAAGCTAATGGAATGGAAATCGTGCCTTGAATCAACCTGCAAAAGGGTTTTCAGAATTGAGTTTTTTAAGAAAAAATTTCAAGTTTGTTTTCCAGTTTTCTCAGCAGCTGCGTGTGTATTCTCATTAGGGTTGTGTTTAGGCTTATGTACTGAATGAATTAGGTTAAGAATATTGATCCCAATCTCTTGCAATGATGGTTTTGAAGATTTGATTTTCCATCATTATTTTTTCAATCTTTCCATGTGCTTTTTGATACAAATCAACTCCAATCTCTCCAAATCTTTCTATATTGGGATATGCACGAATTATTGAGAATAAAACATGTACAAAAAGATTTGATAGGTTAAGTTAAGTATTTTTCACATATTTAATTGATTTAAATGAATTAATATAAATAAAAATTAAAATAAATAAATAAAAAATGAATAAAAACTTCCCTTTGGGCCAAGTGGTCGTGCACATGTCATGGATGATGAATTATGGAAGAAAAATGGGCCCATTAGCAATTTTAGGTCATTTGAATCAATGTTGACTTTTCAAAATATCCAAAAATTTCCCAACTTCCACAAGGCATAACTTGCTCAATTTTTAAGCTTTTCTCATGTTCTTGGACATTTTGGAAAGTTCTTTGAGTCCTCTAACCAATGCCTTTGGTCCCATGTCATTTTGATTGACCAATCTCAAGTTATGGCCTTTGACTTAAAGTCTTTTTTTGTTGACTTTTGAAAATGACCTATAATGTTGAAATTGATAACTTTTTGTGAGAGCATTTCTTGGACTTGAAGTATGAAGATTAGTTGTAGGAAATCTCTTCCTCTTCAAAATGAGCTTTGGATGGAATTTTTCTGATAATCCATGTGAAAGTTATGCCTTGGTCAATTTCAGTTGACTTTTTCAACTGTCCAAATAAGGAAACTTTTGCATCTTGATGATTTTTGAGCCAAGCTTTGAGAATCATGATCAAGCATTGATCAAATGATGTTTGTGACTTAAAAATGATATGTTGACCAAAAATTTGAACTTTTGACTGCCAAATGAACATTTTGCCCCTACAGTTGACTGTAGTGCAATTTAGGGTTTTGACTGTGCAATTTTGAGCTGAATGTCTTGAAACTTGATATGAGGATGCTTGACCATATTTGTAGGCATATGAGACTTGATTGGACCTTTGGAAACTTCATTTTCTTGATCAAAACAAAAACCCTAATCTTGACTGTATAGGAGGCTCTTGCACTGTGCAACCCTTGGAGAGATTTTGAGGCTTGACTTGGCAATTTCTTGGAGAATATGGGAGGGCAAATTTTGGGGTACAACAGTTGCCCCTGTTCAATCTTCTTAGACCTGAGGATGCAGATTGGCTGACGCGCCTTTCGTAATCCGAAGGTGGAAAATGATTGAACACTAGAGTGCCCAGAAATTTGCGCTCACATAGTAGCCGTGTGGTGATGGGAATGGGCTTATAAATGCCATTTAGAGGTTGATGAATAGGATGATGGGCTTATAGATGCCATCTAGATGTTGATCACGTAAGAGATTCCTTAGCGAGAACCTGCATACCTGCAAAAGAAAAATGAGTACCTGGCACGTTGCAGGAGCTGATTTTCAGATGCTTGGTACAGATGTGTCCTGACTGGTTACAGGAGCTGAGTCTGGAGCTTCAAACGGTGATGAATGAACCAGGGATGGTTACTACCTTAGCATGAACGGTAAGAGAACCTTGGGTGACTTTAACTTCAACTACGCTCGTTGAGAAAATCTTGGTGGGAATTACCATCTTCGCAGTATCGGGAAGAGAACCAATAGGAAATTATAATCTCAAAGAAGAACCTAAAATGGAAATCTCATGCACCGTCGGAGAGAGAACCAATAGGAAAATATAATCTCAAAGAAAAACCTAAAATGGAAATCTCATGCACCGTCGGAGAGAGAACCAATAGGAAAATATAATCTCAAAGAAAAACCTAAAATGGAAATCTCATGCACTGTCGGAGAGAGAACCAATAGGAAAATATAATCTCAAAGAAAAACCTAAAATGGAAATCTCATGCACCGTCGGAGAGAGAACCAATAGGACATTATAATCTCAAAGAAAAACCTAAAATGGAAATCTCATGCACCGTCGGAGAGAGAACCAATAGGACATTATAATCTCAAAGAAAAAACCTAAAATGGAAATCTCATGCACCGTCGGAGAGAGAACCAATAGGAAAGGAATTATCACCTCACGCACCATCGGAGAGGGAACCATTGGAAAGGAATTATCACCTCACGCACCATCAGAGAGGGAACCATAGGAAATTATAACCTGAAAGGGAAACCTGATAATTTCTACTGAGTCTTTATCAGAAAAATCTGTTGGGAGTCGATTTAGCTGGACTAGAGAAGGCCTTGGACTGGATAAGAAATCTTTGGAGTCGATTAACTGAACCGGTCTAGGTCTTGAAATATGATTGAGCATTTAGCTGAATCTTTCCTGAAAGGTAAAAGTCAGTCATATGCAATGCATGATATGGATCAAGCAATGATGTTCTCAACATAAATGAGATTTGTATGATATGATGCGTACATGCATGCTATAATGATGTATGTGATATTTTATGAATGTGTTTTTCGTCTAGGAAAGTAAATCCTTGACGGGTGCCGGGAAATCACTCCTGGGCTGATATTTGGAGAATAGATTTTGCTTCCGCTGGGGATGATAACTGCAAGAATACTGGTAGGAGAAGATGACTCCATTGAGGAATAAACTTGGCAAATGGAAGATTCTGCAGGGAGAAAAATACTCTAGCGACCATGCTGGGGAGTGATACTCTGTGGGGAGAGAGATGCCTTGCTGAGTTGATAATAACTTGCTGGGGATACTTTGCAGTGTTGGAAGTGTTGATAGACTTCGCTGGGGATAAGAAAGAACAGTGTCGACGAAGACCTTTCCATGGCTTTTGGCTGAGGATAACCCAGTTATATCCTGTTAAGGAAATAACTCTTTGAATAAAGCCGGGCGACGCGTTCGTGTTCTGCGAGGATAAGCTTCCAGAATCTACTGGGGATAAGCTTACTGCTTGGGGAGATGGACTCCAATTTTCCTGGGGAATTAGATTGGACTCTCTTGGGGAGATTTTGGACTGTAATTTTGTAAGTTGAAAGAGGGAACCTATGTAGGGTTTCCTGCTGATGAGCTCATGTAAAACCGCATCTGAAATGGGGAAGGAACCTGGGTAGGGTTACTTTGATGATGAGTTCGTGTAAAACTTCGTTTTTGGAAAGGGAGAACCTTTGTAGGGTTTCTGGGTGACGAGTCCATGTAAAACTGCATCTTGAAGAGAGGGAACCGGTGTAGGGTTGCTTGATGTCTACGTCTGGAAGAAGGAGAACCTGTGTAGGGTTGCCTGGTGAGGTAAGTTCATGTAAAACTTCTTGATGAACCGGGGTGAGGTTATCTTGAGCTAAATCCATGTAAGACTTCTGGGGGGAACCGGGGTTAGGTTGCCGTAAGATAAGTTTGTGTAAAACTTCTTGATGAACCGGGGTTAGGTCATCTTGAGATAGGTCCATGTAAGACTTCTGGAGGAACCGGGGTTAGGTTACGGCAGGATAAGTTTGTGTAAAACTTCTTGATGAACCGGGGTTAGGTCATCTTGAGATAGGTCCATGTAAGACTTCTGGAGGAACCGGGGTTAGGTTACTGCAGGATAAGTTCGTGTAAAACTTCTTGATGAACCGAGGTAAGGTCATCTTGAGGTAAGTCCATGTAAGACTTCTGGAGGAACCGGGGTTAGGTTACTTGGGATGAATCCATGTAAGATTTCTAGGAGGAACCGGGGTAAGGTTGCTTCAGGATAAGTTCGTGTAAAACTTCTGGATGAACCGGGGTAAGGTTACTTGTGGGATAAGTTCGTATAAAACCTCCTGATGAACCGGGGTAAGGTTACTTGTGATGAATCCATGTAAGATTTCTAGAGGAACCGGGGTTAGGTCACCTTGGGATAAATCCATGTAAGATTTCTAGGAGGAACCGGGGTAAGGTTGCTTGATTTTGATTAAGTGGATGATTGTCCTGTTTGGTTTCGGGTGTTAACCCACCATCTGGAATTTATAAAGGTAGATGGTAATCATCCTTATGTTGATTTTTCCTTTATACTTTGGTTGACAGAGCAATTAGATCGCCTGGATAACTCATTATTGCCCCTGTTTCGGAGGTGATGGAAGAGGATACCTGTGTGGGTGATTGACAAATCTTCGGGTAGACAAGTGGTGAGATACCGGAACATAGCCGTACGCTTTGATCCCTAACTTTTGCCTGGACCGCCCTTTCGGGTTTTCAGTCCACCGGGATACCCATTTTTGCCCAAGCCGCCTTTGCAGGTTTTCGACTTGTCGGGTGTACAGATTTTTCATTTCATCCCTTTATTTTGCCCGAACCCTTTGGTTCGCCGGGAAGCCCTTATTTTTGCCTAGGTATGTCAACCTAGCGGGTCATCGATTATGCGTAGTATTTTTCGACTATGTCCCTGCTTTCAGAAGGTAGGGAGTTGCCCCTGTTAGAAGTGCTTTGTCATGCCACCAGAAGGTGTTTGATCAAGCAAGATTCGTTGTTGGAGTGCCCCAAATGACTCAGCCGGAGATTTGCCCCAGGTTGTTTGGCTTTTGAGAGATTCTCCGAATCTTGATTTAACTGCCCCAGATGATGGATCATGGTCATGCCATGCCCCTTGATTGGAAGTACTTCTGTTCATTAGACTTTTATTGTGCGAATTTCCCTGCTGTTCAAACAAAAAGTCATATGCAAACAAAGTTATGTTAAAAATGCAAAGCTCATGTCTGTCTTGAGGATTTTGAAAATGCATTCTTTTTTCATAAAACAAGTGATTGTTTGCAAACGTGATGTCAACTTCGTATTTTAACGTGAGCCTTAAGGAGTCAGGATACCTTTCGTAACAGTATGCTTTCGAACTAACCCGTGCTTCAGCTAGGACTTTTAAGGGTTATAACGTGGCCTGGTTCACGGTTTAAGAAACAAAGGATAAAGGCTCAAATTATTTGTACCCACCCGCTCTTCGTGATGTTCTTCAATCCTAAACTCAGTTGATCGTGCGTTAGACCTTGTTTGAGTCTTTGCTTTGATATACCAATGATGGTTCGGATGTTGACAATTTATTTTGAATAGGCAGTCATTCCTTTTTTGTTGAGGGTTTGTAAGACCTCTTTCTTGTCTGATTTTTGTTATCCCTTTCTTTTTGCCTGAACTGTTTCCTTTTTTGGAATTACAGTCAGCGGGATGCCCCAGTTTTGTAAGTCTCCTTCATAGGTTTTGACTTAATAGGTTTTCTTTCTTTTTTTTTATTTTGAGAGATATAATGACTGCCTATCCTTGTGATTGTTCGGAATCATCATTGTCTTTCTTTGTTTTGTAAGGACCTTTTTTTGGTGCCATTCGTTATGCACTCGGATCAACTGAGAGACTACCCTGCCCCAGGTTATGATTAAGGGTTTTAATTTTCGAAAAGAAAACTCCTACTTCTTTGGCTCAGAGGGGTTGACGAGGGATTATCATCCTTATAACTCCAGTGTTTAGGAATTGAAACAATGCCTGTACCTCATCAGCGGGGTCTGTTCAAAAGCATACTGTAAATTATGGTATCGTTTTCGTCATCCTCCCTCAAGAGGCTTAGAATTTTAGATCAAGAGTTGACATCAGAAAAAATATGAAAATAATTTGCATTTAGTGAATACGAATATATTGTTTCAAAACAGACATATGCGATGCATTAGTGAAATAACAATGTTTAACATGAGTAAATGTTTGAACAAAAGAGAATTGCAACTTGAACATTCGAATGAACAAAAGTATTTTCAGTCTCAGGGCTTGTTATTTCAACTGGTGCATCTTGTAGGGATGGCAGGAGCATTCAGCCTGGCCCATCTGGGTAAAATCCACATCTCTTTCATTGATCAGATCTTGAATCTTATTCTTCAAAGCCCAGCAGTCGTCGGTGTCATGTCCTGGACTGTTAGAATGGTACGCACATCTTTCCTCAGGATTGTACTTTAGGGAGGTTGTGTTGAGACGCCTAGGAGGGTCCCTTAACGTCACCAGATTCATCCTCAACAATTGTTGTAAAGCTTGAGACGGTGACACGTTGAGTTTGGTGAACTGCCTCTTAGGTTTGTCGGGCTTGCTCTGATCAGCCCGTTGTTCTTGGCGAGGCCGTAGTTGGACCTGTGGAGTAATAGCAGCTTGGAGAGGCCCAAACCTTTGACCTCTTGGAAGTTGATTAATGACTGGGTCCCTGACTTGGGATGGTTGCTTCACGTCTTGATGAAACTGACCGATCATGGCCCTCAGCTCTCCTTGCTCCTGAGCTAAACTTTGGATGAGAGTCCTTTTCCCCAGCATCTGGGTTTTCAATGTGTCTACCTCAGCTTGTAGACGTTTCAGCCGTTCGTCCTTGTCATCCTCAGCATTGTTCCTGACCAAAGTCCCCATGAGGAGTGTTTTCAGCTCTTCCTGCCCCTTGGATAGGCTTAGGATGATCTCCTTGAACTGAGTCTCTTGAGTGTGAAGGTCCTGGTTATCTGGTTGGGGAGCCATTGCTGAAATAAACAGCGAACAAGGATAAGTGACCTGCAATCAAGGGTACCTGTTATGCAATGATATATATGATATGCATGTAATGTTTTCAAGGACCTCGCGGGATAAACAAGAAAACTTATTAGAATTTGGATCCGGTAGCTTGATTGAAGGAACTGCATATTGTTGAGAGTCCTTTTTCAAGGGTCAAAGGCTCACCATATCCAGTGGGTCATAGCCCCTGACAACCTTGGCTCGGGGAACTTTCTTCAAGTGTCAAAGCTCACCATATCAAGTGGGTCATAGCCCCTGACAACTTTGGCTAGAGGAAAATAAATCTTCTTTGCCCCCTGCTAGGATAGTTGATTCACTATGACCTGCATCACAAGCCCTTGAGATCCTTGAAATGGGTTAGGATGTATGCAATGGTATGATGTCATGATGCATGGGGTAATACGGATAAACCCTGTTATGAGTCCCAATTAAGGACTGCAAACCAAAACCTGCAAGAAACTTAGTAAACCTTGTCATGAGTCCCAATTAAGGACTATAAACAAAACCTGCAAGATAGTACACCCTGTTATGAGTCCCGATTAAGGACTATAAACAAAACCTGCAAGATAGTACACCCTGTTATGAGTCCCAATTAAGGACTATAAACAAAACCTGCAAGATAGTACACCCTGTTATGAGTCCCGATTAAGGACTATAAACAAAACCTGCAAGATAGTTCATGTATCAGCTAACAAGCATGCAAGTAGGCAAGTACGAAGGCACACGAGTCACACAAGAGAAACCCTTAGAGTTTAGGCTAGCATGGGGTCTGGGTATTACCCTCTTGAAGTTGGTGGGCTCAACCTGTCCTATTAGAAGTAACCGGGTTCTAAGGGTCCCAATATCACTGGATTGCTTTCATTATTCATCGTTTCGATTTAGCCACTGAACTGGCGACCGAAATATTCCAGGAAAGCAACCCTCAATTGAGTGTAGTATCGAGTATCAACCAACCTCGGACTGCACCAAAGTCAGTTATCTCACTACCCTAAAGAGGCCAAGATAGTTCAATTAAGGTTCCTAAGGTCTGTTGATGCTTCACGACACCACGCGGAGGCCCCGTACTCTCCTTGACTGAACTCAAGGGTTACCGGT
Source organism: Vicia faba (assembly GCA_948472305.1). NCBI lineage: Eukaryota > Viridiplantae > Streptophyta > Magnoliopsida > Fabales > Fabaceae > Vicia > Vicia faba. The sequence continues at coordinate 127,104,686 of OX451738.1, forward strand.
GTAACACCCCAGTTTCTATTATTTGATTTATTTAAATTTGGGAATTTATTTTATTAGAATTAATAAAATAAAAAGAATTATTTATTTTGGAGTATCTGAGGAAAATAAAAGAAATAAGGAATATTGGGATTTTTATGTTATTGGGCTTAGATGTTGTTAGTAAAGAGTGGGGGTGCAGAGAAATAAAGTTATGTTTGGGACTTAGGCCATTTTCTCATTTTTGGTTTTCACGTAAGAACAGAAGTTGGAATTTGGGAAAAGAGAGCTTTGAAGAACGGAGAACGAAGAACATCGCTCAAGGACTCAAAGCTGCTAATTGATAAGGTAAGGGGGGTTTATACTCGATTTATATTTGTTTATGGGTTTATGTACGGTTGATTCGGGTAATTGTAGGAAAATCCCAATTGTTAGATGTTTCTAGGGATCGATAACCGTAGGACTGAACCTTGTTAGAAAAGGGTTAGGTTCCCAATTTTTATGAATCGATTAAGAGTTTTAGGTCCCAAATGGTGAATTGGGAGTATATCTAATGATCGTGAATTTACCTTGGAAGTTGTAGGGATAACCTCAGTGTCAGTAGAATTCCCCAAAAGGACGGTTAATCCCCGATTAAGGTTATCCTAATAATTGTTGGTAACTTGGATATTGTGGTGTTGTTGTGAATTGTACAAACTCGATGCGTTAGGTACTGAAATGCGCGTTTTGGCGGACGTTTTCCCGCGTTTGGACTGCTGTTTCTGAGCTGCTGCAGGTTCAGGAAAATCCTGTTACGCGCTCAGCAACACGGGCCGTGTTGCACAACACGGGTGCCCGTGTTGCTCTTCTGTGTTGGGAGATGGTGTGCTTCTGGTTGCACAACACGGGCCGTGTTGCACAACACGGGTACCCGTGTCAGATCCCCTGTACTGATAAAAATAAAATGTGCGTTTTCTGGACGTGCTGCACAACACGGGCCGTGTTGCACAACACGGGTGCCCGTGTTGCTCTGCTGTGATGATTTTCTGAATTTTTGGTTTCAGTGTTTTGATGTTGGATTTTTATTGCCATGCTTTTAGATATGTTATCGAGCATGAATTATGATATAATTGATGTGATTGGTTGATGTTTGAATAGTATGCTGAGTGATTACATGCTATTCGTAACTTGATATGATTGATGTTTAAATAGTATGCTGAGTGGTTACATGCTATTCATATCATGTTATGTTTGATATTGTTGATGTGCATGATATGTTGATCGATGTTCATAGTATGCTGAGTGTTACATACTTACATATCATGTTGCATTTGTTAATTCCCATTGTGTGGAATTAACATGGTGGCCAATATACGTGTCCGCGATTTAATGGAACGTTGAGGTGGTAGCCGTGTCCGCGATATAATGGAACGGTGAGTTATCCGTGACCCGCGATTTAATGGGGCGGTGAAGTGGTACCACATGCATGGGTGTGTTGCATTAACTTGAATATAACATGAATGGATGATTTTTCCAATGTTATATTTGATTGTTTGTATGCACGTGTGATTGATAAATGGTTGATGATGTTTGATGAACATTTGCAAATATGAAAGGCAATATGTCATGGATATATGATTTGTAAAGGTTGTGTAAATTATGAAATATGCTAATTATTGGGTGATGCTTATGATTTCATGAATTGATTGTTATGAACGTATAACCAAATGTATATTTGAGAAGCTCACCCTTACTGTTGAATATTTCAGATTGAGGAGCTTCGCTCAGGTGCTTGGCGAAGGCTTATCGTGTCTAGTTTAGTTCTAGTATGTCCGGGTCATGCTCTGATAGTTGTAACTCCGGGAACGTTTGGTTGTCGAGCTGCTTTAGTCAGACTCGTTTATTCCTTTTATTGTTATAATATGACGTTGACTTTCCAGGTGTTAATCCCTGATGATTTTGAAAAATATTATAACATTTGATTTTATTAAATAAATTATTCCGCTGTGTAAACATGTATGAGTTACCACTAAGATTATGCATGACAGGAATTTATTTTATTAAAAGGGAATTGTAGCATTCCTCGATTATACATGTACTCTGAAAACATGATTTTTAATATTTGTGAAAATTATATGCGGGGTTTAGAGGGTGTTACAATAGTGGTATCAGAGCATAGTCGGTCGTTGTGACCAGAGTCTTGAGTCAGTCATCCCTTTTGTATGCGATTAGTGTAAGGTAACACTGTCGATACTGTATTCTAATGAAGAGTATGTTTTGATTCTCAGGAATATGGCTGGGGGAGGTAACGGACGAAATGATGCTGCACTAGCTGAGGCTTTGGGGATGTTAGCTGGTGTACTTGCTGGAAACCCAACTGGAGGCGTGATTGGTGCTGATAGGCAATTGGGAAATTTCCAAAGGAACAATCCTCCGTTGTTCAAAGGTACACATGACCCTGAAGGTGCTCAGAAGTGGCTGAAGGAAATCGAAAGGATTTTCCGTGTGATTGATTGTGCTGAAGATCTGAAAGTCAGATATGGTGCGCATATGTTGGCAGAAGAGGCCGACGACTGGTGGGTTGCCACAAGGACTGAAATGGTTCAGGATGGAGAGGCACTGACTTGGGCTAACTTCAGAAGGGCTTTTCTGAGGAGGTACTTTCCTGAAGACGTTCGGGGAAGAAAGGAAATTGAGTTTTTGGAGCTTAAGCAGGGCAATTTGACTGTTAGTGAATATGCTACTAAGTTCACTGAGCTGGCAAAGTACTATGCTCACTACAACAATGATGAGGCTGGAGAATTCTCTAAATGTATCAAATTTGAGAATGGTCTCCGAGATGAGATTAAGCAGGGAATCAGGTACCAGCGTATTCGTAGATTTTCTGATCTGGTGGATTGTAGCAGAATCTTGGAAGAAGATATTACCAAGAATAGGTCGTCTCACTCTCGTGGGGCTGTGGATAAAAGAGGAAGGCAACATATGGACCGTGGCAAGCCATATGGTAGAGATAACCAGAGATCAGGCGGTTGGAAAAGGCCTAGTGGGGGAGATTCTAAGGCTCCTATCAGATGCTACAGGTGTGGTGAGTCTGGTCATCACATTAGAGATTGCAAGAGCGATGAGAAGAATACAGGCAATTGAACAAGGTAACCATTAAGAATCGGTATCCGTTACCGAGGATTGATGATTGGATGGATCAACTAATTGGAGCTAGTGTATTCAGTAAGATTGACTTGAGATCAGGATATCATCAGATTCGTGTGAAAGCGGAAGATATTCAAAAGACTGCTTTTCGAACGAGGTATGGGCATTATGAATATTCTGTTATGCCGTTCGGAGTTACTAATGCACCTGGTGTTTTCATGGAATATATGAACAGGATTTTTCATCCGTATCTGGATAAGTTTGTTGTGGTTTTTATTGATGACATTCTGATTTATTCCACGAACGACAAAGAGCATGCGGAACATCTCAGAATTGTGTTAGAGTTGTTGAAAGATAGGAAGTTGTATGCAAAGTTGTCCAAATGTGAGTTCTGGATGAATGAAGTTAGTTTTCTTGGACATGTGATTTCTAAGAATGGTATTGCAGTGGATCCTACAAAAGTAGAAGCGGTATCTCGGTGGGAAGCGCCGAAGACTGTTTCTGAAATCAGAAGTTTCCTTGGTCTTGCAGGTTATTACAGAAAATTTATCGAAGGATTCTCAAAGTTAGCTTTGCCGTTGACGAAATTGACTCGTAAAGGACAAGCGTTTATTTGGGATTCTGATCGTGAGAAAGGTTTCCAAGAATTGAAGCGGAGATTGACTAGTGCTCCTATTCTGATTTTGCCAAATCCGGTGGAATCTTTTATGGTCTATTGTGATGCATCTCTGTTGGGTTTAGGTGGTGTTTTAATGCAGAATCAACAGGTAGTTGCGTATGCTTCGAGACAGTTGAAGGTTCATGAAAGGAACTATCCTACTCATGACTTAGAATTGGCAGCAGTTGTGTTTGTCTTGAAATTGTGGAGACATTATCTATATGGTTCGAGATTTGAAGTGTATAATGATCATAAGAGTTTGAAGTATCTTTTCGATCAGAAAGAGCTCAATATGAGGCAAAGAAGGTGGTTGGAATTTCTCAAAGGTTATGATTTTGGTTTGAATTACCATCCTGGTAAGGCAAATGTGGTTGCAGATGCTTTGAGCAGGAAATCCTTGCATATGTCTATGATGATGGTTCGTGAATTGGATTTAATTGAACAATTCCGAGATTTGAGTTTAGTTTGTGAAAGTACTCCGAAGTGTGTCCGTTTGGGTATGTTGAGACTTACTAGTGGTATTCTAGAAGAGATCAGGATCGGGCAAAAATCTGATGTTAATTTAGTTGATAAATTGACATTGATCAACCAAGGTCAAGGTGGCGAGTTTAGAATTGATGAAAATGATGTTATGAGATTTGGCGATAGAGTTTGTGTTCCTGATATTGCAGAAATCAAGAAGAGTATATTAGAGGAAGGACATCGCAGTGGGATGAGTATTCATCCGGGTGCCACGAAAATGTATCATGATTTGAAGAAATTGTTTTGGTGGCCGGGAATGAAAAAGGAAATAGCTGAATTTGTGTATGCATGTTTAATCTGTCAGAAATCAAAGATTGAACATCAGAAGCCGTCTGGATTTATGCAACCGATGTTTATTCCAGAATGGAAGTGGGATGGTATTTCTATGGATTTTGTATCTGGGTTGCCGAGGACTCCTATGAATTGTGAAGCAATATGGGTCGTTGTGGATAGGTTGACTAAGTCTGCTCATTTTATACCGGTGCGAATGGATTACTCGATGGAGAGATTGGCACAGTTATATATTGAGAAAATAGTGAGTTTGCATGGAGTTCCTTCTAGTATTGTGTCAGATAGAGATCCGAGGTTCACTTCGAAATTTTGGGAAGGATTGCAGAAGGCTTTGGGGACTAGATTGAGGTTGAGTTCAGCTTACCATCCTCAGACTGATGGACAGACGGAGAGGACGATTCAATCGTTGGAAGATTTATTGCGTGCTTGTGTTTTAGAGCAGGGTGGAGTTTGGGATAGCTATTTGCCATTGATTGAATTTACTTATAACAATAGTTACCATTCGAGTATTGGTATGGCTCCGTTTGAGGCATTGTATGGTAGACGGTGTAGAACACCTTTGTGTTGGTATGAATCTGGAGAGAGTTCGGTAGTTGGGCCAGAGATTGTTCAGCAGACTACTGAAAAGATCAAATTGATTCAAGAGAAGATGAGAGCTTCTCAGAGTCGTCAGAAAAGTTATCATGATAAGAGGAGAAAGAATTTAGAATTCAGTGCTGGAGATCATGTGTTTATGAGAGTTACTCCGATGACGGGTATTGGTCGAGCGTTGAAATCTAAGAAGTTGACTCCGCGTTTTATTGGTCCGTTTCAGATTACGGAAAGAGTTGGAGAAGTTGCTTATCGTATTGCTTTACCTCCGAGACTTGCGAATTTGCACGATGTTTTTCATGTTTCTCAGCTGAGGAGATACATTCCAGACCCATCTCATGTAATCCAAATAGATGATGTACAGGTGAGAGATAACCTGACAGTAGAAACATTGCCTATGAGGATAGAAGATCGGGAAGTGAAACAGTTAAGAGGTAAAGAGATAGCATTAGTGAAGGTTGCCTGGGGAGGTCCAGCAGATGGAAATATCACTTGGGAGCTGGAGAGCCAGATGAAAGAGGCTTATCCTGAGCTGTTCGCCTAAGGTATGTTCTCGAGGACGAAAACTCTTTTAGTGGGGGAGAGTTGTAACACCCCAGTTTCTATTATTTGATTTATTTAAATTTGGGAATTTATTTTATTAGAATTAATAAAATAAAAAGAATTATTTATTTTGGAGTATCTGAGGAAAATAAAAGAAATAAGGAATATTGGGATTTTTATGTTATTGGGCTTAGATGTTGTTAGTAAAGAGTGGGGGTGCAGAGAAATAAAGTTATGTTTGGGACTTAGGCCATTTTCTCATTTTTGGTTTTCACGTAAGAACAGAAGTTGGAATTTGGGAAAAGAGAGCTCTGAAGAACGGAGAACGAAGAACATCGCTCAAGGACTCAAAGCTGCTAATTGATAAGGTAAGGGGGGTTTATACTCGATTTATATTTGTTTATGGGTTTATGTACGGTTGATTCGGGTAATTGTAGGAAAATCCCAATTGTTAGATGTTTCTAGGGATCGATAACCGTAGGACTGAACCTTGTTAGAAAAGGGTTAGGTTCCCAATTTTTATGAATCGATTAAGAGTTTTAGGTCCCAAATGGTGAATTGGGAGTATATCTAATGATCGTGAATTTACCTTGGAAGTTGTAGGGATAACCTCAGTGTCAGTAGAATTCCCCAAAAGGACGGTTAATCCCCGATTAAGGTTATCCTAATAATTGTTGGTAACTTGGATATTGTGGTGTTGTTGTGAATTGTACAAACTCGATGCGTTAGGTACTGAAATGCGCGTTTTGGCGGATGTTTTCCCGCGTTTGGACTGCTGTTTCTGAGCTGCTGCAGGTTCAGGAAAATCCTGTTACGCGCTCAGCAACACGGGCCGTGTTGCACAACACGGGTGCCCGTGTTGCTCTTCTGTGTTGGGAGATGGTGTGCTTCTGGTTGCACAACACGGGCCGTGTTGCACAACACGGGTACCCGTGTCAGATCCCCTGTACTGATAAAAATAAAATGTGCGTTTTCTGGACGTGCTGCACAACACGGGCCGTGTTGCACAACACGGGTGCCCGTGTTGCTCTGCTGTGATGATTTTCTGAATTTTTGGTTTCAGTGTTTTGATGTTGGATTTTTATTGCCATGCTTTTAGATATGTTATCGAGCATGAATTATGATATAATTGATGTGATTGGTTGATGTTTGAATAGTATGCTGAGTGATTACATGCTATTCGTAACTTGATATGATTGATGTTTAAATAGTATGCTGAGTGGTTACATGCTATTCATATCATGTTATGTTTGATATTGTTGATGTGCATGATATGTTGATCGATGTTCATAGTATGCTGAGTGTTACATACTTACATATCATGTTGCATTTGTTAATTCCCATTGTGTGGAATTAACATGGTGGCCAATATACGTGTCCGCGATTTAATGGAACGTTGAGGTGGTAGCCGTGTCCGCGATATAATGGAACGGTGAGTTATCCGTGACCCGCGATTTAATGGGGCGGTGAAGTGGTACCACATGCATGGGTGTGTTGCATTAACTTGAATATAACATGAATGGATGATTTTTCCAATGTTATATTTGATTGTTTGTATGCACGTGTGATTGATAAATGGTTGATGATGTTTGATGAACATTTGCAAATATGAAAGGCAATATGTCATGGATATATGATTTGTAAAGGTTGTGTAAATTATGAAATATGCTAATTATTGGGTGATGCTTATGATTTCATGAATTGATTGTTATGAACGTATAACCAAATGTATATTTGAGAAGCTCACCCTTACTGTTGAATATTTCAGATTGAGGAGCTTCGCTCAGGTGCTTGGCGAAGGCTTATCGTGTCTAGTTTAGTTCTAGTATGTCCGGGTCATGCTCTGATAGTTGTAACTCCGGGAACGTTTGGTTGTCGAGCTGCTTTAGTCAGACTCGTTTATTCCTTTTATTGTTATAATATGACGTTGACTTTCCAGGTGTTAATCCCTGATGATTTTGAAAAATATTATAACATTTGATTTTATTAAATAAATTATTCCGCTGTGTAAACATGTATGAGTTACCACTAAGATTATGCATGACAGGAATTTATTTTATTAAAAGGGAATTGTAGCATTCCTCGATTATACATGTACTCTGAAAACATGATTTTTAATATTTGCGAAAATTATATGCGGGGTTTAGAGGGTGTTACAACTGGTACACACCAAAGTCCCACATCAACATAGCAGGCTGCTTCAACCATGTCGGTATACCCCGCACAGTTCCCTCACAGCCTTGTTGCTACTTTCTAAGAAGGTATCCCCCAGATCCGGGTTAGGATCTATAGAACTCCCAAGACAGTCCCACAATTTAAAGCAAACAAGGAAAGCAATTGAAAACACAGTTATGAACTAACCCTAAGGTACACCCCCACTTTAAGTTAAGTCCCCAGCAGAGTCGCCAGTTCTGTGATCGGTGGATCTGGAACTGACTGTTTAACGCTGGTTCGCGAAATGTTGCGGAAGCAAGAGTCGCCACCGTCTTTTATTTTCTCCAAATGGAAAGGACAGAAGCACAGAAAAATTCCTTAAAGAGATTGCTCTCGGTTCGGGAGGTAGGTTATAGAAAGGGAAGGTGTTAGCACCCTTTCTATCTATGGTTATCCATGGGCTCTTAGATACTTGCTCATTTGTGTTTTCAAAAATGGTTTGTTTGCTTTTCAACTGTGGGTTTTAAAAAGGTTTCTTTGAAAATTTCAGTTCGACTCTTGTATCGGTCCTCAAGAGTGTTTGAAAAATTGCTTTCGAAAGCTTTTTGAAAAGTGTGTTGGTGTGAAAAGTATTTTTGGATTTGTTTTGAAATTAGAGCAAGTATCTACGAGAACCTACCTACCCTAAGGAATTCGTCTGTGTAAATGTCCTTTAAAGTAGTGCCATCCCACCATTGAGATGTAGGTAGCACCACCGTTGGAGGTGTTCGGGTCAATTCGAGGTTCGGGACATGGTGATCACCAGAGCAATGGGAAGACACCTTAGAAGCTACCCTCATGCCAGGTTCCCGGATCATGAGGACTTACTAAGACATCCTCTACTCGACGATCACCTTTCGAGGCAAGGCAACAGTGAGGCGTACCCTAGGGGTGGTGTGTGCGATTCGTGTGCCGTTTTCATTTGCATTTGTCTTTTGTCATGTTATTGGTGTTCTAGTGTTTGTTTTTATTTATGTCCATACATTCTTTCATGCTTTGATTTAACAGTTGAAATATTGCGAGAAAAAAGTAAATTCTAAGCTATTACAAATGGCGCGGGTCCACATCGCCAAAATTAACCAGGACCCGATTTGACGGAAAATAAAGAAGTTAAAAGTGCGAGAAGTAATTAAAATGTTACAAGGCCTTGGAAGAGATACATAAATATTTAAGCGAAATAAAATAAATATGCGAATTTAGAATTAAATCGAAACGTGGGCGTTGGACCCTTTTGCAAAATTAAATTACATGATGAAATTAATTAATTAATTAAAGAAAGAAAGGAAATTGTTTTTGTTTTGGTATTTTATGATTTTTTAGGATTTTAAGAAAAAGGAATTAATTAAAATTAAAATAAGATGCAAACCCTAATCCTAATTATTTTTAATTTATTAAGAAATATTGAAGTTTTGACCTAAATTAACCCTAAGTTATTTTTATGCAAATTTAATTATGAAAATAAATAAAATAAATAATATTATTATAAAAAAGAAAAATTAAAAAGGAATAAAACATTAATTAAACCTATTTCTACATTTTTTAGATTTTTGTTAAAAGTATTAAAATTAAAACCTAATTTACACTAAGTTTAGTTACATGCATTTATTTATGAAAATACTAGAAACAAAAATATTTATTATTTTTTCTCTTTTTTCTGATTTTTAGGTATTTTGTGATTTTGTGAAAAATAAATAAATTTAATTAAACAAATAATAATTTAAATAAGAATAGAAATAATGCAAAAAAGAAAATATTAAAAAAAAAAGCAAACCTAGGGGGGTGTCAGTCCCCAATATGGAGGTGAAATTATGGAAGTTCTGGCCCAATAACCTTGGTCCGTTTGACCTTTTCCAGGTAGCGTGCTGCAGCATTGACCATGTTTATGGTGTTCCTCCAATCTATGCCTTTGATCTGATGCTCCAAGACGCGTGGATGGTGGATCTTGGCAGTGTATGGTACGTTCTTGCTATTGAAACTGCATGTGAACATATATTGAAAAATAATATTGAGACAATGAAGACCTGGGGCTCGAACCCAGGTCATGAGGATTAACACCACTACGCCTTGCCAGCTGAGCCAGTTTACATATGTTAATATATAATAACTAATAAACATTATAAAAGAAACAAGCGTTAGTGGGGCCTCTGCGCGCGAATTTTCAAACAGACCAACCAATTCATGCCACGATATCATCTTCTTCATGGTGTTTTATTTTTCCTGAAACAATAACAAACTAGCAACGGTTTTGTAAACGTTGCCATAGGTAAGGTATAAGAAAATAGCGAATGGCCCTCTGACGCTCATAAATTGAGCGCGAGGGTGGGTTTAAGATCGTCCAGACGCGCTGATTCTAATGGTATGGGTCTTGAAGGCCAATTTTTATTTGTTTCAAAATCCCCAATTGGAGGTCCTGCAAACCCTAAAATACAACCATGGCGATTTCTCGTATAGCTCATAAAAACACAATCAATCTATATAGTTAGCTTCAGAACACATTACTCAACACAAATGCGTAATCAAAATGCCATGAAAACGCCTAAATCTGGAAATACGACTTTGAAAAATATAAGAGAAAACTGGATTTCTGTATACCAATTCTTTGAGTTTTGATGGATGTTTTTGATTGGAACACGTTCAGTAATCTTCAAGGAAGCTAATGGAATGGAAATCGTGCCTTGAATCAACCTGCAAAAGGGTTTTCAGAATTGAGTTTTTTTAGAAAAAATTTCAAGTTTGTTTTCCAGTTTTCTCAGCAGCTGCGTGTGTATTCTCATTAGGGTTGTGTTTAGGCTTATGTACTGAATGAATTAGGTTAAGAATATTGATCCCAATCTCTTGCAATGATGGTTTTGAAGATTTGACTTTCCATCATTATTTTTTCAATCTTTCCATGTGCTTTTTGATACAAATCAACTCCAATCTCTCCAAATCTTTCTATATTGGGATATGCACGAATTATTGAGAATAAAACATGTACAAAAAGATTTGATAGGTTAAGTTAAGTATTTTTCACATATTTAATTGATTTAAATGAATTAATATAAATAAAAATTCAAATGAATAAATAAAAATGAATAAAAACTTCCCTTTGGGCCAAGTGGTCGTGCACATGTCATGGATGATGAATTATGGAAGAAAAATGGGCCCATTAGCAATTTTAGGTCATTTGAATCAATGTTGACTTTTCAAAATATCCAAAAATTTCCCAACTTCCACAAGGCATAACTTGCTCAATTTTTAAGCTTTTCTCATGTTCTTGGACAGTTTGGAAAGGTATTTGAGTCCTCTAACCAATGCCTTTGGTCCCATGTCATTTTGATTGACCAATCTCAAGTTATGGCCTTTGACTTAAAGTCCTTTTTTGTTGACTTTTGAAAATGACCTATAATGTTGAAATTGATAACTTTTTGTGAGAGCATTTCTTGGACTTGAAGTATGAAGATGAGTTGTAGGAAATCTCTTCCTCTTCAAAATGAGATTTGGATGGAATTTTTCTGATAATCCATGTGAAAGTTATGCCTTGGTCAATTTCAGTTGACTTTTTCAGCTGTCCAAATAAGGAAACTTTTGCATCTTGATGATTTTTGAGCCAAGCTTTGAGAATCATGATCAAGCATTGATCAAATGATGTTTGTGACTTCAAAATGATATGTTAACCAAAAATTTGAACTTTTGACTGCCAAATGACCATTTTGCCCCTACAGTTGACTGTAGTGCAATTTAGGATTTTGACTGTGCAATTTTGAGCTGAATGTCTTGAAACTTGATATGAGGATGCTTGACCATATTTGTAGGCATATGAGACTTGATTGGACCTTTGGAAACTTAATTTTCTTGATCAAAACAAAAACCCTAATCTTGACTGTATAGGAGGCTCTTGCACTGTGCAACCCTTGGAGAGATTTTGAGGCTTGACTTGGCAATTTCTTGGAGAATATGGGAGGGCAAATTTTGGGGTACAACACCCAGCAAGGGGCAAAGGGGATTTATTTTCCTCTAGCCAATGCCATCTAGAGATCAAAACATGATAACTTGAGTCAAGGGCTATGACCCACTCGATATGGTGAGCTTGACTCTTGAAGAAGGACTCTCAGCAACATGAAGTTCCTTCAATCAAGCTACCAGATTCAGATTCTAACAGTTTCTTGTTTACCCCGCGAGATCCTTGAAAACATTGCATACATATATCATATATATCATTGCATAACAGGTCTCCCAGTACAGGTCTCTTATATTCTTCACTGTTTATTTCAGCAATCATCATGTCTACTGAACCTTCAACCTAGCAAGCTATCAAGGCCCTCCAGGCCCAGAATGCTCAACTTCAAGAAATGTTCCTGAACCTATCCCAGGGGCAGGAAGAGTTGAAAACACTCCTCGTTGGGGACTTGGTCAAGAAAAGTCCTGAAGACAATAAGGACGAACGGCGGGAACAACTGCAAGCTCAGTTCAGTACCATGAAAACCCAGATGCTGGGGCAGATGGCTCTTATCCAAGGCTTAGCTCGGGAACAAGAAGAGTTGAGAACCATGATCAACCAGCTTCATCAAGACAGATACAACAACATGAAGCAAACAGTCAAGGCCGGGGACCAAGTCATTAATCAACTTCCGAGAAGTCAAAGGTTTGGTTTGACGAAGAATAGACCTCTCCAAGTTGTTACTACCTCACAGGCCCAACAAAGACCTTGCCAAGAACAATGGTTTGATCAGAGTAAGCCAAACATGCCCAGGAGGCAATTTACCAAGATCAACATGTCACTGACTCAAGCTCTACAACACATGTTGAAGGCAGAGCTGATTACATTAAAGGCTCCTCTCCGGAACCCAAATACTTCCGCTCCTACCTATCATCCCAATGAAAGGTGTGCATACCACTCTGACAGTCCGGGACATGACACAAACAACTGTTGGGCTCTGAAGAACAAGATCCAAGACATGATTGATGCCAAGGAGATCAAGTTTGACCCTCCAGAGACTCCAAACATAATCACTGCTCCTATGACGAATCATTGAAAACTTTTTGTTCATTAGGATTTTCAAGTTGTAATTTTCTTTTGATTGTTCAAACATTTATTCATGTCAAACTTTGTTACTTTATCAATGCATTGCATATGTCTGTTTTGAATCAGTTCATTCGTATTCACTATATTCCAATTGCTTTCATTTTTGTGATGTTCAACTCTCGATTAAAAAATTCTAAGCCTTTTGAGGGATGATGACGAAAACGATACCATAATCTCTACAGTATGCTTTTGAACGGACCCCGCTGACGATGTACAGGCATTATTTCAAATCCTAAACAGTGGAGTTATAAGGAAGATAATCCCTCGTCAACCCCTTTGAGCCAAAGAAGTTGGAGTTTTTCTTTTCACAAATTAAAACCCGTAATCACAACCTAGGGCAGGGTAGTTTGCTCAGTTGATCCAGGTGCACAACGAATGGCATCAAAGAAGTCCTTCCGAAACAAAAGACGGTGTTGGTTCGGTATAATCGTCAAGACAGACAGTCATCATCTCTCGAAATAAAAGCCCAATAAGTTAAAACCTATGAAGGAGACTTAAGAAAACTGGGTCATCCCGCTGACTGTAGTCACAAAAAGAAACAGTTCAGGCAAAAGACAGGGATAATAAAATCAAAAAGAGGTCCTAAAAACTCTCGACAAAAATGACTGCCTGTTCAAAATAAACTGTCAGTATCCGAACCATCACCAGAATATCAGAGCAAAGACTCAAACGGGATCTAAATGCACAATTAGTTGAGTTTAGGATCGAAGAACATCACGAAGAACGGGTGGGTACAAATAAAATTTGAGCCTTTATCCTTTGTTTCTTAAACCGTGAACCAGGCCACGTTATAACCCTTCAAAAGTCCTAGCTGAAGCATGGGTTAGTCCAAAAGCATACTGTTACAAAAGGTATCCTGACTCCTGTAGGGCTTGCTGTAAATCCTGAGTTGACGTCACATTTTACAAAATTTTCCTATCTTACTGAAAAATGCATTTTCAAAAACTTCAAGACAGATATAAGCTTTGCATTCTTAAAATAACATTGTTTGCATATGACTATTTGTTCAAATAGCAGAGAAATCCGCACGACGAATATCTAGTGAACAAAAACCTTTTCAATAAAAAAGGATCACCTCAAGTGGAAAAACACTTCCAATCAAGGGGCACGGCATGATCATTGTCCATCATCTGGGGCAGTCAAGTCAAGATTCAAGGAATCTCTCAAAATGCCAAATAGCCAGGGGCAAATCTCCATCAGAATCAATTGGGGCATTGGACATGAATTCCAGCAACGAATCTTGCATGATCAAACGTAGATCTTCTGGTAGTATGGCAACACAACACTACCGACAGTGACACCTCTCTACATTCTGAGGGAATGGACATAGTCAAAAAATACTGCACGTGAATCAAAGACCCACTAGGTTGACTGGCCTAGGCAAAAATAAGGGCTTCCCGGCGAACCAAAAGGGTTCGGGCAAAAATTAGGGATAAAAATGAAAAAAAAATTGTACACCCGACAAGTCAAAAACCTGAAAAGGCGGCTTGGGCAAAAAAGGGTATCCCGATGGACTAAAAACCCGAAAGGGCGGTCCAGGCAAAAATTAGGGATCAAAGCGTACGACTATGTCCCGTCATCTCGTCACTTGCCTACCAGAAGAAGACTTGTCATTTCAATCGAAAGATACCAAGCACCTCATAGGTGGGGATAATACTCGATCCACAGGGCCTCCGTAGGAACCTTCTCCCGCAAAAAATAGGGGCAAATAAGAATTGTCCGAACTGTACAAGTTGCTCTGTCCACCAGGTACTAAGGTATATATTCAGTTGAAGAATATGGCTAAGATACTTTCACTCCCCACAGAGTAAGACAGTAATGATAGCTCTCTCAGCTAAGACTTGCAACTATGAACGAATCAGCAATACTCTCCCCAAGCAAAGTTGGTCTACCATCAGCCCTAAAAAGGTTGGGTATCCCCAGAAGGTCTTAATATTCCCCAGCGGAGTATAAAGATATTCCCCAGCAAGCATAAGAGTATCCCTGGAAGTCTTAATATTCCTCAACGGAATATAAGAATGTTCCCCGATAGAATGCAAGATACCCCCAGTGGAGCCATTTCCCCAGCGCAGTCTAAAAAAGTTTCCCCAATGGAGTTGAATCATCTTCCCCAGTAGATTCTAGAATCTTATCCCCTGCGAAGCACAAATAAGTCCCCCCAGCCAAATTCAGAGGTTATCCTCACAAGAGTCTAACCGGGTTATCCTCAGCAAGTTGCAACTGAAAGATCATCCCCAGCGGAGTTCATCATCAAAATCCCCAACAGAGCTTATCAACGGAATCCCCAGTGGAGTTTATCATTAAAATCTCAGTGAAGTATCTCTTCCCCACAGAGTAATTCCCTGCAGAGTAATCTCTTCGCCATGTTTATTCCCCAACGGAGTTATTTTCTCCTACAGGTTTATTCTCACAACCATCTTCGTTCGTCATCCCCATCAGAAACATTCTAAACAAAGTTTGAAGACACACATACTCTTCAACAGCAGTCCAGGATTTAACAAACTCCCCGACATTTGTCAAGGATTTATTTTCCCAAACGAAAATACATTCATAAACATTTCACATTTCATACCTCCTATTTACATACATGATCAAGTGCATACGACACGATCTCATTTATTTTTGAGAACATCATGACGTCATGCATTTCATACATCATGACATTGCATACAGCTAACATTTTACCTTTTTCAGGAAAAGGTCAATCAAAAGATGGCTACCATCAACCTTTTCAAGTCCCAGTTTAATACCTGTAGCAAGCCAGGAAAAATATCTGTGGACGACTGATTGTAGATTAATACCTGTAACAAGCCAGGAAAATTATCTACATGAAGAGATTGAAGATTAATACATGTAACAAGCCAGGAAGACTATCTTTCTTTCTCAGGTCAGAGATTAATACCTGAAACCAGCCAGGACAACTATCTCATCGGCCAACCTTTTTAAGTTCCAGATTAATACCTGTAACAAGCCAGGAAAAATATCTGTGGACGACTGATTGTAGATTAATACCTGTAACAAGCCAGGAAAATTATCTAAATGAAGAGATTGAAGATTAACACCTGTAACAAGCCAGGAAGACTATCTTTCTTTCTCAGGTCAGAGATTAATACCTGAAATCAGCCAGGACAACTATCTCATCGGCCAACCTTTTTAAGTTCCAGATTAATACTTGTAACAAGCCAGGAAAAATATTTGTGGACGACTGATTGTAGATTAATACATGTAACAAGCCAGGAAAATTATCTACATGAAGAGATTAAAGATTAACACCTGTAACAAGCCAGGAAGACTATCTTTCTTTCTCAGGTCAGAGATTAATACCTGAAACCAGCCAGGACAACTATCTCATCGGCCAACCTTTTTAAGTTCCAGATTAATACCTGTAACAAGCCAGGAAAAATATATGTGGACGACTGATTGTAGATTAATACCTGTAACAAGCCAGGAAAATTATCTACATGAAGAGATTGAAGATTAACACCTGTAACAAGCCAGGAAGACTATCTTTCTTTCTCAGGTCAGAGATTAATACCTGAAACCAGCCAGGACAACTATCTCATCGGCCAACCTTTTTAAGTTCCAGATTAATACCTGTAACAAGCCAGGAAAAATATCTGTGGACGACTGATTGTAGATTAGTACCTGTAACAAGCCAGGAAAATTATCTACATGAAGAGATTGAAGATTAACACCTGTAACAAGCCAGGAAGACTATCTTTCTTTCTCAGGTCAGAGATTAATACCTGAAACCAGCCAGGACAACTATCTCATCAGCCAACCTTTTTAAGTTCCAGATTAATACCTGTAACAAGCCAGGAAAAATATCTGTGGACGACTGATTGTAGATTAATACCTGTAACAAGCCAGGAAAATTATCTACATGAAGAGATTGAAGATTAACACCTGTAACAAGCCAGGAAGACTATCTTTCTTTCTCAGGTCAGAGATTAATACCTGAAACCATCCAGGACAACTATCTCATCGGCCAACCTTTTTAAATTCCAGATTAATACCTGTAACAAGCCAGGAAAAATATCTGTGGACGACTGATTGTAGATTAATACCTATAACAAGCCAGGAAAATTATCTACATGAAGAGATTGAAGATTAACACCTGTAACAAGCCAGGAAGACCATCTTTCTTTCTCAGGTCAGAGATTAATACCTGAAACCAGCCAGGACAACTATCTCATCGGCCAACCTTTTTAAGTCCCAGTTGAATACCTGTAGCAAGCCAGGAAAACTATCTGTGGACGACTGATTGTAGATTAATACCTGTAACAAGCCAGGAAAATTATCTACATGAAGAGATTGAAGATTAATACCTGTAACAAGCCAGGAAGAACATCTTTCTTTCTTAGGTCTGAGATTAATACCTGAAACCAGCCAGGACAGCTATCTCCTCGACCAACCTTTTTAAGTCCCAATTGAATACCTGTAGCAAGCCAGGAAAACTATATGTGGACGACTGATTGTAGATTAATACCTGTAACAAGCCAGGAAAATTATCTACATGAAGAGATTGAAGATTAATACCTGTAACAAGCCAGGAAGACCATCTTTCTTTCTCAGGTCAGAGATTAATACCTGAAACCAGCCAGGACAACTATCTCATCGGCCAACCTTTTTAAGTTCCAGATTAATACTTGTAACAAGCCAGGAAAAATATTTGTGGACGACTGATTGTAGATTAATACTTGTAACAAGCTAGGAAAATTATCTACATGAAGAGAATGAAGATTAACACCTGTAACAAGCCAGGAAGACTATCTTTCTTTCTCAGGTCAGAGATTAATACCTGAAACCAGCCAGGACAACTATCTCATCGGCCAACCTTTTTAAGTTCTAGATTAATACCTGTAACAAGCCAGGAAAAATATCTGTGGACGACTGATTGTAGATTAATACCTGTAACAAGCCAGGAAAATTATCTACATGAAGAGATTGAAGATTAACACCTATAACAAGCCAGGAAGACTATCTTTCTTTCTCAGGTCAGAGATTAATACCTGAAACCAGCCAGGACAGCTATCTCCTCGACCAACCTTTTCAAGTTCCAGATTAATACCTGTAACAAGCCAGAAAGACTATCTGTGAACGACTGATTGTAGATTAATACATGTAACAAGCCAGGAAAACCATCTACACAAAGAGATTGAAGATTAATACTTGGAACCAGACAAGACAAGTTCTATAACCTCAACGGTATACTCCCGGTGAGCACGAGTCAGTTCCTAAATCTCAACAAAAGTTAGACTTCCCCAGCGGAAACTTCTACAAACAACAGGTATGCAAGTTCTCGCTAAGGAATCTCTTATGTGATCGACACTCCTGCAGATGGCATCTATAAGCCCATCCTCCTACCAACAATCTCCAAATGGCATCTGTAAGCCCATTCCCGGCGTCACAATCCTGATACTACACCATGTGAGTGCAAATTTCTGGGCACTCTAGTGTTCAATTATCTTCCACCTTCGGATCACGAAAGGCTCGAAAGCCAATCTATATCCTCAGGTTTAAGAAAATTGAATAGGGGCAACTGTTGTACCCCAAAATTTTCCCTCTCATGTTTTCAAAAGTCTTCCCTTACATGGTTGGTCACAAACATTTGCCTAACGAAAATAAGGTTTTTTGAGGATGAACAAAGTGTCTTTCGATTGGCATCTGGGAAAAGTCTTCGATTGGGTATCCAAAATACTTCGATACAGGCTTGACTCACCAGTCTTCGATTGGGCATTTGGCACTCTTCGATCGGGCTTTGATTAGTAAGTTTCGATTAGGTGTTTGGAACCCTTCGATCAAGCTTTGGTTCGCAAGTCTTTGATTGGCATTTTAATAAGCACCTTTCAATTGGCATTATAAAAGTGTCCTTCGAGTGGCACTGTAACAGTGTCCTTCGATTGGCAGGATAACAAGTATCTTTCGATTGGTATTACAGCAGTGTCTTTCGATTGGAATTTTAACAAGTACCCTTTGATTGGTATATGGACAAATACCCTTCAATTGGCATTTCAAAAGGTCCTTGGACTGGAACTTCAGAGTGTCCTTCGAATGGAACGTCAGAGTTTCCCTTAATAAGAACATCAGAATGATATGACCTTCGAATGGCATTTCAGTGCAGAGTTTCTCTTAATCTAAGATTCTCTGATGAAGGAAGCTCTGAACACTTCGAATCAGAACTTAGACTCATCACAAGGCCAAGGGCTGGTCGAAGTTGTCTAAAAGGGAATATTCTAAATAGATTCGAATTGGACTTTGAAGTTGGCAAAGAAGGCAGATTCGAAGGAATGAAGTAGGCTGGCATGACTAAGCAAAAACACATATCCTAACTTGTCCAGGTTCACCCAAAGTTCACAATGGCATGTGTCCCTTGCAAATATAGAAATAATTAAATGCTGATTGTGGACTCAATTATTTGAATTAAAGGCCAGATTCTTGCCTTGTTTGCTCCCAACCCTACAAGAGCTGATTCGACCAGGGTGATCTTTTTCTAATCAAGCAATCGAAGCAGAGGGAGGCTCAATCGAAGGGGCTATGCAATTGAAGCTGGAGTAATTCGATTTGAGAATTTGAAGCTATCAAAGAGAGCAAATTCGAAGGGAAGTGGATCTGAAGGGGCAGGTCAACTTTTGATTTCCATCATATTGGAGGCCCAAATAACTCATGACAGGCTGGCAGTAACGCATGAAAATAGATTGGCACGTGATTGAATCAAATATAACAAGTCTTTATGAAGAAATCAAATCAAATCTCTTCATCATAATGGATCAATATTTGATACACAAATGTTGACCTAAATTCCTTTGTCTATATAAACCTCATGCTCACAAAGAAAAAAGAACGGGAAGAAAACGCACAAAAACTCTGTGGAAACGGCCAGAACAGTTTTGCAAAAAACCTTGAAAAAGTGGTGATCAAATTTTGGTTTAGAGGTGAATTCAGACCAAAAGCAAAACGCAGCTCTCTTCCTTGCCATCCAGTGGAGCTATACCCATCAAAAGGAAGCCTTTTCATTTCCCATAACGCATTGTAAGTCTCCATGAACATTGCTCTGCACATAGAATCGTAACTCAGTTTTTTCTGCATCCTTGTGCCAAATCTCTTGCATATTCATACCGACCATTAAATTTCTAAGCAAACTGCATTATTTAATTTGATTTTTTGTGTATGTTTTTAGGCATTTCGTGTGCAGGTTAAATTAAGGCCAATAATGGCCATGGATGAGTTCAGGGGAGTGAGACGAGTACATTGGTACTCTTGGATTCCATTTTTGTGACCTAGGGAGGATTTTGGGAAAGATACTAGGAACCTTCCTGCAGATAAAAATCCGCAGGTGATCAAACCAGAGTTTCGGCGAAGAAGATGATACTGTGTCCTAATGTGATTGGCTCATTTGAATATTAGCGCGTTTTCAGGGAATAATTGCTAGTTTGTTTTATAATATTTAATTGATATCCCACTAACAGGTTAACATCATGGCTCAGTTGGTAGTGCATCGGTCGAACTGTCCAATGGGACCTGGGTTCGAATCCCAGGTCCCCCAAAACTTTGTTATCATTTTATTTCAGGCGTTCACATGCAGCACTTCAGGCAGGGAGCACCATATACCTCCAGATCTCAAAGGCTACGTGGTTACCAAGGCAGATCCAATGGCTAAGGATGGAGGTTCACCATGAACCTTGGTCAACAAACGCCCAGGCAATCTGAAAGTCAAACAAGGCTGATTGAATATGGGCCTGGAAGTGCTGAATCAATCTCCCTTCTAGGCCCAAACCCCCCTTTGGTTTATTCTTTCTCTTTTCTATATTTCTTTTGTTTAATTTGCCTTATTTTTACTTTTTAACCAATTAACAAATTAACCCTTTTTTTATATAAAAACCAGAAATCACAAAAAATAATATTTATTAATTTCACTATTTTATTTTTGTAAATAAACCATTAATTAATTAATTTAGTTTTTAATTAGGTTTAATTTTAACGTATTTTTGCATTAAATTAAAATTGATTTAGAATTAGGGTTTTGATATATTTTTACCTTTTTAATTTTATTTCCTTAATTAAAATAAAACTCAAAAATATTTTCTTTTTTTAATTAATTAATTCTGTTATTAATTTAGACTTAATTCTTAATTCAAAAAAGACCAAAAATATGCTTTATTTAATGAAAAAAAGGGTCAAAACCCTAGGACACTCGGATTCAATTTTCTCGCGCGTATTATTTTTTATCCATATATTGTAATTGCTCCGAGGATGTAATAATTTTAACTTAGGACCTTTATTTATCGCTTTTATTACTTTTTCGCATTTAATTTTAAGGGTTTGTTTTTGGCGATGTAAATACCCGACGCCTTGTAATAGCTTAGCTTTATTTTCCGCAACCATTAACTGCTAGATGTTTGAATAATAGGCTATGCATGACAAGATTAACCTTTAATTTAAAATCAACCGTAGCTCACCATAACATGTACAAAGATAATATAAACTGAAAATTGACACACTCGCACGTGCCACTCTTAGGGTACGCCTCACTTGGTTGCCTCGAATGTGGTCATTGAGTATAGGAAGTTTTAGAGGTCGTCCTTTTGTCCAAAGATCATAAGTTGCCTCGAAACAGTTGTCTCGGATAAAAATGATCTAAGACATTAGGGTTACCGCTAAAGCATCCTAACATTGCTTTAGTGACCACACGTCCCTTAATCGAATTGACCCGAAAACTCCAACGATGATGTTACCTACTGTGATCGGTGGATCTGGAACTGACTGTTTAACGCTGGTTCGCGAAATGTCGCGGAAGCAAGAGTCGCCACCGTCTTTTATTTTCTCCAAATGGAAAGGACAAAAGCACAGAAAAATTCCTTATTGAGATTTGTTCTCGGTTCGAGAGGTAGATTTATAGAAAGGGAAGGTGTTAGCACCCTTTCTATCCATGGTTATCCATGGGATCTTAGATACTTGCTCATTTGTGTTTTCAAAATGTTTGTTTGCTTTTCAAGGTGAGTGGGTTTGAAAAAGTTTCGTTTAAAATTTCAGTTCGACTCTTGTATCAGTCCTCAAGAGTGTTTGAAAAGTTGTTTTTGAAAGCTTTTTGCAAAGTGTCGGTGTGAAAAGAAGTTTTTGATTTGTTTTGAATTAGAGCAAGTATCTACGAGTCATCTACCTACCCTAAGGAATTAGTCTGTGTAAATGTCCTTAAAGTAGTGCCATCCCACCATTGAGAGGTAGGTAGCACCACCGTTGGAGGTGTTCGGGTCAATTCGTTTGTAGGGACAATATGGTCACCAGAGCAATAGGAAGACACCTTAGAAGCTACCCTCATGCCAGGTTCATGGACATGAGGACTTACTAAAACATCCTCTACTCGACGACCAAGTTTCGAGGGGCAAGGCAACAGTGAGGCGTACCCTAGGAGTGGTGTGTGATTTGTGTGTCATTTTCAGTTATATTTGCCTTGTCACGTATTGAGTGATCTACGTTTTGATTTTATTTTTGGCATACATTCTTTCATGTGATTATTAACAGTTAAAAGGTGCGGAATTAAAAGTCCTACGCTATTACAAAGACGCGGGTCTACATCGCCAAATTAATCCAAGACCCGATTTGAACGAAAGAAAAATACGGGAAAATAAATGTCCTAATTAGCTATTACAAGGCTTTGGGGCAAATACATTACATTCATACAAGAAATAAAAATAGATGCGCGAAGAGAAAATATATTCGAAGGTGCGAAGGCGTTGGACCTTTTAAAGAGATTAAATTAAAGTTATTAGTGAATTAATGATTAAAGAAAAGAAGAACTTATTTTTTATGTTTTTTTGTGTATTTATGAAATTAAAGAAAATTAAATGGAATTAAAACCCTAATTCTAATCATTTTTAATTATTAAAGAAATAAATTCAAGTTTGACCTAATTTACTAATTATTTAATTATAAGTTATTTACAAAAATAATTGATAATTTATAGTGATAAGGAAAAAAGACTATTTATTAAGAAAAAGAATAAAAAATGCTAAAAGACTTGTTTTTATATTTTTTAATTTGTTAAGAAAAAAAAGCATTAAAGTTAAAACCTAAAATTAAAACTAAATTGATTATGAGATTTATTTACAAAATAAATATTATTGAATTAAATAATAAACATATTTATTTTTTGACTTTCTGAATTTTTTGTATTTTTGTGTTATAAAAATTAATTTATGGAATTAAATTAAACAAATAATATAATTAAAATAAATAAAAGAAAAGAAGAAAAATAGAGAAAGAAAGGCAAACATGGGGGGTGTTGACCCAATTTTGGAGGTATGACTGAAGCAATTTGGCCCAAGAAGCATAGAACACGTTTGACTTTTCCAGATTGCGTGTGGGATTACTGACTAACGTACATGGTGAACTGCATTATCTGGCCATTGGATTGGGGCCTCTGGCCACTTGGCAGGAGAGTACGTATGCCTGCATGGTGGACTTCAAGTGGAGCGTTGCAGGGAAATATGTTAAGCAAAATAATATTGAGGAAGGGAGGGGACCTGGGAATCGAACCCAGGTCCCAAGGCTTGCCAATCAAGTTCCCAACCACCACACCATTCAACGCGTTTGTATGTATCATGAAAAACAAATATTATAAACAATAAGTCACGCTAATGATATTAACACAAAAAAGCGCGCCGAAAATTTAAATGATCCAACCATGATAGGACACGCAGGCTTCTTCCTCGTTGTGCTTGTAAACAGAAAATAGATAGCGGGGGTTTTAAACCCCCACTAAATGAAGAATACAAAAATAGCGATTAGGCCCTGGGCTCATATAAATTGAGCGCGAGGTGTGGTTTTGAATCGTTGGAATGTCATGAATGCATTGGTGTTGGTCTTATGGCTCAATTTTTCCCCAGGACGAAGTCCCCAATTTCAAGCTTATGAAGACCTAGAAAATTTCCATGGCAGATTCTCGTACAGGGCACGTTAGTTCAATTAGAAGATACCAACAGCTTTAGAATGCTCATGTTAGTGCAAAACAACAGTTAAAAGACATTAATCATGCATATAAAATGGAATACGATTATCAATTTTTTCAAGAAAAGTGGAACACAGTTATACCAATTCTTGAGGTTAGAGGACGTGATTTTGATTCAGAAAGCTTCCTGGATCTGTAAGCAAGCTATTGGAATGGTTATTTTGCCTTGAAACAAACTCTAGCTGTGTTTTCAGTTTTGAAATTTTTTAGAGAAAAGTGCAAAGTGTATACTCTTCTTGGGTGCAGCTTCTGAGTCCTTATGATTAGGGTTAGGTTTCTGTATGTATATGGAATGATTTTGGTCAGAAATCCAAGTCCATAAACCTTTTCAATCAATGTTTCAATATTTGATTTTAATGGTATCTTTTTCAATCTTTTTCATGTGAAGAACATGCCAATCATTGCCAATCACCTTGATTCTTTCCTTATTGAATAGTGCACGAAATCTTGAGTGAATTCTATGCACAAAAAGATTTGAAAAGCATGGATTAGTATTTTTCTTATAATTAATTTTAATTAAATGAATTAAATAGATTAAATATTCAATTAATTAACTAAAATAGGAAAATAACTCCCCTTTGGGTCAATGGGTCGTGCATAGCTTTTGGGTGATGATTCTTGGAAGAAATTGAGGCCCATTAGCAATTTTGAGGCATTTGAAGCAAAGTTGACTTTTCAAGATTCCCAAAAATTTCCCAACTTCCACAAGGCATATCTTGCTCAATTTTTAAGCTTTGATCATGTTCTTGGACATTTTGGAAAGGTCTTGAAGTCCTCTAACCAATTACTTTGGTCCCATGTCATTTTGATTTACCAATCTCAAGTTATGGTCTTTGACTTAAAGTGCCTTTTTGTTGACTTTTAAAAATGACCTATAATGTTGAGATTGATAACTTTATGTGAGAGCATTTCTTGGACTTGAAGTGTGAAGAGGAGTTGTAGGAAATGTCTTTATCTTCAAAATGAGCTTTGGATGGAATTTTTCTGATGAACCATGTGGAAGTTATGCCTTGGTCAAGTTACAGTTGACTTTTTCAACTGTCCAAAAATGGAAACTTTTGCATCTTGAGACTTTTTGAACCATGCCTTGAGAATCATGATCAAGAATTGATCAAATGATGTTTGTGGCTTCAAAAATAAGATGTTGACCAAAAATTTGAACTTTTGACTGTCAAATGACCATTTTGCCCCTATAGTTGACTGTTGAGCAATTAGGGTTTTTGACTGTGCAATTTTGTGCTGTAAGTCTTGAAACTTGGTATAAGGATGCTTGACAATGTTTATAGGCATGTGGGACTTGATTGGACCCTTGGAAACTTCAATTTCTTTGCCAGAACAAAAACCCTAATTTTTGACTGTTAGGAGGCCATTGAACTGTGCAACCCTTGGGATATTTTAAAGCATGCTCTTTGTAAATCTTGAAGGATATGGGAGGGAAAATTTTGGGGTACAACAGTTGCCCCTGTTCAATCTTCTTAGACCTGAGGATGTAGATTGGCTGTCGTGCCTTTCGTAATCCGAAGGTGGAAGATGATTGAACACTAGAGTGCCCAGAAATTTGCGCTCACATAGTAGTGTGATGGTGGGAATGGGCTTACAGATGCCATATTGAGAGGTGATGGATAGGTGGATGGGCTTATAGATGCCATCTTGGTGTCGATCGCGTAAGAGATTCCTTAGCGAGAACCTGCGTACCTGAAAAAAGAAAGATGATTACCTGACCTGTTACAGGAGCTGGTCTTCAGACCCTTTATGTAGATGCACCCTGGTTGGTTACAGGAATCGGGTCTGGAGCTTCAAACGGTGATGAATGAATTAGGGATGGTTACTACCTCAACGGGACGATGAGAGAACCTTGGGTGATTACTACCTCAATAGTAACGATGAGAGAATCTGGGGCGATTACTACCTCAACAGTAACGATGAGAGAACCTGGGGGCGATTACTACCTCAACAGTAACGATGAGAGAATCTTGGATATCTTCTACTGAGTCTTCATTAGGAAAATCTTTAGGAATCGATTTAACTGGACTAGAGAAGGCCTTTGACTGGATAAGAATCAGGAAAATCTTAGAATCGATTTAACTGAACCAGACAAGGTCTTGGAATCTTCAACTGGATAAGAATCAGGGAGATCTTAGGGTCGATCTGACTGAACCAGAGAAGGCCTTTGACGGGATAAGAATCAGGAAAATCTTAGAATCGATTTAACTGAACCGGGCAAGGTCTTGGAATATCTTCAACTGGATAAGAATCAGGGAGATCTTAGGGTCGATCTGACTGAACCAGAGAAGGCCTTTGACTGGATAAGAATCAGGGAGATCTTAGGGTCGATCTGACTGAACCAGGCTAGGTCTTGGAATATCTTCAACTGGATAAGAATCAGGGAGATCTTAGGGTCGATCTGACTGAACCAGAGAAGGCCTTTGACTGGATAAGAATCAGGAAAATCTTAGGGTCGATTTAACTGAACCAGGCAAAAATCTTGAACATAGCTGAGAACTTAACTGGATCTTTCCTGAAAGGTAAAGGTCAGTCATATGTAATGCATGATATGGATCAAGCAATGATGTTCTCAACATAAGTGAGATTGTGAGATATGATGCGTATATGCATGCTATAACATATGGAAATGCAATGTTTATGAATGTATGTTTTTGCCTAGGAAAGCAAATCCTTGACGGGTGCCGGGAAGTCACATCCTGGGCTGATGTCGGAGAGTAGTGCTTTGTTGTTTCCGCTGGGGATGATAGTTGCAAGAATACCGGTAGGAGAAGATAACTCCGTTGGGGAATAAACTTGACGAATGGATTACTCTGCGGGGAGAAAATTATTCTAGTGATCTTGCTGGGGAATAATACTCTGTGGGGAGAGAGGTACTTTGCTAGGATATTGATGGTAACTTCGCTGGGGATACCATTAATATGTTGGAAGTGTTAATAGACTCCGCTGGGGATAAGAATGCTTCGTCGAGGACGATCTTTCCGTGGCTTTTGGCTGAGGATAACCCAGTTATATCCTGGTAGGGAAATAACCTTTGAATAAAGCCGGGGGACGCGTTCGTGCTCTGCGGGGGGCAAGCTTCCAGAATCTGCTGGGGATAAGCTTCCTGCTGGGGAGATGATTCAACCTTCCTGGGGAAACTGGATTGGACTCTCCTGGGGAAATTTTTGAGATATATTGGGGAAGTGGCTCCGTTGAATATCTGGTATACCGTCGGGGAACAGTCTTAGACCAAGACTGCCGGGGATGCTTGCTAAGAATGTTCGTATATTGTGCTGGGGAATGTTGAGATCTGCTGGAGGATACCCAACTTCCTTAAGGCTGATAGTATAGCTTTGCTTGGGGAGAGTGTATTGACTTGCTGGCTCACTCTCTGGGGAATTAAGATATCTTGGTTATGTTCTTCAGCCGAACTTACCTTGGTACCTTGGTGGATAGAGCAATTAGATCGCTTAGACAACTCATTATTGCCCCTGTTTCTAATGTTACCTGTAATTAATCCTTTGTTTTGTATGCAAATATTTATGAGTTAGCAATTATTGTCAAATGCATATATCACAAATTGAACCTTGGACGTTCTTCGCAAAATAAAACAGAAAAAGGAAAAAACAAAAGGCAATTTGTAGCTGAAAAGTGAATTTGTTATTGATTTTGAGTTTGCCTGTAAATAGGCGTTTATATACAAGAGGCTGACGTCCTAGTAAGAGAACGCCGCCGAACAAAAGAGTTTAATACAAATTTGTACAAAGGAATATAAAACAGCTGTGTGAATAGAATAATCCCACTGGGTTCCAACTCTGCTATCGCCTTTATATCTTTGAGCGTCTCATCACTTGATGACCTAGCTGAAGATGAAGCTGATTGATCGATGTCGTCTGAACTTGATGTTGATACCGGATTCTGGATGCAAGGTGATCCAATGAGACATAGTATTACGCTTTATCCCTAACTTTTGCCTGGATTGCCCTTTCGGGTTTTCAGTCCACCGGGATACCCGTTTTTGCCCAAGCCGCCCTTTCAGGTTTTCGACTTGCCGGGTGTACAGATTTTTTTTTCATTTCATCCCTTCATTTTGCCCGAACCCTTTTGGTTCGCCGGGAAGCCCTAATTTTTGCCTAGGTATGTCAACCTAGCGGGTCTTTTTCATGCGTAGTATCTTTTTACTATGTCTGCATTGGCGAAGTGAGGAAGGTCGTCACCATCCATGGTAGTTAGAATCATGGCTCCTCCTGAGAACACATGTTTAACCACAAATGGCCCTTCATACGTAGGGGTCCATTTGCCCCTTGGATCACTCTGAGGAAGGATGATACGTTTGATTACCAGATCCCCAACTTGATACTCTTGTGGTCTGACCTTTTTGTTAAATGCCCTGATCATCTGTTTTTGGTACATTTGACCATGACAAATAGCAGCAAGTCTCTTTTCGTCAATCAGGTTTAATTGATCAAGTCGTGTCTGGATCCAATCATCTTCACTCAGATCTGCATCCTTCATTATCCGGAGAGAGGGTATCTGTACTTCGATCGGTAAGACTGCCTCCATACCGTAGACCAAGGAAATAGGAGTTGCCCCGGTTGACGTCCTGGCTGAGGTATGGTACCCATGTAGAGTGAACGGTAACATCTCGTGCCAATCTTTATAAGTCACTGTCATCTTCTGCACAATTTTCTTAATGTTCTTATTCGCTGCTTCTACAGCCCCATTCATCTTCGATCGATAAGGAGAAGAGTTGTGGTGTTGTATCTTAAACTGCTCGCAGAGCTCAGTGATCATCTTGTTATTGAGATTGGTACCATTGTCTGTAATGATTCTTTCAGGGACACCGTATCCACAGATCAGATTATGCCGAATGAACCGTGCCACAACGTTCTTGGTTACCGTAGCGTAGGAAGCTGCTTCAACCCACTTTGTAAAGTAATCGATCGCCACCAGGATGAAGTGATGCCCATTGGACGCTGTAGGTTTGATTTCACCGATCATATCTATGCCCCACATCGCAAACGGCCAAGGTGCAGTCAAGACATTCAATGGAACTGGAGGAACGTGCACCTTATCTGCGTAAATCTGGCATTTGTGACATGTCCGAGAATGTTGGTAACAGTCGGCTTCCATTGTAGACCAGAAATACCCTGCCCGAAGGATCTTCTTTGCCATAGTGTGTCCACTGGAATGTGTTCCGAAGGTACCTTCATGCAGCTCTGCCATGATCCTTTCTGCTTCAGTCTTATCCACACAACGCAGTAAGGTCGAATCATGGTTTCGCTTATACAGGATGCCATTGCTAAGGAAGAACTTTGCTGCGAACCTTCTTAGAAACTTCTTGTCGTTGACAGATGCACCTTCAGGGTATTCCTGAGCTTCCAAATATCTCTTCACCTCATGGTACCAAGGCTTCTCAGTCACCAATTCAGTCTCGAGATCACAACAGTATGCCGGTTCGTCCAGTTTCCAGATAATGATCCGGGGAGCCTCATTGTCCCATTTGACTTTGAACATAGAAGACATTGTAGCTAGTGCGTCCGCCAGCTGATTCTCCTCTCTTGGAAAATGTTCAAAACTTATCTTTGAAGTGGGGGATCAATGTCAACACACATTCTCTGTAAGGAATAAGATTCGGATGTTTCGTATCCCACTCCCCTTTGATCTGGTTGATCACGAGAGCGGAATCTCCGAAGACACTCAGAAACTTGATCCTTAAGTCAATCGCAGCTTGAAGACCCATGATGCATGCCTCATACTCCGCCATGTTGTTGGTGCAGTTGAAACATAGCCGGGCAGTGAGTGGAGTATGAGTGCCTTGAGGGGATATTATCACAACACCGATACCGTTACCCAAAGCGTTGGAGGCTCCGTTAAAGTGCATAGACCATCGGGATCCTTCCTCAGGTCCTTCATCCGGTCCAGGTACTTCACAATCAGTCACTATCATGATACTCTCGTCTGGAAACTCGAAGTTCATTGACTGATAGTCGTCTACTGCCTGATGTGCCAAGTGGTCTGCCAATACACTTCCTTTGATAGCTTTCTGGGTCGTGTACTGGATGTCGTATTCCGTCAAGATCATCTGCCATCTTGCTATTCTCCCGGACAGAGCAGGCTTTTCAAATATGTACTTTATTGGATCCATCTTTGAAATCAACAAGGTAGTGTGAGTCAGCATATACTGTCTCAGCCGGCGAGCAGCCCATACCAAAGCGCAGCAAGTTTTCTCGAGCAGTGAGTATCGGGTTTCACAGTCGGTAAACTTTTTGCTAAGGTAATAAATGGCATGCTCTTTTCGGCCAGACTCGTCATGCTGCCCCAGCACACACCCCATTGAGTTGTCAAGTACTGTCAGGTATAATATCAGAGGTCTCCCTTCAACCGGTGGCATAAGAATGGGTGGTTCTTGGAGATACTCTTTGATTCTGTCAAAAGCAGCCTGACATTCATCATTCCAACGTACTACCTGATCTTTCTTCAGCAGCTTGAAGATTGGTTCACAGGTAGCGGTTAGATGGGAGATGAATCGAGCAATGTAATTCAGATGCCCTAGAAAGCCTCTGACCTCTTTCTCTGTCTTGGGAACTGGCATCTCTTGAATAGCTTTAACCTTGGCAGGGTCCACTTGAATACCCTTGTCACTTACAACAAAGCCTAGCAACTTTCCAGATCTTACCCCAAAGGTGCACTTGTTCGGGTTCAACCTTAGCTTGTACAACTTCAGACGGTCAAACAATTTCTGCAGATGGTCAAGGTGTTCCTCCTCAGTTTGGGACCTTGCAATCATGTCGTCGACGTACACTTCTATCTCATGATGGATCATGTCATGAAATAAAGCAACCATGGCACGTTGGTAGGTTGCCCCAGCATTTTTCAGTCCAAAAGGCATGACCTTGTAGCAGAAGGTGCCCCACTGAGTAACAAAGGTAGTCTTTTCCATGTCTTCCGGAGCCATCTTGATCTGATTATACCCTAAAAAACCATCCATGAAAGAGAACACCTTGTGCTGAGCAGTATTGTCAACCAGAACATCAATGTGAGGTAGAGGGAAGTCATCTTTGGGGCTGGCCCTGTTCAGATCCCTGTAGTCGACACACATTCTGACCTTACCATCCTTCTTCGGTACCGGAACCACATTGGCAACCCACTGAGGGTAAGGAGTCACTGCAAGAAACCCGGCGTCAAACTGTTTCATAACCTCGGCTTTGATCTTCTCAGACATCTCTGGACGCATACGGCGGACCTTTTGCTTAACCGGAGGGCAGTCTTCCTTGGTAGGCAAGTGATGGACCACAATGTCGGTATCCAACCCCGGGCATGTCTTCGTAGGACCAGGCAAAGATCTCCACATAATCATGTAACATCTGAGTCAACCGTTGCTTCACGCTGAGCTCTAGGTTGGCACCAATCTTAACTTCCTTTCTGTCCGTCTCAGTACCCAGATTTATTGTTTCCACTGGCTCTTCGTGTGGTTGAATTGCCCTCTCTTCCTGGAGTAACAGTCTTGCAAGCTCGCCGGGCACTTCGCAATCATCTTCACCTTCGTCTTCGGCTAAGTTGATCGGATTTTCGAAGTCATAACTGGCAGTAGCAGAGTCGTTACCAGTGAGATCCAGAGTGGATTGAAACCTGTATGAGTGAGTGTGTGTAAATACAGCTGTTTTGCAATATATAAAGAAAGAAAAGGAGCATAATATTTGAAGTGCAAGAAAACGTCCAAGGTCTTTATTCATGATATATGAAATGACAATCAATATTCCCTCACAAATGAAGCCACGGTGCCCCGGGTAAGACACCGGGCCATAGAGTTTTAATTCATTGTTTATTACAAATAACAAAACAAAGGAGTTTATTACCGCGTAACAAAAGTAACAGGAGTATGATCTTTAGCAGTCCAATTGGTCAATCCACCGTCAGTCGTCGGGTAGATCCAGCTATCGAACTCTGATTCTTCCACCTCGTCTTCATCCCCAATGGCATTCACTCCTGGATTGGTAATGAGCACAGGAGGTCTTCTGGTCCTTGCCTTGCGCACAGCCCTCTGAGCCTCTGTAGTAAAACCCAGTCCAAACTTGTCAGTTTTTCGTGTAAAGTCAGGGAGCCTGCTCCAGTTAGCACATTCACCTTTCTCGATTACAGCCCGGGCATCCTTCAGGGAAGCCATCTTCAAAGGAAAATTCTCTTCAACCACTGTTTTTGCCGCTGCCAATGTTGGAGGTACCTCTTCAAAATGCTGAAAGGGGGTTTCAATAAACTCCCCGTCCATCTCAATATACCGGAAGGAAATCAAATGGCTCACCATATACTCTTCCTCTCCCTGAACAGTGACAATCTTCCCTCTGACAGGGTACTTGAGCTTCTGGTGTAGGGTAGAGGTCACTGCCCCAGCTTTGTGAATCCAAGGTCGACCCAGCAAACAGGAATAAGATGGACGGATATCCATCACATAGAAAGTTGAGTCGAATACTTGAGAACCCACACGAATAGGAATGTCTACCTCTCCATGAACCATCCTCTTAGAACCGCCAAAGGCTCTGACAATGATATTGCTAGGTTTCAGCTCCAGGCCTTCACAATCCAACCGGTCTAAGGCCTTTTTTGGTAACACATTCAGGGAAGAACCGGTGTCCACCAACACGTGCGCAAGAGTAATGCCCCTGCATTCAATAGAGACATGCAGGGCATCATTGTGGTTCTTTCCCTTAGCAGTAAGGTCAGCATCCGAGAAACCCAAACCATTGTCCGCTGTCAGATTGGCTACGCAATCAGTAAACTGGTCTGCAGATGTCTCCTGTGGCACATGGGCCGTCTTGAGAAATGAAATCAGGGCCTTAGCATGGGCCTCTGAGCACAGCAGCAAGGAGAGCATAGAGATCTTGGAGGGGGTATGCCCCAGCTGTTCAACAACATTAAAGTCACTCTTTTTGATTATTTTTAGAATTTCCTCCATCTCTTGCTGGGAGGCTTCAACATTCACAGATTTTGGTGCCTCCATCCGGGCAGGCTCATCTTCAATCCCTTTGCCCCGAGCATTAGATGACTCAGCAGCAGGGGAAACAACTTGATCAGAAATGGGAGCAGGTGCACTTGCAGGTGTTATAATGAGAGGTCTTCGAGCAATCGGTGGCGCAATGTCAGGCGAGAAGAGCCTGCCACTGCGGGTTACTTTGGTTGGACCAGTGATATTGCTGATGCTGGTGCCAGTGTTGAACTCTTGCTTTATACCATGTACATATACATCTGCCCCATAGTGCCATGGGACAGCCTTATCAGATTCATAGGGGAGAGGCCCCAGAACAGTAATAACAATGGGTGCGACAGGCATGATTTTAACTGGCTTCCTCGGGGGAGCCTTGATTGGATTGTTAAAAATTGTAACAACAGATACTTCTTCCACAGGAACAAACGGAACAGTGGTCTTCTTGAACAGAATCTCTTTGCTGTCCATCAGGCTTTGGATGCCCAACTTCAGCAAAGGACAACCAGAAAGGGAAACAGCACAGAAAAGGCAACCTTCACTACAACCCGGAAATAAACCGGCCAGCAGTAGGTTCCTCTTAACAGTCATCAGAGGAGTAGCTACATCATTCACGGAAACGGCATACACATCTTCATCAACGGCATTCACTCCATGCTGGGGCATAGGAGCAGTCACCACATTTGGCCTCTCAGGCGCTTCAAATTGTATCTCCTTCGCATCAATAAGGTCTTGCACCTTATTCCTTAAGGCCCAACAGTCATCAGTAGAATGCCTCGGGCTATCGGAGTGATAAGCACAGCGGGCATTTGGATTATACTTCGGAGAGGCAGTATTCACAACCTTTGGGGCCTCCCTGACAGTCACCAAATTGGTGGATAGCAACTGCGGAAAGATTTGCGATAGGGTCATACTCAGATGGGTAAACTCTCTTCTGGGTCTTTCAGCCCTGGGTGGATTGGTTTGCCGAGGAGCGGCAGCAGGCTTAGCAATCACCACCGCGTTGATAGACTGGCGGCGCTCTGGTTTATCATGTCTTCTAGGCCCATACACAGCACTGGCCTCCTTCTTAAAGGGTTTCTTCTCAGAACTTGCAGATGCACCCTTCTGAATTTTACCGGACTTCATTCCAGCCTCTATCCTCTCCCCAGTCAGGATAAGATCAGTGAACCCTGCAGACGAATTACCGATAAGATGATTGAAAAATGGCCCAGATAGGGTCCCCAAGAACATATCCACCAGCTCACGGTCTATTAACGGAGACTGCACCCTGCCATCCAGATCCCTCCACTTCTGTGCATACTCTTTAAAACCTTCGCTTGATCCTAGCGACATACCCTGGAGTTGGGTACGTGTAGGAGCAAGGTCGGCATTATATTGATACTGCTTGTAGAAAGCAGTAGCCAACTCCTCCCAGTTACGAACCTTGGTCCCATCCAGCTGATAGAACCATTCGAGATGAGTCCCTGAAAGACTCTCCTGGAAGAAGTGGATCCACAAGTTCTTATCCACAGTGTACGGCTGAATCTTCCACACGTAAGATCTGAGGTGTAGCTTGGGACAGGACGCCCCGTCATACTTGGTGAAAGATGGTGCCTTAAACTTGTGAGGAATGATCACACCAGTAGATAAGCCCAAGTCTCCGAAATCCAGCCCAGGCACTTGTTGGATCTCCATGGCATTCAGTCTGTCTTCCAACTGCTTGTACCGGTCTTCAGCTGGAGGATACTGTTCCTCATTAAAGTCAGTCTCGTTGTCAGAGACTACTGGACTTGGAGCCTTTCCCCCATGGGGACTGTCTTTGCCTACAGAAGAACCAGCTTCCTCATTCTGCAGAGTATTGTCAAACCTCCGGCCCGAGTTAAAAAGAACAGTTCTCTTCTTCTTCTTCTTCTCCTTCTTCAGGAGCAAAGCCTTCAGCTCTTCTTGACCTTGAGCCAAACCCATGATCAGCTCTTGAAATTGTGCGTTCTGCGCCTGAAGGGCCTTGATAGACATCTCGGTTGATGATGAGTCAGGGTTCATGATGCTGAAATAAACAGCGAAGAACAGTAAGCAACCTGAAAAGAAGAATACCTGCTATGCACATGATGAATGGAATGCGTATGATTTATGTTTTCAAAGACAATCGGGAATCAACTTTGTAAACAAAAGGGAACACACTTCATTAGATTCAACTTTGAAATTTAATTGTTCAACAGATTGCCCTTAGGCGTTACATAAAATGGAAATATTGGAAAGGGAAATAAAATTGTAAAAGGACATCCAAAGCTCATCATTGATCCCAGGGTCTCCTCTTCTCAGTACGGATGTAGTCATTCAGAGCTCGCTCATTCTCCAACTGCTTTGTCAGCTTCTGGATCTTCGATTCCTGCTCGTTGAACTTTTCCCGATAAGAATCCTGTTCTTCTCGCAGTTGCGACCAAGACCTCTTTAATGTCTCATAATCAGTAGGTATCTGAGGAGGGAGGACAGTTGGAAGAGCCCCATCTTTGTCAGGATACTCAAGAATGACGGGTCTGACAGCTTCGTATGGCATACCTAACTTCTGAGCACGGATGCGGACCCATTTGTAGTAGGCTTCCATAGGTAGAGAAGTCTTTGGCCCCAACTCTTGTGGGTCAGCTTTATGAACTCTGTCCTAAGCCTTGATGAACCTACGACGCAGCTCGTCGTTATCCACCTGAAACTCAAAACTGATGTGAGGCACCAACATCTCATGAGGCCCTGCTCTTCTGGCCCTTCCAAACTGACGGAGCGCTAGACATGGATTGTAAGATATTCCTCCTTGAGTACCAATCAAAGGAACATTAGGGTATTCTCCGTAACGATCAATAACAACTATCTCATCCAAACCTCTGAAAGTCCAAATGATGTCCTTGTCAGTGAGAGACATTAACCTATGAGCCCAACCTCTTCCTTCTTGGTTCTTCAGCACGAACTTAGGGAGGTGCGAAGTAAACCACCTCACCAACAAAGGGATACAACACCATAGAGTTCCTCGTCTTCGGGCAGTACGAGCATAAAGTTGTTGCAGGATGTCACCCAAGAGAGTGGGCACGGGGTTCTGAGACATGAAGATCCTTATGGCAGTGACGTTGATGAAGTTGTCAGGATTAGGAAACAAGACTAGCCCATAGATTAAGAGAGCCAAGATGTCTTCATATGCCCTAAAGTCCAAGTCATTCCAGAAACTGTTAGCTTTACCAATCAGAAACTTGGCCAAGAAACCCTTAACTCCGCTTCTAGTCACCCAGTTGTCCATTACTTCTTGGTGGGTCAAGGGGAGAGCTGCAGCAACCTCCTCAAGCCTGAGGGTCTTTTCCCAACCAGTGAAGGGAGTCTGATCCAAGATAGGGATACCAAGCAAATCAGATAACTCTTCCAGGGTAGGGACCAGCTGGAAGTCTTGAAAGGTTAAACACTGGTACAGAGGGTCATAGAACTGGGTCAGGACACTCATCAACTGTTGATCCCTCTTTGCAGTGACTAAACTGAGAAGAGACCCATGCCTCTGGATGAAGGAAGTGGTATTTGGAATTCTGCTAACCAATTCTTCAAGTAACTCAGGTGGGTGAACAAAGTTGAACCGGATAGTATTCCTTCGCATAGGCATCATGATGTCCTACAAAACAGAGCAAAGGTGAAACCCTCTTGTCTTTGAAATGGTCAGTACTTATGCAGGATGCATGCAATGCTCATGATGTTATGATAAAGCATACCACAAATATTTACAAAGGCAAACATCATAAGGCACACAAGTCGCACAAGACAAACCCTTAAAGTTTAGGCCAGCATGAGGTCTAGGTATTACCCTCTTTCAGTTTGTTGGTTCATACCTGTCCTATCAAAAGTAACCGGGTTCTTAGAGGATCCCAATATCATTGACTACCCTCAATCGGTCATAACTCTAGCATCGCAATCTTTTCTTGCAGCCAGAACCATCACGAGAGTTTAGCCTCAATGGGCGTAGCATACTGCTACTGTTCTAATGGCCAAGTTGTGTCATTTAAGGTTCTAAGGTCTGTTGGTGCTTAATGACTCCTCAGAAGACCCATATTCTCCTCGTTGCAACACAAGGGATATCGGTACAGACCAAGGCGCCACACCAACGTAGCCACTGCTTCACCCATGTCGGTCTACGCCGGACAGGTCCCTCACAGCTTATGCTACCTAAACAGGGTATCCCCAGATCCGGGTTAGGATCTATGTAACTCCGATGCAACTCACAATTTTAAAGCAAACAAGTCAAAACAATTGAAAACACAGTTATGAACTATCCTAAGGTACACCTCACTTTATAAGAGTCCCCAGCAGAGTCGCCAATTCTGTGATTGGTGGATCTGGAACTGACTGTTTAACGCTGGTTCGCGAAATGTCGCGGAAGCAAGAGTCGCCACCGTCTTTTATTTTCTCCAAATGGAAAGGACAAAAGCACAGAAAAATTCCTTATTGAGATTAGTTCTCGGTTCGGGAGGTAGATTTATAGAAAGGGAAGGTGTTAGCACCCTTTCTATCCATGGTTATCCATGGGCTCTTAGATACTTGCTCATTTGTGTTTTCAAAATGTTTGTTTTCTTTTCAAGGTGAGTGGGTTTGAAAAAGTTTCATTTAAAATTTCAGTTCGACTCTTGTATCAGTCCTCAAGAGTGTTTGAAAAGTTGTTTTTGAAAGCTTTTTGCAAAGTGTCGGTGTGAAAAGAAGTTTTTGATTTGTTTTGAATTAGAGCAAGTATCTACGAGTCATCTACCTACCCTAAGGAATTAGTCTGTGTAAATGTCCTTAAAGTAGTGCCATCCCACCATTGAGAGGTAGGTAGCACCACCGTTGGAGGTGTTCGGGTCAATTCGTTTGTAGGGACAGTATGGTCACCAGAGCAATAGGAAGACACCTTAGAAGCTACCCTCATGCCAGGTTCATGGACATGAGGACTTACTAAAACATCCTCTACTCGACGACCACGTTTCGAGGGGCAAGGCAACAGTGAGGCGTACCCTAGGAGTGGTGTGTGATTTGTGTGTCATTTTCAGTTATATTTGCCTTGTCACGTATTGAGTGATCTACGTTTTGATTTTATTTTTGGCATACATTCTTTCATGTGATTATTAACAGTTAAAAGGTGCGGAATTAAAAGTCCTACGCTATTACAAAGGCGCGGGTCTACATCGCCAAATTAATCCAAGACCCGATTTGAACGAATAAAAAATGCGGGAAAATAAATGTCCTAATTAGCTATTACAAGGCTTTGGGGCAAATACATTACATTCATACAAGAAATAAAAATAGATGCGCGAAGAGAAAATATATTCGAAGGTGCAAAGGCGTTGGACCTTTTAAAGAGATTAAATTAAAGTTATTAGTGAATTAATGATTAAAGAAAAGAAGAACTTATTTTTTATGTTTTTTTGTGTATTTATGAAATTAAAGAAAATTAAATGGAATTAAAACCCTAATTCTAAACATTTTTAATTATTAAATAAATAAATTCAAGTTTGACCTAATTTACTAATTATTTAATTATAAGTTATTTACAAAAATAATTGATAATTTATAGTGATAAGGAAAAAAGACTATTTATTAAGAAAAAGAATAAAAAATGCTAAAAGACTTGTTTTTATATTTTTTAATTTTTTAAGAAAAAAAAAGCATTAAATTTAAAACCTAAAATTAAAACTAAATTGATTATGAGATTTATTTACAAAATAAATATTATTGAATTAAATAATAAACATATTTATTTTTTGACTTTCCGATTTTTTTGTATTTTTGTGTTATAAAAATTAATTTATGGAATTAAATGAAACAAATAATATAATTAAAATAAATAAAAGAAAAGAAGAAAAATAGAGAAAGAAAGGCAAACATGGGGGTTGTTGACCCAATTTTGGAGGTATGACTGAAGCAATTTGGCCCAAGAAGCATAGAACACGTTTGACTTTTCCAGATTGCGTGTGGGATTACTGACTAACGTACATGGTGAATTGCGTTATCTGGCCATTGGATTGGGGCCTCTCGCCACTTGGCAGGAGAGTACGTATGCCTGCATGGTGGACTTCAAGTGGAGCGCTGCAGGGAAATATGTTAAGCAAAATAATATTGAGGAAGGGAGGGGACCTGGGAATCGAACCCAGGTCCCAAGGCTTGCCAATCAGGTTCCCAACCACCACACCATTCAACGCGTTTGTATGTATCATGAAAAACAAATATTATAAACAATAAGTCACGCTAATGATATTAACACAAAAAAGCACGCTGAAAATTTAAATGATCCAACCATGATAGGACACGCAGGCTTCTTCCTCGTTGTGCCTGTAAACAGAAAATAGATAGCGGGGGTTTTAAACCCCCACTAAATGAAGAACACAAAAATAGCGATTAGGCCCTGGGCTCATATAAATTGAGCGCGAGGTGTGTTTTTGAATCGTTGGAATGTCATGAATGCATTGGTGTTGGTCTTATGGCTCAATTTTTCCCCAGGACAAAGTCCCCAATTTCAAGCTTATGAAGACCTAGAAAATTTCCATGGCAGATTCTCGTACAGGGCACGTTAGTTCAATTAGAAGATACCAACAGCTTTAGAATGCTCATGTTAGTGCAAAACAACAGTTAAAAGACATTAATCATGCATATAAAATGGAATACGATTATCAATTTTTTCAAGAAAAGTGGAACACAGTTATACCAATTCTTGAGGTTAGAGGACGTGATTTTGATTCAGAAAGCTTCCTGGATCTGTAAGCAAGCTATTGGAATGGTTATTTTGCCTTGAAACAAACTCTAGCTGTGTTTTCAGTTTTGAAAATTTTTAGAGAAAAGTGCAAAGTGTATACTCTTCTTGGGCGCAGCTTCTGAGTCCTTATGATTAGGGTTAGGTTTCTGTATGTATATGGAATGATTTTGGTCAGAAATCCAAGTCCATAAACCTTTGCAATCAATGTTTCAATATTTGATTTTAATGGTATCTTTTTCAATATTTTTCATGTGAAGAACATGCCAATCATTGCCAATCACCTTGATTCTTTCCTTATTGAATAGTGCACGAAATCTTGAGTGAATTCTATGCACAAAAAGATTTGAAAAGCATGGATTAGTATTTTTCTTATAATTAATTTTAATTAAATGAATTAAATAGATTAAATATTCAATTAATTAATTAAAAATAGGAAAATAACTCCCCTTTGGGTCAATGGGTCGTGCATAGCTTTTGGGTGATGATTCTTGGAAGAAATTGAGGCTCATTAGCAATTTTGAGGCATTTGAAGCAAAGTTGACTTTTCAAGATTCCCAAAAATTTCCCAACTTACACAAGGCATATCTTGCTCAATTTTTAAGATTTGATCGTGTTCTTGGACATTTTGGAAAGGTCTTGAATTCCTCTAACCAATGCCTTTGGTCCCATGTCATTTTGATTTACCAATCTCAAGTTATGATCTTTGACTTAAAGTGCCTTTTTGTTGACTTTTAAAAATGACCTATAATGTTGAGATTGATAACTTTTTGTGAGAGCATTTCTTGGACTTGAAGTGTGAAGAGGAGTTGTAGGAAATGTCTTTCTCTTCAAAATGAGCTTTGGATGGAATTTTTCTGATGAACCATGTGGAAGTTATGCCTTGGTCAAGTTACAGTTGACTTTTTCAACTGTCCAAAAATGGAAACTTTTGCATCTTGAGACTTTTTGAACCATGCCTTGAGAATCATGATCAAGAATTGATCAAATGATGTTTGTGGCTTCAAAAATAAGATGTTGACCAAAAATTTGAACTTTTGACTGTCAAATGACCATTTTGCCCCTACAGTTGACTGTTGAGCAATTAGGGTTTTTGACTGTGCAATTTTGTGCTGTAAGTCTTGAAACTTGGTATAAGGATGCTTGACAATGTTTATAGGCATGTGGGACTTGATTGGACCCTTGGAAACTTCAATTTCTTTGCCAGAACAAAAACCCTAATTTTTGACTGTTAGGAGGCTATTGAACTGTGCAACCCTTGGGATATTTTGAAGCATGCTGTTGTACCCCAAAATTTGCCCTCCCATAATCTTCAAAGTTATGACAAGCAAATGGTTCAAGGTCTACTCAAGGGCTACACAGTCAACTATCCTCCTAAGCCAGTCAAACTAGGGTTTTGGTTCTTGCAAGGAAGTTGAAGTTTTCAAGAGCTTAATCAAGTCTCCTATGCCTATAAACATTGTCAAGCACCTACATGTCAAGTTTCAAGACTTTCAGCACAAAATTGCACAGTCAAAAACCCTAATTGCACTACAGTCAACTGTAGGGGTAAAATGGTCATTTGACAATCAAAAGTTCAAATTTTTGGTCAACATCTCATTTTGAAGCCACAAACATCATTTGATCAATGCTTGATCATGATTCTCAAAGCTTGGCTCAAAAATCATCAAGATGCAAAAGTTTCTATTTTTGGACAGCTGAAAAGTCAACTGTAACTTGACCAAGGCATAACTTTTTCATGGTTCATCAGAAAAATCCCATCCAATGCTCATTTTGAAGGGGAAGACATTTCCTACAACTCATCTTCACACTCCAAGTCCAAGAAATGCTCTCACAAAAAGTTATCAATTTCAACATTATAGGTCATTTTCAAAAGTCAACAAAAAGGGACTTTAAGTCAAAGACCATAACTTGAGATTGGTAAATCAAAATGACATGGGACCAAAGACATTGGTTAGAGGACTTCAAGACCTTTCCAAAATGTCCAAGAACATGATCAAAGCTTAAAATTTGAGCAAGATATGCATTGGAGAAGTTGGGAAATTTTTGTGAAATGGCCAAAATCATTTATCCTTGAAATTTCATTTTTGACAAAAGGGGCCCACTTTTTCCACTTGAATTAGCTTAGCCATGCTTCCCACGTGTCCCACCTTTTATTTCCATTTTTTTAAATTGATTTTTTATTTTTTATTGATTTTATTGGATTTAATTAATTTTAAATCTTTTAAAATCAAAAGAAAATTAAAAAGGCCAATTAAGGAAGATATCTGACTTTGATGGATCTTGAATCACCTTTAAGCATATGCCAAATTCGTGCAAGGGGCCAAATAGAGCAAGAATTCAAAAATGATTCAAAAAAGGAAGTTTGGTTATGGAGGTTTATGGAGGATCTTGAAATTGAATGTTTTGCATTATGAGGCCATAATTCCTCTTCATACACATTGCCTAATGTATATACAAGTGATACAAAACAAAATTGAGACCTAAGCTGCGCAAAAACACTCAGAGCAAACTTGCATTTTGGCCAAGATTTTTCAAAACTGAAAACACCTCTAGAGCCCGTTTCAGACTCTCATTCTCATCCAAACAGGTTGCTGACACCCTAAGGAAACGATAGCCATCAAATTCAGACCTTCAAACGCAAAGAACAGGTATAACCAAGTCCAACTTTCCTTGAAATTTTTGATATTCGCATTTTAATATTCATGCCATATTTATCATTTTTGATCATAGATTTAGACTAATATGACTGTTCTGAAGCTGTTAGGATGATTCAATTGGGTTTTCCAAGCCTGTGCACGATTTCACCATGGCCATTACCTAGAGTTTCAGAGTTTTGATTTTAGGGCTTTGCATACCAGGAACAATTGGAACCTAAGATTGCTACCATTAAAATCAGGGCCTTCCACTGAGTGGATTTGAACCATCGCGCCCTATTTCTTTCCCACCATGGCCTATTCGCTATTTTCAAATAGCTTGCATTTTGGGGGGGGGGTTCAAAACCCCCGCTATTCTTCTTTTACAGGTCCATTCGGAGAAGACGATGGCGTGGCATGGCATGAGTGGCTGGTTTGAATCCAGCGCGCTTTTTTTTTATTTTATAACACTAATACAATTTCATTTTATATTATTTGTTTTCTATTCCATGAACAACGCGCGTTGGTAGCTCACTTGGTAAAGGCGTTGGAT
Organism: Vicia faba; assembly: GCA_948472305.1. Taxonomy (NCBI): domain Eukaryota; kingdom Viridiplantae; phylum Streptophyta; class Magnoliopsida; order Fabales; family Fabaceae; genus Vicia; species Vicia faba. Next base: position 127,147,540 of record OX451738.1, read on the forward strand.
GGTAAATACTGGGACCTGGGTTCGAATCCCAGGTCCCCCCATTTCACTTCTATTATTTTGTTTAACTTGTTCCAACGCAGTGCACATTCCAAGGGTTCACCATACACCCAATACAAAGGCTTGCCAAGTGTCTTGAAAGAAGCATCTGAAGGTCAGAATGGGAGGTCCATGGAATGCTCCAGTCAACGCTCCACATGTGATCCAAAAAGTCAGTAAAAGGGCTCCTTCTGTTGGGCCAGAGTTCATCAAATTCACCTCCTCATTTGGGGTCTACACCCCCCCATAGTTTGCATTTTTATTTCTTTTCTTTCCATTCTTTTTTTTTCTATTTAGTTTTTATTATTTCTAATTAATTCATCTTAATAATATAAAAAAACCAAAAATCAGAAAAAAATCATAAAAGAACAAAAATATGTTTCATTTTAATTTAATTCATCAATGACCTTTTTTTTTGTGAATAAATTCAATAAGTAATTTAGTTTTAATTTTAGGTTGTTAATTTAATTCTTTTTCTCAATAACCAAAAATAATAAAAATAGACCTTTAGCACTTTTTACCCTTTTTTTTAATTAATTAAATATTTTTATTATAAGTATCATTAACCATTAATTTTTGTAAATAAATTTTATAATCAATTTAGTTTTAATTCTAGGTTTTAACTTTAATGCATTTTCTTTAATAAATTAAAAAATAATTAGAACTAGAATCATTTGACTTTTAATTCCAATTTAATTTTCTTTAATGTCATAAATACAAAAACATAAAAAATAAGTCATTGCCTTTATTTAACTTAATTATTTTAATAATTTTATTTTAGTTCCTTTAAAGGGTCCAACGCCCTCGCATTTGATTATATTTTCTTTTCGCGCATTTTATTTATCTCTTTTTTGTGAATATAATGTAATTGCTCCAAAGCCCTGTAATAGTTAATTAGGCATTTATTTTCTGCATTTCTATTTTAAATCGGGTCTGGATTAATTTGGCGATGTAGACCCGCGCCTTTGTAATAGCGTAGGACCTTTACCTTTTTCGCACTTTAAATTCCCGCATCTTTTAACTATTAAACAAATCACATGAAAGAATGAATGCCTAAAAATAAAATCAAAGCGTAGATCACCAATACATGACAAGATAAAATAACTGAATCTGACACACAAATCACACACCACCCCTAGGGTACGCCTCACTGTTGCCTTGCCCCTCGAAAGGTGATCGTCGAGTAGAGGATGTCTTAGTAAGTCCTCATGATCCGGGAACCTGGCATGAGGGTAGCTTCTAAGGTGTCTTCCTATTGCTCCGGTGATCATCATGTCCCGAACCTTCGAATTGACCCGAACACCTCCAACGACGGTGCTACCTACCTCTCAATGGTGGGATAGCACTATCTAAAGGACTCTTACACAGCCTAATTCATTAGGGTAGGTAGATTCTCATGGGTACTTGCTCTTTCTCAAAACAAACAAAATACTTTTCACACCTCACACTTTCTTAAAGTTTTCAAACAAATTTTTCATACACTCTTAAAGACTGATACAAGAGTTATTCAGAAATCTTTCAAAGAAACTTTTTCAAAACCCACACACACTTGAAAAGCAAATAAATTTTGAAAACATAAGAGCAAGTACCTAAGAGCCCGTGGATAACCACGGATAGAAAGGGTGCTAACACCTTCCCTTTCTATAAATCTACCTCCCGAACCGAGAAACATTCTCGAATAAGGAATTTTGTTGTGCTTTTGTCCTTTCCATGTTGGAGAACATAAAAGACGGTGGCGACTCTTGCTTACCGCGACATTTCGCGAAACCAGCTTAAAAAACAGTCAGTTCCAGATCCACCGATCACAGAACTGGCGACTCTGCTGGGGATATATTAAACTTAAAGTGAGGTGTACCTTAGGGATAGTTCATAACTGTGTTTTCAATTATATTGACTTGTCTGCTTTAAATTTGTGGGTTGTATGGGAATTACATAGATCCTAACCCGGATCTGGGGATACCCTGTTTAGGTAGCATAAGCTGTGAGGGACCTGTCCGGCGTAGACCGACATGGGTGAAGCAGTGGCTACGTTGGTGTGGCACCTTGGTCTGTACCGATATCCCTTGTGTTGCAACGAGGAGAATATGGGTCTTCTGAGGAGTCATTAAGCACCAACAACCTTAGAACCTTAATTGACACAACTTGGCCATTAGAACAGTAGCAGTATGCTACGCCCATTGAGGCTAAACTCTCGTGATGGTTCTGGCCGCAAGAAAAGATTGCGATGCTGGAGTTATGACCGATTGAGGGTAGTCAATGATATTGGGATCCTATAAGAACCCGGTTACTTTGATAGGACAGGTATGAACCAACAAGCTGAAAGAGGGTAGTACCTAGACCTCATGCTGGCCTAAACTTTAAGGGCTTGCTTTGTGTGACTTGTGTGCCTTACCATGTTTGCCTTTGTATCTATTTGTGGTGTGCTTTATCATAGCATCATAACATCATGAGCATTGCATGCATCCTGCATAAGGACTGACCATTTCAAAGACAAGAGGGTTTCACCTTTGCTCTGTTTTACAGGACACCATGATGCCTGTGCGAAGGAATACTATCCGGTTCAACTTTGTTCACTCACCTGAGTTGCTTGAAGAGTTGGTTAGCAGGATTCCAAATACCACTTCCTTCATTCAGAGGCATGGTTCTCTTCTCGGTTTAGTCACTGCAAAGCGGGATCAACAGTTGATGAGTGTTCTGACCCAGTTCTATGACCCTCTGTACCAGTGCTTCACCCTTCAAGACTTCCAGCTGGTCCCTACCCTGGAAGAGTTCTCTGATCTGCTTGGCATCCCTATCTTGGATCAGACTCCCTTTACTGGTTGGGAAAAGACCCTCAGGCTTGAGGATGTTGCTGCAGCTCTTCCCTTGACACATCAAGAGGTAATGGACAACTGGGTAACTAGAAGCGGAGTTAAGGGTTTCTTGGCCAAATTTCTGATTGGTAAAGCTAACAGTTTCTGGAATGACCTGGACTTTAGGGCATATGAAGACATCTTGGCTCTCCTAATCTATGGGTTAGTCTTGTTTCCCAATCCTGACAACTTCATCAATGTCACTGCCATAAGGATCTTTATGTCTCAGAATCCCGTACCCACTCTCTTGGGTGACATCTTGCAACAACTTCATGCTCGTACTACCCGAAGACGAGGAACCCTATGGTGTTGTATCCCTTTGTTGGTGAGGTGGTTTATTTCGCACCTCCCTAAGTTCGTACTGAAGAACCAAGAAGGAAGAGGTTGGGCTCATAGGTTAATGTCTCTCACCGATAAAGACATCATTTGGACTTGCAGAGGTTTGGATGAGATAGCTATTATTGATTGATGCGGGGAATACCCTAATGTTCCTCTAATTGGTACCCAAGGAGGAATCTCTTACAATCCATGTCTAGCACTCCGTCAGTTTGGAAGAGCAAGAAGAGCAGGGCCTCATGAAATGTTGGTGCCTCACATCAGTTTTGAGTTTCAGGTGGATAGTGACGAGCTGCGTCGTAGGTTCATCAAGGCTTGGGACAAAGTTCATAAAGCTGACCCACAAGAGTTGGGACCAAAGACTTCTTTACCTATGGAAGCCTATTACAAATGGGTTCGCATCCGAGCTCAGAAGTTAGGTATGCCGTATGAAGCTGTCAGACCCGTCATTCTTGAGTCTCCTGACAAAGATGGTGTTCCTCCAACTGTCCTGCCTCCTCAGATACCCACTGATTATGAGACATTAAAGAGGTCTAGGTCGCAACTGCGATAAGAACGGGATTCTTACCGGGAAAAGTTCAACGAGCAGGAATTGAAGATCCAGAAGCTGACAAAGCAATTGGAGAATGAGCGAGCTCTGAATGCCTACATCCGTACTAAGAAGAGGAGACCATGGGATCAATAAGGAGCTCTGGATGTTCTTTTACAGTTTTACTTCCCTTTTCAGTATTTCCTTTCATGTAACGCCTAAGGGCAACCTGTTGAATAATTTCAGCTTCAAAGTTGAATCTAATGAAGTGTGTTCCTTTTTGTTTACAAAGTTGATTCCCGATTGTCTTTGAAAACATAAATCATACGCATTCCATTCATCATATGCATCACAGGTACTCTTCTTTTCAGGTTGCTGACTGTTCTTCGCTGTTTATTTCAGCATCATGAACTCTGAATCATCAACCGAGACATCTATCAAGGCCCTTCAGGCGCAGAACGCCCAATTTCAGGAGCTGATCATGGGTTTGGCTCAAGGTCAAAAAGAGCTGAAGGCTATGCTTCTGAAGAAGAATAAGAAGAAGAAGAGGACTGTGCTATTTAACACTGGGCGCAGACTCGGGAACACCTTGCAAAATGAGGCTGAGAGGACTACTCCATCTGTGGGGGAAGGTAGTCACCAAGAAAGAGAGGTCCCTACTCCTGTGGTCTCTGATACTGAAACAGACTTCAACGACGAACAATACCCTCCTGCTGAAGACCGGTACAAGCAGCTGGAGGACAGATTAAAAGCTATGGAAATTCAGCGTGTGCCTGGACTGGATTTCGGAGACTTGGGGTTATCTACTGGGGTGGTGATTCCACACAAGTTCAAGGCACATGCCTTTGTGAAGTATGACGGGGCTTCCTGTCCCAAGATGCACCTCCGTTCTTATGTAAGGAAGATCCAGCCTTACACAGCAGACAGGAACTTATGGATCCACTTCTTCCAGGAGAGTCTTTCAGGGACTCACCTCGAATGGTTCTATCAATTGGATGGAACCAACATTCGTAACTGGGAGGATCTGGCCACTGCTTTTTACAAGCAGTATCAATATAATTCCGACCTCGCTCCTACGCGTACCCAACTCCAGGGTATGTCGCTAGGGTCGGGTGAAGGTTTTAAGGAGTACGCACAGAAATGGAGAGATCTGGCTGGAAGGGTGCAGCCACCATTGACGGACCGGGAGCTGGTGGATATGTTTTTGGGGACCCTATCTGGTCCATTTTTCAATCATCTCATTGGTAATTCCTCTGCTGGGTTTACTGATCTGATCCTGACTGGTGAAAGGATCGAGGCCGGTATAAAATCGGGGAAGATACAGAAGGTTGCCTCCTCCAATGCTGAAAAGAAGCCCTTCAAGAAAGAGGCTAGTGCTGTGTATGGCCCAAGAAGGCAAAACAAACCTGAACACCACCAAGCTGTCAACGCAGTGGTTATTTCTAAGCCTTCTGCTGCTCCCCAACAGTACAACCAACCCAGGGCTGAGAGGCCCAAACGGAAGTATACTCGGCTCAGCATGACTCTCTCTCAGATCCTGCCACAACTGCTGTCAACTAGCCTGGTAACTGTCAGAGAGGCTCCGAAGGGTGTGAATACTACATCCCCCAGGTTCAACCCCAACGCCCGTTGCGCTTATCACTCTGATAGCCCGGGTGTTGTACCCCAAAATTTGCCCTCCCATATTCTTCAAGAAATTGCCAAGCCAAGTCATAAAACTCCCCCAAGGGTTGCACAGTGCAGGGGCCTCCTAAACAGTCAAAATTAGGGTTTGAGTCTGATCAAGGGAAGGAAGTTTTCAAAGGCCTAATCAAGTCTCATATGCTTACAAACATGGTCAAGCATCCTCATATCAAGTTTCAAGGCATTCAGCTCAAGATTGCACAGTCAAAACCCTAAATTGCACTACAGTCAACTGTAGGGGCAAAATGGTCATTTGGCAGTCAAAAGTTCAAATTTTTGGTCAACATATCATTTTGAAGCCACAAACATCATTTGATCAATGCTTGATCATGATTCTCAAAATTTGGCTCAGAAATCATCAAAGATGCAAAAGTTGCTATATTTGGACAGCTGAAAAAGTCAACTGAAATTGACCAGGGCATAACTTTCACATGGATTATCAGAAAAATTCCATCCAAAGCTCATTTTGAAGAGAAAGACATTTCCTACAACTCATCTTCATACTTCAAGTCCAAGAAATGCTCTCACAAAAAGTTATCAATTTCAACATTACAGGTCATTTTCAAAAGTCAACAAAAAGGGACTTTAAGTCAAAGACCATAACTTGAGATTGGTAAATCAAAATGACATGGGACCAAAGGCATTGGTTAAAGGACTCAAAGACCTTTCCAAAATGTCCAAGAACATGTGAAAAGCTTAAAAATTGAGCAAGTTATGCCTTGTAGAAGTTGGGAAATTTTTGTGAAATGGCAAAAGTCAACTATCCTTGAAACTCCAATTTTTGACAAAAGGGCCCCATTTTTTCCACTTGGTTCATCCTTGTCATGCCACACACGTGTCACATGGTTAATTTCAAGACCAAATATTGATTTTTCTATTTTATTTAATTTTTGATAATTTAATTCATTTTAAATCTTTAAAAATTCAAATAAAATTTAAAAACCAATGGAATAGTGTCATGTGAGTTTGGACAACTTCCATGTATCATGGGCCAATTCAAAAACTCAGGCTAGGGTTAAGTTTCACACTAGGTCTAGGTTTTGGCTAAAAAGAAGGAAAAATGGTTAATGGTAAAAACCCTAGGACTTGTTCTTTCATGAGCATGAATCTAGGTCAGTTAGCAGGCCAATTCCATTCCATTATAATCACTAAGTCAAACCCTAAGCCTAACAGATCATAAGCTGCGCCCAAACAAGCTTTTGCATTTTTGAATTTTTTCCTTAAAACTCAAACACTGAAAAATAGTTTAGAGGTGGATTCAAGCTTCAACTTTCATTCCATTAGCATCCTGAAGCACCACTGAGTGTTTCTCAATCATTAACATCAACCAAAACACCCTGAATTGGTATCCCTAAGTCAAACTGCATCTCAAAAATTCTGAAATCATATAGCACGATTCAAGCATATTTTTGCATTTTTGTTTAGGTATTCATATTCATGATGATGTTTCTGAGCTAACCATTGCGTTTGATTTCATTTTTGTGCCATATATACGAACTTGCCATGCGAGAATTCTAGGGTTGCAGGTTTCTGAAATTGGGGATTTTGCATAGAGGAAAAATTAGGGCTCAAGAGTACCATGGTTGGATTCAGTACCTCAAGACGAAGGAAGATTGACCCTCGCGCCTAATTTCTGATCACCATAGCGCTATTCGCTATTTCTTGGAAGGCTGCCTAATGCTACGCTTCAAAAACCGTTGCCTTCTTTCTTTGTGTTTCAGGAAAATGAAAGAGATGATGGCGTGGCACAAACGGATTGGAGGAATTTGAAAATGCGCGCGTGGAATCATTAATGCCTTGTTTATTCCTTTTATTATTTATTAACCATATTATGTTAATTGAAATTAAGTAGCTCAGCTGGCAAGCTATCAACGCGTTAACCTCAATGACCTGGGTTCAAGTCCCAGGTCTGGCAAATGCTCAATATTATTTTTCAATAATTGATCCCATGCAGCGCTAACGTCCCAGTATACCATGCACACTCAAAAATTAACTGGCCACGCGTCCTGGAGATCTAATCAAAGGTTCAGGTTGAAGGCATATCATGGATGCAAGTCAACATAGCTGTAGGCCATCCAAAAGGTCAACGAAACTCAAAGCTAATGGGCCAGAAATTCCAGGCCTATACCTCCTGAATTGGGGATTACCCCCCCTGGTTTGCCTTATTATTTTATTTTTTTTCTTTCTTTAATCTTTCTTTTTATTTCTTTTATTTGCTATTTATTTAGTTAATTATTTTTTAACAAAATACAAAAACCTTCAAAAATCAGAAAAGACCAAAAAAAATATAATTTTTATTTTAATTATTTTCTAAATAAATGTTTGTAATTATTTAGTTTTAATTAGGTTTTCAAATTTAATTCTTTTAATAACTAAAATCCAAAAACTAGAATTTAGGTTTAATGACTTTTATTTTCTTTTTTTTTATTTTTCCCTTTTTTCAGAATAATAATGTTATTTATTTATTTTCATAAATTAAAAAATGCACATAAATTAATTTAGAATTAAATTAGGTTAAAAGTCAATATTTTCATAATAAACTTAAAAAAACAATAGAATTAGGTCTAATATTTAATTTAATTTCAATTAACTCCTTTTTCTCATTAAATCAAAAAACACAAAAATATCATTCTCATTTAATTTTAATTTTAAATTCCTTGTTAATTTTAATTGTTTGCAAAAGGGTCCAACGCCCTAGTTTTGTTTAATTCCTTTATTTCGCACATTTATTTTATATCGTTTAAATAATTATGTATATGCCCCAAAGCCTTGTAAAGTTATTTCTCGCACTTTTATTTATTCGCTTTATTTATTTTCAGTCAAATCGGGTTCGGTTTATTTTGGCGATGTGGACCCGCGCCAGTTGTAATAGTTTAGATTTATTTTCTCGCAAATATATAACTGTTAATAAATATGCATGAAAGAATGTATGGACTTAAAAATAAAATCAAGCGTAGATCACAACAAACATGACAAGACAAAATAATTGAAACATGACACACGAACCGCACACACCACCCCTAGGGTACGCCTCACTGTTGCCTTTCGAAAGGTGATCGTCAAGTAGAGGATGTTTTAGTAAGTCCTTGTGTCCATTGATCTAGTTGCCTAAAACAAAGTTGCCTAAAACAAAGTTGCCTCGAATAAGTTGCCTCGGAATAAAAGATCAATGGCATAAGGGTAGCTTCTAAAGTGTCTTCCCATTGCTCTGGTGATCACCATGTCCCTACAAACTCGAATTGACCCGAACACCTCCAGCGGTGGTGCTACCTACCTCTCAATGGTGGGATGGCACTACTTTAAAGGACATTTACACAGACGAATTCCTTAGGGTAGGTAGGTTCTCAAGGATACTTGCTCTAATTTCAAACAAATCAAAATACTTTTCACACCAACACACTTTCAAAAACTTTCAAAACAAACTTTTCAAACACTCTGACGTACGAGTTGAACTGAAACTTTTCAAAGAATATTTTTGAAACCCACAATTGAAAAGCAAGCAAACATCTTTGAAAACACATTGAGAAAGTATCTAAGAGCCCATGGATAACCATGGATAGAAAGGGTGCTAACACCTTCCCTTTCTATAATCTACCTCCCGAACCGAGAGCAATCTCTTTAAGGAATTTTTCTGTGCTTTTGTCCTTTCCATTTGGAGAAAATAAAAGACGGTGGCGACTCTTGCTTCCGCGACATTTCGCGAACCGGCGTTAAACAGTCAGTTCCAGATCCACCGATCACAGAACTGGCGACTCTGCTGGGGATATACTTAAAGTGAGGTGTACCTTAGGGCTAATTCATAACTGTGTTTTCAATTGTTTTCCTTGTGTGCTTTAAAATTGTGGGTTGCTTGGGAGTTCTATAGATCCTAACCCGGATCTGGGGGATACCTTTCTTAGAAAGTAGCAACAAGGCTGTGAGGGAACTGTGCGGGGTATACCGACATGGTTGAAACAGTCTGCTACGTTGATGTGGCACTTTGGTGTGTACCGGTAACCCTTGAGTTCAGTCAAGGAGAGTACGGGGCCTCCGCGTGGTGTCATGAAGCATCAACAGACCTTAGGAACCTTAATTGAACTATCTTGGCCTCTTTAGGGTAGTGAGATAACTGACTTTGGTACAGTCCGAGGTTGGTTGATACTCGATACTACGCTCAATTGAGGGTTGCTTTCCTGGAATATTTCGGTCGCCAGTTCAGTGGCTAAATCGAAACGATGAACAATGAAAGTAATCCCGTGATATTGGGAACCTTAGAACCCGGTTACTTTGATTAGGACAGGTTGAACTCACCAACTTCAAGAGGGTACTACCCAGACCCCATGCTGGCCTTAAACCTTAAGGGCCTGTCTTGTGTGCCTTGTGTGCCTTACATGTTTATCTTTGTAAATATCTGTGGTGTGTTTAATCATAACATCATGACATCATCCAGCATCATATGCATTAACTAACCATTTCAGGGGTTCGAATTTTCATCTTTGTTCTTGTTTTGTAGGACATGGAAACTGTTCGTAGAAAGACAATTCAAATCGGTCTTGTAAGGATCCCTCCTCAGCTTAAGGAGCTTATATCCAGGATTCCCGAGAACTCTTCATTCAGTGAAAGGCATGGAAGCCTCATCAGCTTGGTCAACACCAACATTGAGGAAGATATGATAAAAGTCCTGTTCCAATTCTTTGACCCTCTGCATCACTGTTTCACCTTCTTGGACTATCAGTTGGTACCTACATTGGAGGAGTTCTCCCGACTCCTGAAGATCCCTATTCTTGATCAGCTACCCTTCAACGGTACAGAAAAGGAACCTAAGCTTGAAGAGATTGCTAAAGCCTTGCACCTACAGTCATCTGACCTCAAGGGACATTGGGAAGTTAGAAGTGGTATCAAAGGCTTCTTATCCAGGTTTCTGTTTGAAAAGGCCTATGAATGTTGGAACTCCCTTGACTTACAAGCTTTTGAAGAGGTTGTGGCCCTTCTTGTTTATGGTTTGGTGTTGTTCCCTAACCCAGACCAGCTCATTGACATCAATGCTGTCCAGATCTTTATGTCCAGGAATCCTATACCTACGTTGCTGGGGGACCTCCTTCACTCATGTTACACTCGAACCATGAGAAAAAGAGGTGTCCTTATGTGTTGCACTCCTCTCCTGGGAAAGTGGTTTATTTCGCACCTTCCACAATCAGTCCTGAAGAACGAGCAGGGTTTGAGATGGTCACAACGGTTGATGACTCTTACACATGCAGATATACATTGGTGCCCTAGGTCCAGAGAAGATGTCACTATCATTGATCGTTGCGGGGAGTATCCTAATGTTCCTTTACTTGGAATCAGAGGGGGTATTACTTATAGTCCATGCCTGGCTTGGAGACAATTTGGTTATGCTCGGAGGGATGGTCCTCATGACATGTTGATTCCTGACATAGTTTTTGACTTCGACAACGATACTCAAGGACTTCGCCAGAGATTTATCAGAGCTTGGAGGATGCCTAGTAGGATAGACAGCAAGACACTGGGGCACAGGAACTCCATCCCTTTGGAGCCTTACCTCAAATGGGTACGAGCCCGCTCTCAGAAGTTAGTAATGCCTTATCCTCACATGCTTCCAGTAATCAAAGAGCCTGCCTTGGAAGGAGAGGTGTCTCATGTCATTCAGCACCCTGATATGCCCACATCCTGGGAAGAGATGCAGAAGAGCTGGATCCAGCTTAAGGAAGAGCGGAATTCTCTTGAGACTAGTTTGCATGCCAGTGAAAAGAAGGTTTTGGAGCTCACTCGCCTGTTGCACGAGGAAAGGAACCTCAACACTTACATAGCTCCAAAGAAGATGCGCAACATATTTTGGGATTAATTTGATCTTTTTGTACTTTTGCCCATGAGGCTTTGATGTATTAAACAATGATTTTCTTAATAATAACGTGTGTTCCTTTTGGTCTACAACAAATTTGAATTTTCGAACTCTTGAATGCATTGCATAAACACATATCATTCATCATGTGCATCATAGGTACTCTTCTTTTCAGGTTGTTTACCGTTCTTCGCTGTTTATTTCAGCATCATGAATCCTGAATCATCAACTGAGGCATCTATCAAGGCTCTTCAGGCGCAGAACGTCCAATTTCAGGCGCAGAACGCCCAATTTCAGGAGCTGATCAAGGGCTTGGCTCAGGGTCAACAAGAGTTGAAGACCATGCTTTTGAAGAAGACTAAGAAGAAGAGGAGGACTGTGCTATTTAACACTGGGCGCAGACTCGGGAACACTTTGGTTGAAGCTGAAAGGACTCCTCCATCTGTGACGGAAGGTAGTCACCAAGAAAGGGAGGTCCCTACTCCTGTGGGCTCTGATACTGAAACAGACTTCAACGACGAACAGTACCCTCCTGCTGAAGACCGGTACAAACAGCTGGAAGACAGATTAAAGGCTATGGAAGTTCAGCGGGTGCCTGGATTGGATTTCGGAGACTTGGGGTTATCTACTGGGGTGGTGATCCCCCACAAGTTCAAAACACCTGCCTTCGTGAAGTATGATGGGGCTTCCTGTCCCAAGATGCACCTCCGTTCTTATGTAAGGAAGATCCAGCCTTACACAGCAGACAAGAACCTTTGGATCCACTTCTTCCAGGAGAGTCTTTCAGGGACTCACCTCGATTGGTTCTATCAGCTGGATGGAATCAGCATTCGTAACTGGGAGGATCTGGCCACTGCTTTTTACAAGCAGTATCAGTATAATGCCGACCTCGCTCCTACGCGTACCCAGCTCCAGGGTATGTCGCTAGGGTCGGGTGAAGGTTTCAAGGAGTACGCTCAGAAATGGAGAGACCTGGCTGGCAGGGTGCAGCCACCATTGACGGATCGGGAGCTGGTAGATATGTTCTTGGGGACCCTATCTGGTCCATTTTTCAATCATCTCATTGGTAATTCCTCTGCTGGGTTTACTGATCTGATCCTGACTGGTGAAAGGATCGAGGCCGGTATAAAATCGGGGAAGATACAGAAAGTTGCCTCCTCCAGTACTGAGAAGAAACCCTTCAAAAAGGAGGCTAGTGCTGTATATAGCTCCCGGAGAACAGAGCGACCTGAACACCGCCAATCTGTCAGTGCGGTAATGATTGCCAAACCTGCTGCCGCTCCTCGGCCAACTAATCCTCAAAAGTTTGAAAGACCCCGGAGAGAGTATACCCGGTTAAGCATGACCTTATCGCAAATCCTGCCACAGTTGCTATCCACCAATTTAGTGACTGTCAGGGAGGCTCCAAAGTTTCCCAATACTGCATCCCCCAAGTTCAATCCAAATGCTCGCTGCGCTTATCACTCTGATAGCCCGGGGCATAACACAGATGACTGTTGGGCCCTAAAGAATAAGGTTCAAGACCTCATTGATGCAAAGGAGATACAGTTTGAGGCGCCCGAGAGGCCGAATGTTGTAACTGCTCCCATGCCCCAGCATGGAGTGAATGCTGTTGAAGAGGATTTGTATGTAGCTTCGGTGGATGATGTTGCTACTCCGTTGCTGATGGTCAAGAGGAATCTGTTGCTAGCCGGTTTATTTCCGGGATGTAGCGAAAGTTGCCCTCTATGTGTTGCTTCCCCTGCTGGTTGTTCTCTGTTGAAGTCAGGCATCCAAAACCTGATAGATAGTAGAGAGATTTTGTTCAGAAAGACTGTTGTTCCTGCTGCTCCTGTTGAAGAAGTGTCGATCGTTACCATCTTCAACAACCATTCCAAGGCTCCTTCAAAGAAGCCTATACAAATTTTGTCAGTTCACAAGAGTGCTCCCATCACCATTACTGTTCCGGGGCCTATACCTTACAACTCTGATAAGGCTGTCCCATGGCACTATGGGGCGGATGTTTATGTTCTGGGTGTGAAACAAGAGTGCAACATTGATACTGGTGTCTCCAACATCACCGGGCCTGCTAAGGTCACTCGTAGTGGAAGACTGTTCTCGCCAGACATTGCTCCTCCGGCAATTCATAGACCTTTGATCTTCACACCTGCCAGAGTGCCTGTTCCTCCCCCTGACCAAGTATCCACCCCTGCTACTGAGTCATCTGATACTCGGGGCAAGGGAATTGCTGCTGATATGCCTGCCAGGACGGAGGCACCAAAGACCATTGTTGAGGCTTCCAAGCAGGAAATGGAAGAAATCCTCAAGATAATAAAGAAAAGTGATTTCAACGTTGTAGAGCAGCTGGGGCACACCCCCTCTAAAATCTCCATGTTGTCACTGCTGCTGTGTTCAGAGGCCCATGCGAAGGCTCTGATTGCTTTCTTAAAGACAGCCCACGTACCCCAAGAGACGTCTGCTGACCAGTTCACCGACTGTGTGGCCAACCTAACTGCTGATAATGGCCTGGGTTTCTCTGATGCCGATCTGACAGCAAAGGGGAAGAACCATAATGATGCCCTGCATGTCTCCATTGAATGCAGGGGCACTACTCTTGCTCATGTGCTGGTTGACACAGGTTCTTCATTAAACGTGCTGCCCAAGAAGGCTCTGGATAGGCTGGATTGTGAGGGTCTAGAGCTCAAACCAACTCACATTGTTGTCCGGGCCTTTGACGGGTCCAAAAGAATGGTACATGGTGAGGTGGACATCCCAATCAGGGTTGGGTCACAGGTATTCGATTCAAAATTCTATGTGATGGACATCCATCCGTCCTATTCTTGTTTGCTGGGTCGCCCGTGGATCCACAAGGCTGGAGCTGTGACCTCCACATTACATCAGAAGCTCAAGTACCCGGTCAGGGGGAAGATCGTAACAGTGCAAGGGGAGGAGGAGTACATGGTCAGCCACCTCAACTCCTTCAGATACGTGGAAATGGATGGGGAGTTCATTGAAACCCCCTTTCAACATTTTGAGGAAGTACCACAAACCTTGGCAGCAGCAGAAGCAGATGAAGAGGTTTCTCCTATGAAGATGGCCTCCTTAAAGGACGCCCGGGCTGTGATCGAAAAAGGTGAATGTGCAAACTGGGGCAAGCTCCCTGATCTTACTCCTAAGACTAACAAGTTTGGGCTGGGTTTCACCACAGAAGCTCAGAAAGCGGTGCGCAAGGCGAGAATTGGAAGACCTCCTGTGCTCATCACCCACTCAGAAGTGAATGCCATTGGAGAGGAAGATGAAATAGAAGAGTCAGAGTTCGATAGCTGGATCTACCCAACGGCCGACGGTGGATTGACCAATTGGACTGCTAAAGATTTTACACCCATAACTTTTGTTCCCCAGTAATGAATTTCTTTGTTTTTGATTTGTAATAAACAATAATTTGAGACTATATGGCCCGGTGTCTTACCCGGGGCACCGTGGTTTTATTTGTGAGGGCTTTTGTTTGTCACTGTCATATATCATGAATAAAAGCATTGGACGTTTTTCACATTTCAAATTTTGCGCTCCTTTTCTTTCCTTTCTTTACATATTGCAAAACAGCTGTATTTACACACACACTCACTCATACAGGTTTCAATCCACTCTGGATCTCACTGGTAACGACTCTGCTACTGCCCGTTATGACTTCGAAAATCCGATCAACTTAGCCGCAGACGAAGGTGAAGATGATTGCGAAGTGCCTGGTGAACTTGCAAGACTGTTACAACAGGAGGAGAGGGCAATTCAACCCCATGAAGAGCCAGTGGAAATAATAAACTTGGGTACTGAGGAAGACAAGAAAGAGGTGAAGATTGGTGCCAACCTAGAACTCAGCGTGAAGCAACGGTTGATTCAGATGCTGCATGACTATAAGGAAATCTTTGCCTGGTCCTACGAAGATATGCCCGGATTAGATACCGACATTGTGGTCCATCATTTACCAACTAAAGAAGATTTCCCTCCGGTTAAGCAAAAGGTCCGCCGTATGCGCCCAGAGATGTCTGAGAAGATTAAAGCCGAGGTTATGAAGCAATTTGATGCCGGGTTTCTTGCAGTAACTTCTTACCCTCAGTGGGTTGCTAATGTGGTGCCGGTACCTAAGAAGGACGGCAAGGTCAGGATGTGTGTCGACTACAGGGATCTGAACAGGGCCAGCCCCAAAGATGACTTTCCCTTACCTCACATTGATGTCCTTGTTGATAATACAGCTCAGCACAAGGTGTTCTCTTTCATGGATGGTTTTTCAGGCTATAATCAGATCAAGATGGCTCCGGAAGACATGGAAAAGACTACGTTTGTTACTCAGTGGGGCACCTTCTGCTACAAAGTCATGCCTTTCGGACTAAAGAATGCTGGGGCAACCTACCAACGTGCCATGGTTACCTTATTTCATGATATGATCCATCATGAGATCGAAGTGTATGTGGACGACATGATCGCTAGGTCCCAAACTGAGGAAGAGCATCTAGATCATCTGCAGAAGTTGTTTGACCGGTTGAAATTGTACAAGCTGAGGTTGAACCCGAACAAGTGCACCTTCGGGGTAAGATCGGGAAAGTTGCTAGGCTTCGTGGTCAGTGATAAAGGTATTCAAGTGGACCCTGCTAAGGTCAAAGCTATTCAAGAGATGCCAGTTCCTAAGACAGAGAAGGAAGTCAGAGGCTTTCTAGGACGTCTGAATTACATTGCTCGATTCATCTCTCATCTGACCGCTACCTGTGAACCAATCTTCAAGCTGCTGAAGAAAGATCAAGTAGTACGTTGGAATGATGAATGTCAGGCTGCTTTTGACAGAATTAAAGAATATCTCCAAGAACCACCCATCCTTATGCCACCAGTTGAAGGGAGACCTTTGATACTTTACCTGACAGTGCTTGATAATGCAATGGGGTGTGTGCTGGGGCAGCATGACGAGTCTGGCCGAAAAGAGCATGCCATTTATTACCTTAGCAAAAAGTTTACCGACTGTGAGACCCGATACTCACTGCTTGAAAAAACTTGCTGCGCTTTGGTATGGGCTGCTCGCCGGCTGAGACAGTATATGCTGACTCACACTACCTTATTGATCTCAAAAATGGATCCTATAAAGTACATATTCGAAAAGCCTGCTCTGTCTGGGAGAATTGCAAGATGGCAGATGATCTTGACGGAATACGACATTCAGTACACGACCCAAAAAGCCATCAAGGGAAGTGTATTGGCAGACCACCTAGCACATCAAGCTGTGGATGACTACCAGTCAATGAACTTCGAGTTTCCAGATGAAAGCATTATGATAGTAACTGACTGTGAAATACCCGGACCGGATGAAGGACCTGAACCAGGATCCCGATGGTCTATGCACTTTGACGGAGCCTCCAATGCTTTGGGAAATGGTATCGGCGCCATAATCGTATCTCCACAAGGTACTCATACTCCACTCACCGCCCGGCTGTGTTTCAACTGTACCAACAACATGGCGGAGTATGAAGCGTGTATTATGGGTCTTCAAGCTGCGATCGACCTGAGGATCAAATTTCTGAGTGTCTTCGGAGATTCCGCTCTTGTGATCAATCAGATCAAAGGAGAGTGGGATACGAAACACCCAAACTTGATTCCTTACAGAGAATGTGTGTTGGCCCTGATCCCCCACTTCACAGAGATAACATTTGAGCACTTTCCAAGAGAAGAGAATCAGTTGGCGGACGCGTTAGCTACAATGTCTTCAATGTTCAAGGTTAAATGGGATAATGAAGCTCCCCGGATCATCATCTGGAAACTGGACGAACCGGCATACTGCTGTGATCTCGAAACTGAATTGGTAACTGAAAAGCCTTGGTACCACGAAGTGAAGAGATACCTAGAAGCTCAGGAATACCCTGAAGGAGCATCTGTCAATGATAAGAAATTCCTGAGGAGGTTTGCAGCCAAGTTCTTTCTTAGCAACGGCATCTTGTACAAGCGAAACCAGGATTCAACCCTACTGCGTTGTGTGGATAAGACAGAAGCAGAAAGAATCATGGAAGAGCTACATGAAGGGATCTTTGGTACACACTCCAGTGGACATACCATGGCAAAGAAGATTCTACGGGCAGGGTATTACTGGTCCACCATGGAAACTGATTGCTACCAACATTCTAGGACATGCCATAAATGCCAGATCTACGCAGACAAGGTGCATGTTCCTCCGGTTCCCCTGAATGTTCTGACTGCGCCTTGGCCATTTGCAATGTGGGGCCTAGACATGATCGGCGAGATTAAACCTACGGCATCCAATGGACATCGCTTCATCCTAGTGGCGATTGATTATTTTACGAAGTGGGTTGAGGCGGCATCCTATGCTACGGTAACTAAGACTGTTGTGGCACGGTTCATTCGGCACAACCTGATCTGTCGGTACGGTGTCCCTGAGCGGATTATTACAGATAACGGTACCAATCTGAACAATAAGATGATCACTGAGCTCTGCGAACAGTTCAAGATACGACACCACAATTCTTCTCCTTACAGACCGAAGATGAATGGGGCTGTAGAAGCAGCTAATAAAAACATCAAGAAGATCGTGCAGAAGATGACAGTAACGTATAAAGATTGGCACGAGATGTTACCGTTCGCTCTGCATGGGTATCGTACCTCAGCTAGGACGTCAACCGGGGCAACTCCTTTCTCTCTGGTTTATGGCATGGAGGCAGTCTTGCCGATCGAGGTACAAATTCCTTCTCTCCGGATAATGAAGGATGCAAATCTGAACGAAGATGATTGGATCCAGACACGACTTGATCAGCTCAACCTTATTGACGAAAAGAGACTTGCTGCTATCTGTCATGGTCAGACGTATCAGAAACGAATGATCAGGGCATTTAACAAAAAGGTCAGACCACAGGAATATCAAGTCGGGGATCTGGTGATCAAGCGAATCATCCTTCCTCAGAGTGATCCAAGGGGCAAATGGACCCCTACGTACGAAGGGCCATTTGTGGTTAAGCATGTGTTCTCAGGAGGAGCAATGATATTAACCAACATGGATGGTGACGATCTTCCTCACCCCGCCAATGCAGACATAGTAAAAAAATACTACGCATGAAAAATGACCCGCTAGGCTGACATGCCTAGGCAAAAATTAGGGCTTCCCGTCGAACCAAGAGGGTTCGGGCAAAATGAAGGGATGAAAATGAAAAATCTGTATACCCGGCAAGTCGAAAACCTGAAAAGGCGGCTTGGGCAAAAATGGGTATCCCGGTGGACTGAAAATCCGAAAGGGCAGTCCAGGCAAAAATTAGGGATAAAAGCGTAATGCTATGTCTCATTGGATCACTTTGCATCCAGAATCCGGTATCTACATCAAGTTCAGACGGCATCGGTCAGTCAGCTTCACCTTCAACCAAGGTCATCGAGTGATGAGACGCACGGAGTATAAAGGCGATAGCAGAGTGGAAACCCAGTGGATCATTCATCTTTCACACAGCTGTTTTATTTTCTTTTGTACAAAACTTGTAATAAACTCTTTTGCTCGGCGACATTTCCCTTACTGGGATGTCAGCCTCTTGTACACAAAACGCCTATTCACAGGCTATTCAAAATCAATACAAATATACTTTTCAGTTAAACGTGCCAACTGTTTTTCTTTTTCTGTTTTGTTTTGCGAAGAACGTCCAAGATTCAATTTGTGATATATGCATTGACAATAATTTGTTAGCTCATAAATATTTGCATACGAAACAAAGAATTAATTGCAGGTGACACTAAAAACAGGGGCAATAAAGAGTTGTCTGAACAGTCTAATTGCTCTATCCGCCAAGGTACCAAGGTGGGTTCAGCTAAAGAACCTAGCCAGGCATCTTAAATTCCCCAGAGAGTGAGACAGCAAGTCAGTGCATTCTTCCCCAAACAAAGTTAACAAGTCTCAAGGAAATTGGGTGTCCTCCAGTAGATCCCAATATTCCCCAGCAGCATATATTCCTAACAAGCATCCCCGGCAGTCTTGGTCTAAAGATTGTTCCCCGGCGGCATACATCAACATTCAAAGGAATCACTTCCCCAGCATATCAAAACTATCAAAATTTCCCCAGGAGAGTCCCATCCAAGTTCCCCAGGAAAGATGGAATTCATCTCCCCAAGCAGTAAGCTTATCCCCAGTAAATTCTGGAAGCTCATCCCCTAGCAGAGCATGAACGCGTCGTCCGGCTTCACTTAAAGAGTTATTTCCTCAACAGGATATAACTGGGTTATCCTCAGCCAAAAGCCAAGGGAAGGTCATCGTCAACGTAGTTCTTTCCTATCCCCAGCGAAGTCTATTCACACTTCCAATACAACAACGATATCCCCAACAGAGTTACTATCAACATTCAGCAAGGCATCACTCTTCCCACAGAGTATTGCTTTCCAGCATGATCGCTAGAGTATCTTTTCTCCCCGCAGAATCTTCCATTCGCTAAGTTTATTCCGCAACGGAGTCATCTTCTCCTACCGGTATCCTTGCAGTTATCATCCCCAGCGGAAGCAAAATCTATTCTTCGACATCAGCCCAGGATACGATTTCCCGGCACCCGTCAAGGATTTACTTTCCTAGACGAAAACATACATAAAACGTCACATACATCATTATAGCATGCATAACACACTGCATCATACAAATCTCATTTATGTTGAGAACATCATTGCTTGATCCATATCATGCATTGCATATGACTGACTTTTATCTTTCAGAAAAGATCCAGTTAAGTTCTCAAGCTACATTTCAAGACCTAGACCGGTTCAGTTAAATCGTCCCAAGATTTTCCTGATGCTTATCCAGTCAAAGGCCTTCTTTGGTTCAGTTAAATCGTCCCAAGATTTTCCTGATGCTTATCCAGTTGAAGACATTTCAAGACCTAGACCGGTTCAGTTAAGTCGTCCCAAGATTTTCCTGATGCTTATCCAGTCAAAGGCCTTCTCTGGTTCAGTTAAATCGTCCCAAGATTTTCCTGATGCTTATCCAGTTGAAGACATTTCAAGACCTAGACCGGTTCAGTTAAGTCGTCCCAAGATTTTCCTGATGCTTATCCAGTCAAAGGCCTTCTCTGGTTCAGTTAAATCGTCCCAAGATTTTCCTGATGCTTATCCAGTTGAAGACATTTCAAGACCTAGACCGGTTCAGTTAAATCGTCCCAAGATTTTCCTGATGCTTATCCAGTCAAAGGCCTTCTTTGGTTCAGTTAAATCGTCCCGAGATTTTCCTGATGCTTATCCAGTTGAAGACATTTCAAGACCTAGACCGGTTCAGTTAAATCGTCCCAAGATTTTCCTGATGCTTATCCAGTCAAAGGCCTTCTTTGGTTCAGTTAAATCGTCCCGAGATTTTCCTGATGCTTATCCAGTTGAAGACATTTCAAGACCTAGACCGGTTCAGTTAAATCGTCCCAAGATTTTCCTGATGCTTATCCAGTCAAAGGCCTTCTCTGGTTCAGTTAAATCGTCCCAAGATTTCCCTGATGCTTATCCAGTTGAAGACATTTCAAGACCTAGACAAGTTCAGTTAAATCGACCCTAAGATTTTCCTGATTCTTACCCAGTCAAAGGCCTCTCTGGTTCAGTCAGATCGACCCTAAGATCTCCCTGATTCTTATCCCAGTAGAAGACACCCCAGATTTTTCTCAACGAGCGTTGTTGAAGTTAAAGTCACCCAAGGCTCTCTTACCATTCATGCTAAGGAAGTAATCATCCCTGGTTCTTTCATCGCCGTTTGAAGCTCCAGACTCAGCTCCTGTAACCAGTCAGGACACATCTAAACATCAGCTCCTGCGACGTGTCAGGTACTCATTTTCTGTTTTGCAGGTATGCATGTTCTCGCCAAGGAATCTCTTACGCAATCAAAACATCTAGATGGCATCTATAAGCCCATTTCCATCACACTGCTAACATGTGAGCGCAAATTTCTGGGCACTCTAGTGTCCAATCATCTTCTACCCTCGGATTACGAAAGGCACGTCCGCCAATCTGCATCCTCAGGTCTAAGAAGATTGAACAGGGGCAACTGTTGTACCCCAAAATTTGCCCTCCCATATTCTTCAAGAAATTGCCAAGCCAAGTCATAAAACTCCCCCAAGGGTTGCACAGTGCAGGGGCCTCCTAAACAGTCAAAATTAGGGTTTGAGTCTGATCAAGGGAAGGAAGTTTTCAAAGGCCTAATCAAGTCTCATATGCTTACAAACATGGTCAAGCATCCTCATATCAAGTTTCAAGGCATTCAGCTCAAGATTGCACAGTCAAAACCCTAAATTGCACTACAGTCAACTGTAGGGGCAAAATGGTCATTTGGCAGTCAAAAGTTCAAATTTTTGGTCAACATATCATTTTGAAGCCACAAACATCATTTGATCAATGCTTGATCATGATTCTCAAAATTTGGCTCAGAAATCATCAAAGATGCAAAAGTTGCTATATTTGGACAGCTAAAAAGTCAACTGAAATTGACCAGGGCATAACTTTCACATGGATTATCAGAAAAATTCCATCCAAAGCTCATTTTGAAGAGAAAGACATTTCCTACAACTCATCTTCATACTTCAAGTCCAAGAAATGCTCTCACAAAAAGTTATCAATTTCAACATTACAGGTCATTTTCAAAAGTCAACAAAAAGGGACTTTAAGTCAAAGACCATAACTTGAGATTGGTAAATCAAAATGACATGGGACCAAAGGCATTGGTTAAAGGACTCAAAGACCTTTCCAAAATGTCCAAGAACATGTGAAAAGCTTAAAAATTGAGCAAGTTATGCCTTGTAGAAGTTGGGAAATTTTTGTGAAATGGCAAAAGTCAACTATCCTTGAAACTCCAATTTTTGACAAAAGGGCCCCATTTTTTCCACTTGGTTCATCCTTGTCATGCCACACACGTGTCACATGGTTAATTTCAAGACCAAATATTGATTTTTCTATTTTATTTAATTTTTGATAATTTAATTCATTTTAAATCTTTAAAAATTCAAATAAAATTTAAAAACCAATGGAATAGTGTCATGTGAGTTTGGACAACTTCCATGTATCATGGGCCAATTCAAAAACTCAGGCTAGGGTTAAGTTTCACACTAGGTCTAGGTTTTGGCTAAAAAGAAGGAAAAATGGTTAATGGTAAAAACCCTAGGACTTGTTCTTTCATGAGCATGAATCTAGGTCAGTTAGCAGGCCAATTCCATTCCATTATAATCACTAAGTCAAACCCTAAGCCTAACAGATCATAAGCTGCGCCCAAACAAGCTTTTGCATTTTTGAATTTTTTCCTTAAAACTCAAACACTGAAAAATAGTTTAGAGGTGGATTCAAGCTTCAACTTTCATTCCATTAGCATCCTGAAGCACCACTGAGTGTTTCTCAATCATTAACATCAACCAAAACACCCTGAATTGGTATCCCTAAGTCAAACTGCATCTCAAAAATTCTGAAATCATATAGCACGATTCAAGCATATTTTTGCATTTTTGTTTAGGTATTCATATTCATGATGATGTTTCTGAGCTAACCATTGCGTTTGATTTCATTTTTGTGCCATATATACGAACTTGCCATGCGAGAATTCTAGGGTTGCAGGTTTCTGAAATTGGGGATTTTGCATAGAGGAAAAATTAGGGCTCAAGAGTACCATGGTTGGATTCAGTACCTCAAGACGAAGGAAGATTGACCCTCGCGCCTAATTTCTGATCACCATAGCGCTATTCGCTATTTCTTGGAAGGCTGCCTAATGCTACGCTTCAAAAACCGTTGCCTTCTTTCTTTGTGTTTCAGGAAAATGAAAGAGATGATGGCGTGGCACAAACGGATTGGAGGAATCTGAAAATGCGCGCGTGGAATCATTAATGCCTTGTTTATTCCTTTTATTATTTATTAACCATATTATGTTAATTGAAATTAAGTAGCTCAGCTGGCAAGCTATCAACGCGTTAACCTCAATGACCTGGGTTCAAGTCCCAGGTCTGGCAAATGCTCAATATTATTTTTCAATAATTGATCCCATGCAGCGCTAACGTCCCAGTATACCATGCACACTCAAAAATTAACTGGCCACGCGTCCTGGAGATCTAATCAAAGGTTCAGGTTGAAGGCATATCATGGATGCAAGTCAACATAGCTGTAGGCCATCCAAAAGGTCAACGAAACTCAAAGCTAATGGGCCAGAAATTCCAGGCCTATACCTCCTGAATTGGGGATTACCCCCCCCTGGTTTGCCTTATTATTTTATTTTTTTTCTTTCTTTAATCTTTCTTTTTATTTCTTTTATTTGCTATTTATTTAGTTAATTATTTTTTAGCAAAATACAAAAACCTTCAAAAATCAGAAAAGACCAAAAAAAATATAATTTTTATTTTAATTATTTTCTAAATAAATGTTTGTAATTATTTAGTTTTAATTAGGTTTTCAAATTTAATTCTTTTAATAACTAAAATCCAAAAACTAGAATTTAGGTTTAATGACTTTTATTTTCTTTTTTTTTTATTTTTCCCTTTTTTCAGAATAATAATGTTATTTATTTATTTTCATAAATTAAAAAATGCACATAAATTAATTTAGAATTAAATTAGGTTAAAAGTCAATATTTTCATAATAAACTTAAAAAAACAATAGAATTAGGTCTAATATTTAATTTAATTTCAATTAACTCCTTTTTCTCATTAAATCAAAAAACACAAAAATATCATTCTCATTTAATTTTAATTTTAAATTCCTTGTTAATTTTAATTGTTTGCAAAAGGGTCCAACGCCCTAGTTTTGTTTAATTCCTTTATTTCGCACATTTATTTTATATCGTTTAAATAATTATGTATATGCCCCAAAGCCTTGTAAAGTTATTTCTCGCACTTTTATTTATTCGCTTTATTTATTTTCAGTCAAATCGGGTTCGGTTTATTTTGGCGATGTGGACCCGCGCCAGTTGTAATAGTTTAGATTTATTTTCTCGCAAATATATAACTGTTAATAAATATGCATGAAAGAATGTATGGACTTAAAAATAAAATCAAGCGTAGATCACAACAAACATGACAAGACAAAATAATTGAAACATGACACACGAACCGCACACACCACCCCTAGGGTACGCCTCACTGTTGCCTTTCGAAAGGTGATCGTCGAGTAGAGGATGTTTTAGTAAGTCCTTGTGTCCATTGATCTAGTTGCCTAAAACAAAGTTGCCTAAAACAAAGTTGCCTAAAACAAAGTTGCCTCGAATAAGTTGCCTCGGAATAAAAGATCAATGGCATAAGGGTAGCTTCTAAAGTGTCTTCCCATTGCTCTGGTGATCACCATGTCCCTACAAACTCGAATTGACCCGAACACCTCCAGCGGTGGTGCTACCTACCTCTCAATGGTGGGATGGCACTACTTTAAAGGACATTTACACAGACGAATTCCTTAGGGTAGGTAGGTTCTCAAGGATACTTGCTCTAATTTCAAACAAATCAAAATACTTTTCACACCAACACACTTTCAAAAACTTTCAAAACAAACTTTTCAAACACTCTGACGTACGAGTTGAACTGAAACTTTTCAAAGAATATTTTTGAAACCCACAATTGAAAAGCAAGCAAACATCTTTGAAAACACATTGAGCAAGTATCTAAGAGCCCATGGATAACCATGGATAGAAAGGGTGCTAACACCTTCCCTTTCTATAATCTACCTCCCGAACCGAGAGCAATCTCTTTAAGGAATTTTTCTGTGCTTTTGTCCTTTCCATTTGGAGAAAATAAAAGACGGTGGCGACTCTTGCTTCCGCGACATTTCGCGAACCGGCGTTAAACAGTCAGTTCCAGATCCACCGATCACACCGGGGCATAACACAGATGACTGTTGGGTCCTAAAGAATAAGGTTCAGGACCTTATTGATGCAAAGGAGATACAGTTTGAGGCGCCCGAGAGGCAAAATGTTGTAACCGCTCCCATGCCCCAGCATGGAGTGAATGCTGTTGAGGAGGATTTGTATGTAGCTTCGGTGGATGATGTTGCTACTCCACTGCTGACGGTCAATAGGAACCTGTTGCTAGCCGGTTTATTTCCGGGATGTAGCAAAGGTTGCCCTCTATGTGTTGCTTCCCCTGCTGGTTGTTCTTTGCTGAAGTCAGGCGTCCAAAACCTGATGGATAGTAAAGAGATTTTGTTCAGAAAGACTGCTGTTCCTGCTGCTCCTGTTGAAGAAGTCTCAATTATTACCATCTTCAACAACCCTTCCAAGGCTCCTTCAAGGAAGCATGTCCAAATTTTTCTCGTCCACAAGATTGCTCCCATCACCATTACTGTTCCAGGACCCATCCCCTACAAATCTGATAAGGCTGTCCCATGGCACTATGGGGCAGATGTTTATGTTCTGGGTGTGAAACAAGAGTTCGACACTGATACTGGTGTCACCAACATCACCGGGCCTGCTAAGGTCACTCGTAGTGGAAGACTATTCTCACCAGACATTGCTCCTCCGGTAATTCAGAGGCCTTCGATCATCACACCTGCCAGTGTGCCTGTTTCCCCCCCCCCCCCCCCTGACCAAGTTTCTACCCCTGCGGTCGAGTCATCTGATGCTCGGGGCAAAGGGATTGTTGCTAATGTGCCTGCCCGGACGGAGGCACCAAAGACCATTGTTGAGGCTTCCAAGCAGGAGATGGAAGAAATCCTCAAAATAATAAAGAAAAGTGATTTCAACGTTGTAGAACAGCTGGGGCACACCCCCTCCAAAATCTCCATGCTGTCGCTGCTGCTGTGTTCAGAGGCCCATGCCAAGGCCCTGATTGCTTTCTTAAAAACGGCCCACGTACCCCAAGAGACGTCTGCTGATCAGTTCACCGACTGTGTGGCCAACCTAACCGCTGATAATGGCCTGGGTTTCTCTGATGCCGATCTGACAGCAAAAGGGAAGAACCATAATGATGCCCTGCATGGCTCCATTAAATGCAGGGGCACTACTCTTGCTCATGTGCTGGTTGACACTGGTTCTTCATTGAACGTGCTGCCCATGAAGGCTCTGGATAGGTTGGACTGTGGGGGTCTAGAGCTCAAACCAAGTAACATTGTTGTCCGGGCCTTTGACGGGTCCAAAAGAATGGTACATGGTGAGGTTGACATCCCAATCAAGGTTGGGTCACAGGTATTTGATTCAAAATTCTATGTGATGGACATCCGTCCATCCTATTCTTGTTTGTTGGGTCGCCCGTGGATCCACAAGGCTGGAGCCGTGACCTCCACGTTGCATCAGAAGCTCAAGTACCCGGTCAGGGGGAAAATTGTAACAGTGCAAGGGGAAGAGGAATACATGGTCAGCCACCTCAACTCCTTCAGGTACGTAGAAATGGATGGGGAGTTCATTGAGACCCCCTTTCAACATTTTGAGGAGGTACCACAAACATTGGCAGCAGCAGAAGCAGTGGCCGAAGAGGTTTCTCCTTTGAAGATGGCCTCCTTAAAGGACGCCCAGGCTGTGATTGAAAGAGAGGCTCAGAAAGCTGTGCGCAAGGCGAGAATTGGAAGACCTCTTGTGCTCATCACCCACCCAGGAGTGAACGCTATTGGAGATGAAGACGAAGTGGAAGAGTCAGAGTTTGATAGCTGGATCTACCCGACGACCGATGGTGGATTGACCAATTGGACTGCTAAAGACTTTACACCCATAACTTTTGTCACCCAGTAATGAACTTCTTTGTTTTGGATTTGTAATAAACAATCAATTGAAACTGTATGGCCCGGTGTCTTGCCCAGGGCACCGTGGTCTTATTTATGAGGGCTTTTGTTTGTCACTGTCATATATCATAAATAAAAGCATTGGACGTTTTTCACATTTCAAATCTTGCGCTCCTTTTCTTTCCTTTCTTTATATATTGCAAAACAGCTGTATTTACACACACTCACTCATACAGGTTTCAATCCACTCTGGATCTCACTGGTAACGACTCTGCTACTGCCGATTATGACTTCGACAATCCGATCAACTTAGCCGAAGACGAAGGTGAAGATGATTGCGAAGTGCCTGGCGAGCTTGCAAGACTGTTACTCCAGGAAGAGAGGGCAATTCAACCACATGAAGAGCCAGTGGAGACAATAAATCTGGGAACTGAGACCAACCGTAAGGAAGTCAAGATTGGCGCCAACCTAGAGCTCAGCGTAAAGCAACGATTGACCCAGATGTTACAGGATTATGTGGAGATCTTTGCCTGGTCCTACGAAGACATGCCCGGGTTGGATACCGACATTGTGGTCCATCACTTACCTACCAAAGAAGACTGCCCTCCGGTTAAGCAAAAGGTCCGCCGTATGCGTCCAGAGATGTCGGAGAAGATTAAAGCCGAGGTTATGAAACAGTTTGATGCTGGGTTCCTTGCAGTGACTTCTTACCCTCAGTGGGTTGCTAATGTGGTGCCGGTACCAAAGAAAGACGGTAAGGTCAGAATGTGTGTCGATTACAGGGATCTGAACAGGGCCAACCCCAAGGATGACTTCCCTCTACCTCACATTGATGTCCTTGTTGACAATACAGCTCAGCATAAGGTGTTCTCCTTCATGGATGGCTTCTCAGGTTACAATCAAATCAAGATGGCTCCTGAAGACATGGAAAAGACTACCTTTGTTACTCAGTGGGGCACCTTCTGCTACAAGGTCATGCCTTTTGGACTGAAAAATGCTGGGGCAACCTACCAACGTGCCATGGTTGCTTTATTTCATGACATGATCCATCGTGATATAGAAGTGTATGTTGACGACATGATTGCAAGGTCCCAAACTGAGGAAGAACACCTTGATCATCTGCAGAAACTGTTTGACCGTCTGAAACTGTACAAGCTGAGGTTGAACCCGAACAAGTGCACCTTCGGGGTAAGATCTGGGAAGTTGCTAGGCTTCGTTGTAAGTGATAAGGGTATTCAAGTGGACCCTGCCAAGGTTAAAGCTATTCAAGAGATGCCAGTTCCTAAAACAGAGAAAGAGGTCAGAGGCTTTTTAGGACGCCTGAATTACATTGCTCGGTTCATCTCACACCTAACTGCTACCTGTGAGCCAATCTTCAAGCTGCTGAGGAAAGATCAGGTAGTACGTTGGAATGATGAATGTCAGGCTGCTTTTGACAGAATCAAAGAGTATCTCCAAGAACCGCCCATCCTTATGCCACCGGTTGAAGGGAGACCTCTGATACTTTACCTGACAGTACTTGATAACTCAATGGGGTGTGTGCTGGGGCAGCATGACGAGTCTGGCCGAAAAGAGCATGCCATTTATTACCTTAGCAAAAAGTTTACCGACTGTGAGACCCGATACTCACTGCTTGAGAAAACTTGTTGCGCTTTGGTATGGGCTGCTCGCCGGACAGTATATGCTGGCTCACACTACCTTGTTGATCTCAAAGATGGATCCCATAAAGTATATATTCGAAAAGCCTGCTCTGTCTGGGAGAATTGCAAGATGGCAAATGATCTTGACGGAATACGACATTCAGTACACAACCCAGAAAGCCATCAAGGGAAGTGTATTGGCAGACCACTTGGCACATCAGGCCGTAGATGACTATCAGTCAATGAACTTCGAGTTTCCAGATGAAAGCATCATGATAGTAACTGATTGTGAAGTACCTGGACCGGATGAAGGACCTGAGGAAGGATCCCGATGGTCTATGCACTTTGACGGAGCCTCCAATGCTTTGGGTAATGGTATCGGCGCTGTGATCATATCCCCTCAAGGCACTCGTACTCCACTCACTGCCCGGCTATGTTTCAACTGCACCAACAACATGGCGGAGTATGAGGCGTGCATCATGGGACTCAAAGCTGCAATTGACTTAAGGATCAAGTTTCTGAGTGTCTTCGGAGATTCCGCTCTCGTGATCAACCAGATCAAAGGCGAGTGGGATACGAAACATCCGAATCTTATTCCTTACAAAGAATGTGTGTTGACAATGATCCCCCACTTCAC
This sequence comes from Vicia faba, assembly GCA_948472305.1. Taxonomy (NCBI): domain Eukaryota; kingdom Viridiplantae; phylum Streptophyta; class Magnoliopsida; order Fabales; family Fabaceae; genus Vicia; species Vicia faba. The sequence goes on from OX451738.1 coordinate 127,176,728, forward strand.
AGAGATAACCTTTGAACATTTCCCGAGAGAGGAGAATCAGTTAGCGGACGCGTTAGCTACGATGTCTTCTATGTTCAAAGTCAAGTGGGACAATGAGGTTCCCCGGGTCATCATCTGGAAACTGGACGAACCGGCATACTGTTGTGATCTTGAGATTGAATTAGTGACTGAGAAGCCTTGGTACCATGAGGTGAAGAGGTACTTGGAAGCTCAGGAATACCCTGAAGGTGCATCTGTCAACGATAAGAAGTTTCTGAGAAGGTTCGCAGCAAAGTTCTTCCTTAGCAACAACGTCTTGTATAAACGAAACCATGATTCGACCTTACTGCGTTGTGTGGATAAGACTGAAGCAGAAAGGATTATGGCGGAGCTACATGAGGGTACCTTCGGAACACATTCCAGTGGACACACTATGGCTAAGAAGATCCTTCGGGCAGGGTATTTCTGGTCCACAATGGAAGCTGATTGTTACCAATATTATCGGACGTGTCACAAGTGCCAGGTTTATGCAGACAAGGTGCATGTTCCTCCAGTTCCTCTGAATGTCCTGACTGCACCTTGGCCTTTTGCAATGTGGGGCATTGATATGATCAGTGAGATCAGACCTACGGCATCTAATGGGCATCGCTTCATCCTTGTAGCGATTGATTACTTTATGAAGTGGGTTGAAGCAGCTTCCTACGCTACAGTAACCAAGAATGTCGTGGCACGGTTCATTCGGCATAATCTGATCTGTCGATACGGCATCCCTGAAAGAATCATTACAGACAACGGTACCAATCTGAACAACAAGATGATCACTGAGCTCTGCGAGCAGTTCAAAATACAGCACCACAATTCTTCTCCTTACAGACCGAAGATGAATGGGGCTGTAGAAGCAGCAAATAAGAATATCAAGAAAATCGTGCAGAAGATGACAGTGACTTATAAAGATTGGCACGAGATGTTACCGTTTGCTCTACACGGGTATCGTACCTCAGTCAGGACATCAACCGGGGCAACTCCTTTCTCCTTGGTCTACGGCATGGAGGCAGTCTTACCGATCGAAGTGCAGATACCCTCTCTCCGGATAATGAAGGATGCAAATCTGAACGAGGATGATTGGATCCAGACACGACTTGATCAGTTAAACCTTATTGATGAGAAGAGACTTGCTGCTATTTGTCATGGTCAGACGTACCAAAAACGGATGATCAGGGCATTTAACAAAAAGGTCAGACCACAGGAATATTAAGTTAGAGATCTGGTAATCAAGCGAATCATCCTTCCTCAGAGTGATCCAAGGGGCAAGTGGACCCCTACGTATGAAGGGCCATTTATGGTTAAACATGTGTTCTCAGGAGGAGCCATGATTTTAACCAACATGGACGGTGACGACCTCCCTCACCCCGCTAATGCAGACATAGTAAAAAGATACTACGCATGAAAAAAGACCCGCTAGGCTGACATGCCTAGGCAAAAATTAGGGCTTCCCGGCGAACCAAAAGGGTTCGGGCAAAATGAAGGGATGAAATGAAAAAAATCTGTACACCCGGCAAGTCGAAAACCAGAAAAGGCGGCTTGGGCAAAAATGGGTATCCCGGTGGACTGAAAACCCGAAAGGGCAGTCCAGGCAAAAATTAGGGATAAAAGCGTAATATTATGTCTCATTGGATCACTTTGCATCCAGAATCCGGTATCCACATCAAGTTCAGACGGCATCGATCAATCAGCTTCACCTTCAACCAAGGTCATCAAGTGATGAGACGCTCGAAGATATAAAGGCAATAGCAGAGTTGAAACCCCGTGGATCATTCATTTCACACAGCTGTTTTATTTTCTCTTGTACAAACTTGTATAAATTCTTTTGTTCGGCGGCGTTCTCTTACTAGGACGTCAGCCTCTTGTACATAAACGCCTATTTTACAGGCAAAATTCAAAATCAATACAAAATTACTTTTCAGACAAATTGCCTTTTGTTTTTTCCTTTTATGTTTTGTTTTGCGAAGAACGTCCAAGGTTCAATTTGTGATATATGCATTGACAATAATTTGCTAACTCATGAATATTTGCATACAAAACAAAGGATTCATTACAGGTAACATTAGAAACAGGGGCAATAAAGAGTTGTCTAAGCAATCTAATTGTTCTGTCCTCCAAGGTATCAAGGTAGGTTCGGTTGAAAAACATAACCAGGCATCTTAATTCCCCAGAGAGTGAGCCAGCAAGTCAGTGCACTCTCCCCAAACAAAGTTACAGTCAACCTTAAGGAAGTTGGGTATCCTCCAGCAGATCTCAACATTCCTCAGCACAATATACAGGCATTCTTAACAAGCATCCCCGGCAGTCTTGACCTAAAGATTGTTCCCCGGCGGTATATCAAACATTCAACGGAGTCGCTTCCCCAATATGGTTCAAATTTCCCCAGAAGAATCCAATCCAGTTTCCTCAGGGAAGTTGGAATCCATCTCCCCAAGCAGTAAGCTTATCCCCAGTAGATTCTGGAAGCTTATCCTCGCAGAGCACGAACGCGTCTCCCGGCTTTATTCAAAGGTTATGCTCCACCAGAGCTTATAACTGGGTTATCCTCAGCCAAAAGCCACGGAAAGATCGTCCTCAGCAAAGTCTCCTTATCCCCAGCGGAATCTATTAAAACTTCCAATATAACGACGGTATCCCCAGCGAAGTTACTACCAACATCTCAACAAGAGTACCTCTCTCCCCACAGAGTATTGTTCCCCAGCCAGATCGCTAGAATAATTTTTCTCCCCGCAGAGTAATCTCTCCAACAAGTTTATTCCCCCAACGGAGTCATCTTCTCCTACCGGTTTATTCTTGCAACCATCACTCCCCAGTGGAAACACTATTCTCTAACATCAGCCCAAGATGTGACTTCCCGGCACCCGTCAAGGATTTGTTTCCTAAGACGAAAACAACACATCTTCATACATTATAGCATGCATATACGCATCATGAACATACAATCTCATTCATTCTGAGAGCATCTCGCATGTCATACATCATGACATCACGTACAACTAATGTTTTGTCTTTTCAGGACAAAAGTTAATGCAAAGATAATTGCTATCAACTGTCGTGATTCCAGATCCGATTCCTGTATCTTGCCAGGGAGTATCTGTTGACGACTACAGTACCAGACTCGATTCCTGTATCTTGACATGGCACGTCTGAAGAGTTCGAAGATCTGATTCCTGTATCTTGCCAGGGAGTATCTGTTGACGACTACAGTACCAGACTCGATTCCTGTATCTTGACAGGGCACGTCTGAAGAGTTCGAAGATCCGATTCCTGTATCTTGCCAGGGAGTATCTGTTGACGACTACAGTACCAGACTCGATTCCTGTATCTTGACAGGGCACGTCTGAAGAGTTCGAAGATCCGATTCCTGTATCTTGCCAGGGAGTATATTTTGACAACTACAGTACCAGACTCGATTCCTGTATCTTGACAGGGCACGTCTGAAGAGTTCGAAGATCCGATTCCTGTATCTTGCCAGGGAGTATCTGTTGACGACTACAGTACCAGACTCGATTCCTGTATCTTGACAGGGCACGTCTGAAGAGTTCGAAGATCCGATTCCTGTATCTTGCCAGGGAGTATCTGTTGACGACTACAGTACCAGACTCGATTCCTGTATCTTGACAGGGCACGTCTGAAGAGTTCGAAGATCCGATTCCTGTATCTTGCCAGGGAGTATCTGTTGACGACTACAGTACCAGACTCGATTCCTGTATCTTGACAGGGCACGTCTGAAGAGTTCGAAGATCCGATTCCTGTATCTTGCCAGGGAGTATCTGTTGACGACTACAGTACCAGACTCGATTCCTGTATCTTGACAGGGCACGTCTGAAGAGTTCGAAGATTCGATTCCTGTATTCAGCCAGGGCACGTCTACATAAAGAGTTTGAAAGTCAACTCCAGTAACAGACCAGGTAATTTTCTTTCCTTCTCAGGTACGCAAGTTCTCGCTAAGGAATCTCTTACGCGATCGACCTCTCCAAATGGCATCTGTAAGCCCATTCCCGCTATCACACTACTGATACTCTACTATGTGAGTGCAAATTTCTGGGCACTCTAGTGTTCAATCATCTTCCACCCTCGGATCACGAAAGGCACACAAGCCAATCTACATCCTCAGGTCTAAGAAGATTGAACAGGGGCAACTGTTGTACCCCAAAATTTTCCCTCCCATAATCTTCAAAGTTATGACAAGCAAATGGTTCAAGGTCTACTCAAGGGCTACACAGTCAACTATCCTCCTAAGCCATTCAAACTAGGGTTTTGGTTCTTGCAAGGAAGTTGAAGTTTTCAAGAGCTCAATCAAGTCTCCTATGCCTATAAACATTGTCAAGCACCTACATGTCAAGTTTTAAGACTTTCAGCACAAAATTGCACAGTCAAAAACCCTAATTGCACTACAGTCAACTGTAGGGGTAAAATGGTCATTTGACAATCAAAAGTTCAAATTTTTGGTCAACATCTAATTTTGAAGCCACAAACATCATTTGATCAATGCTTGATCATGATTCTCAAAGCTTGGCTCAAAAATCATCAAGATGCAAAAGTTTCTATTTTTGGACAGCTGAAAAGTCAACTGTAACTTGACCAAGGCATAACTTTTTCATGGTTCATCAGAAAAATCCCATCCAATTCTCATTTTGAAGGGGAAGACATTTCCTACAACTCATCTTCACACTCCAAGTCCAAGAAATGCTCTCACAAAAATTTATCAATTTCAACATTATAGGTCATTTTCAAAAGTCAACAAAAAGGGACTTTAAGTCAAAGACCATAACTTGAGATTGGTAAATCAAAATGACATGGGACCAAAGGCATTGGTTAGAGGACTTCAAGACCTTTCCAAAATGTCCAAGAACATGATCAAATCTTAAAAATTGAGCAAGATACGCATTGGAGAAGTTGGGAAATTTTTGTGAAATGGCCAAAATCATTTATCCTTGAAATTTCATTTTTGACAAAAGGGGCCCACTTTTTCCACTTGAATTAGCTTAGCCATGCTTCCCACGTGTCCCACCTTTTATTTCCATTTTTTTAAATTGATTTTTTATTTTTTATTGATTTTATTGGATTTAATTAATTTTAAATCTTTTAAAATCAAAAGAAAATTAAAAAGGCCAATTAAGGAAGATTTCTGACTTTGATGGATCTTGAATCACCTTTAAGCATATGCCAAATTCGTGCAAGGGGCCAAATAGAGCAAGAATTCAAAAATGATTCAAAAAAGGAAGTTTGGTTATGGAGGTTTATGGAGGATCTTGAAATTGAATGTTTTGCATTATGAGGCCATAATTCCTCTTCATACACATTGCCTAATGTATATACAAGTGATACAAAACAAAATTGAGACCTAAGCTGCGCAAAAACACTCAGAGCAAACTTGCATTTTGGCCAAGATTTTTCAAAACTGAAAACACCTCTAGAGCCCGTTTCAGACTCTCATTCTCATCCAAACAGGTTGCTGACACCCTAAGGAAACGATAGCCATCAAATTCAGACCTTCAAACGCAAAGAACAGGTATAACCAAGTCCAACTTTCCTTGAAATTTTTGATATTCGCATTTTAATATTCATGCCATATTTATCATTTTTGATCATGGATTTAGACTAATATGACTGTTCTGAAGCTGTTAGCATGATTCAATTGGGTTTTCCAAGCCTGTGCACGATTTCACCATGGCCATTACCTAGGGTTTCAGAGTTTTGATTTTAGGGCTTTGCATACCAGGAACAATTGGAACCTAAGATTGCTACCATTAAAATCAGGGCCTTCCACTGAGTGGATTTGAACCATCGCGCCCTATTTCTTTCCCACCATGGCCTATTCGCTATTTTCAAATAGCTTGCATTTTGGGGGGGTTCAAAACCCCCGCTATTCTTCTTTTACAGGTCCATTCGGAGAAGACGATGGCGTGGCATGGCATGAGTGGCTGGTTTGAATCCAGCGCGCTTTTTATTTTATTTTATAACACTAATACAATTTCATTTTATATTATTTGTTTTCTATTCCATGAACAACGCGCGTTGGTAGCTCACTTGGTAAAGGCGTTGGATGGTAAATACTGGGACCTGGGTTCGAATCCCAGATCCCCCCATTTCACTTCTATTATTTTGTTTAACTTGTTCCAACGCATTGCACATTCCAAGGGTTCACCATACACCCAATACAAAGGCTTGCCAAGTGTCTTGAAAGAAGCATCTGAAGGTCAGAATGGGAGGTCCATGGAATGCTCCAGTCAACGCTCCACATGTGATCCAAAAAGTCAGCAAAAGGGCTCCTTCTGTTGGGCCAGAGTTCATCAAATTCACCTCCTCATTTGGGGTCTACACCCCCCCATAGTTTGCATTTTTATTTCTTTTCTTTCCATTCTTTTTTTTTCTATTTAGTTTTTATTATTTCTAATTAATTCATCTTAATAATATAAAAAAACCAAAAATCAGAAAAAATCATAAAAGAACAAAAATATGTTTCATTTTAATTTAATTCATCAATGACCTTTTTTTTTGTGAATAAATTCAATAAGTAATTTAGTTCTAATTTTAGGTTGTTAATTTAATTCTTTTTCTCAATAACCAAAAATAATAAAAATAGACCTTTAGCTCTTTTTACCCTTTTTTTTAATTAATTAAATATTTTATTATAAGTATCATTAACCATTAATTTTTGTAAATAAATTTTATAATCAATTTAGTTTTAATTCTAGGTTTTAACTTTAATGCATTTTCTTTAATAAATTAAAAAATAATTAGAACTAGAATCATTTGACTTTTAATTCCAATTTAATTTTCTTTAATGTCATAAATACAAAAACATAAAAAATAAGTCATTGCCTTTATTTAACTTAATTATTTTAATAATTTTATTTTAGTTCCTTTAAAGGGTCCAACGCCCACGCATTTGATTATATTTTCTTTTCGCGCATTTTATTTATCTCTTTTTTGTGAATATAATGTAATTGCTCCAAAGCCCTGTAATAGTTAATTAGGCATTTATTTTCTGCATTTCTATTTTAAATCGGGTCTGGATTAATTTGGCGATGTAGACCCGCGCCTTTGTAATAGCGTAGGACCTTTACCTTTTTCGCACTTTAAATTCCCGCATCTTTTAACTGTTAAACAAATCACATGAAAGAATGAATGCCCAAAAATAAAATCAAAGCGTAGATCACCAATACATGACAAGATAAAATAACTGAATCTGACACACAAATCACACACCACCCCTAGGGTACGCCTCATTGTTGCCTTGCCCCTCGAAAGGTGATCGTCGAGTAGAGGATGTCTTAGTAAGTCCTCATGATTCGGGAACCTGGCATGAGGGTAGCTTCTAAGGTGTCTTCCTATTGCTCCGGTGATCATCATGTCCCGAACCTTCGAATTGACCCGAACACCTCCAACGACGGTGCTACCTACCTCTCAATGGTGGGATAGCACTATCTAAAGGACTCTTACACAGCCTAATTCCTTAGGGTAGGTAGATTCTCATGGGTACTTGCTCTTTCTCAAAACAAACAAAATACTTTTCACACCTCACACTTTCTTAAAGTTTTCAAACAAACTTTTCATACACTCTTAAAGACTGATACAAGAGTTATTCAGAAATCTTTCAAAGAAACTTTTTCAAAACCCACACACACTTGAAAAGCAAATAAATTTTGAAAACATAAGACCAAGTACCTAAGATCCCGTGGATAACCACGGATAGAAAGGGTGCTAACACCTTCCCTTTCTATAAATCTACCTCCCGAACCGAGAAACATTCTCGAATAAGGAATTTTGCTGTGCTTTTGTCCTTTCCATGTTGGAGAACATAAAAGACGGTGGCGACTCTTGCTTACCGCGACATTTCGCGAAACCAGCTTAAAAAACAGTCAGTTCCAGATCCACCGATCACACATGCTCTTTGTAAATCTTGAAGGATATGGGAGGGAAAATTTTGGGGTACAACACCTACTCCTCAATAGTGGGATAGCATTGTCTAAAGGACATTTGCACAGTTTAATTCCTTTTTGAGTAGGTAGATGTTCTTAAGTACTTGCTCTTTTGAAAACCAAAACAAAACTTTTCGCACTTACACTCTCTTCAAAAACAAAACTCTTTTCAAAACCCACAAACACAAAGAAAAGAAAACTTTTGAAAACATAGTGAGCAAGTACCTAAGAGCCCGTGGATAACCACGGATAGAAAGGGTGCTAACACCTTCCCTTTCTATAATCTACCTCCCGAACCCGAGAAACATCTCGAAAAGGAATTTTTCTGTGCTTTTGTCCTTTCCTTGTTGGATAAAATAAAAGACGGTGGCGACTCTTGCTTACCGCGACATTTTGCGAAAACAAACGCAAACGCGAACCAGCATTCCAAAACAGTCAGTTCTCATTCCCACCGATCACAATGAAGATAGTAGAGATAATGTTGCTCACTATAAGGCTTTGAATGACAATAAGGGAAAAGGAAAAATTAGAGGAAAGTTGTATGTGACTCGTGCTGATAAGGGGAAACAGAAAGCTGGTTATGACAAGAAGCTGAGTGGGGGAGGAGCTCCTACTTCAGTTAGGTGCTACATGTGTGGTGTTAAAGGACATCGTGCTCCTGAGTTCATAATTCCTTATGTGAAGTGTTTCAAGTGTGGCAAGCTAGGTCGAAAATCTCATGATTGTAGAGGAGGTGTGAGTGTGACTTGCTACAACTGTGGTGAGCAAGGGCACATTAGTACCAAGTGTAACATGACCAAGAAGGAACAAGCTAAAGGGAAAGTGTTTTCTTTATCTGGTTCTGAGACTATTGTTAATGATAGACTAATCTGAGGTACATGCTTTATTAATGATACAACTTTAATTGCTATTATTGATATTGGCGTGACACATTCTTTCATTTCTTTGGATTGTTTTAAGAGAATCAATCTTGAGTTATCTGATATGAATGGAAGTATGGTTATTGACACTCCTGTTATGGGTTTAGTGAATACTTCATATGTGTGTTTTAATTATTCGTTGAGTATTTTTGGTAAAGACTTTGGAGTTAATTTAGTGTGTGTTCTGTTAGATCAACTTGATGTTATTCTTGGGATGATCTGGTTGGAATACAATCATGTTTATATAAACTATTTTTAGAAGACGGTTATTTTTCTTGATTCTGGTTTTGAAAGAGATTTGTTTATGTCTGTCAAGCAATTGAATGAGTTTGTGCAGAATGGTGTTATGTTGTTGGCTTTGATGGCAACATTGAATATTAGTGGGAAATGAACGATTGGTGAGTTAGAAATAGTTCATGATTTTCATGAGGCATTTCCTAATGATGTAAGTTATTTGCCGCCAAAGCATGAGGTGGAGTTTACATTCGACTTAGTTCTTGGAACTAGTCTGGTATCAATGGCTCCATATCGGATGTCAACATCTGAATTGAAATAGTTGAAGAGTCAACTTGAGGATTTGCTTGAGAAGAGATTCATTCGTCCTAGTGTGTCATTGTGGGGTGCACCAATTTTGTTGTTTAAGAAGAAAGAAGGTACTATAAGGTTATGTATGGATAATAGACAACTGAACAAAGTGATTATCAAGAATAAGTATCCACTTATAAGGATTGATGATTTGATGGATCAGTTGGTTTGTGCAAGTGTGTTTAGTAAGATAGATTTGAGGTCTGGGTATCATCATATTCGTGTGAAAGCTAGAGATATTTAGAATACTTCTTTTAGAACAAGGTATGGTCATTATGAGTATTTTGTGATGTCGTTCAGTGTGACCAATGCACCTGGTGTATTTATGGAATACATGAATAAGATTTTCCATCAGTATTTGGATAAGTTAGTTATTGTTTTCATTGATGATATTTTGATTTTTTCAAAGAGTGAAGAGGATCATGCTGAGAATCTGAAGATTGTGCTATCTGTGTTGAAAGAGAAATAGTTGTATGCTAAATTTTCTAAGTGTGAGTTTTGGTTGAAGGACGTGAGTTTCCTTGGGCACGTGATATCGAAAGATGGTATTTCTGTTGATCCATCGAAGATCGAGGTTGTGTCTCAATGGGAAGCTCCAAAATATGTTTCTGAGATTAGAAGTTTTCTTGATTTAGCAGGTTATTATCATAAATTTATTGAAGGATTTTCCATGTTAGCTTTGTCGTTAATACAATTGACTAGGAAGGCTCAAGACTTTATTTCGACTGCACAATGTGAAGCTAGTTCAAGAGCTTAAGGGAAGGTTGACAACCACTCCTATTTTGATTTTTCCTAATCCGACAGAACCATTTGTTGTGTATTGTGATGCTTCATTGATGGGTTTAAGAGGTGTGTTGATGCAGAATTGATAAGTTGTAGATTATGCTTCAATGAAACTTAAAGTGAATGAAAGGAATTATCTAACTAAGGATTTAGAGTCAGCTGATGTTGTGTTTGTATTGAAACTTTTGAGGAATTATTTGTTTGGATCAAGATTTAATGTGTTTAGTGATCACAAGAGTTTGAAATATCTGTTTGATCAAAAGATTTGAGTATGAGACAAAGAATATGGTTAGAATTCTTGAAGGTTTATGATTTTGGTTTGAATTACCATATGGATAAAGTGAACATTATGGCTGATGTGTTAAGTAGGAATTCGTTGCATATGTCGATATTGATGGTGCGAGTGTTGGAATTACTTGAGAAATTCTGAGATATGAGTTTGGTTTGTAAATAGACTTCTTCTGGAGTTAAGCTTAGTATGTTGAAGCTTACTAGTGGAATTCTTGATGAGATTTGAGAAGGTCAAAAATCTGATTTGAGTTTGGTGGATCGATTGATGTTGATTAATTAAGGTTGAGGTGGCGATTTTCAGATTGATAAGAATGGTATCATGAGATTTCGTGATAGAGTTTGTGTTCCAAATATAGCTGATTTGAAGAAGAGGATTCTTTAGGAAGGGCATCGTAGTGGATTGAGTATTCATTCTGGATCTACTAAGAAGTATCAGGATTTGAGGAAATTATTTTGGCGGCCAGGTATGAAGAAAGAGATTGTAGAATTTGTGTATTCTTGTTTGATTTGTCAGAAGTCAAAGATTGAACATCATAAACCATATGGTTTGATGCAACCATTATCTATTACTTAATGGAAATGGGATAATATCTCTATGGATTTTGTTTCTGGTTTACCTAGAACACCGAGTAATTTTGAGGCTATTTGGGTTATTGTGGACAGGTTGACGAAATATGCTCACTTTATTATGATAAGAATGGATTATCCAATGGAGGAGCTTTCAAAGATTTACATTGAGAAGATTGCTAGTTTACATGGTACTCCGTCTAGCATTGTGTCAGATAGAGATACGAGATTTACTTTGAGATTTTGGGAAGGTTTGCAAAATGCTTTGGGTACAAAGGTGAATTTGAGTTCTTCTTATCATCTACAAACATATGGTCAGAAGGACAGGATGATTCAGTCACTTAAGGATCTTTTTAGAGCTTGTGTATTGGAACAAGGAGGTGATTGGGATAACTACTTACCTTTGATTGAGTTTACTTATAACAATAATTTCCATTTTAGTATTGGGATGACACCGTTTGAGGCTTTGTATGGTAGAAGTGTATAGTGCCTTTGTGTTGGTATGAGTCGAGAGAGAGTGTTGTGGTTGTGTTGCACCCCAAAATTTTCCCTCCTTTTTCTTCAAGACATTCTCCTAGCGTTCTCAAATGCTCAAGGATGCTCAAGAATTGATCAGACAAATTCTCCTTCTAAGCAATGGGTCCACAACTAGGGTTTCATCTTTCACAGGGAAATTTGGGTTTCTAAGGTCTCAAATGGAATACATGTTCTATTATATGTCTCAAGGAATGCTCATATCAAGTTTTAAGCCTTGCATCACAAGTTTGCTCAGTCAATGGTTCAGATGACTGAAAATCAACTGTATTGGGTAAGAAGTCAATTATGGTCAACATACAGTCAAACTTCAAGTTTTTGGTTAACGTCAAGATTTTGAAGTCTTATTCATCATTTGATCAAGGTTTGATCATGATTCACCAAGAAAACTCTTAAATCATCAAAAGTCAAAAGTTGTTAAATTAGGGTTTTTCTTAGGAGAAGTCAACTAAACTTTGACCAAGCATAACTTTCACATGCTTCATCATATTCTCCCCAACCAAAGCTCATTTGGAAGGAAATTCAATTCTCTATAATTTTATCTCTCTAAGATCAAGTACAAAAATGCTTCATTTGAGAGATATGGTCCAATACATTATAGGTCATTTCAAAATTCAACAAAAAGACACTTTTTGTCAAGGCAATATACATCAAGATAAAGTCTCCAAATGCAAATACGATCAAAAGAGATATTGTAAAGGACATCTTGAGTTCTCTAAAAAGTCAAAGATCACCTTCAAAATATGAAAATTGAGAGAGTTATGACCAGTTCAAGTTGGGATATTTTGAGCAAATGCATGAAGTTCAAATCGAGCAAACTTCAATTTTTGGGCTATTGGGCTATTGTTTTAAAGACCAAACATGTTCTACACTTCATATACACCTCAGATCTTACTCATGTACATCCTAATCTATTTTATTTTAATTATTTTGATTTTATTCATTATTAATTCAAAATAAATAAGATAAAATACAAGGCTTATTAACAAAGGTCCAAGCCCATGTTATGTTGACCTAATTCCATGCTATATATTATGCATTATTCAGACAGATAAGCCACAAACCCTTATACAAAAAAGCTTGTCCAAAATCTCAAAATTCTCAAGAAACCTAGGGCAACTCGAAACCATATTTACAGTCCCTTTCACTACAAACTAGTCGTCCCATTCACTTCCAGGAACACCATAGGGTAAGGCTGGATCGATTGCAATGATCAAAAGGGCATGAAAACTCATATATACATCATCGGTTTCTTACATTGCATGAGTTTTGCATTCTTGTTTTTAACTTCATTTTAATATCTATTAACGTCATTTATGTGTTTCTGAGGTTCAAAAGGGCAGGAAAAACCCATCATGGAAGTCCCATGCTGATCGAATCATAAACCACCATATTCGTACAGATCCGTGTTGTTTTTGCCATAGCTCAAAATCTAGCGTGATTCAGTCCAAAAAAAACCCTTCTATTGAATTCACAGGGTTGGGTTTAGGGAGTATGGTATTCCTGGAATGCTAATATCCAATATTTTGCAAGTTTGAAGAAAGGAGGCAACAGGAGAAGACGACCGGAGCTAGGGCTCCGACACCTCTCCGGTACATGCAACAATTTTATTTTATATACATTTTGTTTGATAAAAGATGCCAGATGTATTACCGCCCCAGCAATTGAAGCACGTACGATAAGACACTATTATGCCAAGGCATGGGTTTGATCCCACCCTTTTGGAATTTTGATGTTTTTTTTATGATTTTCTTTGTTTTGCAGATTACAAAACATGTTGGCTGTCCTTCCTTGACACCAAGGTGCGTCTGGCCTAGTGGTGAACTTGTTGATTGGAATTGCTGATGGCGTGGGTTCAACACCCACCCCTGCCAATTTTGTTTTTTTTCTTCTTCATAACTCTCTATTCTTTTACTCTTTTCCTTTTATTTTCCTTTAAACCTTCACAAAAACCTTTAACAAACCCTAACTTAGGTTTTTTAGGTTTTTTTTCACCAACCTTTTTTTTAATTAAAATCAAAATAATTTTTTATTTTTTCAATCAATTTAGGTTTGTTTTAGGTTTCTTTACACTAATTAATCTTTTTTTAATTAAAATAAAATTAGGTTTTATTAACTTAATTAATTAATTCTTTTTATTTAATTAATTAAAATTAATTAGATTATTAGGTTAATCGCAAAATCTTTTTATCAAGAAAATCGCCAAAAAAACAATTTCCTCCTCCTCTCACTTTTCTATCTTATATTTTCACGTAGTTAATTATTCTCGCACTTTTTCGAATTATTGTAACTGCCAATGGTTTGTAATAGTAATTATGGTTTAAATTCTGCATTTCTATTATGTATCTCTCCCAAAGCCGTGTAATAGATTAGAGTTTATTTTTTTCTTTATTTTCCGCATTTACTTTACTACTTTCCTATTTTACTGTTACTATTAGTAATTAGGTCATGTAAGGCAAGATAAAAATCAAACGGTAGCTAACCCTAATCAAAGATAAACAATACTCAAATCACAACACACTTTGCACACCTACGCCTCTAGGGTAACCTCCCTTGTTGCCTCGGAAAAACAATCATGTCCCTCGAGCGTGAGGACGCTTTAGCATTGTTCCTCGAAAACAAATAACATAGTCCCTCGATGACCCTTGCGATGTTGCCTTCGATAAATGATTTATTCCCTTACGAAAAATTGCTAAAGCGTCCCTACCAATTGTCTTTGATGACTGTACGATAACCCGCGCTTGTCCCTTCACATCCAACAATAGGGCTTCCTACTAATTAATGGTAGGATATCACTATCTAAAAGATAAGGAAAGAACAATAAAGACCTTGAGTAGGTAGAACGCTTGTAGTCGCTTACTCATAAACATTTCACAACATCTTTTCATAAATACTTTCGATAAAATATTTTCAAAACAATTTGTATGCATTCTCGAGGACAGATATGAGAATCATTACAAAGTTCGCCTTACCATTGGCATTTTTAAAATATTTTCAAAAACACATTCGCAAAGCAATTTTTTAAAACAAAGTAAGCTAGCGATTAAGAGCCCGTAGATAACCACGGATGAAAAGGGTACTAACATCTTCCCTTTTCATAACCTACCCCCGGAACTCAAAAATATCCAAGGTATTTCCTGTTCTTTTTACCCTTTCCTTATTGGATAAAAGAAAAGTAGGTGGCGACTCTTGCTATCCGCAACATTTATGATAAAATGCAAAACAAGTCAGTTCTCCCACTGTATTACAGAACTGGTGACTCTGTTGGGGGAATTACTAAAAAGAGGGGTTACCTTAGAGTTTAGATCACCTTTAAATTGATTTAGATTTTCTATTTTGTCTTCTTTATCTTTAATTGGGTTGCTTGGGTTTAATTTCTTGAAAAGATCCTATACTCGGATATGGGGGTACCCTTAGGTGCAATAGATCCTGGAAACTGTACGGTGTAGACCGATATGGTTGAAGTGATGGCTACGTTAGTGTGACACATTAATTTATACGGTTGTCCCTTAAGTCAGTCAGGGAGAATACTAGGTTGCCACGTGGTGTAAGCACTAACTGACCTTTAGAATCTTAATTAACCCAACTTTGCCATTAGAAGGTAGTGAGATAGCCGACTTTGGTGCAGTCCGAGGTTGGTTGATACTCTATGCTACGCTCATTGAGATTTGACTCTCGGGTTTTTTTTGTGGCAAGTCAGTTGTCGTCCTGAACAAAAACTGAGAGAAAAATCGATGGGATTGAGATCCCTAGAACCCGGTTACTACTTTAGGACAGTTTGAGCCAACTAAACTTCAAGAGGGTACTTAGCTACAAACCCTATGCAAGCCTTAAAACTAAGGCTCTTGTGTGCTTTGTTTGTGTTTGTTATCTGTTCAAACATGACATCATAACATCATAACATCATAACATCATATCATGAAATTTTCACTAACCATTTCAAGGATCTATAGGGTTTATCTTTGTTCTTCGTTGCAGGGTCATGGATTCCAATTGTATAAATACTATCTGAATCAACTTTCTAAAGGTACCTTCCAAGCTTGAGGAATTAGTCTCAAAAGTTCTTGACAATTCTCAATTCACCAAGAGACATGGTCATCTACTCAGTTTGGTTACTACCGGTTTCAAAGAAGACATGATGAGTGTCTTGTTTTAGTTCTTCAATCCTAAACATCAATGTTTTACATTCCCAGATTATCAGTTGGTTCCCACAATGGAAGAATTATCTAAGTTGTTCGAAGTGCCTATTCTTGATTAGATACCTTTCACCGGTCTAGAGCAAGTTCCAAAACTTGGAGACATTGCAGTAGCCTTACATCTGAAATGATTAAACATTGTATCTAATTGGGAAATAAGGAATGAAGTCAAGGGTTTTCTTCCTAACTTTCTGATAGAGAAGGCTCAGTGGTTTCTAGATGCCATGAGTTTTCGTGCTTTTGAGGATATTTTGGATTTGTTGATCTATGGTTTGGTGCTTTTCCCTAACTCGGACCAACTCATAGATGTAAACGCCATCAAAATATTTCTCACCCATAATCAGGTGCCTACTTTGCTTGGAGATGTCATGCATTCCCTTCACACTCATACTATGAAGAAGTGAGGAACTTCTATGTGTTGTATACCTCTAATGTCCAGGTGGTTTATTTCGCACCTGCCCTGATCAGTGATGAAGAATGAACAAGGTTTGAGGTGGTCTCAAAGGTTGATGTCACTCACTCATTCGGATATCCATTGGTGTTCTCAATCTCAGGAAGATATCACTATTATTAACCATTATGGGGAATTCCCTAATGTAACACTCCTTGGCATAAGGGGAGGTATCACTAACAACCATTCCCTATCTCTACATCAGTTTGTTTATGCTCGGAGAGACGTTCCTCATGATATTCTCATCCAGGGTATAGTATTCGACTATGAGAACGATCTTCAGAGTTACCATCAAAGGTTTATACGTGCTTGGGGCATGGTTAACAATATTGATAGCAGAAATTTGGTGCATAAAAATTCCATCCCTCTGGAGCCTTACCTCAGATGGGCGCGATCTCGTGCTCAAAATCTTATGATGCCATATTCTACTATCCTACCAGTGATCGTAGAACCTGTTGTTGAAGGAGATGATCCTCACACCATTCTTCATCCTGACATGCCTACCGACATTGAAGAACTACAAAAGTCTTGGATTCAACTCAAGGAAGAAAGAGATACCTTTGAGACTCAGTTCTATGCTAGTGAGAAGAAAGTACTAGAGCTGATAAAACGACTCCACGAAGAACAAAGCCTTAATGCATATGTCAACACAAAGAGGAAGCGCTCGTGGGAGACTTGAGTTAATATTTTTCTTCTTTATAACTCTTTTTGTTGTCATTACAAGCCTAGAAGGCAATTATAATTTGAACTTGTTACTAAAACTTCTTTGTTCCCTTTTGTTTAAAAAACTTAAATCCCACAAAGGTCCTTGAAAACATTGCACTTGCATTTACATATCATGCATATCATCACATAGCAGGAACTTTCTAGACATGTTTTTTTTCATCTTCTTGCTGTTTATTTCAGTAAAAGATGGCTCTAGAACAGACTGTGAAAGAACTCCAGGCACAAAATTCCCAGTTTCAAGAAACTCTCCTGAACTTAGCCAGGGGGCAGAAAGAGTTGATGGCGCTCATCGCCAAGAAAAAGAAGACCAGAAAACCAGTCATCCTCAACATGGGAAGAAGGTTCAAAGGCCTTTCTAAGCAAGCTCAGAACTGTGTTATTTCCTCATATGAAGATGATAATCAGGAGGAAGATGGTAGAAGTATTAAAGCTGAAGGAGGAAGCAACCTCGGTTCTGGGAAAATTATTGATGATGAAGACTACTCTGATGAATAATATCCTCCCGCAGATGACAAATACAAACAGCTGGAAGATTGCCTTAATGCCATGGAAATCCAGAAAGTGCCTGGACTGGATTTTGAAGAGCTGGGTCTTATCTCGGGGGTTGTTATCCCCCACAAATTCAAGGTCCCTATTTTTGCAAAATATGACGGTGTTTATTGTCCTAAGTTATATCTAAGGTCTTACGTCCGAAAGATCCATCCCCATACTGCTGAGAGAAAGTTATGGGTTCACTTCTTTCAAGAGAGATTATTAGGGACACAACTGGAATGATTCTATCAGCTGAAAGGAACCAACATACGTACTTGGGAAGACCTGGCTGCTGATTTTTACAAGCAGTATCAATATAATGTTGACCTTGCAGCAACCCATGTGCAATTACAAAGTATGACTATGGGCTCGAATGAAGGGTTTAAAGAATATGCCCAAAAATGGAGAGATCTGGAGGGAAGAGTGCAACCTCCTTTATCTTATTGGGAACTGGTTGATATGTTCACAGGCACTTTGACAAGGCCTTTCTTTAATCATTTGATCGTAAGTTCTTCATCTGGTTTTACCAAATTGATATTAATAGGTGAATGTGTCGAAGGGGTATCAGAAGTGGAAAGATTCAAGTGGTTGTGTCTTCGAGCACTGTAAAGAAGACGTTCAACAGAAAGAAGTAGAAAAATGTTGTTTATGGCCAGAAGGGTCATGTTAGAAGTAATCGCAACCAATCTATGGGGGAAATGCTAATTTCTAATCCTACACATGTACAACAACATCAGCAAAACAATCATCATTGGTCAGACACACCGAGAAGACAGTTTACAAAGATCGGCATGTCATTATCTCAGGCATTGCAACATATTTTGAAAGTAGTTCTGATAACATTAATGGATCCTCCCCAGAATCCCAACACCTTCTCTCCTCGTTATAATCCAAATGTGAAATGTGCTTACCATTCCAATAGCCATGGGCACGACACCAATAGATGTTGGGCTTTAAACAATAAAATTCAACACATGATCGATAATAAAGAGATTGAGTTTGATCCTCCTTAGACTCACAATGTGATCACCATACCTATTCCTAAGCACGATAAAGGCTTTAATGATATTAATGGATTCAACGTAGTAGAAGATGCTGACAGTGGCTATGACCTAGACAATTGGATTTTTCCTACCACTGGCAACAACCTTAGCAACTGGAAGACTGAAGACCTTATCTCAATATCCTTGAGTCAGGAGTAAATTCCATTTTCTATTTCTTTTTTCTTTCAAATTTTTGGATATGTAATTTTAAAACAATGACTTTAAGCATTGTGCCTTACCCACGGTACAACGGTTCATTTGTTAGGGTTGTCATTTCATAAGCATATTTTCATTTAATAAATCATTGGACATCTTGCATTTAAATTTTATGCTCTTTGCCTTTCTTTTACTTTATCACTTTCAAATAGCTATGTGTTCTTACACACACCCACATAATAAATTGCAGATCCACATCCACTCTGGATCCCGTTGATAACGATTCTGCTATTGCCACTTATGACTTTAAAAATACGATCTACCAAGTCGAGGATGAAGGTGAGGAAGATTGTGAAATACCCGGAGAGCTTGCCAAACTATTAGTACAAGAGGAAAAGGCTATACAACCGCATGAAGAGTCAGTCGAGGTTGTAAACTTGCGTACTGAAGCAGACAAGAAAGAAGTCAAGATAGGTTCCAACCTAGAAGACGATATCAAGAACATGTTAATGCAGATGTTGCATGAATATGTTGAGATCTTTTCTTGGTCTTACAAAGACATGCAAGGGCTCGATACTGATATTGTGGTTCACCTTCTGCTGATGAAAGAGGGTTGTTCTCCAATAAAGCAGAAAGTTTGTCGCATGCATCCCGAGATGTCGAAGAAGATCAAGGTTGAGGTTATGAAGCAATTCAATGCAGGGTTCTTAGCCGTTACATCATATCCTCAGTGGGTTGCAAACATGGTCCCAGTACCTAAGAAAGACGACAAGGTACGTATGTGTGTGGACTATAGGGATATGAACAGGGCGAGGCCTAAAGATGACTTCCCACTTCCACATATCGATGTTTTGGTCGACAACACCGCTCAACACAAGGTATTCTCATTCATGGATGGTTTCTCAGGGTATAATCAGATAAAGATGGCACCTGAATATATGGAGAAAACTACCTTCGTCACATAGTAGGGAACTTTCTACTATAAGGTTATACCTTTTGGGTTGAAGAACGTCGGTGCCATATATCAGCGTGCCATGGTAGATTTGTTCCATAACATGATTCACCATGAGATAGAGGTCTACATTGACGACATGATAGCCAAGTCTCAGACTGAAGAAGAATATCTTGACCATCTACACAAGTTGTTTGAGAGACTGAGGAAGTACAAGCTGAGGTTGAATCCGAACAAGTGCACCTTTTGGGTGAGGTCCGGTAAACTCTTGGGTTTTGTTGTCAGTGGTAAAGGTATCAAAGTTGATCCCTCCAAAGTCAAAGCCATTCAAGAAATTCCGGCTCCCCACACTGAGAAGGAATTCAGAGGTTTCTTGGGACGACTGAATTACATTGCCAGGTTTATTTCCCATCTAACTGTTACTTGTGAGCCGATCTTCAAGTTGCTGAAGAAAGATCAAGTAGTAAAGTGGAATGACGACTGCCAGGTAGCTTTTGACAAAATCAAGAAGTACCTACAAGAACCTCCAATTCTGATGCCACCAGTTGAAGGAAGACCTCTAATCATGTACCTAACGGTGTTAGAGAAATTAATGGGGTGTGTACTAGGCCAACATGACGAGCCTGGTCGAAAAGAGTATGCAATATACTACCTTAGAAAAAAGTTTACCGACTGTGAAACAAGATACTCACTGCTCGAGAAAACTTGTTGCGCTTTGGCATGGGCTGCTTGCCGACTAAGACAGTATATGTTGACCCATACTACTTTATTAATCTCTAAAATGGATCCCATCAAATCATATTCGAGAAGCCAGCTCTCTCCGCAAGGATAGCCCGATGGCAAATGGTCTTGACAGAACATGATATTCAGTACACCACTCAGAAAGAAATAAAAGGAAGTGTACTGGAAGATCATTTGGCTCATCAAGCTGTAAAAGACTATCAGTCTATGAATTTTGAGTTCCCGAACGAGAACATTATGCTACTTATATATTATGAAGAACTTGGACCATATGAAGGACCTGAGCCAGGATCCCAATGGACTATGGTTTTCGATGGAGCTTCCAACGCGCTTGGTAATGGAATTGGTGTTGTGATCATATCCCCCAAGGGTTGTCATACGCCCTTCACCGCCATAATTTATTTTGACTGTACTAATAACATGGCCGAATACGAAGTGTGCATCATGGGTATCAAAGCTGCTATTGACCTAAGAATTAAGTTCTTGAATGTATATGGGAACTCAGCCCTAGTAATCAGTCAGATTAAGGGAGAATGGGATATGAAGCACCTGAATCTCATTCCTTATTGGGAGCATGTGTTGACCAAATTTTGTACTTCGAGGAAATCACTTTTTAACATATCTGAGGAGAAGAGAATCAGTTGGCATACACGTTAGCTACCATGTCATCTATGTTAAAATTCATATGGGACAACGAGGCTCCTCGAATTACTATTGAGAGACTAGATGAACCGACACATTATATGAATTTGACACTGACAGAGTAGAAGAGAAGCCTTGGTTTCATGAAGTGAAAAGGTACCTCGAGGCTCAAGAGTACCCTGAGGGAGCATCTATCAATGACAATAAATTCATATGGAGGTTCTCTACCAAGTTCTTTCTGAGTAACGGAATCCTGTACAAACGCAATCATGATTCGACTTTGCTTCATTGTATGGACAAGAAGGAAGCTGAGAAAATTGTGGAGGACATGCGCGAAGGTGTCTTTGGTACTCACTTCAGTGGACATACTATGGCTAAGAAGATTCTGAGAGCGGGTTATTATTGGTCGACTATGGAAACTGATTTCCATCACCACACCAGAACCTGTCACAAATGCCAGATCTACACCGACAAAGTACATGTGCCTCTGGTTCCTATGAATGTCTTGATTGCTCCTTGGCCGTTTGCAATGTGGGGCATTGATATGATTGGATACGTTAAGCCTACTACTTCTAATGGGCATCGTTTCATCCTCGTCGCTATTGATTACTTCACAAAGTGGGTTGAAGCAGCCTCGTTCGCCTCCGTTACTAAGAATGTTGTCGCCTGATTCATCAAGCATAACCTTATCTATAGGTATGGCATCCCTGAAAGGATTATCACAGACAATGGTACCAATCTTAATAACACTATGATCACATAACTCTGCATGCAATTCAAGATCAAGTACCACAATTCTTCTCCATATCGACCGAAGATGAATGGCGCAGTAGAAGCCGCCAATAAGAACATCAAGAAGATTATACAAAAGATGACGATGATGTATAAAGATTGGCATGAGATGTTACCATTTTCTCTTCATGGCTATCGCACTTCAGTATGGACATCAACTAGGGAAACCGTATTCTCTCTAGTGTACGGTATGAAAGTTATCCTACCTGTCGAAGTTCAGATTCCTTCTCTAAAGATCATGAAAGATTAAGATTTAGATGAAGACGAGTGGATTTAGACTAGGTTGGACCAGTTGAATTTGATTGACGAGAAGAGGCTTACGGCTGTCTGTCATGGTCAGATGTACCATAAGCATATGATTAAAGCCTTTAACAAGAAAGTCAAGCATCAAGTATATTAGGCTAGCAACTTAGTAATAAAGCGCATCATCCTACCATAAGGTAATCCTAGAGGCAAATGGACTCCCACCTACAAAGGTCCATTTGTAATCAAGAAAATATTTTATGGAGGCACTATGATACTTACCACCATGGACAATGAAGATTTTATACACCATGCGAACATGGACATAGTCAAAAGATACTACGCATGAAAGAGACCCTCTAGGTTAACTGGCCTATGCAAAAATAAGGGCATCCTGGTGAACCAAAAGGGTTCGGGCAAAAATCAGGGATATATATAAAGATTGTACACCTGGAAAGTTGAAAACCTTAAAAGGTGGCTTGGGCAAAAAAGGTTATCCCGGTGGACTGAAAACCCGAAAGGGCGGTCCAGGTAAAAGTTAGGGATTAAAGTGTACGACTGAGTCCCATTGGATCATCTACGTACAATAAGATTTGTTACCAACGTCAAGTTCAAATAATACAAATCAATTCAGTCAACTTATTTCGACAGCGAGGGATGAGATGCTTGAAGACATAAAGGCAATAGCAGAGTTGAAACTCAATGAGATCATTTCCACGTAGTTGTTTTCTCTTTGTTTTACTTTGTACTCTTTTCATTTTACGACGATTTCCTCTTACTAGGATTTCCGTCTCTATGTACAAAAACCGCTTGTTTATAGGCAAATTATCAATACAAATACAATTTCAAAATTCAAATTTTGTTTTATCTTTTATGTTTCGTTTGCAAAAACGTCCAATGATTAAATTGAATGAACATATGCATATGAATATGATTACTATTAACAAATATATGCATAAAAATAGGAATAGGCATTTACTCAAGACTCTAGGAATTGGGATAATGTTCAGGTCGTCCACAAGTCCCCACGGGAAAATCCCTATAGAATAACCTCCATGGGATTATCCCCACAGAGTTACCTTCAGAAGTTCATCCCCGACGGAGATACATTCCCCCCGCAAGTCTAATATGCTTCTAGACAAGAATTGAGGCATCTTCTAGCTATTAACATAATCATACTCCCCAGCAAATCCCCCTAGCGAATAAAGGAATCTGATCATTTCTCCAGCATATAATGGAAACTTCCTCAGCACAGTTCACATGAATTTAATTGTACAACTAAGTTTATTTCTCCAACATTGCAAAATACCCTACATAATCATCTTTCCCAATAGGGTTTATTTTCCCAGCAGGGTTCATTTCCCCAGTGGAATTTAATTTCCCAAGAAAAGTTCATTTCTCCGACTACTGCAAGTCACTGGTAAAATTCCCCTCTCCAGCAAAGTTTAGTCCAGGCTGATATCCCTAGAGATTTGCTATGGAATCATAAAATGGGCCAGTTTTCATTTAACTTTGTCTTCCCTAAGAAGAGTTGGCATCCATATTGGAAACTCGATCATCCAGCACCTCAAAATATTATCCATTTTCCCCAGTCAGGGTATATAAGAACTAAATTCCCCAGTAGAGCGATGAGCGGCCAATTTTCCTGGAATTTCTCTATCCCCAAGCAGAAGTTAAACATTTTCAGCGGAATATCCTCAAGACAGAAAGCAGGAATCCCCATCGGAGACATTCTAAAGAAGATCGAACATTCATATTCTTCATCCCCAGCAACGGTCATAGATTTATTTTCCCCAGTAAAGATGTTATACGAAGCTACCGATACACTTCAACGACATCTTGCATCCGTACATCATTTACAAGTATCATATCATATCCATACGAAACACATATATCACACTCTCATTTACTTTGAGAACATCATTATGCAATTAATTACATACATCATGACATTGCACAAAACTAACTTTTTTTCTTTCAGGTTAGTTCACAAATAGGTGAATATCATCAACAATTCTCAAACAGGTCACTGATTAATTTACGAAACAAGACGGGGCAACTATCCATACAACCAGGCAGTATGAATTCCTGAAGCAGGACGTGTTTACCAACAAAAAGTAGGTCAAAGATTAAATTCCTGAAATAAGACGGGGCAACTATCTAGATGGCTGAGTCCAAGATTAATTCTCGAAACAAGATGGGGCAACTATATGTACAACCAGGCGGTATGAATTCCTGAAACAAGACAGGTTCGCCAATAGAAAGTCGGTCAAAGATTAACTCCTGAAGTAGGACGAGGAAACTATCTATATAACCAGGAAAATATTAACTCCTGAAACAGAACGAGGAAACTATCGACATGGCCAGGTGGTATGAATTCTCGAAATAGGACGGGTTTACCAACAAAAAAAAGATTGTGGATCAATTCCCGAAACAAGACGGGCGACTATCTACATGACAAGCATTTACCTCAGAGACTGAAATCTAACAAGCATTTACCTCAGTGACTTAATCTGACAAACAACTACTTAATCACCTTCCCCAGAGGTTCATTCCAGAAAGCATTCTTCGGATATAGTCAAGCGTAGACTCCTTCTAATACTCCTATCAACAATTATTTGAATGGCATCTGTAAGCCCATCTCAGGCGACACTCTATCATCTCTTTGAATGGAATCTTTAATCCCATTCAAGCAATACAATCAACCAACAGTGTTGCTTCGTGCACATGTGAGTGCAAATTTTTGGGCACTTAAGTGTTCAATCCCCTTCCACCTTCAGATCACGAATAGAGAGCATGCCAATATAACTCTTCAGATTTAAGACGATTGAACAGGGGAAGCTATTGTACCCCAAAATTTTCCCTCCCTTTTCTTCAAGACATTCTCCCAGGGTTCTCAAATGCTCAAGGATGCTCAAGAATTTATCAGACAAATTCTCCTCCTAAGCAATGAGTCCACAACTAGGGTTTCATCTTTCACATGGAAATTTGGGTTTATGAGGTACCAAATGGAATTAATGGTCTCTTATATGTCTCAAGGAATTCTCATATCAAGTTTCAAGCCTTGCATCACAAGTTTGCTCAGTCAATGGTTCAGATGACTGAAAATCAACTATATTGAGTAAAAAGTCAAATGTGGTTAACATACAGTCAAACTTCAAGATTTTTGGTTAACATAAATATTTTGAAGTCTTATTCATCATTTGATAAAGTATTGATCATGATTCACCAAGAAAACTCTTAAATCATCAAAAGTCAAAAGTTGCTAAATTAGGGTTTTTCTTAAGAGAAGTCAGCTGAACTTTGACCAAGCATAACTTTCACATGCTTCATCATATTCTCCCCAACCAAAGCTCATTTGGAAGGAAATTCAATTCTCTACAACTTTGTCTCTCTAAGATCAAGTCCAAAAAATGCTTCATTTGAGAGATATGGGCCAATACATTATAGGTCATTTCAAAAGTCAACAAAAAGACACGTTTTGTCAAGGCAACTTACATCAAGATAAATTCTCCAAATACAAAAATGATCTAAAGAGAGATTGTATAAAATATCTTAATATTTCCAAAAAGTCCAAGACCACCTTAAAAAGATGACAATTGAGAGAGTTATGACCAGTGCAAGTTGGGAAATTTTGAGCAAATGCATGAAGTTCAAATTGAGCAAACTTCAATTTTTGGGCTATTGGCCTATTGTTTTTAAGACCAAACATGTTCTACACTTCATATACACCTCATATCTTACTCATGTACCCCTTGATATATTTTATTTTAATTATTTTGACTTTAGTCATTATTAATTCAAAATAAATAAGATAAAATACAAGGCTTATTAACAAAGGTCCAAGCCCATGTTATGTTGACCTAATTCCATGCTATATATTCTGCATTATGCAGACAAACAAGCCCCGAACCCTTATACAAAGAAGCTTGCCCAAAATCTCAAAATTCTCAAGAAACCTAGGGCAACTCAAAATCCTATTTACAGTCCCTTTCACTACAAACTAGGCGTCCCATTCGCTTCCAGGAACACCATAGGGTAAGGCTGGACTGATTGCAATGATCAAAAGGGCATGAAAACTCATATATACATCACCTGTTTCTTACATTACATGAGTTTTGTATTCTTGTTTTTAACTGCATTTTAATATCTACTAACGTCATTTATGTGTTTCTGAGGTTCAAAAGGGCATGAAAAACTCATTGTGGAAGTCCCATGGTGATCAAATCATGAACCACCATATTCATACAAATTCGTGTTGTTTTTGCCATAGCTCAAAATCTAGCGTGATTCAGTCTAAAAAAACCCTTCCATTGAATTCGTAGGGTTAGATTTAGGGGGGGGGGGGGGTAGGGTATTCCAGGAATACTAATATCCATTGTTTTGCAGGTTTGAAGAAAGGAGGCAACCAGAGAAGAAGACCGGAGCTAGGGCTCTGGCTCCTCTCCGGTACATGAAACAATTTTATTTTATATACATTTTGTTTAATTAAAGATACCAGATGTATTACCATCCTGGCGGTTGAAGCGCGTGCGATAAGAGACTATTATACCAAGGCGTGGGTTTGATCCCAGCCTTTTGGAATTTTGATGTTTTTTATAATTTTCTTTGTTTTGCAGATTACAAAACATGTTGGTTATCCTTCCTTGACACCAAGGCGCGCCTAGCCTAGTGGTGAACTTGTTGATTGGAATTTCTAAGGGCGTGGGTTCAACACCCACCCCTGTCAATTTTGTTTTTTTTTCATAATTCTCTATTCTTTTACCCTTTTTCTTTTATTTTCCTACAAACCTTCACAAAAACCTTTAACAAACCCTAATTTAGGTTTTTTTTCACCAACCTTTTTTAATTAAAATCAAAATAATTTTTTAGTTTTTTTCCAATCAATTTAGGTTTGTTTTAGGTTTCTTTACACTAATTAATCTTTTTTTAATTAAAATTTGTAATACGGTGGCAGAACTGACTGTTTTTTGTTACTACTCGTTTTGCGTTTTTTGTTTACAAATGTACGGTAAGCAAGAGTCGCCACCATATTTTATTTTATCCAACAAAGGAAAAGGGAAAAAGAACAGAAAAAACCTTTTTCAAGATGTTTCTGAGTACGGGGGGTAGATTATAGAAAGGGAAAGTGTTAGCACCCTTTCTATCCATGGTTTTCCATGGGCTCTTAGGTACTTGCTCATTTTGAAATTGATTTTGTGTGTGTTTTGAAAAGCTTTGAAAATGCCTTAGTGCGGCATTTCACTTTATGGTAACCCTTGTGTCAGTCCTCAAGAGTGTGATAAAGCGTTTTTGAAAAACTTTGTTCGAAAAGTGTAAGTGTGAAAAAACTGGTCGTTTTGAGCAAGTACTTAAGAGTTTCTACCTACTCGAAAAAGACTGTTCGTTTTCTTATTTCCTTTAGATAGTGCTATCCTACTATTAAGGATTAGGTAGCTCCATCGTTGGAGTTTGAGGGACAATCGAAAGGGAAGATTACAGTAACTTAAGGCAACGGGGCAAGATCTCTTAGTAACTGTCCTAAAGTTCTAAGATCACATTTTGTTTTACCGAGACAACCGTCAAAAGGGACTTGCAATCTCTGAATTAGAGGACAGTCACTAAGAATTCTCACGTTCGAGAATAGTGACCGTATTTTGAGGCAATCGAAGTGGGAGATACCTTAAGGGTGAGCATGCATAAGTGTTTGATTTCAATTTATTTATCTTTGCACACTTAGGGTGTTCTACTGTTTTAAACATTTAATGTTTCCATTCAATCCTATGATCATTCATCTAACAGTTAATAGTAGCGAAAATATAAAATGCGAGAATCTTAAACCTAGCTATTACAAGGCTTTGGGGGGTGGGGATTACATAACCAAAAATGGGGAATTAAAACAGTAAATGAAAAACAGTAAAATAAACCTAGTTAAAACTATTACAACTTTGGAGCAGATACAATAATTTAAAAAAAATAATGGAAAAAGAATACGCGCGACAAAATTAAATACGGGGAATTAACAATTAAATTCAAAGACATATAATTAGTGAATAAAGAAAATTATTTTTTGGATTTTCAGAAATTAATTAATTTTGAAAATTAACCTAATTTCTAATTAATTTTAATTATGAAAAAGGAATTTAAATGATCCTAATTAACCTAATTAATTAATGAAATTAAATATTTTATGAAAAAAAACCTAATTCTAATATTTTGTGTTTTTATGATTTTAAGATTTAATTAAAAAAAAATTTAAAAACAATTAAAAATAAATAAAACAATAAAAATGTTAAAGAAATTAAAAGCTAAAGAAAATAGAATGGGGCTCATATGAGAAGCAATCTGGGGGGTGCATGGCTAAAATTTTCCAGGCCCAAGCTTGCTGGCCCTTCTGCCTGCGCGTGATCCAATGGGGCTCTCATCTGGGGGGTTCACCAAGTTCTCTGCTTGCTGAACATTGGATCTGGATTGAAAGAAGATTCAATGGCTGGATTTGGAGGCGCGTAATGGATGCCTGGTTGTGAGATGCGCTGGATCTGAAACAAGAAATTTAGAAAATATGAAAATGTTTGGACCTGGGATTGAACCCAGGTCCCTCTCTTCAAATGCCTTGTCCTTTTCTATCTGTGTTGGTTAGTCATACGTTTATATAATTAAGCAAAAATAAAATAAGGGAAAAATAGATCCAGTGCTGAATTAACTTGACACGCAGGCATTGTGGGGCCCTGGTAATTCAAAGAACCAATCAGATATGGAGAGAGGAATTTCATTATTGGATCCAGCCAATGGAACGCCTGGAAATGGCCACGCATGCTTGGACCACCTCCTGTAAAAGTCAAGCCACGGCCACGGTGGTCCCGTCACCTTCTCCGGTGACACGAGAAATTGAAACCTGCGAAACACGCCATATCAAAGCATAAAAAAGATCCTACCCCCCTTAAAATTTCCCCAAGAAACCAATGGTGGTATCCATTTGCCCTAAAAGTCCCTGTATCACTAAAATCAAAGCTTGCTTCTCCCTAAGCCCTAACAATGGTAACTTGTGATCCTGGCTTTATTCCTTGCATGAGACACGTTAGAAAATTCACAAATAATGAAAATAGTATGGATATACAATCAAAATGCGTTTATGTTGAGGATTAAATAGGTTTTAAAAATCAAAAGATTACCAATATGGGAGGATCGGGCTAGCGCGATTCATAGTGGTTTAGCCTTCAATGATGGACTGGTTCACCTCCTGGAGTCCTCAAAAGGGTGATGGAATGATTGGATCTCACTGAGGAGGGCTGGATCGAGTGTTTGAGAGTTACACTCTTCTTGATTTTGTTTGAAAATTTTTCTTTCTCTCTTGAGGCAAGTTGCGCAGTTGTTCTTCTCCCCTTAGGGTTGGAATGGCTTGGCATATATATGTGAATCACATTAGGTAAACTAGTATGGCAAGAATCCAAAGATATCAATGCCTTTCAATTTTGCTTCAAATATTTCCAATTTTGAATATCCTTTCCCATTCATAGCTTGCATGATTTTTTTGGCTATTGACAGCACATGAGATCTCCATCCAATGCAAAAATCATTCCTAAAACAAATTATGTGATTTATTTAGATTTATTTAATTTTATTTGAGTTTTAAATGAATAAAAATCAAAATAAATTAAATAAAAAATAAATAAGGCATGGAGGGTCCCATAGGCCCTGGACCATTCTAGGACTGAGATTTAATCTTGAAAAGATGGGCCCATATGGAAAAAATGCAATTTTGGGCATTGTTAACTTTGTGCAAATTTCCAAAAATGGCCAACTTTGACAATGCATATCTCTCTCAATTTTGATCCTAAGAGAGTATTCTTGGACTTTTTAGAAAGCTTAGGATGTCCTCTAAACAACCCTTTTGGTTTCATCTCCATTGGATCTTCCATGTTCATGTAAGAAGCTTTGACCCAAAAGGTGTTTTTTGTTGACTTTTAAAAAGGACATATAATGTCTAATTTTAGATCTTTTCATGAGTGCATTTCTTGAACTTGAGGGCTGGAGATGAGTTGTAGGGAATTAGATTCTCTTCAAAATTAGCCTTGGATGAGAAATTTCTGATAAAGTATGAGAATGTTATGCCTGGTCAAAGTTTGGTTGACTTTTCCTATAGAAACCCTAATTTGCAATTTTTTACTTTTGATGAATTATGAGCCTTTCTTGAGGAATCATGATCAACCCTTGATCAAATGATGGATATCACTTCAAAATGTTGATGTTGACCAAAAATCTTGAAGTTTGACTGTATATAGGCCACAATTGACTTTTGACCTAGTATGGTTGATTTTCAGGCATTTGAATAGTTGACTGAGCAAACATGTTGTGCAAGGCATGAAACTTGGCATGAATTATCTTGAGGACATATTAGGACAATGGAGACCATTTTGGACCCCATCTTGATGAGAGTGAAACCCTAGTTTGAGGCTTGTTGTCTTAGGAGGAGGATTTGTCTGGTCAATCCTTAGTCAACTTGAGCAATTGAGGACCTCTGGGAGTATGTTTTGTGTGAAAATGGGAGGGAAAATTTTGGGGTACAACAGCTACCGCTGTTTAATCTTCTTAAACCTGAGGATTTAGATTGGCTTGTATGCCTTTCGTGATCTGAGGGTGGAAGATGATTGAACACTAGAGTGCCCAGAATTTGCACCCGCATGAGTTAAAACTGACGGTTGATGACATCAGGAATGGTCTTACAGATTCCATTTGGAGAAGATAACGGAAAGTCATCGGAGATGGGATTAAAGATGCCATCTAGAGAATGTGACGGGGAGTCGTCAGAGATGGGCTTAAATATGCCATCCAGAATAATGATGATTTCGTGAGATATTCCTTCGTGGGAATTCCTATTCCTGTTGTTATGGAGGCCTTTGCTGAGGAATGTCGGTCTCTGTCTTGGGGAATAGAGTCTAGGAGCTTTAGTTGTCTGTTACTCTACTGGGGAGTCATCTCTTGATTTGAAGAGACGGAAGTGAACTGCCATCTGGTTGAGATCCAGGCTTGGTAGTAATTTGCTGGGGAGAATGAAATTAACTACTACCTGGAAAAGTATCAGGAGAAACCTGTGCAGGGCTGTTTCAGGATGAGTCCGGGTAAGACGTCATCTGGAAGTGTAAGAAAAGGAACCTGGGTAGGGTTACTTCAGGAGATATATGAGAGGGAGCCTAGGTAAAGCAAGTTATGGATAAGTCCGGGTAAAACTACATCGGGAAATTGTAAGAAGGAACATGGGTAGAGTTGCTTCAGGATGAGTCCGGGTAAAACTATATCGGGAAATTGTAAGAAGGAACCTGGGTAGGGTGGCTTCAGGATGAGTCAGGGTAAAACTACATCAGGAAATTGTAAGAAGGAACCTGGGTAGGGTTGCTTCAAGATGAGTCCGGGTAAAACTACATCGGAAAATTATAAGAAGGAACCTGGGTAGGTTGCTTCAGGATGAGTCCGGGTAAAACTACATCGGGAAATTGTAAGGAACCTAGGTAGGGTTGCTTTAAGATGAGTCCGGGTAAAACTACATCAGAAAATCGTAAGAAGGAACCTGGGTAGAGTTGCTTCACGATAAGTCCGGGTAAAACTACATTGGGAAATTGTAAGAAGGAACCTGGGTAGGGTTGCTTCAAGATGAGTCCGGGTAAAAATACATCAGAAAATTGTAAGAAGGAACCTGGGTAGAGTTGCTTCGGGATGAGTCCAGGTAAAACTACATTGGGAAATTGTAAGAAGGAACCTGGGTAGAGTTGCTTCAAGATGAGTCTGGGTAAAACTGCATCTGAACCGAGAAAGAACCTGGGTAGGGTTGCTTCGTGATGAGTTCAGGTAAAACTGCATCTGAACCGAGAAGGAACCTGGATAGGGTTACTTTGGGATAAGTCCGTGTAAAACTTTAGAAGGAACCTGGGCAGGGTTACTTCGGGATAAGTCCATGTAAAACTTCAGAAGGAACCTGGGTAGGGTTACTTCGGGATAAGTCCGTGTAAAACTTCAGAAGGAAGGAGAAGGAACTCGTGTAAGATTGCATCATGAATAGCCCATATAAAGTTGTATTTGGAAGTCAGAAGAAACCCGTGTGAGATTGCTTAATGACGAGCCCGTGTAAAGCTGTGTTTCAGAAGGAGAAGGAGAAACCCGTGTAAGATTGCTTCGTGAAGAGCCCGTGTAAAGATGTATTTGGTCGCGTAGACAATTAGTCTGCTTGGTTTCAGGAGCTAATCTTGAACCTATTGGAAATTGTTGATGATAACTGTCTGTTGATCAATCTTTCCTAAAAAAGTAAAGCGTTAGCTGTATGCAATGTCATCATGTATGAAATGTGTTGTGTAATGATGTTCTCAACATAAATGAGATTGTGTTGTATGCATTTGTATTGCATATGCTATGACGTTTGTAGAATGATGTATGAATGCAATATGTGAAGGTATCAGTTATTCTATTGCAGCATTATTGAATTAGGGAACATAAATCCCTGATTACAGTTGGCGATGAAGAATGTAGGTCTTCGGATTTTGTTAAAACTGAACTGCTGGGAGATGATCTTCCACTGCTAGAGGAATAAACTCTGTTGGGGAAGTAAAGCTATGTGCACTGCCTAAGGATTTTGTAAAATCCTATTGGGGAATCCTTAGAAGTTTGAATATTTCACTGGGGAAAACCTGATGTCGGAGCAGTAGTCGGAAATTCCTATTCTGCCAGGGATACAATAACATCTGACATCACTAGGTTGTAAACTGAGGATATAGTGGCGACCTTACGTAAGATTCCCCTGCCTCTGTACCTGCTGGAGAAAGTACCTACGGAGACTTTATGGATAGTTGAGTGGCATCCCAACTCCCGGGGTGCTTGATAAATGTTGATCAAGATGATAAACCTTCTACTGACTAAACAAGTGACAAGATGACGGAACATAGTCGTACGCTTTAATCCCTAACTTTTTCCTGGACTGTCTTTTCATATTTTCAGTCCACCGGGATACCCTTTTTTGCCCAAGCCGCCTTTTCAGGTTTTCGACTTGTCGGGTGTACAATTTTTTTGTTTTTATCCCTAATTTTGCCCGAACCCTTTTGATTCGTCGGGATGCCCTTATTTTTGCCTAGACCAGTCAACCTAGCGGGTCTTTATTCACGCATAGTGTTTTCCGACTATGTCCATATTCACCGGGTACAGAGAATTGTCATTGTCCATAGTAGTAAGTGTTTCCATACTGCCAGAAGATGTTTATTTGATCATACATGATTCGTTGCTGGGATTCATACCCAATGCCCCAAGTGATTCAGATGGAGATCTGCCCCTGGCTATTTGGC
Source organism: Vicia faba (assembly GCA_948472305.1). Lineage (NCBI taxonomy): Eukaryota > Viridiplantae > Streptophyta > Magnoliopsida > Fabales > Fabaceae > Vicia > Vicia faba. Next base: position 127,210,133 of record OX451738.1, read on the forward strand.
ATCTTTGAGAGATTACTTGAATCTTGACTTGACTGCCCCAGATGATGGACATTTATCATGTCGTGCCCCTTTGGTTGGAAGTGTTTTTCCCCTTGAGGTGATCCTTTTCATTGAGAAGGTTTTTGTTCACTGAATATTTATTGTGTGAATTTCTCGGCCATTTGAACAATTAACCATGTGCAAACAATGTTATTTGAAGAATGCAAAACTCATGTCTATCTTGAAATTTTTTTTTTTGAAAATGTGTTTGTGTAGTAAAACAAAATTTGCAAGAATGTGATATCAACTCAGGATTCATAGCAAGTCCTACAAGAGTCAGGATACCTTTGTAACAGTATGCTCTCGAACTAACCCATGCTTCAGCTAGGACTTTTAAGGGTTGTAATGTGGCATGGTTCACGGTTTAAGAAACAAAGCATAAAGACTCAAAATTTATTTGTACCCACCCGCTCTTCGTGATGTTCGTCAGTCTTGTGCTCAGTTAATTGTGCATTTTGAATCCTAATTGAGTCTGGCATCTTGCCCTTGATGTTCCGGTGATGGTTCGGATACTGAAAGTTTATTTTAAAGAGGCAGTCATTTTTGTAATCTTCTTTTTGTCAAGGATTTATAGTAACCCTTTTTTTTTGTTTTCGTTATCCCTGTCTTTTGCCTGAACTATTTCTTTTGTGATTACAGTCAGCGGGATACCCCAGTTTTTTTTCTTAAGTCTCCTTCATATATTTTGACTTAATGGGCTTTTATTGTGAGAAATAATGACTGTCTGCCTTAATGATTATGCGGAACCATCACCATCCTTTGGAGAGCATCTTCTACACTCTTTGTCGTGTATGAAGGGAAAGTTGGCGATTGAATGCACATCTGAATTAACTGAGAAACTACCCTACCCCAGGTTATGATTAAGGGTTTTAATTTTTGTGAAAAGAAAACTCTTACTTCTTAGGCTCAAAGGGGTTGGCTAAGGATTATCTTCCTTATAACTCCATTATTTAGGATTTGAAACAACACATGTACATCGTCAGTAAGGTCTGTTCAAAAGCACACTGTATGGGTTGTGGTATCATTTTCGTCATCCTCCCTCTAAAGGCTTAGTGCTTTTGATCAAGAGTTGAATATCATGAAAAGGAAGTATAAATCAGTTTAAGCATAATGAAAACAAATTAATTCAAGACAAGCATGTGTAATGCATTAATGAAATAATAAAGTTTTGACATGACAATAATTGTTTGAATAAACAAAGAAAATACAACTTGAGAATTCAAATGAACAAAAATGCTTTCAATCCTAGCCATGATTTGGCATGGGAGAAGTGATCACGTTGGGAGTCTCAAGAGGGTCGAATTCAATCTCCTTGGCGTCAATCATATTCTGAATATTGTATTTCAGCCCCCAATAATCGTTAGTATCGTGCCCCGAACTGCCAGAATGATAAGCACACCTTGCATCAGGATTGTAGTTAGTAGAGGAAGTCTTAGGGTTTGGATAAGGGCCTATCACCGTAATCATATTCATCTTTAACATGTGTTGCAATGCTTGTGACTATGACATGTTGATTTGGGTGAATTGTCTCTTAGGCTCGTCTTGCCTTCACTGATTACCCCGTTGTTATAGTCGTTGCACGCGTGCCGAATTAGAGACCAGTACTGCCCTCACAGATTGGTGGTAGTTTACCTTATTACGACCCTTCTGGTCGTGCACAGCATTGGCTTCCCTCTTACCACCAAATGGCTTCTTCTCAGCATTGGAAGATGCAGCCATTGGGATCTTCCCGCTCCTGATGCCACTTTCGATCCTCTCTCCAGTCAGAACCATCTCTGTGAACCCGGATGAGGAACTTCCAATCAGAAAATTGAAGAACGAGCCTGTTAGAGTACCCATGAACATGTCCACCATTTCCAAATCAGTCAGAGGAGGTTGAACCCTGCCAGCTAGATCCCTCCATTTTTGCACATATTCCTTGAACCCTTATCTTGAGCCCATGGACATATTCTATAGTTGCACTCGAGTCGGTGCCAGATCAGGTTGTATTGGTACTGCTTGTAGAAAGCAGTAGCCAAGTCTTCCCAAGTATGGATGTCAGTTCCTTCTAGCTGATAAAACTAATCCAGTTGAGTGCCAGCCAAACTTTCTTGGAAGAAATGGATCTATAACCTCCGGTCAGCAGTGTGAGGCTGGATCTTTCTGACATAGGACCGTAAGTGCAACTTAGGGAAGGAGATACTTCCATACTTAGCAAATGTGGGAACCTTGAACTTTGGTGGGATGACCACCCCTGGAACCAAATCTAACTCTTCGAAATCCAAACTGGGAACCCTTTGGATCTCCATGGCATTGAGTTGATCCTCCAACTGTTTGTATTTTTCATCAGCGGGAGGATACTTCTCCTCATCATAGTCAGGTTATCTTCTTCAGACGCTGGATTTTTGTCTCCTTCATCTGATTCCTCATCTTCTTCCTCTTTATCACCTCATCCCTTTGATGGGGTTGCCAAATCTAGAGCTCAGTTAGCTGGCCTTCTTCTTCCCACATTCGAAACACGAACTGGTTTCTTTGCCCTCTTAGCCTTCTTTTTAACGATCAGAGCTTTCAGGTCTTCTTGCCCCTGGGTCAGAGTCAGGAACATTTGTTGAAACTGGGCATTTTGAGCCTGAAGGTCTTTGATTGTTTGTTCAAGAGCCATTTCTTTTGCTGAAATAAACAGCGAAGAGATGAGAAACCTGTACTGGAAGACCTGTTATGCAATGATGTGTATGATATATGTATGCAATGTTTTTAAGGATCTCATGGGGTAAACAGGAAATGTCAGAATTTGAAATTTTGCAGATTTGATTGAAGAAATTTGTATCATTGAGAGTCCTTCTACAAGAGTCAAGCTCACCATATCAAGTGGGTCATAGCCTCTGACTCAAGTTTATCATGTTTTGATCTTTTGACGACATTGGCTAGAGGAAAATAAGTCCCCCTGCCCCTTGCTAGACGTCTGGTTCGTCATAACCTGCATCACAAACCCTTGAGATCCTTGAAATGGTTAAGGAGATGTTATGATATGGCATGATGTTATGATGTGTATGCTATTCGTTAAGCAAAAATGTAAGGTGACAAACACAACGCTGTAAAGAATTCAAGTTGTTAGACAATGAAGGCAAACAAGTCACACAAGCAACCTTAGGTTTAGGCTTGCATGGGGTTTGTAGGTAAGTACCCTCTTGAAGTTTAATTGGTTTCAAACCTATCCTAGAAATAGTAACTGGGTTCTAAAAAGTCTCAATATCACTGATCTTTCTTTATCGGTATTATTCCAGCTTAGCAATCTTTTCTTGCGGCTGAAACATCCCAAAAGTCCAATCTCAATGAGTGTAGTATCGAGTATCAACCGATTCCCAGCTTTACACCGAGATCAACTATCTCACTACTTTCTAATGGCCAAGTTTGTTCAACTAAGGATCTAAGGTTCGTTAGTGCTTCACAACACCATGCGGCGGCCCCGTATTCTCCTCGATTCGACACAAGGGATACCGGGTACCAACCAAAGTGTCACACCAACACAGCTATCGCTTCAACCATATTGGTCTACACCGTACAATCTCTACGATCTATTGTTGTTTATCTAAAAAGTGTCCCTAGATCCGGGTGTAGGACCTATACAAGAATACCCCAACAAACCTTTAAAAGTAAAGCACTCAAAGCAAACAAAGAAAGCGATATTAAAATGATCTAGACCGTAAGGTAAACCCCACTTTATAATTCCATCCCCAGCAGAGTCACCAGTTCTGTAATACAGTGGAAGAACTGATTGTTTTTTTGTTACTACTGGTTTTGCATTTTTTGTTCACAAATGTACGGTAAGCAAGAGTCGCCACCATCTTTTATTTTATCCAACAAAGGAAAATGGAAAAAGAACAGAAAAAAACCTTTTTCGATATGTTTCTGAGTACGGGGGGTAGATTATAGAAAGGGAAAGTGTTAGCACCTTTTCTATCCATGGTTTTCCATGGGCTCTTAGGTACTTGCTCATTTTGAAATTGCTTTTGTGTGTGTTTTGAAAAGCTTTGAAAATGCCTTAGTGCGGCGTTTCACTTTATGGTAACCCTTGTGTCAGTTCTCAAGAGTGTGATAAAGCATTTTTGAAAAACTTTGTTCGAAAAGTGTAAGTGTGAAAAAACCGGTTGTTTTGAGCAAGTACTTAAGAGTTTCTACCTACTCAAAAAAGACTGATCATTTTCTTATTTCCTTTAGATAGTGATATCCTACTATTAAGGAGTAGGTAGCTCCATCGTTGGAGTTTGAGGGACAATCGAAAGGGACGATTACGGTCACTTAAGGCAACATGGAAAGATCTCTTAGTAACTGTCCTAAAGTTCTAAGATCGCATTTTGTTTTACTGAGGCAACGGTCGAAAGGGACTTGCGATCTCTAAATTAGAGGACAGTCACTAAGAATTCTCACGTTCGAGAATAGTGACCGTATTTCCGAGGCAACCGAAGTGGGAGACACCTTAGGGGTGAGCATGTGCAAGTGTTTGATTTCAGTTTATTTATCTTTGCACATTTAGGGTGTTCTACTGTTTTAAACATTTAATCTTTCCATTCAATCCTATGATCATTCATCTAACAGTTGACAGTAGCGAAAAAATTAAATGCGAGAATCTTAAACCTTGCTATTACAAGGCTTTGGGGGATGGGGATTACATAACCAAAAATGGGGAATTAAAACAGTAAATGAAAAACAGTAAAACAAACCTAGTTAAAACTATTAAACTTTGGAGCAGATACAATAATTTTAAAAAAATAATGGAAAAAGAATATGTGCGACAGAATTAAATACGGGGAATTAACAATTAAATTCAAAGACATCTAATTAGTGAATAAAGAAAAATATTTTTTGGATTTTGAGAAATAATTAATTTTGCAAATTAACCTAATTTCTAATTAATTTTAATTATGAAAAAGGAATTTAAATTATCCTAATTAACCTAATTAATTAATTAATGAAATTAAATATTTTATGAAAAAAATCTAATTCTAATGTTTTTGTGTTTTTATGATTTTAAGATTTAATTAAAAAAACAATTTTTAAAAATAATTAAAATAAATAAAACAATAAAAATGCTAAAGAAATTAAAAGCAAAAGAAAATAGAATGGGGCTGATATGAGAAGCAATTTGGGGGGTGCATGGCTGAAATTTTTCAGGCCCAAGCTTGCTGGCTCTTCTGCTTGCGCGTGATCCAATGGGGCTCTCATATGGGGGTTCACCAAGTTCTTTGCTTGCTGAATGTTGGATCTGGATTGAAAGAAGATCCAATGGTTGGATCTGGAGGCACATGATGGATGCCTGGTTGTGAGATGCGCTGGATCTGAAACAAGAAATTCAGAAAATATGAAAATGTCTGAACCTGGGATCGAACCCAGGTCCCTCCCTTCAAATGCCTTGTCCTTTGTCATCTGTGCTGGTTAGTCATTCGTTTATATATTCAAGCAAAAATAAAATAAGGGAAAAATAGATCCAGTGCTGAATTAACTTGACACACAGGCATTGTGGGGCCCTGGTAATTCTAAGAACCAATCAGATATGGAGAGAGGAATTTTATTATTGGATCCATCCAATGGAACGCCTGGAAACGGTCACGAATGCTTGGACCACCGCCTGTAAAAGTCAAGCCACCGGCCACGGTGGTCCCGGGCACCTTCTCTGGTGACACGAGAAATTGAAACCTACGAAACACGCCATATCAAAGCATAAAAAAGACCTTACCCCCTTAAAATTTCCCCAGGAATCCAATGGTGGTTTCCGTTTTCCCTAAAAGTCCCTATATCACTAAAATTGAAGCTTTCTTCTCCCTAAGCCCTAACAATGGTAACTTGCGATCCTGGCTTTATTCCTTGCATGAGACACGTTAGAAAATTCACAAATAATTCAAATAGTATGGATATGCAATCAAAATGCATTTATGTTGAGGATTAAATAGGTTTTAAAAATAAAAAGATTACCAATATGGGAGGATCAGGCTAGCGCGATTCAGAGTGGTTTGGCCTTTAATGATGGACCGGTTCACCTCCTGGAGCCCTCAGAAGGGTGATGGAATGATTGGATCTCACTGAGGAGGGTTGGCTTGAGTGTTTTAGAGTTTCACTCTTCTTGATTTTTTTTGAAACTTTTTCTTTCTCTCTGGAGGCAGGCTGCGCACTTGTTCTTCTCCCCTTAGGGTTGGAATGGCTTGGCATATATATGTGAATCACATTAGGTCAACTAGTATGACAAGAATCCAAAGATATCAATGCCTTTCAATTTTGCTTCAAATCTTTCCAATTTTGAATATCCTTGCCCATTCATAGCTTGCACGATTTCTTTGGCTATTGACATCACATGAGATCTCCATTCAATGCAAAAATCATTCCTAAAATAAATTATGTGATTTATTTGGATTTATTTGATTTTATTTGAGTTTTAAATGAATAAAAATCAAAATAAATTAAATAAACAAATAAATAAGGCATGGAGGGTCCCATAGGTCGTGGACCATGCTAGGACTAAGATTCAATCTTGAAAAGATGGGCCCATGTGGAAAAAATGCGATTTTGGGCATTGTTAACTTTGTGCAAATTTCCAAAAATGGCCAACTTTGACAATGCATATCTCTCTCAATTTTGACCCTAAGAGAGTGTTCTTGGACTTTTTAGAAATCTTAGGATATCCTCTAAACAACCCTTTTGGTTTCATCTCCATTGGTTCTTCCATGTTCATGTAAGAAGCTTTGACCCAAAAGGTGTTTTTTGTTGACTTTTGAAAAGGACCTATAATGTCTGATTTTACACCTTTTCATGAGTGCATTTCTTGAACTTGAGGGATGAATATGAGTTGTAGGGAACTGGATTCTATTCAAAATGAGCCTTGGATGAGAAATTTATGATAAAGTATGAGAAAGTTATGTCTGGTCAAAGTTTGGTTGACTTTTCCTATAGAAACCCTAATTTGCAATTTTTGACTTTTGATGAATTAGGAGCCTTTCTTGAGGAATCATGATCAACCCTTGATCAAATGATGGATATCACTTCAAAATGTTGATGTTGACCAAAAATCTTGAAGTTTGACTGTATATAGGTCACAATTGACTTTTGACCTAGTACAGTTGATTTTCAGGCATTTGAACAGTTGACTGAGCAAACTTGTTGTGCAAGTCATGAAACTTGGCATGGATGATCTTGAGGAAATATTAGGACAATGGAGACCGTTTGGTAACCTTGGAACTCAACCATCTTGATGAGGAGTGAAACCCTAGTTTGAGGCTTGTTGTCTTAGGAGGAGGATTTGTATGGTCAATCCTTAGTCAACTTGAGCAATTGAGGACCTCTGGGAGTATGTTTTGTGTAAAAATGGGAGGGAAAATTTTGGGGTACAACAAAATCAAGTTATTTTTTTTAAGGTTTTATTAAACTTAATTAATCAATTCATTTTTTAATTAATTAAAATTAAAACTAGGTTATTAGGTTAATCGCAAAATCTTTTTATCAAGAAAATCGCCAAAAAAACAATTTCCTCCTCCTCTCGCTTTCCTATCTTATATTTTTGCGTAGTTAATTATTCTCACGCTTTTTTCCAATTATTGTAACTGCCAATGGTTTGTAATAGTAATTAGGGTTTAAATTATGCATTTATATTATGTATCTCTCCCAAAGCCGTGTAATAGCTTAGATTTTATTTTTTGCTTTATTTTCTGCATTTACTTTACCGCTTTCCTATTTTATTGTTACTATTAGTAATTAGGTCATGTATGGCAAGATAAAAATCAAACGGTAGCTAACCCTAATCAAAGATAAACAATACTTGAATCACAACACATTTTTCACTCCCGCACCTCTAGGGTAACCTTCCTTGTTGCCACATAAAAAAAGTCATGTCCCTCGAGCGTGGGGATGCTTTAGCACTGTCCCTCGAAAACAAAGATTGTAGTACCTCGATGACCCTTGCGATGTTGCCTTCGGTAAATGATCTAGTCCCTTACGAAAAATTACTAAAGCGTCCCTACCAGTTGTCTTCGATGACTGTACGATGACCCGCGTTTGTCCCTTCACATCCAACGGTAGGGCTTCCTACTAACTAATGGTAGTATAGTACTGTCTAAAGGAGAAGGAAAGAATAATAAATACCTTGAGTAGGTAGAACGCTCGTAGTCGCTTACTCACAAACATTTGACAATGTCTTTTCACAAATACTTTCGATAAAATATTTTTAAAACAATTTGTATGCATTCTCGAGGACAGATACGGGAATCATTACAAAGTTCACCTTACCATTGACATTTATAAAATATTTTCAAAAACATATTCACAAAGCAATTTTTCAAAACAAAGTGAGCTAGCGATTAAGAGCCCATAGATAACTACGGGTGAAAAGGGTACTAACACCTTTCCTTTTCATAACCTACCCCCCGAACTCAAAAATCTCGAAGGTCTTTCCTGTTCTTTTCACCCTTTCCTTATTGGATAAAAGAAAAGTCGGTGGCGACTCTTGCTATCTGCAACATTTATGATAAAACACAAAACAAGTCAGTTCTCCCACCGTATTACAGGTTGGACCTGAGATAGTCCAGCAGACTACTGATAAGATTAAGATGACTTAGGAGAAGATAAAGGATTCTCAGAGTCATCAAAAGAGTTATCATGATAAGAGGAGGAAAGTACTTGAGTTTGAGAATGGATATCATGTGTTTCTTTGAGTTACTCCAATAACGGGTGTTGGTCGAGCGTTGAAGTCACATAAGTTGACGCTGCATTTTATTGGTCCTTATCAGATTTTAGAGAAGGTAGGTGAAGTGGCTTATCAGATTGCTTTGCCACCGTCGCTTTCTAATATCCATGATGTGTTTCATGTGTCTTAGTTAAGGAGATACATTGCATATCCATCTCTTATGGTCCAATTAAATGATATACATGTAAGAGATAACCTGACTATGGAGACGTCACCTATGCGGATAGAGGATCGGGAGTTGAAGAAACTTCGTGGTAAAGAGACTGCCTTGGTGAAGGTAGCTTGGGAAGGATCGGATGGTGGAAATTTGACTTAGGAACTCAAGATCCAGATGAAGGAGTCTTATCTTGAGTTGTTTGTTTGAGGTAATTTTCAAGGACAAAAATCTTTTAAGTTGGGGAGAGTTATAACACCCTGGTTTTTATTTATTAGTTATTTTATTAGTTATTTATTTTATTAATTATTATATGATATAATAATTAATAAATTTTTTTATTTTGTGAATATATGTGTTATATGTGTATTGGGTTATTGGCTATGAGAGTAACAAAACAATTAATTGGGACTTGGTATGGTGGGTTAGTATGAGAAAGAGACATCAAGCCCATTAGTGAAACATAGGTTTTGATAAAACGAGGAAAAATAGAGTTAGTAAGAAAGAAGTTGTCAAAATAGGAGAAGAGAAGAAAGAGGAAAAGAGGAGAAAAGAGAAGAGAAGAAGGGAGAACCCTAGAAAAGGATATACATCCAAGATAATGATAGGTTTTCATTTGATTATGAGAGTATGTGATGTATGTAATGAGTAGCTACATGATTTAGGGATTTTGTTCTTCAATTTTCTAGGTTTTGACATGCTTAGATTTTGAATGAGAAATCATGAAATTGATATTTGAATCATGTTTTGATGTTTGTTTTTGATTCTACATGTTAGATGTAGGTTATAATTAATTTATTCACATGAATATGACTGCTTGGAGTGGGTTTTGTGACCCCAATTTATGGAGGAGAGAATGCTGACCGAAGCAGATTTTTCTGCATTTTGTAAAGGGCGCTTAGCACTGTGGGTTGTGCTTAGCACGGTCTGGGATGAAAAGTTTTATATTTTGTTTAATTTAAGGAGGGTCCTGTATGCTTATGATTTATAAATGATTTCCATGAATTTTAATAATTTATTCGATGTGTATTAGATAGATTTTGGATGACTTTTTGATGAAAACATAACACTTGAATTTTATGTATATGTATGTTGTGAATTATTGATGAATGAGAATAACATGGCTTGGCATTATTTGATATGTGTTATTATGGTGTGTCGAGTTAATTAATTCTATTAGAGTGCATTGTATGTGATTGATGACATGAATTATGTATGTTTGTGCAATGATGGGATAATTCATATGTGATGAATTATTTGATGTATGCTTGTATAATTAAGATTGAGAGATAGTCTTAATTACATATAATTGTTGAGATTTCACATGCATTATTTATTGTCAAGAGACAATGTTTTCTAGTTTCATGGAAGCTAGTGACTTGTCCCAAACTTATGGGATTGGTTTGAAGCTTAGGGGACGGGCTTTTTGGTGGTTATCTGTCTAAAGGATGGACACAGTTTAAACGAAAAAACCGTTAAGGATAACAATTGGTACCACATGCATATTGCATAGAGTCGCATTTGAGTCACATCTATCGATGTGAAATATTGAATTGGTGTGAAATATGTGATATTGATGTGAATGTTATATTTGTGGTATTTGTGATTGATTATCTATTGAATCATGAATTATTGAGTTATGTTGTATATGTAAACATGTGAATTGGACTGGAATATGTTGAATACGTGATTATGTGAAGTATGATGAATTTAATTGATGTATGTATGTTATGCATAACTTATTATTATTATATATTTCTATAATAATAGTATGAATTCTCACCCTTATATTGAAATGATGTTTTATATGACATGGTTCAGGTACCGAAGATAGTGGCGCTTCTTGCGAGGATTAGTCGGAGGAGCTAGTTCTTTGTTTATCCATATTTAGGTAGTGAGTCATGCTCTGGTTATGTAACACAGGAAAACGTTTGAACTCATGTTGTGTTTAAGAGATGTTTGATATAATCTCTTTTATTTTATGTTGTACTGAGATTATGTGATAAATGACCTTTAGTGCCTAATGTTTTAATATATTATTTCTATTTATGGAATTCAATTAATGACATCGTTTTGAAAAGAGAATTATTCCGCTATGATATGCATATGTGTTAGTATATGGAATATGATTTTAAATGTGTGTTATGAGTATGACCGGTGTATTTATGTTGGTTTTGAAATACATGTGACACCCTCTTTTGATATGCATGCTAATTTACTCTGATTATGCCATATAATCATGCGGGGGTATATAGGGTGTTACACAATGCAATGCAATTAGACCGATTCACAGACTCAATGCATATGGTACCAATATCGCTCCTTAATCCACACCATCTAGGACCAGAGCCACCAATATCATGAACAATTTGGTTCGCCTCGCTCCTGATTCATGCCATTTAGGATCAGAGCCAATAACATTATTCTGATCCCCGCCATCTAGGATCCGAGCCAACAAAACAAGAATGAAGTCCACAATAGGAAATGCATGAGACACAACCATGCAACAAAACAAAACACATTGGTAATCTACATCTATCAATATGACATACCAATACAACCACTATATGCCCACACATACGACATACCAATCATATAGTTCAAACGACATCACACAACATTATCATACATAAGAGCATGCATATACCTCAACACAACAGACAAAATTACATACAGAAAGGTATAAGGCTCTAACAAATAATAATCTACTGGGTTTGGAAGTATTTTCATAAGATAGAAAGTGATTTTAGCTTTCTGTAGGTTTAAACGGTGCGTCAAACAGACACCGAGTCAAATGTTATGAATTTTCAAAGTTTCTAAAAAAATTCTTCTACAGTGCTGCTTCGCCCGAGGGTCTCCTGGAGAAACGTAGGTGAGGCCTAAACTCCCATACTTTTTCTAAGAGCACCTCATTCTGCCATATCCTTTGCATGCTCCCTCGCTCGGCGGCGCAAGAGGCTCGCACGGTGAAGCGATCCCTTCGCCTCTCCCTCGCCCGACGATGATGGGGAGAGAACCTTCTCCCATACATTTTCTAGGAACCTTGTTTTTCCACCATACACTTGCCACTTGGCTCGCCCAAAGAAGCAAAGGAGAATGGCTCGCTTGCTCGCTCGCGGCTGGCTCGCCCGACGACGCATGTGAAACAACAACCCTTTGTTGCAAATTCTGCATTAGTTTAAGTCTTAATTCCTTACGATTCTAACACAGTACAATCCCAACTTCATCAAAATTTAGCATTTAATCACACCACCACAACAACACATTATCAAACAGGTTATGAGTATCAAATCATATCATTTTGTACATCATAAAACACAATTTTCAACACAAATAACCATATTATCAATTGATTCACAAAACCCCAAACAAACCTAAAATCCCTATCAATGGTGATACACGAATTAACCCCCATATAGTTTTCATTACACAATCCCTTAGATAGTCAGAACCCCACCCTTACCTTGGATTGACGGTTCCTCGACTGCAATAATGGGTTCCCTTGCCCTAGCTCTTCTCACTTCTACGTGTCAGCTTCTCTCAGAGTTTGATCATTCCAAAGATTTGATTCACTCTCCAACTTTTCTCTTAAGTAATCTTTACCCTTTAGACCCCTAATATGATATTCCCATCTTATCCCTACTTACTTTACTGAACATTACCATAATGCCCTTATCATATATACACCTCATATCATCTTTATTTAATTATTAAAATAAATCCAAATAATTATAATTATCAATAATTCCAATTATCTTATTCAACCCAACACTATCCCACAACATGCCATCAAACCATCGATTAAATCACGCAAACCGCAACAACACAATTAAATAATAAATATAATATTTGGGGTGTTACAACGCCCTTGATAGTAGATCCTTTAGGCCTTCCCTGTATCAAACAATCACAACATTAGCATTGTTAGGTAATTTACATGGCAAGAAAAGTAGGATAGTATGACACTACCCTTTTTTGGTGCCAAATTAACTTAGCTTGTATGACTTGCTCGTATAGGTAATTCTTCAGTCACTTGCGTGGTCTTTGAACGACTGGCCTATGTGGGTAATCCTTGACTAGCCTGGTTTGTACTTCCAGATGGAACAATCACATTTTGTTTGTTTTTCTTGCATGTTCTTTTGCTGTTTCCTAGTTCAAAACATAACTTTCACCTATGGTTTGTATTGGTTCTTTTCCAAACCTCTTTTTAAAATTAGTATGTAGATGTCTCACACAGAATTTATGCTTAAGTGTTGGCATTGTTCCTCAAACACATGTACAAGACCCTGAATACAACAATAAAACCATATAAATCAATGTTCAAGCAATGAAAGTAACTTACAAAAAGATCAAGAATTGGACTTGCCTTTTGTTGGTCAAATATGAAACACCATCTTGTTCACCAATGTCTTCAAGAAGTAAATGCATAAACCTACTCCAAGTGTCCTTTCACTCAGTTTCTACCACTCCAAATATAATAGGTAAATATTGGTCATTAAGATCTCTTCTCACATCTATTAATAGTATCCCATTATACTTGTGGTTCAGATGACATCCATCTAGTCTAATAAATGGCCTACAAGAAGTTTTCAAAGCCTTATTTGTTCCATCAAAGTCTTAATTTTGAAGGTTGTTGATGTTAAGACTTTACTGCAGAGTACATTGTAATTGCATTGAGATTTCTCCTTGCAAACCACCCTACATCTCACTGCATCATTTTTCACAAATCTAACATCCCTCCCATTCAACATTATGTTCCAAAATAGCATTCTTGAACTGCCTTAGTGATGAAAACTCCATAAAAGTTATAGCCCACGTACTTGATTTATGCTCAGTGTATATTTCAACCTCACATTTGCATTCATGAACAAAGACAGCAACCTCAAATGCATCACCATCATCCCTAAATGGTTTTAGATCATTTTCTAAAGTATCTTCACCATGTTCCCACCACATCCTAACACTACTATATTCAAACCCATGATCCATTTCTTTAATCAAGTCACAAGCATCAAAAAACGACCAACATTCATTATCTTGACCATTAAATGCATATACCTCTCTACCCTCATACTTTAGCATTAAGTCTTTTACAAAATAACCTTTTATGTAAAAAATTACCTTAAAGACAACCATCCCTACATAATGAATGTAAACTGAGACTCAAATATGGATCCACAAAAACCCTAAAATACAATTCCTGAATACACTACCAATAAAATACAATTCCTATACCAAAATTCAATAAAATAGAATCTAATGAAGAACATGTGGACCTACCTCAATTTCGTTGTCGAGGGACCACATATGAGCACCTTTGCAAAACAGGGATGAGACCACAGAGCAACGCAATGACAATAACTACAATCAAAGTTGAAATATGCAACGATTTATTACAAGTTACTACAAACAAACATTGCACAAACTTCATTTGATCTAACCTTCTGCACAGAACACACGAGTGAAAACACAAGTGTGAAGATCGATTTTTGGGAGTGAAAGTTAATCTAGGGTTTTCTAATATTACTATATATAAAACATCACTTATGTGACTTATGAATAGTCAACAACATAACTTATGTGACATATACTACATCAGCAACAAAATTTATCAAAAATAATAATAAATGTCAGATCAGAGTCCACGTCTGCATCCGTTAAGTTCAATAGACGTCATGAATGAAAATTAAGGACGCAAAATTTTAGGAGAACAATTCATTAAACAAAAATGTTTAGGAGATTAAAAACGAATTTTAAAATATTCAGAGACCTAAAATATATTTAACCCGTAAATAAATTAGTTTTATAAAATAATAAATTAGTTTTATAAAATAAATTTAATTAAAAATAATTTATACATAAAAAGTTTATGTTTGGACAACTCAAAATTATAAATTATAATTCCAAATTATACTAATTTTAGAGACAAAAATCCATTCTATTCAAATCAATTTTACAATTTAGAAGGAATTCGAGAGTCTCCAAACTAGAACCAAACTGAATCAGATTTTCAAAATCGCGTTCATTCAATTCTTCGAAGCATTTCTGGCTTTTCACACATTGTTCATTCCCCCAGTCGCTTAGTGAACGCGCTTTCCATGCGTTGATAACAAGTCTCAAACTCACTCATGGATGATAAACTTGAACCATTTTCAGAACTTCCATGGCATTGGATAATTGAAACCCTAGCAGGTTTCAAAGAAATCCCCTTATCCATTTTACAAGGTTCTATCCACTTTACAGTCCATTTATTTTCTTAATTTTAAATTTTCAGTTTGGGTAAATGAATTCATGATTGGTCATTTTGTAGGTTTGATTGATGCAGCACCTGTAAGGCGTGATGGTTTTTGTGAAAATACTAAGGAATTGGTTGCTTCGAGGTGTTTGGAGGAACTTTATGCTTCGTTTTCTTCTTCAACGTTGGATTCTAGAGTTGAATTTGATTCTTCGCGATCTTGTGAAGATGTTCTTCAAGAAATATTGCATGAGGTAAACAATTTAAAATCTTCATTCTTCTTTTATGTTTAATTTAATACCAATCGCGGTTCGACTACGGAATATATGTAATAACCGTTAACCTTTCATTATTTTTGGTAACATAAATGACACTTTATTAAGTATGTGTTTGATGTTTGTTTCCGCGTTCAATTGTCGTATCACCGCGCAACCAGCATTATCAACAATTCCTAGCTTAGTAAAACTCATGTTAAATTGGCATTGGGGCGCGAGAATGTAATCACAAATGCCATACCAAACAAGCAATAAAATTTCACTCGCGTTCCTTCTTTTATCGAATGACCTGCCTTACTTGTGTTCATAGTTGACAATGTTTTAAACAAAAGTATGCTGCTGCAATATGAACCGCAGCATCATGGTATTTCATGTCTCTGACTACAATGTACTACCATAATTTAGGCCACATCTGACCACCATTATCTGCTTTATTGAAGACTGTGATTCCGAATTAAAACCTTTCTGTCATTTTCCTAACATACTTTTCTAACATAAAATTTTAAACGCTCTGCCTGCCTTTTCTTGTAAGCAATAGCAATCACGGGCCTTACCTGAAATCAGAGGTGTCTCATATGGATTCAGTTCATACTCTCCTGCAATGAGTAGCATTTACTTTTTTATGCAAAATATCATAGAGGGTTCCATTTAGCATTTAGCACGGAGTCATAAAGAATTAGACCACAATCTCTCCTTAATTAGTAGCTAATTGATGTTTCTATACAACTAAGAGATGTATTATTATGTGACTCATTTTAACAGTTATGCTAATTGAGTTTGAGATAAAATCATTACTTTCTGGTTATGTATGAATCAGGTGCCTTTATCAAATCTGAGAATTGCTGGAGCAGGGCTATTGAAATGGGATGTTAACCCATTTATCGCACACAAAAGAGCTGACAATGTGAAATGTCACTTAGAGAAGGTGACGAGAGTGTCTTTTTTTACCTTTTGAGAAATATAAAAAGAAAAATAGCTGCTTTTCCCTCCCCCTTTTGAAATTTGTATTGTGTCATTCACATCTTTTATTTGGTTTGTGCTTCTCATCTTGCTGAATAGCTGAAAGAATCAATATTGGAAGGTACACTGCCACTTACTGATCATTTAAAAGAGAGGAGTGGATTATTCCCAACGAATCAGCCTCATACAATATGTGTGAATGATGGTAAATGCAGTGATCATTCAGTGAAGGATGATGGGAACTCTACTTATGCAGAAGACACGGGAGCAAAAGAAAACTCAGTATCCTTAATATTAGAGGATGGCAACAAATCTTCGAAAGAAGTTTTACCTAATAATAAACGTTTATCCTCTAAGAAGAATATAGTTTACTCGGCTGATGAGCACTTAATGAGTTGCTTTAATGAAAATCAGGCTTGTATAAATGAACGTGATGAATTCTTAAGTACCAAAAGGACTAAACGTAGTGCATCGGCAAATTTTGATTCCAAGAAAGAAAAGCAAGTTTCTCAGTGTGAAAAGGAAGTATCAGAAAACTCGACTGAAAAAGTTCTAATTTTTGAGGATGTAGGGCATCACACCGGAAAGAAAAACAGGGAAGCTCAGAGTGATGGATCCTTAGAGGCTAGTCATAATAGGTGTTCTGCTTCAAATTTATGTCAGTCAAGTGGTCAAAATGAAGCCTTTCATGCTGAATCAGATATTGCCTTTAAGGCAACTTTGACGCCTCAGCAGAAAACTTCTGGAGGTAAAACCCGGTCTGAACCTGAACCAGATTTGCAAATTAAAGATTTAAAATGTTCCCAGCAGACTGCTAGTAGTGTTAAAGCTCAAGATGATACTGGTCATGGTTGTGGGATAGAGATACCAGGTGATACAGTTGCGTACCAAGGTAAAAAGATTAATCTTGTAATGAAAAAGCACAAAAAGAGAAGTCTTGATACAAAGTGTAGCGAAGGTGGTCAATTACTGGTTTGTGAAGCGGTTACTGGCCCACTATTGGTTCCTGAAAGTTGTATTGGTATGACGACTAACATTTATCCTAAGCATACATCTGGAGTTGATCCTTGCCATAATAAATATATAGATGAAACTAACGATACTGTACATGTTGAGCCCATTCCAACATATGATGGTAATGCAAATAAAATTCAGCAGAAGGAGCCAAATGTTGCATCTATAAATGCCTCTCGGAAGCCAGTTGCTAGTGACAAAGCTGTAGTTGATACTGTCAATGATTGTGGAGCAGAGTTATCAAATGGTAGTGATGAGTATCACAACGAAAAGATTGATTTTGTAGCCAAAAAAGATGAATTCCTGAACTCCCAGCACACTTTTGGTCAAGATTTGCCAGCAATGACTGAATCAACCAGACAAAATCTTTGCATGAAGTGCAATGAAGCTGGGCAATTACTGGTTTGTAAAACTACCACTTGCTCAAGGATGGTGCATAAAAACTGCCTGGGTGCATCTGCTCAGTTGGATGCAAAGGGAAACTTTTTCTGCCCATTTTGTGCTTATTCTCACACTATTTCAGAATATCTTGAAGCCAAGAAAATAGCTTCATTGGCAAGGAAAGAATTAGCTATCTTCATTAGTAAGGGTATAAGAAAAGAAGCTGTAGAACATGTTCATGAATCAGGTAGACAAGAATGTACTTTTTCAAGAAAGAGTTATAAGTGCGAGCATACTCCGTTAACAGTGAATGAAGAAAATAAAGAAGATCGTGCTGGTGAGAATTCAAATAAAGTTGGTAATTTTCCTTTTGAAAGAAGTCAGAAACAAGTTCCTATTTCAGTGATTCACTCATCATCCTTCAGAGAAAAGGAAAATGTAAATAATGAGTTAGCAGGTGATGTAAGAGAAGAGGATGACTGTGAAATGCTGAATGCAAAGAGCTTAACTGGTGAAAGAGTTGAAGACAGAGAAATGGAAACTGATCATGCAGGTGGACATGGAAATGAAAAGTTTTCTTGTAAAAAGCTAAAGATTGTGTGTGCTAATGAAAGTAATGATGAAGAAGTTCTGCAGAATATGACAGAGCACAGTATGGATGGAACAGTAGAGCCAGTTTGGGCTCACAATACTGTAAAAGAAGAAATTTCTAAAGATGAATGCAAGAAGCGTATTATTTCTAGATACTCCATGAGATTTCGTATGCATGGAGTTCAGAAGTAAGTTCCTACACTTTCCTACCATATATGATAATCGAACTTCTTAGTAATTGAGCTGTTCAGGAGTTCTTCTTATCTGATCATGTGCAGTCTTTCAAAGGTTTTTGGTAAGAATATTTTGATGTTGGCAATTTCGATCCAATTTTCAAATAAATTATTGAAGATGAGTTTACTCAAGTTTTTCACCTGCATAGGAGTGGTATGCATAGGAATCTATCAATTCTATATTTGGTTGACTTGGACCATTCATGGGAATTCCCATGTTCTGAACTATTCCTAGGAATTTGCCTTTTTGGGCTTGGACGGAATTACATAATTTCACTATTTTAAAAACATGCCCCGAACTAGAACTACTAATCTAGCAAATCAAACTAGGAGGAATGTTGCATTGATGCACACACATCACTACAAAAACCCGAAGGTTTTCTCAGTTGAGTTCCCTTAATTTGGCTCAACTCCCTTTATTACTCTATCTACGTAATCTTTCCCATTGCATTTCAATTTGGACTCTTAAAACTTTTCAATTCTATTCTTTGGCGGACATTCTTACTTCTTCAGTCAGTTCATGAGGTACCAAAAAGCTAACTCAATGCTCGGCACTGTATCTAATACACCATTCTTTGGTCTATTACAAACACTTTTAATAGCCAAATGGAGGTAAATGTGGGAGCAAGGTTCGGAAGGAGAGAGAAGGGAAAGAATAAATGGTCTGTTAATCTTTTTGTAGCTTTTCCCGGGTGGATATAAGAAGAAAGTTTGTGTGATCAGAGTGACATTAATCTAAATCTGTTTCTAATCATTTAACATGCTATTTTTCTTGAAAGCGAGAAAGTCTTCAGGTAAAACAAAAACTAATCCAATGCAAAAATAAATCATTAACCAAATGCCCATCATGGTAACAATTACTTTTGAAGGACTGGAACTATTATGCTCATTCTAATTTGATTGATATTTTGAGTCACAGCAAAATCCAAGAAAGCTCTCAGATAAGACGGAAAAAAATCCCATGGACAGCTGAGGAGGAAGAGCTTATACAGGTATTACTTTTCTTCTCGTCATTACTTCATGGAACTAGTGTGACTTTCTAAGCACCCAAATTGCATGGATTCCTTTTGCTACCGCAACTAATACTGCATTAGAAAGTTAAAGGATTTGGATCCTTATATGTGTTTCTTCCACCTTGAGCTTTATGGCTTGATATCTAAAAGTTACTTATATTTTTTTGTTGTTGTAACAATTGCCTGCTTTCACTGTGTAGGAGGGGGTCCAGAAGTTTGGTTTCAGCGACTCAAATCTGCCATGGAAGAAAATTTTGGCATTCGGTTCTCACTTGTTTGAGAAGAATGACAGGCTTCGAACTCCACAAGACTTAAAGGATAAATGGAAAAACATGTGCAAAGCAAACTCAAAATTGAAATAAATTTTTTTATTGAAAGGCGATTTCATATTATTCAGGCAAGTCGAACTGCCTCAGTTCCCCATTATATTGTATGCACTTGTTTGCAAATATCTGACGCATTTCTTCTTTTTCTTATCAGAAAATTTTGCAAGTGGTTCAGCTTGATCCATATACAAACGTTAAAGAGAATTGTGAAAGCGATGTTAACATGCCATATATATAAATAATAAAATAGCTTGACCATTTGATTGGTGTAAATATTCATAGAACTAGACCTTTTTCTAAAGGTGTCTGATAATAGTGAAATCTTGATCGAATATCTTTTCGGTTTGTTTTACCCCAATGTTTTGTGTAAATTGTTTTTTCAGTTCTATAAGTTTACATAGGCATATACACATAGAATGAGAACGCATGCGTGTGTGATCAAGGTGAACAGAGTCCTGTGCAACACTTAGAACCATAACTCCTGTGCTTGAACTTCATTTTCCCTGCAAATGATTAGATTGTCCTCACCAAAAAAACATGAGAAATAGCTAAAGCCCCTTTATCAATAGCTAGCCCGTGAATCTATTTAGTCTCTGATAATCCAAAAAATGCTCTTCTTGTATCCGGTGATGTATCTCCAAATGTATTTAAAATTTACACCAACAAAGGCGTTGCAAGTAATACACTTCTATTTTATTAAAAGAATTGTAGGATGCAATCTAGAGAGGTATCTCCTTATGATGTCTTTTTTTCATTCATTCAGTTCTTAAGATGTTAAAGCCAAGATCTTAATCTTACTTTATAACTAAACAACCTACTCAAGACAAAAGCCAACATCATGTGTTTTTTATAAAGAAAATTGAAATATTTTAACAGCATAATTTGTCACAAAATTAGATAACATAATAATAGTTCAAATGAAAAAATCCATTATAAAAAAAACAGAGGATTATTTGCAATAGAACACTTGACGAATATATATCTCTAGATATTTTTTAAGACAAAATAGAAGTGTGTTGGTGTAATTTTAGGTGCATTCAGAGATACATCTTTAGATTTTAGAGATATTTTTGACTTTTCACCAGAGTGTAGGAGCACCCATAAGGCTAGAAAGAGCAACCCTCTTACGTAAATTAGAAGAAAAACTTCACCACATAAGACAAACAAATAACAGAAGAGTGAGTCTCTGACTAATTTCGGGCTTTAGAGTGAACCAATTAAAGACAATCTCTTTTCCCACTCTTATGCCTTCTCACAAACCCTTGGTGAAAATCCAAAAATGTCCCTAAAGTTTAGAGATGCGTCTTCGAACAGTCTCATTCTCCATTATACTTAGTTTTAGTTCGGAGATGCATCTTCGAATAATTTCATTCTCCATTATACTTAGTTTTAGTTCGGAGATGCATCTTCGAAAATATGTATGAAATGCTTTGAAGATGTATATCCAATAATATCTCTGATACTTCAAATGAAAAACAGAAACAAAGACAATATGAATATCATTAGTTAATTGAAAATTTATAATTGATAATCATAACAACTTGACATTAAATTAAAACACTCAACATTACATAGATAATTGACAATTGAAAAATTAACATTACACATCATTATAAACGGATAGTTCCAGACGTTGCAACATGATGCTAATATCTTCAGCGGATCTTGAAATCTTCTCATCCACTTAAATCAGACCCTTTGTTTCATATCAGCGAAAAGAACTCCACATAACCTCTAAATCTGAATCCGTCTTTAGTTCGAAGTTGGTGAACTGTATCTTCTCGTTACTGTCAAATGAGGGTGAGCGATATTCGAGCTTGAAAACTTGTCAATTTTCTGGATATCATAGGAGCGAATTCAGTTTGGATACCAGGTAGGCGTGAGTTATGTCCTCCTAGACCCTAACCTGGAGTGACAATATCTCACCATTGAAATACACAAATGCAAGGTGGGGATATATATTCATTTTTTGATATTGAGTGTTTTGTAAAAAAAAATGGGATGAATGACATCCTATTTGTACAAGGCTTGGATCACTTTGGACCTTAGAAACCTTATCATGTCATCAAAGCACTTTTCAGAGATGCATATCTGAATAAACCCTATTATTTTACGAAAAAAGAGTTTATTCGGATATGCATCTTTGAAAAGTTCCCTGGTGTTTTTTTTAAGATTACAATGGAATTTATCCGGAGATGTATCTTCGAAATAAACCCTAAACCAAAAACAAACCAGAAACTTATAAAACATAAACAGAAGTTGTAAACAATAAAATGTGTAAACAGAAACAATCGACATTTATATATATATATATATATATATATATATATATATATATATATATATATATATATATATATATATATATATATATATATATATATATATATATATATATTACTTATGTATTAGATCGTATCAAGATTACATCGTTGAAGATAATACATTCCAAAAAGTGTATCAGCTACAATCTAAATGCATCAAAAGATGTATCATCGCATAAATCTACGACTGGTTCCTCCTTTGACATTCTTTCATGCTTGTTCAATTTGGTGAACTCTTCCATCCTTTCCAGAAATTGATCCAGCCAAGTTCTGCCTTTTTTTGTAGAATATGCCGCCCACTCCAGCGATGTACTTTGTATAGGAACACCAGTTTCAAATAAATTTTAACAAAATATTTCAATTTTGAAAGTCACCCTATACACATAATATGTCCAGAATGATCTCTTGGTGGGCCACTCCTAAGTGGATAAAATGTCTCCGAAAAATCATATCTTATCAGATCGATACATCTTGTCATATGCACTTGCTATACAAAGCACATCCATTTTTGGGAAGCACATCCATTTTGAAAAAGGTGTGGGACCGGTGACACAAGGAGTAAGAGCATCTTGAATTGCATCAAAATATATCTCTTTGCACTCTTTCTTACTTGAACGTCAGAGTGCCTTGCACGTACACCCCCTCCTCCTCATTACCAGTTTTACAGACGAAAATACCGGCCCTTACAGATTCTAATCACAGGTAAGATCATTTTTTGTTTATCTATTATTGTTTAGTTTATGTTTCTACTTATTGTTTATGTTTTAAACCCTAACATATAATGTTTAAATTTTAGTTATTATTTTTGTTTCAAACCCTAACATATAATGTTCTTACTTGTTTATTTTTTTATTTATGTTTCTGCTTGTTTTTACTTGTAGGTATGATTGGATGAATGAAAAAATTAACAGGGATAAAGCTAAAGTGAGCACAATAAACTTATGTGAGCGCTGCAAACACATGTTTGTTGCTCTTACTTCAGTTTCATCCTCATTTCCTTTTATTTTGGATTTCTTTAAGGGACAGGTACGTTCTATGTTGTTTAAGGTTTGTTGTTGATGAATGTTGTTGTTAATATTTGTTTTAGATGAGTTTATTATATCTTATGTGGTTTGCTTCTTTTTCCATCACCTTGTCAAATATATAACTTTTCGAATTGCATTAGAAAATTATAATATGATAGATAAAGTTATATTTGAAAACAAGTTACACGTTCAATTCAAAACAAGAATCCTTCGGTCCATTATCTGCATTTTGCTCTTTAATAGTGAGAACCTGGTTTAATGCTTCTTATTTTTCAATCTCCCCTTTCTTCACCTCTAATTTAGTTTGCAATATAAATAATATGTTGCAAAATGAATTAGAGGTGAAGGAAGGGGTTGAAAAACTATGAGCATTAAAACAAGTTCTAACAATTAAAGAGCAAAATACGGATAAGGAGCTAAAGAATTCTTGTCTAGCATTGAACGTGTAATTTGTTCTTCTAATATAACTTAATTTGTCATATTATAATGTTTTAGATCAGAATGAAAGGTTATATGTTTAGTGAGCATGTGTGAAATAAGTATTTCACATCATTTATAATAAATCTAGTGTATATACCACAACATTTGTTTAGAAAAGTCATTGTTAAAAGGTTTTCTTTAAATTATATCACAACGGTTATGTGGAATAACCATTGTCGTAGGCAACGCACTACTTGACATACAATCACGGTTGCGCTCTCGCGGTGAAAAGCATAATACATACAACTACCACTTATCTCAAAATGATTAGTCATCTATTGTGGTGTCTTTTTTCCAACAATCATGGTATCAATTTTCTATAGTAGTGTTTCATGGTTGTCCGTACTAATGTTGCCAACATAGTGGAGGTGTTCATTCAATGGAAAGACAAATAGAATTTAAAGTAATATGGAAAGCTTTTGAAGTCATCAACTAACAATTTATTGAACAAGGTGAAACTTTTGAAGGAGAGTATTATTAGTAGACCTCTAATTATTAATGTTTATGTTAGTCGTAGGCCCAAAGGTCCAATAAATTAGGCTCAAATATCTAATTAGGTATCATGTATATACGTAGAATAAAGAATGAGAAAGTCTATCAGTTTATTATTGGTTAGTTTAGTTTGATAAAGACAAAGGTTATAATTAATAATACAATTATTGTCTACTACAGGAGATTATTCAGAGTTTAATTACGTAAAGTAATACATTCCATTTTTAGTATATTATTTTTTTTTATCTTACATACTATTCCAAATCTATCACAATCTTCCTAAGCATTTTTCACAACCACTAACAAGATGTCTTTACCATATTCTTCAAATTCTTCACCCTCCATCATAATGTAATTACCATTCAAAATGTAATTCTATTAAAATTGTAAGGAACTAACGGATGGTTTTGTTTTATTTATCATCCATAATTTCATGTTCCTTCATTTTGCGGCATAAGGAAGAGGTCAGGATAGAGAATCATATATGTTAGATATACTTTCGTTTCTCTGAGCAGATATTCCCTTCTGCATCTTCATGTTTTCATTACCAACCATCAATAATATACTATTTCCATCATTTCTGTTGTTAAATTTTTCCTGTTTCTGCATTTTGTGATTTGGTTTGCAACAAAATTTTGAAAAAAGTTTAAAATTATTTATCCATTAACTAATGTTTATTTTATTTTTTTATTGACAATCTATGTTTTAAATTTGACGCGGCAAATGGAGATGTCCGGTCCGTCAAAACCTTAGTTCAACCTACCAAAACACAAGGCTTTCGCACTCTGCCCCCAATAGAAGATAAAAGTGGCAAAAAAATCGTGTCCACCTCGTTCAGACCACACCCGCCAAAAGAATAGGGCATGACAGAACAGATATAGTAGACACGACAAATTGGAAACCTTGACTCGCCGCCAAAAATGACGAGTTAAACGGCCAATGTACGACAAGTCCGACCCGTTTTTTCGTCCCTACTACTACAAGATATTTTTGTCACATTATAATTGTGATTCAACTCAGAAAACTATATTAAAACTCAACAGAATATTAATACAAAACCAAATTGGCTTTGATTGGAAAACCAATGTAGACTTAATTTAGGAAATTAAAACTACGTGGATCAAAATCACACATCAGTAGAGCTACATCAACCAAAAACACATTTTTTTAATCTCTTTAGCCATATCACTATTTTTGAGTATTTCTCTATAAGTGACTGACCTTGCATGTTTATGAGATTACAGTTTATTTTACATTTATCTTAGGGATACTTGTTTATATATACTTGGTTTTTATCGAATTATCTTGATTAGAAGTGTTGAATGGTGAGTTGAAATCAACAAAAAATGTTGGATAGTGCGAATATATTGATGCTTTTATTTAATAAGCATCGCAGTGCAAACATAATTTCCACATTCATTCCCTGATATTACTAGCAGAAACATCTACCACAATGAAAAACATGCAAAAATATGGCAAAATATGATTACATGTATATAAAATTTGTTTACACTGCTATTGAATAGTTATTAAACTCTATTAAATTTCTAACTAAGTAATTCAAAATGGATGAACACAAGTTATTTTACAATTGGACAGTGTGACAGCCTATGACAAAGGCAAAATCACTCAAGAAACACTTTTACATACACACGTTTTATCTGAGGGAAAAAAGAATCATGTATGTTCACTCTGGTTGAATGATTTACTGCACTGCACTGATAATGGTAACATATTATAAGAAATTGACCTTCACATTCACTGCCTTTACTCTTCAGCTGGTGTTTATCACCACACACTGGTTAGGTAATCCAAACTCCTTGCTGTGTCGAACTTGTTTCCTCCAAGGGTCATTATGTAACTTGTAATGCAAAACCTTGTTTGTTTGATACCAAAAATATTTATGGTCAAAAAGGGAAATACAGACAAACACACCGATAAGTTGCGTAGTAAACTACTTTCTAATTTGCAAGTAATGTTAATGACACAGCATCATGCTACTATTCATCCATAAGGGAGCTTTTGAAAAGCATGATTTGTTAAAATGGATTCGTAGCTAAAGTCAGAAGAATTGTTTTTTCTATACAACAACAACAACCAAGTCTTGTTCCATTAAATGGAATCTGCTACATGGATCAAATGACGTCATAATGTTCTATCATACTTTTATCCAGCTCATTAATCTTGAGATATTTTTTAGAGTGATAAGGAGATCTAGGATTTGATCCCACTCTCATCATAATGCTAACAATTACTTACAATATTAACAATGGCCTTACAAAAATAAAACATCTAGCTGCTAATACTTGGCAGTTGGCAAAGTGCAACATCAAATCTAGAATAGTTTTGAAAAGGAAGATACATACTTGTATTAAAGTTGTGGTGACATCATCCTCTGTCAGTTTTAAGAATTCAACTGCCCAATCATCAACATGTCCAAACACAGCTTTTTGCCTTTCAGCTTCAAGCAAAATAGAATCGCGATACAAGAACCTTTGCCAGATTTTCTGAACATTTTCTAGCTTCAAATTGATTTCTGTTTCATTGAACCCCTGCATATCACCAACCATTCATAAAATCTTCCTGCATTAAGATGACAACTATATGCAAAGGCTACGGATCTATATTGTATTATCAACTATGCAGTATAAAAAGAAAGGGAGGGGAGGGGAGAATGAGTACCCGAAGAATCTTTATCATGTTGGGAATTTCTTCTTCTGGTATTCGAACGGCAAAGCTATCATAGTTGAGTACATTTTCGTATGGTAAGAAAATCCCATCCTACAGTACCGAACAAAGAAACAAAACAGCAAGGTATACAGTCACCATCAACGATAATTTCAGTTCGGTCATTTAGTAATAAATTATCAACATGAGGGAGATAGCTTCAATTAGCCACTTCCATCACAAAGCAATGGACATGATTCATATTTAGAGTACTTACGATAAGTAAAGCCACAACTGTCGAGATGAATCACAAATAATTTTAAATTTTCTTAGTAGTGAGAAAGCTAGTTCACTAGATTAAAAAGCTAGCTAGCAACACGAAGTTAATGACTCTTTTAAATTGTTTGCTGTGAGAAAACTAATAATGTAAAAAAAGGGAAAATCCAATTACCTGAATGACCACTGGAATGCATCCTTGCAAAACACTGTCTTCCATGCGTCCACTCCAACCATCACCAGGAAGCACTCCACAGAAAACAGAACTTGCTATATCTGCATGATAGTTATCAGAACGTACTGGGGTCATGATGACATCTTCTGCATGTTGTTTCCCTAGTTTTCCATCCTTGTTGGGGCTTGATCCAAACTCCTTTGCCAACTTTTGTCTAATACCCATACTATACCTGCATCATTTTTTAAACCAGGGTCTTCTATAAGAGTTGCAAAAAAAAAAATCAAGATCTAAAGTAAGAGTTTAACTTTGTAACCAAGGGACATAGTTCAAATCTTTTAGAAGACGGTTGTAAAAATAACACTATGCCACTATATTTAATAATAATTTTCCTCTTTTTAATTGTTTTATAAAGAAAAAAAAAAGCTCAGTTGACCAACAATAGACAAGAATGTTTGTTCATAACAAGTGAGGGAAGTTATGCCAATTTCATTCAAAACTTCAGGCATCAAGATGTCAAGGTTACTAACTAGAGACAATGAATATTCTTTGAACACAAAACATCTATCATAACAAAACTACAGTTTGCATCAGGATGTCGAGGTTACTAACTAGAGACAATGAATATTCTTTGAACACAACATCTATCATAATAAAACTACAGTTTTCTAGTAGACATACGAGTCTTCTGGTCTTCCTTGAGGGTATGCTGGTCCCAAATTCCCATTGAAGAAAAACAGTGTCTTCCGCTTTTCTCGAGGCCTGAAAAAAAATCATACTATAGTTGCATTCAATTTCAACTACATAAATAGAACAGTAGCTTCAAGCATGACCAGGAAAAGCAACTAAAATCTGATACCGAGCCCAAAATTTTGAAGCCAACACATTAGCATGAGGAACTTTCCAAGCAGGAAGCACGAGATCTTTGTCAGGGTCAAAGCATGGATGAGTGCCTCTCATATGAGTTGAAATCTCATCCCAGTTATCAGCCCAATAGGCTGTGGTTGAATGGTTATGTTTTGTATTTGTGTTTCCCCAATGTACTAACATCATGCTGTTCCATATTTCCTTAGGGGCATAACAAGCACCTTCATCCCATGAGAAAAACTGCCTTCAGATACAAAAGTGGAACTATTAGCATCTTCTTCTTACAAGTGGATACAGTTAACTTTACTTCGTAGAAAACTCTTCAATAGATAGGAAAAACAATTCTCCTAGTACATACCCAGATGTGGTCCCTTCCAGATGAGCGATTCCAGTAAGGATATTGCTCAACAATGTGATAATATGCACTCTTATAATATTCTAAAGTCAGCGAGCTCCTCAACCCCTTATGCCTCTGAACGTGTTCAAGAAAAAGTGAGAAACATTATAGGTATCCAATCCAACACTACATTGATGTATCCAATTATATGTCCCAAAACAGGATTTACAATCCAAGAGCAACATAGTCTGAGCATTTACGAAAGTAAGAACAAACGGGTAACAGATGACTAGAAGTATTTTTATCCATCCATCCAAAAAGGGGAAAAGGAAGATGAAACTATCTTTTAATTTGTGTCCATTTTGAAATTACTACCTAGGTACATCAAGAGAAAGCAAATCCATGAACATCATAGCATTGCTAACATGCACAGGCATGAAACAATACATCACTGATGCAGTCTATTTAATAGATGTCCCATATACAATAATCAACGAGTCAATGAGTAGTGAACATTCTACAGATCTATTTCAGTAAATATAGCAGTTAATAAAATATACCTGCATACTCAAGTGAGGAGCATCGTCAGCACGAGTTATTATGCATGAATCAAGGACAGGAACAAAGAAAAAATCTGCTTCTTCACCATTTAGTGTTCGATGTGGACTAGCTAACAAACTTTCATAAATTGCCATCTGCAGAGAAGCAGGCATGGGGCATAAATATATTACAGAAGAAATAAAATTTCACCAGCTGAAGTGCTCCTAAAATAACATTCGTCGAATACCTGAGCTCCGTACAGATGCTCTGTCCATACTGTTGCATTATTGCCACCATAAATTCTATTTACACACTCTAACTTGAAATGACGTCCCTATAATAACCAAAAAGAATAAAATAAAAATAAAAATAAAATAGAAAAATATCAAAAGAAAAATATCTTCAGATGTAATCATGAGAATTGACACTTGGAATATCCTCACCTCCAATAGTAGGCTGTTGTACTCAGCAGGCAAATCGTAAATATATATAAGAGGCCTTTTCTTTGCCACCACAGCCTTAAGATTGTTTATTTTTTCACTGACATGAATGTTGTCAGGAACGTCAACCCGAGCAGGACGAAGCCAAGTAGGCCACTCTCTTATAGAAGATATCACAGATGGAGTGCTGCAATCTGCTCCATACCAGCCATTGTCACACTGAAAATATGCCTATATTCAATTTATCTATTGATACTGGGTGGAAATGCACATTGTTACACCGAAAATACACAACATGCAGCTTATCTACTGGAATCGAATGGAAACAAAATAGAACTTCTGTTGCACAGAATGTGAGAGTAGTTTCATTATATCCTACTGATGTCCTTGAGAAACATATCTGTCCGATTTGAAGCAATTCCTGGTATTGTTATGGTTTGCTCATGTTCTGTTTTGGGTTCTTGCTGTTTCTTATGTCTTATTATTTGTTGAATGGTTTTGTATTCTTCTATTCTATATTTATTTAACGTTGTCCCAATTAAAGAATGTTAAAATTGGGGACTCGGGTAACTTCATTCAAGAGATCACACTTTTTCATAATGAGCCTAAAAACTTGAGATAGAAAACTTCATCAAATAAGTTTAGGTAGTAATTGGTTTACTACCAGCCTATGGCTGCAAAGCAAAAGAATAGATGGCTAACGAAGTACTTATTCTTCTAGTAAACAATTGAAACGCCAAAGATAGGTGCCAGATTATTAAACAAAAGAATCACCTGACAAAATCCACCACGACACTGGCCATGTCCAGAACACTGATTAATGCAAACAGATTGAACAGACACTTCACAGAATCGTCCCCAAAGACCATCATATTTGCAATCACATTCCTCTTTGAATTTTACCTTGCCAGCATATGCTCCGACTGGGTCTACATTACACCAACCTAGTATACTACTATTAGTTGTGAACACATCTTGATCAACTATTGTCCAATTCACTAATTTGGGACCGCCAGGTTCAGAAGGTGGACTGAAACAGATTTAAGGTGTGTGACTTGAATTGGAAATTGAGAAGAAGAAAAAACTAGCAAATGAAACACAATACTAGTAGTAATTCAATTTTACTTACTTAAATTGAAACCCACATGTCTCTGCCAGTGGGCGAGATGGATATTTTGTTCCTTCTCCACAGAAGCACATTGCCCTTGTTTTGTCGCAGTTGGCTGGGCAAATCGATACAACCCATCGGCCAAATGGCTCCACTGGTGATCCTGGGAAGTTGCATTCTAACTCCAGTTTGTCAGTGCATCCATCCCCTGCCACCTCAGAAAATAATATGAATTTCCAAACCAAATAACAAATTATGTTTTGGTGCAATCATCAAACATATTCTGAAAATGGTAGCATAGCAACAGGTTATAATAGTTCTCTTCTTTTTCTAGTTTAAAAAATACTTCTGTACCAAAAAAAATCATTACATTATATAATGAAAGCTGATACATCCTACAAGATTTAGGGAATTCAAAATTGTGAAAACATATACGTCTGATTTAGCAACTTCTTTTTGTTCTCTCATCTCAACTTCCTTTGTAGCATAACAAGTGAATGGTTTGCTATGGATATGAAGAATTAAATTTAAAATTTATTCCCACTTATTCAGCACTAGAAGAACTAGAAGAATCTTACATTTAAATGGGTTAGGGTTTTAAATCAAATATCAAAAATAATAGTTCGGGTCCCAAAAAAAAAGGTAACATGTCAGCCATTAGTTGGTGGAATAAATTTTGCAGGTAATATACCTAGCAAAAACTCCAAAGCACTTGGTAATCTAACAAAAACTCTTCATTAGAGAAAATGATTTTCGCATGTTTGGGGTTTAAAAATACTCTATACGTCCTTAACATGTTTATTGTGTGCGATTTACAAGTTACCAAAGAATGTGACTGTCAGTGTCCTGATAAATTCTATAGTTCTGATCAGCGCTGCACTAAGAGAGATGGATAAACGATATGTGAAAGCTAGAACTAGAAGTTTTAAAAAATAAGTTATGTTTCTCCTATTTGCATCTTCTGATCAAGCATTATGTACCTAGTGAATAAAATGAATGTAGAGAACAGAACTAACCAGCATAACCATGAAAGCATCGACATTGTCCCAACTCTCGATTACAAACTCCCAGACCACTGCAGTCATTTTTGCATTCATTTCCACCTATTATCTGCAAGCAATCATATTAAAAAGCAGAGAAATTTTACTTTTGGAAACCAGAAATTAACTCAATACCAATAACAACCATAAAAATTCAGCACAAAACCTCTGAAATAACAACTTGAAAAGAAGACATGAAACAAAAAAAAACGGAATTAGAACATCAGTTGTCACCTCAGAAACGTTGATTTCCTTTGTAACAGAATCACAACCTGCAAGCCAGCGACCAATCTCATCCTTCCACGGCGCACCCTTATAAGCAACCGAACCGTGCAAATCAGCCGGAAACCGATGCTTGAAATCAATGACAGGTTCATCCCAACCACCCTTACTTATCAACTCCACGGATGCATTACTGGAAACACATGAATTTGAAGCTAACTTAAAATAATCAAAAGAAGGCGTCAACGGAAACAAGAACAAATGAACTACAGAAGCCAATGCCAAAACCGAAGCAATCGTTGCGGCAAGAGACCAAGACCAAGAACACCTCCAGGTTTTCATGGAGAACAAATCTAATAGGTCTCTTGCCATTGGCGAAACGGAATCACTAGAAAACAATAATCTTATCTAATTCATCAATCTGTCTTGACATCACAACCTGAAAACATCAACAATGAACAATCATGAACTTACAATGAGAATAATAACCATAAGAAACAGTGAGAATTCACAACAACTGTCACAAAACCCTATTTAAATACTGAACATGTAAATTGAATATGAATAAAGAAACGAAACTTGTGATGACTCACATTTCACGGATCTGAATCGAAAAGAGAGAAGCTGATTCAGCAATGTTGAAGAATGAAGAATAGTGTAATGAGAAGATGATGTATAAAAATATCTAAAGGGGATGGTGATGATTTTGGTCAATGATTATGCGAAAAGTTACGTCGTTTATTATTTTGTTGAAATCACGACGTGAAGAGGGGGACCACTCAGTTGTAGATTCTCCTTTAAAGTATTAGTATATGTAATTAATAAATGTACTCACATTCTCTTCTCACTCAGTTTAGCTTCTCATTCGTGAACCAATATGTATTTGTTTTTGGGCTTTCAATTATTTATTATTTATTTATTTAAAGTCACCTATAAACATAAGGACATTTTTGCCCCGCCGGCATGGATCCGATTTCAACGTTTTTGTTGGCATCGAGAGTATTATCTTTCTTTTATTTTTTTAGGAGTTGCATAATGTACCCTAAATATTGTTTCCACGTCTAAACGAATAATCAAAATTATTTTTTGTTAAAGAAAATTAGTGAGATATCCTACATTTGTATAGGTATTGGTACACGCTCATTTATTTTTAAATAAAATAAAAAAACGAAATTATTTAATTAATAAAATTTATCATTTTTAAAAAAATGATAAGTCGTTGCTGAAAATTTTTGTATATATAAATTCTTTTAAAGCAACAATATAATTTTTTTGGATATAAATTTTTATTGGCTCATTATATTTTTGAATCAGTAGTTTACTTTTCTTAACAAAATTTATTATTATTTTATTGACTTGAGAAATTCTAAAATTAACTATATTTTACACTTTATACATATAAATTTAAATTCAAAGTATTTAAATATTTAGTATATAATTTATGGTAATATATGTTAATTTTTGAAACAAACTCATGTGTACGGGTGCGGTGCACTATAATGTCACTATTTTTAATATTTATTAAAAAATAAATTAAATATATAATTAATGAAAAAATATTTAATCAATATACGGATACTGTGTATTACGCGTATTTGTTTTTAAAATATAATAATATAAAATTAAAAAAAAATAAAAATATTTATCCAAAATTTTTTATTAATTTGAAAAGAAACAATAAATCGGTATGACATACATCATGATCTATTATATTTTGAAAAATATTTTACTGGTGGATACTCATTTAAATTGTTTTGTAAGCCTTTTTACGAGTTAGTAAAAGACTTCATCATGACATACATGAAGAGCAATAGCTTCGTGAGTAATTTACACAATATAAAATTAACTAAGTTATTGGAATCATGGCCATGAAAAATGATTTCAAAAAAGTCAAACCAAATATCGTCTAAAACTCCATAATGCTTTCCAAAGCATTACATGTACGGAAACGACAATTCATTCATAATAATTAGACAACTAATTTCTCTGAGTAATAAGTAGATAGAAAAAACACATAAATAACACTATTACTAATTAGTACTATGCTCTTTGTAATGCCTAATTGATTTAATTAATTATATAATTAGATATTTTTGATTAATTTTGAATTATTTGTTGAAATATTGTGTTATGTCGGTATAAGTTGCGGTGTTGTTATTAGTCAGTTAAATTAAGTTGATTAATAATATTAATAAATAATATTAGAAAGTATAGAATATTAGTAGAATATTAATTAGACTTATTTTGATGGTTAGAAGTAGTAATAGGTGGGGTGTGTAAGTTAAGTCCATTAGGAATAATAATATTATTATTAGATTTAGTTATAATAATAAGAAATTAGGTTAATTAGAAAGATTAAGAAAGTCTTGGAGCAGTAACGTAGGAAGTTGCAGAGAAGAGGGATAAGAAAAAGAGGCAAAGTTAGGTTCGATCAGAAAATTGTATAGTGGCCTTCAATCCAAGGTAAATGTGAGGTTCTGACTCTATAATGGGAATTATGATGAATAGCATGTGGGAATCGAGTCGTGTAAAATTATTGATGTGTGTGTATATTTGTTGTGGTTGCTTCTGAAATTGCTGAAATTATTTTACTGTGAATGAATCTGTTGCTAGAAAAATGATCCTATGTTGGTGTTGGTATAGAGATCATGTTGTTGCGATTATACATTGTGTTGGTCTGAGTTTTGAGAAACTATTAATCGAAGGAAAACAGGATAAGAAGAAATTACAGAAATTTACGTGATCGGGAGCGGTTGAAGAAGAGTGTGTCGTGGGGCACATAAAATTGGAGTGTGCCGAGGGGGAGAAGAACGGTGTCGGTCGGTACCATAAGTGAGAGAGAGAGAGAGTGCCGAGTGGCACACCACCTGTGTTGAGGAGCACATTGCTCATTTCCCTTAATTATATTCCTTTTTGTTTTGTCATGAATTAATAATTTTGATAGTAACATCCTGGTAAATAATTTACACTTGAGTAGTAGGTTAATAGGAGACAAAGTACTACATATAGATATAATT
This sequence comes from Vicia faba, assembly GCA_948472305.1. Classification (NCBI taxonomy): domain Eukaryota; kingdom Viridiplantae; phylum Streptophyta; class Magnoliopsida; order Fabales; family Fabaceae; genus Vicia; species Vicia faba. The sequence goes on from OX451738.1 coordinate 127,245,071, forward strand.
AATAGATATTTGAATTAACTAATTTAATTAAGTTAGTATATGTATATGTATAGTGGAGATATTAAAATAGCAAGATTAATTTATATCAGAGTTATAATACTTACCATTAGCAGAGTTAGCAATAAAAATAACATAGTAGTATTAAATAGCGGTAACAGTAATATAATAGCAGTGGAGGATAATTTAGCAGGAGAGCCATTAAAAGTAGCCTACCTTGTAAAGTAGTAGTACCGGAATAGTCTTAATAATATTAATACAGAGTAGAAAATATTAGTAATTTGAGCAGCAGAATAATTAGTCGGTTTTGGTAGAATTATCTGAATAATCTCGCGAACCATTTGTAATGTGTTTTGGTCGAGACTGGGAATTGAATGATTTGCCGTAATACATGAATTTGCAGGTGATAATGATTTTTGTTGAAATGCCTATCATTATTGGCAATGTCAAGTTGTAAGCTTATGGCCAGTGTTCAATTGTGTTGAATCATTGTTGAATTAATTGTTGTTGATTGTTATTACATTCATACTGTTGTTGCATACATAGCATGTCAAGTTGGGAGCCAATGCTTGGTAAGTTGGCCTGGATTGGCAAGATTTGAAGTTGAAGGCTTATGCCTTGTTGATGCCTCTATTAATTGGCAGATTATTAAGTTGGAAGTTTTGCTCCGTTGGTACCGCATGCATTTGCGTCATAACAAATCGCATTTCATGTTGCATCTTGAGTTGTTGTGATGATGAGTTAGTTGTGATATTATGTTGATGACTTGGTTGCAATGGATGTCGTTTAAAAGCTATGAAGCGGTGATTTTGTATGATCTGATTCTAATATATTAATTATCATACATCTGATTATATTGTTTGATATCTCACCCCTTCTGTTTGAATGTTACCCCTATGTTGGTATCGTGCAGGTAATCCAGAATGAAGGTTGTTTACCTTCAGTAGTTCGAGTTGGTGTTGTCGCTCTGATATGTAGCACTCGGGGGGATGAACGAGTGTTTTCTTTATTGTTGGTTTTCATTATGTTGCTGAAGTTTTAAGTTGTTTTCATTAAAGACTTGTTTTCTTAAAGCCGTTTTGAGTTGGACAAGATGTTATGATGTTTTCAGTTGAATTTTTGAATCCGCTGCGTAGTAACGAAAGTTGTTTTATTTTTAAAGACTAAACAGGTTGTTATCGGTTCATCCAAATTTTTTGTGTTATGTATCCGAACCACATGAGATTAAATGTCGTTGTTTCTAAGTTAAAAGTGTAGCATTCCATTTGTTTGTTGGAGATTTTGTAACTCTGATTTTATATAATTCATTGGGTAGAAATGGAGTGTTACACTCTTTCTTTGGAGAATGGGTGACTTTGATTTCAACTTGTGAAATCGGGCATAGTGATTGTTCGTAGTGGTTCTTAGAATACAATTGTAACTTTCATGATTGAAATATTTTAGTAGGATTTGTTTTGAGCCTGCTTGAGAGCCGAGACTTTTGCATCAGAGGATGAATCATATTCCTGACGAGTTTTTCTCAGATATTGCTTGGCAGCATTGAGTTCTGTCATGATATGTGCATATCTTTTGATTGTGGTTTCAACTCTTCTTTCCAGGCACCATTGATTCATCTGAGTCACCACTCTTTTGTTTCGCCTGAGTTGCAGTTTCTATTGCCTTGATTGCTAGCTCCCTAGATTCAGTGATAAGTTTCAGCTTTTGTATCATGGATTGATCTTTGAGCCCTTTCACAATTGTCACATTCTTAAAATCTGGAGTTTGAAAACCAAAAAGAAAATTCATTATAAACAATATAAGATAACCTTTCCACTCAATTTTAACAGTAACAGTGTTACTAATAGCAATTCTTTTATATTTTATAATAGATCTATTGTATAATTCACATAAACAATAATATAACTGTAATACGGTGGAAGAACTGACTTGAGATATTGATTTTGGTCAATAATTTTGCGAAAAATTACGTCGTTTATTATCTTGTTAAAATCATGATGTCAAGAAAGGGACCACTCAGTTGTAGATTCTCCGTCAAAGTATTACTACTACTTTAGTATGTGTAATTAATAAATGTACTCACGTTCTCTTCTCACTCAGTATAGCTTCTCATTCATGAACCAATGTATTTGTTTTTGGGCTTTCAATTCTTTATTATTTATTTATTTAAAGTCACCTATAAACATAAGGACATTTTTGCCCCGCCGGCATGGATCCGATTTCAACGTTTTTGTTGGCCTCGAGAGTATTATCTTTCTTCTATTTTTTTAGGAGTTGCATAATGTACCCTAAATGTTGTTTCCACGTCTAAACGAATAATCAAAATTATTTTTTGTTAAAAGAAAATTAGTGAGATATCTGTACATTTGTATAGATATGTCTGACACGTTCATTTATTTTTAAAATAAAATAAAAAACAAAATTATTTAATTAATAAAATATATTATTTTTTAAAAAATGATAAGTCGTTGTTGAAAATTTTTGTGTATATAAAATTTTTTAAAGCAACAATATCATTTTTTTGGATATATTTTTATTGGCTCATTATATTTTTGAATCAGTAGTTTATTTTTCTTAACAAAGTTTATTATTATTTTATTGACTTGAAAAATTTTAAAATTAACTATATTTTACACTTTATACACATAGATTTAAATTAAACTAAATGTATTTTCTAAGTATTTAAATATATTCAGTATACAATTTATGGTAATATATGTTAATGTTTTAAATAAACTCGCGTGTACGCACGTGTACGGGTGTGGTGTGCTATAATGCCACAATTTTTAATGGTTATTAAAAAAATAAATTAAATATATAATTAATGAAAAAATATTTGATTAATACACGAGTACTGTGTATTATATGTATTTGTTTTTAAAATATAATAATATAAAATAAAATAAAAATAAAAATATTTATCCAAAAAATTTCATTAATTTGAAAAGAAGCAATAAATCGGTATGACATACATCATGACATATTATATTTTGAAAAAGATTTTACTGGTGGATACTCATTTAGGTTGGTTTTGTAAGCCTTTTTACGAGTTAGTAAAAGACTTCATCATGACATACATGAAGAGCAATAGCTTCATGAGTAATTTACACAATATAAAATTGAGTAAGTTATTGGAATCATGGCCATGAAAAATGATTTCAAAAAAGTCAAACCAAATATCGTCTAAAATTCCATAATGCTTTCCAAAGCATTACATGTACAGAAACGACAACTCATTCATATTCATTAGACAACTAATTTCTCTGAATAAATAAGTAGATAGAAAAAACCTATAAATAATACTACCACTAATTAGTGCTATGTTGTTTCTTTGGAGAATGGGTGACTTTGATTTCAACTTGTGAAATCGGACATAGTGATTGTTGGTAATGGTTCTTAGAATACAATTGCAACTTTTATGATTGAAATGTTTTAGTAGGATTTGTTTGGAGCCTGCTTGAGAGTCGGGACTTTTGCGTCAGAGGATGAATCATATTCCAGACGAGTTTTCCTTAGATATTGCTTGGCAGCATTGCATTCTATCATGATATATGCATATCTTTTGACTGCAGTTTCAACTCTTCTTTCCATACACCATTGATTCATCTGAGTCGCTGCTCTTTTGTTTCACTTAGGTTGCAGCTTCTATTGCCTTGATTGCTAGCTCCCTAGATTCAGTGATAAGTTTCAACTTTTGTTTCATGGACTGATCTTTGAGCCCTTTCACAACTGTCACATCCCTGAAATCTGGAGTTTGAAAACCAAAAAGAAAATTCATTATAAACAATATAAGATAACCTTTTCACTCAATTTTAACAGTAACAATGTTACTAATAACAGTGCTTTTGTATTTTGTAATAAATCTATTGTATAATTCACATAAACAATAATATAACTTAATTACTCTGATATTATAAAGGACGTGATTATCTCGTATGTATAGGTTCAACAATTATTCAACTACCCTTTTAAAGTTAAACGCTTTTTATGTGCCAAATATAGACATTAAACAAATAAACAGATATGAAGTGTATCAAGGTTCTGCCAGTACTTCAATAGGTTCCTCGCCTGAGCAATTTAAGAACACGCCATCAGATTAACCAAATAAATTCCTAAATGAATTGTCATTTCAACACGTTGCAAATTGCAATAAACATATATACCTTGCTCAATCTCGCCAAGAATCCCATCCTCTAAACATATCAGGACAAGTAAAATCCAAGTTGATGAAGTGTTTGATTTTATGCAACGATCAGATTATATCTCCCAAACCCCGCTTTTAGATATTGACTGGACAACAGTGTTGCCAACCCCATTACCCGTTCCCGCTCTTTCTATTCCCGTAATATGTTATACTCTTCAAACATTGAGAGTAAACGAATCTAAAAAACCAAATTTTGAAGCTGGTTTACTTGAGAACCAACTATAAGAATAATACTTAATAAGTATAAAAAACTCCATTTTTTAGTATGGAGAACTGCCAGGGACTTAGAGAGAGAACTTACACCGTCATACCTGAACTATACACCTCTTTTCGCTTTCCATGACATAGTTTTTGAAGTCAACACATCAACCATTGCTATATAAAAAAAAAAGACATATCACAAACATATGTAAATATTGATGCAAAGTCAAAATATTAAGAGTTGTAATTAGTAAAGCATGTCAAAATAAAAAGAGAGAACAAAAGCTCAATAAGTGATTCCAAAATTCTTTGACTGAAAAATACGCTTACCAGCATGTCCTTATTCCAGCGTCTGAGGAATGGTAGACCCGTGTTGTACGAACCAAGTGGTTCACAGTACCATTCACTTTTCATTGAATGTTATGTGATTTATTGCTTGTTCTATGCTCAGAACTTCCCATGGCCTCAATCCTGGAATCAGTTTAGCCAATTGCTTTCTATCTCACAACAATTCTCAAACCCAAAGAAAATTATTAAATAAATTAGTACATATAAATAAAGGAGCGATAAGAAGGAAAAAGTTAGTAACAATAATAAAGAGAACATAACAAGCACAATCGCAAAAATTGCATTTGTTCAAAATCCGCTGCACAATAGTGTTATAGGCTACAACGCCGCCATATCAATTATTTTGACAAATATTTGTACTAAATAGAGTATAGTGAATAACAACAATGTGTTCAACTCAGACTAAGTTAATAGCGGCCAATAACAGCCCTATCCCTCTATAACAGAGTGGAGGCCAACTGTTGTACTCCAAATTTTTCTCTTTCTTTTCTCAAGATATTTCTCACAAGATCTTCAATAGCTCAAGCTTGCACAAGTGTTGACTAGATCAAGCCATCTTCTCAACACTGATGTCTCAAATTAGGGTTTGGATTTGCATAGGGACAATTGGACTTTTAAATGTCTCAATTTACCTTCATGGATCATTATGGACCTTCAAGAATTCTCATGTCAAGTTTCAAGTCTTGCAGCTCAAAATTGCTCAGTCAATTGGCCAGATGATCCAAAATCAGTTGTATTGGATAAAAAGTCAATTATGGTCAACTTACAGTCAAACTTCAATATTTTTGACCAATATCACCATTTTGAATTCATATGTATCATTTTATCAAGTTTGAATCACAATTCCACAAGAAAAATGTTCAAGTCTTCAAAAGGGTAAAATTGCCAAAATTAGGGTTTTGGCTGAGAATGACCAGTCTTTGATTTTTGACCTAATGAATGACTTTTTGGTTTGAAACATGATCTCAAGGATTCAAATGCATCATCTTTACCTAATCGCATTACTCAATTCATCTCTTAAGATCAATTGTTTGATAGTTGAAATTTGGTCAACTGATGAAAAAGTCAACGGTACACCAAAAAGTCAAACTATGACTTTTTGGTCAAAATTCAATTTCAAAGATCACAAGTCATCAATACATTCAAAAATATGAAGCTTGATCATCAAGAAATCAAGAAAGTCAAAAGTCAATGTGAAAAGTCAAACTTTTCAAGACTTGGAATTTTTTAAAGTATTTTTATACATGATAATTTCATTACTTCATGCTAATCTTTCACTAAGATGCAGGATGATTCAAAGAAAACTTTCAACATGAAAGTTGTAGATCTTGATGAGATCTATAACTTTGATTTGCCGATCAAGTCCTAGAAGTGCTTGGATTTTGAGTTATAAATTCCTAAAGTCATGACATTTTTCATAAAACACTTGGAGAGATTTTCAATAGGTTTTGGTCAGTTTTTGTCTCAACTTCTTGGCCAATTTTCATCAAGTTCCAATTTGATTTATCCAAAATGGTCAACATGAAAGTTGTATACAATTTTTAAAGCTTTCTAAAACATCCAAGATAATGAATTTATCATACTTGATCTAGGAGATTCAAAGGCATGAAGTTGGGCGTCCATTCTTGAATTACTAGTCATTTTTATGAAGAACACATAATACAATCTTCATGCTATGCTGCATAATCTTACTTTGCAGGCCTTCTAACTTGCAAATCTCACCATAATTAATTTTTTACACAAACTTTTGAGCTATGATCCAAGTGGTTAAGGCATTATCCAATCCATTTTGCCATTTATGGCACAAAGGCACCATTGCCATTCACATAAAGCATGCTTTATACAAAGTCAACTCTCCTTAAGCCTATCAACTGTTTTTTCTGCACACACAATTTCAAAGCAAAAAGAAACATGCCAAAAAACTCCTAGCCACTTCAGATCCCTTTTGTACCATGCATTGGGACATCAAATTTCACATAACTTGGTTGTTTTATCTCAACCAAACTAGAATTACACAGCTTGTGAAACAAACTCTCTCATCCTCTCAAACCTTCTCTATAAATAGAGAGGCCATTTGCAAGCTAAAGGCCAGAAGTTTTTGTTGTGTAGACAAGTTTATCAAAACCCCTCATACTCTCCAAAAAACATAGTTGTCCATAAAACCTCCACTCTTGAGCTTTGAAGTCCAAATCTTTGAACCTCTCACACCTTGCAAGTTCTGTCCAAAAAAACCATCCAAACACTTCACATACATCATATAAGAGTTGTTCAAACACGAGAACAACTTATGTTACATCATCATCATCATCATTTCCAAGCCCAAAAACAGCCACCTGCAACTTTACTTCTCCAACTCTAAATCAAAACACGAATTTCAGTTTCAAGGTAAATTTTCTTAACTTTGAACTCTTCATACAAACATCATTAGGGGTTCATTTGTGAAGATAAAATGTAGATATCATAGCCCTGAAGCTAACTATATGCTTACTTTTCATTTTCACTAACCATGTGTTGAGAAATGACTTATATATGTGACAAAATAATGTTAGAAGTAAAAAACAGCAGTATGAGTCGACTCATATTAGGTACAAAACAGGTTATGAGTCGATACAAGGAATCATGCATCAATGCATACTGTTATCAAGACATGATACAGAGAGACATAATATGTATGAGTCGATGCAAAACATGAATGCATCGATGCAACCAAGAAATGAGTCGATGCAAACCATTATGTATCGACTCATACTGAGTTGGTTTTGACTTTCAATAACAAGAAATGATATGTATTGATGCATAAGTGCATGCGTCAATGCATAAACGTTTTCGTATCAATGCATAAGCGCATGCGTCAATGCATAAAAGTTTACGTATCAATGCATAAGTGCATGTGTTAATATGTGATACGGTGGCAGAACCGACTGTTTGATGCTAGTTTGCGTTTTGCGTTTTTTATTCGCAAAATGTCACGGTAAGCAAGAGTCACCACCGACTTTTATTTCATCCAACCAGAAAGGAAAAAAGTACAGAAAAAAAATCCTTTTTTGAGATTTTGAGTACGGGGGGTAGATTATAGAAAGGAAAGGTGTTAGCACCCTTTCTATCCATGGTTTCCCATGGGCTCTTAGGTACTTGCTCATTTTTAAAATTGCTTGTGTGATTTGTTTTTGAAAAATGTTTTACTTCGTGATAACCCTTGTATCAGACCTCAAGGGTGTGACAAAGTTGTTTTGAAAATTTGTTTGGAAAAGTGTAAGTGTGAAAAGTTTGATTTGAGCAAGTACCTACTAGCATCTACTTACTCGGAAAAAAAATTGTTTCTATTCTTGTTTCCTTTAGACAGCGTTATCCTACTATTGAGAAATAGGTAGCACCGTCGTTGGAATTATAAGGGTCAATTCGAAAGGGACATATGATCACTAAAGCAATATTAGGACACCTTAGTAGTAACCCTAGAGTCTTAAGATCTTATTCGAGGCAATATTTCCGAGGCAACATTTCTGAGGCAACATTCGAATGGGACATTTGATCTTTTTAGGCAGGAGGGCAACCACTAAGACACCCTATGCTTAATGATCATTTACCGAAGGCAACCTAAGTGAGAGTATACCCTAAGAGTGATATGTGCGAGTGATTTGTTTTAGTTATTTATCTTTGCACATTAGGGTTTTCTAACCATTTTAATTTTGTCATGCATTCTTGCCATACAATCCTATTAGCATACATCTAGACAGTTAAATATTTGCAGGAATTAAAAATGCAAGAAAATAAACCTAGCTATTACAAGGCTTCGGGGAGGGGGATTAATTACATAACCAAAAAATCAGGGATTTAAACAGTAAATAAAAACCCTAAGTTAACTATTACAAACCATGAACAGTTACAAAATATTGGCAAAATAATTAACAAGCGCACAACGAATTAAATGCGAGACGATTAGGGTTTTGACCCTTTGACTAATCCTATTTGCGATTGATTAAAGAAATAAATGTTTTTTTGTCATGTTTCGTTATTTGAGAAAATAATGAATAATTGCGTTAAAAGAAAATCCTAAATTCTAATTAATGTTAATTTTTGAAAATAAATAGATTAATTCTAAACAACCTATTCTGTATTTTTTGTTTGTAAAAAAGAAAAGAATTAAATCAAGAACTTAAACCTAATTTTTCTAATTGGTTTTAATTATAAAAACAAGTTAAAATTTCCCTAAGTTAAATTAAACTAAATTAAATTAAATTTGATAACAAAAACTTAATTCTAATTTTTGTGAATTCTTGATTTTGTGATTTTGTAAAAAAAGTGATTAATTTTGTTAATTAAAATAATTAAAAGAAAATAGTAAAAGAATTAAAAAAAGAAGAAATAAAAAAAAAGTGAAGAGATGGGCATGTGTTGAATAACATGCTAGGGGGTGCAAATATGATTTTCTTGGCCCAAATATGCATTAAGCTTGGTCAATGCTGGATCTGGCATGGGCGTTGACTTGAGGAGTATGGTGGACCTTCAATGCTGGCACATTGGATCTATTATCTGAAAATAATACAAATGAAAAGGCTGGGACCTGGGGATCGAACCCAGGTCCTTATACTCGCTTCCACTAATCCCTTGCCAGCTGTGCTACGCGTTCTATTTGTTCATATAATAGAAACAAAATAATGTAAACAAACCAAACAATATATTAGAAAATGCACGCTAAATTCAAACCAGCCATCCATGGACTGCCACGCCTCATCCTCTTCCTTAGACCGTCACCTTAGAAAACAAGACTTTTACCTACAGACGTTCTCTGTAGGTATAACCCTGTTCATCTCCAAAATTGTATACGAGCAAGATAAATGACAAGTACTGGTTCCAATCAACTCGTTTCATCCTCACGAGCATCATGGTACCAGAATCAAAGCCTAACTTTGCCTACATTGAAAACCTCTAAAACAAATACAGAAACCCTAGCCATGGCAATATCACGTACAGGCATAAAAAATGCAATTAAATGGCATGATTAGCTTGCAAACACGATAATGAACAAGAATATATAAATCAAAGGTGCTAAAGATGCAAGAATTGTGATAATTGAATTGAAAAAATGTACCAAACCGAGTGAAGCGTAACACACGTTTCTGGGTGTGTTGAAGCTTGCAAAGGATGCTATTAGCTTCCTGAGATGTGTAGCAAGAGATTGGAATGGATAGGATGGCTTGATATAGCCTGTGAAATGAAAACCAACTCCCACTTTTCTTTGAATTTTTCAGTTTTGTTCTGTCCTTTACACGACCTCTAACCCTTGTTTTTTGATCTGGCAAGCTTCATTATATAACCTAGAATGAATTAGGTTATCAAACTTGGCATGAATCTTTGAACTGGAATGGAATGGGTGAGACAGGAGCTTTCTCAAACAAAATTTCCTGGTTATCGATCAATTGTTGGATTCCTTTCTTCAACATAGGACAGTCAAATGGGGAGGATAGGCAAGCATGGCAATCTTGGTCACAACCTGGGAACACCCCGACTTTCAACATATTTAACTTGATGGTTAGGAGAGGAGTTAATAGTTCATCCACAGTAGAAACAAACAGATCTTCTTCCACAACACTGGCATTATGTCCATGCCTAGGCATTGGAGCGATGATAACATTCGGCTTTTCAGGACCTTCAAATTCAACTTCCTCTGCGTCAATCAGATCTTGAATCTTGTTCTTCAGAGCCCAACAGTTGTTGCTGTCGTGCCCTGGACTTTCTGAGTGGTATGCGCACCTGGCATTCAGATGGTAGCATGGAGATGAAGTATTAGGATTTTTAGGGGCCTCTTTTAGCATGGCCAAATTCAACTTCAAGAGATGTGGTAGGACTTGAGCAGGAGTCATGTTTATCTTGGTGAATTGCCTTACAGGCCTTTCCACCCTTTGCTGATTATTTCTCGGCTGATCATTTCTAGACTGATTGTTTCTTGGCTGGTCTGATACAGACTTTTGAATCATAACGGCCCCCACAGTTGGTCGTTGTTCGGTTCTTCCCTGATTTCTCTGTGCATAGACAACAAACACTTCCTTTTTACCAGTGAAGGGCTTTTTTGCAGTAGCAGAGGTAGATGCGTCTTTTTGAATTTTCCCACTTCTAATACCGACTTCTATCCTCTCGCCAGTTAGAATCAACTCAGTGAAACCTGCAGAGGAGCTTCCAATCAGGTTATTAAAGAAAGGACCTGACAGAGTCCCCAAGAACATGTCTACTAGCTCCCTTTCAGATAATGGTGGTTGCACCCTTCCGGCTAAATCCTCCACTTTTAGGCGTAGTCTTTGATGCCCTCATTGGATACCATCGCCATACTCTGGAGTTGAGTACGGGTTTGTGCCAAGTCGGCGTTGTATTGATACTGTTTATAAAAGGCGGCTGCCAAATCCTCCAAATTATGCACATCAGACCTCTCCAACTGGTAGAACCAATCCAGCTGCGTCCCCGATAAACTGTCCTGGAAAAAGTGGACCCACAAATCTTTGTCAGAAGAATGTGGCTGAATTTTCCTGACATAAGATCGTAGGTGCATCTTGGGACAAGACAACCCATCGTATTTAGCAAATAAAGGCACTTTAAACTTATGAGGTATTACAATTCCAGATACCAACCCTAACTCCTCAAATTCCAGCCCAGGTACTCTCTGTATCTCTATAGCAGCTAGACGCTCTTCCAGATTTTTGTATTTGTCATCGGCCGAAGGGTATTGTTATTCTGAATAGTCCTCATCTTCATCTTCTCCAGCTTCAGATTCAGATGGTACTGCAGTCTCTTTACCTTTTCTCTCCCCTTCCTCAGAGGTTAATGGAAAATCCAAAGTCCATCTGGCTTGACCTTCAAACCTTCTGCCCAAGATAGCAACGCCGGATCGCTTCTTCTTCTTTTTCTCCTTTTCCTTTTCTATAGAGTCTTGAGCTCCTCTTTCCCCTTAGCCAAGGTCAAGAGTAGCTGTTGAAATTGTGAATTCTGAGCTTGTAAGTCTTTGACTGTTTGTTCAATATCCATCTTGCTGAAATAAACAACAGAGAGATGAGGAAACTTGGTGTGAAGACCTGTTTATGCATATGATGAATGATATGCATTCATGTAATGCTTTCAAGGATTCATAAAATTCAAATTTGTGTTAAACAAAAAAGGAACAAACGTTATATTAAAAAAAATAGAATTTGTTTACATCAATGCCCCTAGGGCAAAATAGTACAAAATTCTAATATAAGAAGACATTGCGCATCCTCTTTGGTGCAATGTAGGTGTTGAGAGTCTGCTCTTCGTGAAGCAACCGAGTGAGTTCTAAAACCTTCTTCTCTCTGGCGTAGAATTGGGCTTCAAAAGTATCACGTTCTCCCTTGAGCTGTATCCAACTCCTTTGTAGATCTTCTAGTGATGTTGGCATGTCAGGATATAGGAGGGTGTATGGAACCTCTCCTTCCTTGATAGGCTCTAAAATCACTGGGAGAATAGAGGGGTAAGGCATCATAAGACTTTGGGCGCGGGTTCGTACCCACTTGAGGTAAGGCTCAAGGGGGATGGAATTCTTGTGTCCCAAGGTCTTACTGTCTACCTTGTTAGGCATCCTCCAAGCTCGGATGAACCTTTGTCGAAGTCCTTGCTCGTTGTTGTCGAAGTCAAAAACCAAGTCTGGAATCAGCATGTCATGTGGGCCATCCCTTCGGGCATAACCAAACTGTCTCAGAGCCAAGCATGGGTTGTAGGTGATGCCTCCCCTAATGCCAAGTAAAGGGACATTAGGGAATTCCCCACAACGGTCGATGATGATAACATTTTCTCTGGATCGAGAACACCAATGAATGTCTGAATGTTAAGAGTCATCAATCGTTGTGACCACCTCAAACCTTGCTCATTCTTCAAAACTGATTGGGGAAGATGAGAAATAAACCATCTTGCCAGTAGAGGAGTGCAACACATGAGAACACCTCTTTGCCTCATTGTTCGAGTGTGAAAAGAGTGCAAAATATCTCCGAGCAATGTAGGCACTGGGTTGCGAGCCATGAAGATTTTGACAGCACTCACATCTATGAGTTGGTCAGGGTTAGGGAACAAGACCATCCCATAGATAAGAAGAGCTACAATCTCCTCAAAAGCTTGTAAGTCCAAGGAATTCCAGCAGCTTTGGGCCTTCTCAAACAAGAACTTTGCCAAGAAGCCTTTGACACCACTTCTAGTTTCCCAATGGGTTGTGACATCAGATGAGTGCAAGTGCAGGGCTTGAGCAATATCTTCTGGCTTTGGATCTCTTTTCGTACCATTGAAGGGTAGTTGATTGAGAATAGGAATCCTCAAGAGTTGAGAAAATTCCTCCAAAGTGGGCACAAGCTGGTAGTCAGGAAATGTGAAGCAGTGATGCAAAGGGTTAAAGAACTGGAAAAGAACTTTCATCATGTCTTCCTCTGTGTTGGAAGTGACTAAGTTGAGAAGGCGACCATGCCTCTCGGTGAATGGAGAATTCTCAGGAATCCTTGAAGCTAGCTCCTTTAGTTGTGAAGGAATTCTTACAAGGTTGACTTGGATGGTTTTCCTGCGAAGTGAATCCATAACCTACAAAACAGGAACACAGATGAAATTCCAAAATCCTTGAAAATGGTTAGTGGATGCATATGATGCTTCATGATGTCCATGATGTTATGTACAAGTATATATGTACAAGCAAATCACACAAGTTCCTAGTTTAGGCTTGCATTGGGTTTCATAGGTAAGTACCCTCTTAAAGTTTAGTTGGCTCAACCTGTCCTAGAAATAGTAATTGGGTTCTAAGGAGCTCAATATCACTGGACTGTTTCCTTGTTCATTGTTTCAATTCAGCCTCTTTACTGGCGACCGGAATTATCCAAAGAACCAACCCTCAATGAGTGTAGTATCGAGTATCTACCAACTTCAGACTGCACCAAAGCCGGTCATCTCACTACATCCTAAAAGGCCCAGTTAGTCAAGTAAAGGTTCTAGAAGTTCGTTAGTGCTTCATGACATCACTCAGCGGCCCTGTATTCTCTTTGATTGACTCCAAGGCTACCGGTACCCACAAATATGTCACACTAACATAGCTATTGCTTAGACCGTGTCGGTATACTCCACACAGTTTCCATAACGTATTGCTATTTACCTATTAATGTTTCCCAAATCCGGGTAGAGGATTCAAACCTAAACAATAGAACCAAAATATAAAGCATACAAGTCAAACAAGATAAGCATGTAAAGGTGATCTAAAACCCTAAGGTAACCCCACTTTTATGACAATCCCCAACAGAGTCGCCAGTTCTGTTATACGGTGGAAGAACTGACTTGAGGTTTTGCGTTTGTGTTTGCAAATGTTTCGGTTTAGTAAGAGTCGCCACCGACTTTTATTTTATCCAAAAGGAAAGGTAAAAAAGCACAGGAAAGACCTTTGAGATGTTTTCTTGAGTTCGGGGGGTAGATTATGAAAATGGAAGGTGCTAGCACCCTTTTCATCCATGGTTTTCCATGGGCTCTTAGTTACTTGTTTATATCACTTGCTTTGCTTTTCCAATTGTTTGAAATGGTGCTTTGTGTGGTTTTGAAAGTATTTTGAAAAGAGGCCATTGTTTAGGCAATCTTTGTAATGATTCTCGTTCGTAAGAATGTATACAAAGATGTTTGTCTTTTGAAAAATGTTTCAATGTTTTGAAAGTTGTTTGGAAATGTTTTTGAAATGTGTTGTGTGTTTTTGAAAATAGCAAGGATTGTTTTCAAATTGATCAAGTAACTAGAAGATATCTACCTACTCAAAAGTCTTTCTTGTACATTTTTATTCCTTTGATATTGTTGTCCTACCATTGTTTTGGTAGACAACCCTATCTTTGGATGTTAAACGGGACGGGCGCGGGTCATCGTATAACCATGATAGCAATGTTTCTAGGTATCTTAGCATGTTTGAGGGACCAAGGTCATTTGTTTTAGGCAATCTTGTCTAGCGTCATCGAGGGACTATGATCTTTTGTTTTGTATTGTTTTGCCAAGATACCTAACATGCATACCATGGCCATTTTGTAAGGCAACAAAGTGGTTGAAACCCTAGAGGAGTTCTTGTGTGCAATGTGTTGGCGTTTTTTCATGCATTTGTTGATCTTTGATTAGGTCTTGCTATTTGTTTGATTTTTGTCTTATCATACAAACCCTAATTTACTAAACATGTATATAATGCGATAAATTGCGTAAAGTAAATCTAAGCTATTACAACAATATTATGGGGGGGGGGGGGGGGGGGGATACAAGTTTGAATGGGGGATATTGCTCAAAATAAAACCCTAAAAACTATTACAACCCAATTGAATTTATTATACAATAAATAAATAAGCAATTATTTAAATATGCAATAAAATGTAAATATGCAACATAATGTTTTGTATTTGTTTTATGTATGTAAAAATAAAATTATTTAAGTCTTAAAAAATAAGAAAAATAATATTATTATTTTTGAAAGGGGAAACCCTAATTTTTTGATTTAAAAGAAAATATGTTCTATATCACTTATTTTATTCATTTTTTGTTCAAGAAAAATAAATAAAAATATTTACAAGTATTTAAAAAATAAAATATGTGAGGAAATAATATTTTATGTATATGAATAATAAAAATAAAAATGTATGATATTTATTTAAATATATTCACAATTTATTTAAGAAAATAAAGTATATTATTACTAATAAACTATTTTTTATGCCAAAAAATAATAAAAAATAAAATAAAAATGCAAAAAATAAAGAAAATATTTTTCAAGATTTTTTCATGTTCAGAAAAATAAATAAAAGCAATAAATATAAAAATGAAAAGAAAATATGAAAAATATAAGAAAATAGGTCAGGGGGTGCAAATAGGAATATGAGGGGTGTGAAAAATAACAGGCCCAAAGCGCCAGGCCCAGAACACCATCTTCATCCTTGTCCTTGGCTTCGCGCGCGCATCCCATGTACAAACCTGCAACTCTCACATACGTGCACAAAAGCAAAAACCCATAACACAAAACATGTAGCTTATGATCTCACGATTCCAATGATATAAGATTTGAAACCTAACTCTAAAAGATCAAGGAGAATTTTATCACCCCTAATTTCTGACCTAAATTTTTCATGAACTTCAAACTTCAAATTCTCACTACTCAGTTAATATAAATATCAACTATGCATATGTACAGCTTAAGCAAGTTAAGGACTACATCTTTGCTTCACAAATCGTGACTTAAGGATGCCTAAATAAGGAGATAGAGATTTGAAAAATACCTTGTTCAGCTGAGTTTGGATAGGGCAATGTGGGGGCTTTGAGTGAGGCCTGAAGATCGTGTGAGCTTCCTTGAAGTTCCCTCAAGCTATCCCAATGCTCAACTTGCCTTGAGGATGCTTGAAACTTCCTGTAGAAGTCAACCTACAACCTTCAAAAATGAAAATGGTGAAGCTTGAAACAGGGGTTACAGTTGCAAGACAAGGGTCTGGATAGTTTAGATGTGATGTATGAAAGGTGTTTCAAGTGTTGAATCAAGAAACGCATGAGCCAATATTGAGTTGGCAAGAAATTTGCAGGAGATGCCCTGTTTGGACAGAAAAATGTGATTTTGGTGTTTGAGAGTGTTTGGGATGTTAGGAAATCGTGTATTGGCTTGAAACAAGTTTCTGAAGTTGTTTGAAATGAAGCCAAGCCTTCTCTTTATCAGATGCACAAGTTTTTTGACTTTTGGCCACCTTTCTTGTTTTGGAAGAAAGGTTGAAGTGACAATGCAAGAGGCTTGTACTTGCTAGTTCTAGGGCTGCAAGGAGTTGGTATGCTTTTCCTGATAACTATGGATATTGCTTGCAACAAAAGATCAGGTCCATGGCTCAAGAAACGCAAAGTTGTAAAAGTCTTGCTTTATCAAAATGGTATTATGAACTTTATGCCATTTTTGGAATAATTCTTTGTGCAAAGCTCCAAAAGTGAAAACAAAACCTTTATCCACTGAGTTAGCATTCAATTATGGAGTGTAGAAAGGATTAGTACCTGTAATGTAAGGTACAGGCATGCTAGGAACCGATTTGCAACTTGAAGCATTGTAAACATGGCTTGAACAAAAGTGACAAATTTCCATTTTCTCTTCTTCGATTCTCCCTAACCACAAATGATCTTGGAGAGTTCTTGGACATTTTGAAAAGCTTGTAACATTCTCTACAATCCATCTTTGAAATGAATTTTGATATACCTCTTGGAACTAGGTGAAAAGTTGCCATGAAGTTAAGTCAAAAACCTGCCTAAACTAGGGCAAAATTTCACTAAGTTAAAAAGTTTATGGACCCATATTCACAAAATCATAACTTGAGATCCAAGAATATTTTGGGAAAACTTTGTGAATAAAAGTTATATATTTCATGGAGTACTACAACTTTCATGTTGGAAGTTTTCTTTGAATCCAATTGCATCATGGTGAAAAAGTTGTGGAAAATTGGGAAAAAATAAGAAATTTTCTATACTTAGAAAAATTCTAAGTTATGAAAAATTTCAAATTAAAACCCTAATTTGCAATTTTAGGTTTATTGGTCAACAAGTTTCACATTTTGACATATCTTGATGAATTATGACTCTTGGCACTTGATTTTGACCAAAAAGTCAAAGTTTGAGTTTTCAGTGCACAGTTGACTTTTGATCAGTTGACTGCAAAATTCATCTGTCAATCCTATGCATTTGAGATCTTTTGAACTATGTGATTAGGTAAAGATGATGATATTGAGTCCTTGAAATCATGTTTGAACCCAATTGGTCATTGGTTAGGTCAAAAATCAGAAATTGCCCTTCTACAGTCAAAACCCTAATTTTGACGATTTTGCCCTTTTGAGGATCTGATCAAATTTCTTGAGAAGTTGTGGTCCAAACTTGATCAAATGGTTCATATGAGTCTATAATGTTGATGTGGATAAAAAATTATGAAGTTTGACTGTAAATTGGTCACAGTTGACTTTTTCCCCAATACAACTGATTTTTAGGTCAACTGTCCAATTGACTGGGCAAAAATGTGATTCAAGGCTTGAAACTTGGTATGAGCAATCTTAGGAGTCCAAAATGAAGTATGAAAGTCACATGAAGCATTTATAGCCCAAAAATCCTTGTGCAAACTCAAACCCTAATTTCAGGTCATCAGTGCAAGGAGATGTCTTAAGCTGAGCAAACCCTAACCTGGTCTTGAATCCAAGAAGTCTTGTGAGGGGAAATCTTGATAAATGAGAGGGAAAATTTTGGGGTACAACAACTGCCCCTGTTCAATCTTCTTGAACCTGAAGAGTTAGATTGGTGAGTTTTGTCGTTCGTGACTCGAAGGTAAAAGATGATTAGACACTAGAGTGCCCGTAAATTTGCACTCGTCAAATTGTAGTTGAGGGAATGGGCTTAAAGATGCCATTTGGAAATATGACGGAATCTTGTCGGAGATGGGCTTGTAGATGTCATCCAAGAATGTTTATTGTAAGTCAAGAGGATGAGTATCAGAATGGTGTCCGTATCTAGAACGTATCTGAACTGTATCTGGAGACTGAATCTGTATGAGCAAGGGAATATCGGTCGTGTCTGGAGCGTATCCGAGCTGTAACTATATTTGAATATGAATAAATAACAGAATGACTTCAGTGTCTGGAGTGTATCTGTATTATATCTGAATCTGAAATCTGAATAAGCGACAGAATGGCATCCGTGTGCGGAGCGTCTCTGAGCTGGGGAAAAAGTAAAAATAAGTGACAGAATGGCAACCGTATCTGGGGCGTATCTAGACTATAATCTGAATAAGAGATCTGCAAGCTGAATCTGAATGAGTGTTAGGATGGCATCCGCGTCTGGTGCGTATCTGAACTGTATCTTGACTTGAAATCTGAATAAGTATCAGAATGACTTCCGTGTCTGGAGTGTATCTGTCCTGTAATCTGAATAAGTAACAGAATGACTTCCGTGTCTAGAGTGTCTCTGTACTACAATCTGATAGTTGAAAATTGAAGGAGTATCAGAACGGCTTCCGTATTTGGAGCGTATGTGGACTGTATCATGACGTTGAGGTATGTGAGTAACAAAATGACTTCCGTGTCTAGAGTATATTTGTACTGTATCTTGACTTTGAATTCTGAATGAGTAATAGAATGACTTCCTTGTCTGGAGTGTATCTTTAATGTATCTGAATGAGCAACATAATGACTTCTGTGTCTGGAGTGTATCCGTACTATATCTGAAATCTTTGAATATTTGTTAAAGATAGCTGTTAATCTTATCCTGAAAAGGGTAAAATGTTAGCTGAAACACAAAGTTATGTTGTATGTAATGTATGATGCAATATGTGTGCTTTATCAATGTTTATGATATATGCATGTAATGTATGCGCATGTAAGCTGATTTGCTGTATTGCTGAGGAAAATAAATCCTTGACTGCTGCCGGGAAAAATAAATCCTTGACCGCTGCTGGAGATTCAAAATCTTTGATTGCTGAGGATGAGAAATCCTTGGAGACTGCTGGGGATAGTAAATCCTTGATGACTTTCCTGGGGATATATGGATCCTTCAAGTCTTGAAGTTGGAGTATTGACAAAAATTCTGTTATGAGAGTAATGCCATGTACTGCCTGAGTAATCCGCTTGGGGAATCCAGAGAACTTTGCTGACGTCCACTGGGGATTTCACAAAGGGAAACCTTGTTCTGCTAGGGAATAGAGAAAACTCCGATGACTTCTGTGGGGAATTAAGAATGAGAATCTTCACTCTGGCGACCTCACTAGGGAATAATGAAACTCTGTGGGGGAAGAAGGCTTACTGTTGGGGAGTAAGTTCAGGAGTTTGGGTTGTATGCCGCTCTACTGGGGAATTATCCCAGGTTTGGGAAAAACAAAAGTTAACTGTTATCTGGTTGCTCTTCAGACTTCAAGATGGCTTGCTGGGGAATTTGGAGAAAACTAAATGGTTTTTGCTGATAGTTGATAGATGGAAATTTTGACTCGACTGGGGAAGAAGGTTTCATCTCCACTGGGGATTTGTAGTTCAAAGTTTTGGCTCCGCTGGTAATTGGGAGTTTGAATTTTTAACTCTGATGGTGATTAAAGGTTTGAAAATTTAGCTCCGCTGGAGGTCTGAACGATGTACTGTAGGGATTTCTCATGGAACAGCCTAAAGACATTTCCCTATTCTTTCAACCTGTCAGTGATTATTCTTTTTCATTCTTGTTTATTTGTAAACAGTAACTATGTTCAAATGCATATGTTCACTAATGAATCATTGGACGTTTTTGCAAATAAAACACAAATGTAAAAGAAAAAGGTAAATAGTTTTCTGCACTTTAAAGATATATCTTTGTATTTACTTTGAATAGGTATTTTGTACAAAGGAGACAATTATCCTAGTAAGAGGATGGTGTCATAAAAATTGAGAAAAATTTATACAAAGAAAGATAGTTATGTGTAAAAAATCCCATGGGATTCCCATTCTGCTATAGCCTTCGTAACTCTGAATATCTTGTCCATTTGTTGCTTCGTCCGAAGATGATTGGATTGATCAGAAACTCCAGATTTGTCAGTGAAGAGATTGTCCTTAAAGTGATCCCACGAGACACAGTCATACGCTTTAATTCCCTAACTTTTTCCTGGACCCCCCTTTCGGGTTTTCAGTCCACCGGGAAACCCTTTTTTGCCCAAGTCACCCTTTCGGGTTTTCAACTTGCCGGGTGTACAGATTTTTGTTTTATCCCTAATTTTTGCCTGAACCGCCCTTTCGGGTTTTCGATTCACCGGGATCCCCCTTTTTTTTTCCTAGGTGTGTCAACCTAGCGGGTCATTTATGCGTAGTATCTTTTGACTATGTCGGTGTTCGTAGGGTGCGACAGGTCGTCACCGTCCATGGTGGTTAAGATCATTGCCCCACCAGAAAAGATGTTCTTGATTACAAATGGTCCTTCATAGGTAGGAGTCCATTTTCCCTTGGGATCACTTTGTGGCAAAATGATGCGCTTGATCGCTAGATCTCCGACTTGATATATCTGGCGTCTGACTTTCTTGTTGAAAGTTTTGATCATCCGTTTTTGATATGTCTGACCGTGGCAAACAGCAGTAAGTCTCTTCTCGTCAATTAAGTTTAACTGATCAAGTCGGGTTTGGATCCAATCGTCTTCACTCAAACCAGCATCCTTCATGATTCTCAAGGAGGGAATCTGAACCTCAATAGGTAAAACAACCTCCATGCCATATACCAAGGAATAGAGTGTTGCCCCAGTTGATGTGCGTGCCGTGGTACGGTACCCTTGGAGAGCAAATGGTAACATCTCATGCCAGTCTTTGTAGGTGACTGTCATCTTTTGTATGATCTTTTTGATGTTTTTGTTTGCAGCTTCGACAACACCATTCATATTTGGCCGATAGGGGGATGAATTATGATGTTGAATCTTGAACTGCTCGCACAGGGCAGTGATCATAGTATTGTTAAGGTTTGTACCATTGTCAGTGATGATCCTTTCAGGGATACCGTACCAGCAAATGAGGTTCTGCTTGATGAAGCGGGCAACAACATTCTTAGTTACAGATGTGAATGAAGCTGCTTCGACCCATTTTGTGAAATAATCAATGGCCACTAGAATAAAGCGGTGTCCATTGGAGGCTGTAGGCTTGATCTCTCCAATCATGTCGATTCCCCACATAGAGAATGGACAAGGAGTTGTTAAGACATTTAGAGGAACCGGAGGCACGTGTACCTTGTCAGCATATATTTGACATTTATGAAAGGTACGGGAGTGTTGATAGCAGTCAACTTCCATGGTAGACCAGTAATAGCCTGCCCTTAGAATCTTCTTAGCCATCTTATGCCTGCTAGAGTGAGTGCCGAAGGTACCTTCATGCAATTCAGCCATGATCTTTTCAGCTTCAGCCTTGTCCACACAATGGAGCAGAACAGAATCATGATTGCGCTTGTACAGGATGCCATTGCTTAGGAAGAACTTAGCTGAGAATCTCCTTAAGAACTTTTTGTCATTGACTGTAGCTCCTTCAGGGTATTCTTGAGCCTCGAGATACCTTTTGACTTCATGAAACCATGGTTGGTCCACTACTTCTTCGGTATTAATCTCGTGACAGTGTGCAGGTTTGTCCATCCGTTCAATGGTGATTTGGGGAGCCTCATTATCCCAGTTAAGTTTAAACATGGATGACATTGTAGCTAGAGCATCTGCTAGCTGATTTTCTTCTCGCGGGAAGTGCTCGAAGGTAATCTGCTCGAAATGTGGTAGCAATGTTAGAACATGTTCTTTGTAAGGGATAAGATTGGGATGCTTAGTGTCCCATTCTCCTTTGATCTTACTGATGACCAAAGCTGAGTCTCCAAACACAACCAAAGATTTGATTCCCAGGTCTATCGCAGCCTTGAGTCCAAATATGCATGCTTCATACTCTGCCATGTTGTTCGTACAGTTGAAGAAAAGTCTGGCGGTGAAAGGAGTATGGAAACCTTCTGGGGAGATGAGTACCGCGCCGATACCGTTGCCAAGTGCATTTGAGGCCCCATCAAAGTACAGGGTCCATCGGGATCCTTGTTCAGGTCCATCATATGGTCTGAAATCTTCAACGTTATCCAATGTCATGATGTCTTCGTCAGGGAAGTCGAACTTCATGGATTGATAATCTTCGACAGCTTGATGAGCCAAATGGTCATCTAGCACACTCCCCTTTATAGCTTTTTTGGTCGTGTACTGTATGTCGTATTCTGTAAGGATCATCTGCCATCTAGCTATCCTTCCAGACAAATCAGGCTTCTCGAAGATGTATTTTATCGGATCCATCTTAGATATCAGCAAAGTGGTATGAGTTAACATATACTGCCTTAGCCGGTGAGCAGCCCATACCAAAGCGCAACAAGTTTTCTCGAGCAGTGAATATCTTGTTTCACAGTCGGTAAACTTTTTGCTAAGGTAATAAATGGCATGCTCTTTTCGGCCAGACTCGTCATGCTGCCCCAGTACGCACCCCATTGAATTCTCTAGGACGGTCAGATACATGATTAGCGGTCTTCCTTCGACGAGTGGCATCAAGATAGGAGGTTCTAGCAAATACTCCTTGATTTTATTGAAAGCAACTTGACAGTCATCATTCCATTTAACTAGCTGATCTTTCTTCAACAACTTGAAGATTGGTTCACAAGTAGATGTTAGGTGAGAAATGAACCGAGCAATGTAGTTTAGGCGTCCCAAGAAACCTCTGACCTCCTTCTCAATGCGAGGAGTAAGCATTTCTTGTATAGCTTTGACTTTGGCAGAATCAACCTCGATGCCTTTGTTGCTGACTATGAAACCTAGAAGTTTACCGGACCAGACTCCGAATGTACACTTGTTTGGGTTCAATCTGAGCTTGTACTCCTTCAACCTGAAAAACATCTTTTGCAAGTGATCAAGGTGTTCTTCTTCAGTTTATGATCGGGCTATCATGTCATCTACGTAGACCTCTATCTCATGATGTATCATATCATGAAACAAAGCTACCATGGAGCGTTGATAGGTTGCCCCGACATTCTTTAGTCTGAATGGCATCACTATGTAGCAGAACATACCCCACTGTGTAACAAAAGTAGTTTTCTCCATGTCCTCAGGTGCCATTTTGATCTGGTTATAGCCTGAGAATCTGTCCATGAAAGAAAATACTTTGTGTTGAGCTGTATTGTCAACTAGGATGTCAATGTGCAGAAGTGAAAAATCATCTTTAAGGCTGGCCCTGTTTAAGTCTCTATAATCCACGCACATTCTCACTTTGCCGTCCTTCTTAGGCATAGGCACAATGTTAGCAACCCATTATGGATAGGAAGTAACAGCAAGAAATCCAGCATTGAACTGCTTCATAACTTCTGCTTTGATTTTTTCGGACATGTCGGGTATCATGCGGCGGACTTTCTGTTTAACTGCTGGACAATCTCTCTTGTGGGTAGACGGTGTACCACAATGTCTATATCGAGTCCCGGCATGTCTTCGTATGACCAGGCGAAGATCTCAACATATTCATGTAACAACTGAATTAAGAACTCCTTGACACTCGGCTCTAAGTTGGCACCCACTCTGATTTCCTTCTTATCATCCTCAATACCCAAATTGATAGTATCCAACAGCTCCTCATGAGGCAAAATTTCTCTTTCCTCTTGTTGTAGAAGTCTGGCCAATTCCCCTGGCACCTCACAATCTTCCTCACCTTCGTATTCGACTTGGTAGATCAAATCTTCAGAGTCACTGAAGGCTATAGTAGTATCGTTACCCATGGGTTCCAGAGTGGAAGGGTACCTGCATTTGTGAGTGTGGGTGTGTGTAAGGGCATAACCATCTTAAAACAACAAAATGTAAAAGAAAGACAATGAGCACAAAAGTTTTAAATATGAAAAGCATCCATGATTCATTAAAATGACATATGAAAATGAAATAAGAACCCTTACAAATGGACCTATGTGCCTCAGGTAAGACACAAGGTTGAAAAAGTACGAATTGTTTGTGAATTATTATAGATCCAACAAAAATGGAAAAGATAAATTGCTACGGTATGAAAGTAATCAGAACAAAGTCTTTTGCTTCCCAGTTGTACAGTCCTCCGCCAACAGTAGGAAAATCCAGTCTTCCAAGCTTCCCTCTTCATCACTATCCTCTAATGCATTAACCCCTTGGTGGCTGATCTTCACAGGTGGCCCTCCGGCACGGGAGCGGCGCACGGCCTTCTGAGCAGTCGAGGTGAACCCCAGGCCAAACTTGTCTGATTTGAAAGGGAAGTCGGGAAGCTGCCCCCAGATAGTGGATCCGACTTCTTCCACTACTGCCCTTGCATCTTTGAGAGATGACATCCGAGGTACAGGCCTTGTGATCACAGAAGTTGAGGACACCGCCTTGGTCGCCGCTATTTCAAGAGAAACCTCTTCAAAATGTTGGAAAGGGGTCTCTATGAATTCGCCATCCAATTCTACATACCGAAAAGAATTCAGATGACTAATCATGTATTCCTCTTCACTATGAACAATTATAATCTTCCCTTGGACGGGGTACTTGAGCATTTGATGCAAGGTGGAAGTGACAGCTCCGACATTGTGAATCTGGGGGCGTCCCAACAGGCAAGAGTAGGAGGGATGGATGTCCATCACGTAGAATGTTGAATTGAACGTCTGGGTACCCACCTTGATCGGGATGTCCACCTCTCCATGGACCATCCTTTTAGAGCCGTCAAATGCTCTCACAATTATATTACTGGGTTTTAGGATCAGCCCCTCACAATCTAACCTATCTAAGGCTTTCTTCGGCAAGACATTTAGAGATGATCCGGTATCAACCAAAACATGAGCTAGGGTGGTTCCCCTACACTCCACCGAGACATGTAGTGCATCGTTATGTTTTATCCCTTTGGAGGTCAAGTCGGCATCGGAGAAACCCAAGCCATTGTCAACTGTTAAACTGGCCACACACTCTTGGAATTGATCAGCCGAAGTCTCTTGCGGCACGTGCGCTGTCTTCAAAAACTTGACCAAAGCTTTAGCATGTGCCTCAGAGCACAGCAACAAGGCTAACATAGAGATTTTGGAAGGGGTATGCCCCAGTTGTTCGACCATATCATAATCACTTTTCTTAATGATCCTCAGGATTTCTTCCATCTCCCTTTTGGATGTTTCAGGAATATCTAGTGACTAAGCCTTCGTCAAGACAAGCTCCTCTTGAACATTCTTTCCTTTATCCTCAGCAGCAGAAGTAGGGATGGGAATTATATTGTCTTTGTTGGCGGGTACACTTGCAGGTGTAATCACTGGTATAACTGTAATCTTCGGAACGGTTCCAGAGACTGCCTTTGGTGGCGCAATCTCTGGAGATAAAACTCTTCCACTACGAGTAATTTTGCTTGTTCCAGCAATGTTACTGATGTCGGAATTGTCTTCTTCAGAACTCTCTTCACCGGCAGTCTGTTCAATCTGTTTGACACCATGATAGTAGATTTCTCCACCATAGTTCCATGGTACCATTTTATCTGATTTGTATGGGGCAGGCCCGGGAATTGTTATCTTCAACAGAGTAGTCATAGGAGCGGATGTAATCCTAACGGGTTTTTTAGGAACCCTGGAAGGATTGGCATATATGGTTATTATCGAAACTTCTGGAACTGGAATGGGTGAGACAGGAGCTTTCCCAAACAAAATTTCCTGGTTATCGATCAATTGTTGGATTCCTTTCTTCAACATAGGACAGTCAAATGGGGAGGATAAGAAAGCATGGCATTCTTGGTCACAACCTGGGAACACCCCGACTTTCAACAAATTTAACTTGATGGTTAGGAGAGGAGTTAATAGTTCATCCACAGTAGAAATAAACAAATCTTCTTCTATAACACTGGCATTATGTCCATGCCTAGGCATTGGAGCGAAGATAACATTCGGCTTTTCAGGAGCTTCAAATTCAACTTCCTTTGCGTCAATCAGATCTTGAATCTTGTTCTTCAGAGCCCAACAGTTGTTGGTGTCGTGCCCTGGACTTTCTGAGTGGTATGCGCACCTGGCATTCGGATGGTAGTGTGGAGATGAAGTATTAGGATTTTTAGGGGCCTCTTTTAGCATGGCCAAATTCAACTTCAAGAGATGTGGTAGGACTTGAGCATGAGTCATGTTTATCTTGGTGAATTGCCTTACAGGCCTTTCCACTCTTTGCTGATTATTTCTCGGTTGATCATTTCTAGACTGATTGTTTCTTGGCTGGTCTAATGCAGACTTTTGAATCATAACAGCCCCCACATTTGATCTTAGTTCGGTTCTTCCCTGATTTCTCTGTGCATAGAAAGCAGACACTTCCTTTTTACCAGTGAAGGGCTTTTTTGCAGCAGCAGAGGTAGATGCGTCTTTCTGAATTTTCCCACTTCTAATACTGGCTTCTATCCTCTTGCCAGTTAGAATCAACTCAGTGAAACCTGCAGAGGAGCTTCCAATCAGGTGATTAAATAAAGGACCCGACAGAGTCCCCAAGAACATGTCTACTAGCTCCCTTTCAGATAATGGTGGTTGCACCCTTCTGGCTAAATCCCTCCACTTTTGGGCGTAGTCTTTAAAGCCCTCATTGGATACCATCGCCATACTCTGGAGTTGAGTACGGGTTGGTGCCAAGTCGGTGTTGTATTGATACTGTTTATAAAAGGCGGCTGCCAAATCCTCCAAATTATGCACATCAGACCTCTCCAACTGGTAGAACCAATCCAGCTGCGTCCCCGATAAATTGTCTTGGAAAAAGTGGACCCACAAATCTTTGTTAGCAGAATGTGGCTGAATTTTCCTGACATAAGATACTAGGTGCATCTTGGGACAAGACAACCCATCATATTTAGAAAATAGAGGCACTTTAAACTTAGGAGGGATTACAATTCCAGATACCAACCCTAACTCCTCAAAGTCCAGCCCAGGTACTCTTTGTATCTCCATAGCAGCTAGACGCTCTTCCAGATTTTTGTATTTGTCATCGGCCGGAGGGTATTGTTGTTCTAAATAATCCTCATCTTCCTCATCTTCAGCTTCAGATTCAGATGGTACTGCAGTCTCTTTACCTTTTCTCTCCCCTTCCTCAGAGGTTGATGGAAAATCCAAAGTTCGCCTGGCTTGACCTTCAAACCTTCTGCCCAAGATAGCCACACCGGCTCGCTTCTTCTTCTTTTTCTCCTTTTCCTTTTCTAGTAGAGTCTTGAGCTCCTCTTGCCCCTTAGCCAAGGTCAAGAGTAGCTGTTGAAATTGTGAATTCTGAGCTTGTAAGTCTTTGACCGTTTGTTCAATATCCATCTTGCTGAAATAAACAGCAGAGAGATGAGGAAACTTGGTGTGAAGACCTGTTTATGAATATGATGAATGATATGTATTCATGTAATGCTTTCAAGGATTCAGAAAATTCAAATTTGTGTTAAACAAAAAAGGAACAAACGTTATATTAAAAAAATAGAATTTGTTTACATCAATGCCCCTAGGGCAAAATAGTACAAAATTCTAAGATAAGAAGACGTTGCGCATCCTCTTTGGTACAATGTAGGTGTTAAGAGTCTGCTCTTCGTGAAGTAACCGAGTGAGTTCTAAAACCTTCTTCTCACTGGCGTAGAATTGGGTTTCAAAAGTATCGCGTTCTCCCTTGAGCTGTATCCAACTCCTTTATAGATCTTCTAGTGATGTTGGCATGTCAGGATGTAGGAGGGTGTATGGAACCTCTCCTTCCTTGACAGGCTCTAAAATCACTGGGAGAATAGAGGGGTAAGGCATCATAAGACTTTGGGCGCGGGTTCGTACCCACTTGAGGTAAGACTCAAGGGGGATGGAATTCTTGTGTCCCAAGGTCTTACTGTCTACCTTGTTAGGCATCCTCCAAGCTCGGATAAACCTTTGTCAAAGTCCTTGATCGTCGTTGTCGAAGTCAAAAACCAAGTCTGGAATCAGCATGTCATGTGGGCTATCCCTTCGGGCATAACCAAACTGTATCATAGCCAAGCAGGGGTTGTAGGTGATGCCTCCCCTAATGCCAAGTAGAGGGACATTAGGGAATTCCCCACAACGGTCGATGATGATAACATTTTCTCTGGATCGAGAACACCAATGAATGTCTGAATGTGTAAGAGTCATCAATCGTTGTGACCACCTCAAACCTTGCTCATTCTTCAAAACTGATTGGGGAAGATGATAAATAAACCATCTTGCCAGTAGAGGAGTGCAACACATGAGAACACCTCTTTTCCTCATTGTTCGAGTGTGAAAAGAGTGCAAAATATCTCCGAGCAATGTAGGCACTAGGTTGCGAGCCATGAAGATTTTGACAGCACTCACATCTATGAGTTGGTCAGGGTTAGGGAACAAGATCATCCCATAGATAAGAAGAGCTACAATCTCCTCAAAAGCTTATAAGTCCAAGGAATTCCAGCAGCTTTGGGCCTTCTCAAACAAGACCTTTGCCAAGAAGCCTTTGACACCACTTCTAGTTTCCCAATGGGTTGTGACATCAGATGAGTGCAAGTGCAGGGCTTGAGCAATCTCTTCTGGCTTTGGATCTCTTTCCGTACCGTTGAAGGGTAGTTTATTGAGAATAGGAATCCTCAAGAGTTGAGAAAATTCCTCCAAAGTGGGCACAAACTGGTAGTCAGGAAATGTGAAGCAGTGATTCAAAGGGTTAAAGAACTGGAAAAGAACTTTCATCATGTCTTCCTCTGTGTTGGAAGTGACTAAGTTTAGAAGGCGACCATGCCTCTCGGTGAATGGAGAATTCTCAGGAATCCTTGAAGCTAGCTCATTGAGTTGTGGAGGAATTCTTACAAGGTTGACTTGGATGGTTTTCCTGCGAAGTGAATCCATAACCTACAAAACAGGAACAAAGATGAAATTCCAAAATCCTTGAAAATGGTTAGTGAATGCATATGATGCTTCATGATGTCCATGATGTTATGTACAAGTATATATGTACAAGCAAATCACATAAGTTCCTAGTTTAGGCTTGCATGGGGTTTCATAGGTAAGTACCCTCTTGAAGTTTAGTTGGCTCAACCTGTCCTAGAAATAGTAACCGGGTTCTAAGGAGCTCAATATCACTGGACTGTTTCCTTGTTCATTGTTTCAATTCAGCCTCTTTACTGGCGACCGAAATATTCTAAGGAACCAACCCTCAATGAGTGTAGTATCGAGTATCTACCAACTTCAGGCTGCACCAAAGCCGGTCATCTCACTACATCCTAAAAGGCCAAGTTGGTCAAGTAAAGGTTCTAGAAGTTCGTTAATGCTTCATGACATCACTCAGCGGCCCCGTATTCTCTTTGATTGACTCAAAGGCTACCGGTACCCACAAATATGTCACACTAACATAGCTATTGCTTAGACCATGTCGGTATACCCCGCACAGTTTCCACAACGTATTGCTATTTACCTATTAATGTTTCCCAAATCCGGGTAGAGGATTCAAACCCAAACAATAGAACCAAAATGTAAAGCATACAAGTTAAACAAGATAAGCATGTAAAGGTGATCTAAACCCTAAGGTAACCCCACTTTTATGACAATCCCCAGCAGAGTCGCCAGTTTTGTGATACAGTGGGAGAACTGAGTTGAGGTTTTGCATTTGTGTTTGCAAATGTTTCGATTTAGCAAGAGTCGCCACCGACTTTTATTTTATCCAAAAGGAAAGGTAAAAAAGCATAGGAAAGACCTTTGAGATGTTTTCTTGAGTTCGGGGGGTAGATTATGAAAAGGGAAGGTGCTAGCACCCTTTTCATCCATGGTTTTCCATGGGCTCTTAGTTACTTGTTTAGATCACTTGCTTTGCTTTTCCAATTGTTTGAAATGGTGCTTTGTGTGGTTTTGAAAGTATTTTGAAAAGAGGCCATTGTTTAGGCAATCTTTGTAATGATTCTCGTTCGTAAGAATGTATACAAAGATGTTTGTCTTTTGAAAAATGTTTCAATGTTTTGAAAGTTGTTTGGAAATGTTTTTGAAATGTGTTGTGTGTTTTTGAAAATAGCAATGATTGTTTGCAAATTGATCAAGTAACTAGAAGCTATCTACCTACTCAAAAGTCTTTCTTGTACATTTTTATTCCTTTGATATTGTTGTCCTACCATTGTTTTGGTAGACAACCCTATCTTTGGATGTTAAACGGGACGGGCGTGGGTCATTGTATAACCATGATAGCAATGTTTCTAGGTATCTTAGCATGTTTGAGGGACCAAGATCATTTGTTTTAGGCAACCTTGTCTAGCGTCATCGAGGGACTATGATCTTTTGTTTTGTATTGTTTTGTATTGTTTTGCCAAGATACCTAGCGTGCATACCATGGCCATTTTGTAAGGCAACAAAGTGGGTGAAACCCTAGAGGAGTGTTTGTGTGCAATGTGTTGTCATTTTTTCATGCATTTGTTCATCTTGGATTAGGTCTTGCTATTTGTTTGATTGTTGTCTTATCATACAAACCCTAATTTACTAAATATGTATATAATGCGATAAATTGCGTAAAGTAAATCTAAGCTATTACAACAATATTATGGGGGGAGAGGGATACAAGTTTGAATGGGGGATATTGCTCAAAATAAAACCGTAAAAACTATTACAACCCAATTGAATTTATTATACAATAAATAAATAAGCAATTATTTAAATATGCAATAAATGTAAATATGCAACAAAATGTTTTGTATTTGTTTTATGTATGTAAAAATAAAATTATTTAAGTCTTAAAAAATAAGAAAAATAATATTATTATTTTTGAAAGGGGAAACCCTAATTTTTTGATTTAAAAGAAAATATGTTCTATATCACTTATTTTATTCATTTTTTGTTCAAGAAAAATAAATAAAAATATTTAGAAGTATTTAAAAAATAAAATATGTGGGGAAATAATATTTTATGTATATGAATAATAAAAATAAAAATGTATGATATTTATTTAAATATATTCACAATTTATTTAAGAAAATAAAGTATATTATTACTAATAAACTATTTTTTATGCCAAAAAATAATAAAAAATAAAATAAAAATGAAAAAAATAAAGAAAATATTTTTCAAGATTTTTTCATGTTCAGAAAAATAAATAAAAGCAATAAATATAAAAATGAAAAGAAAATATGAAAAATATAAGAAAATAGGTCAGGGGGTGCAAATAGAAATATGGGGTGTGTGAAAAATAACAGGCCCAAAGCGCCAGGCCCAAAACACCATCTTCATCCCTGTCCTTGGCTTCGCGTGCGCATCCCATATACAAACCTGCAACTCTCACATACGTGCACAAAAGCAAAAACCCATAACACAAAACATGTAGCTTATGATCTCACGATTCCAATGATATAAGATTTGAAACCTAACTCTAAAAGATCAAGGAGAATTTTATCACCCCTAATTTCTGACCTAAATTTTTCATGAACTTCAAACTTCAAATTCTCACTACTCAGTTAATATAAATAACTATGCATATGTACAGCTTAAGCAAGTTAAGGACTACATCTTTGCTTCACAAATCGTGACTTAAGGATGCCTAAATAAGGAGATAGAGATTTGAAAAATACCTTGTTCATCTGAGTTTGGATATGGCAATATGGGGGCTTTGAGTGAGGCCTGAAGATCGTGTGAGCTTCCTTGAAGTTCCCTTAAGCTATCACAATGCTCAGCTTGCCTTGAGGATGCTTGAAACTTCCTGTAGAAGTCAACCTGCAACCTTCAAAAATGAAAATGGTGAAGCTTGAAACAGGGGTTACAGTTGCAAGACAAGGGCCTGGATAGTTTAGATGTGATGTATGGAAGGTGTTTCAAGTGTTGAATCAAGAAACGCACGAGCCAATATTGAGTTGGCAAGAAATTTGCAGGAGCTGCCCTGTTTGGACATAAAAATGTGATTTTGGTGTTTGAGAGTGTTCGGGATGTTAGGCAATCGTGTATTGGCTTGCAACAAGTTTCTGAAGTTGTTTGAAATGAAGCCAAGCCTTCTCTTTATCAGATGCACATGTTTTTTGACTTTTGGCCACCTTTCTTGTTTTTGAAGAAAGGTTGAAGTGACAATGCAAAAGGCTTGTACTTGCTAGTTTTAGGGCTGCAAGGAGTTGGTATGCTTTGCCTGATAACTGTGGATATTGCTTGCAACAAAAGATTAGGTCCATGGCTCAAGAAATGCAAAGTTGTAAAAGTCTTGCTTTATCAAAATGGTATTATGAACTTTATGCCATTTTTGGAATAATTCTTTATGCAAAGCTCCAAAAGTGAAAACAAAACCTTTATCCACTGAGTTAGCATTCAATTATGGAGTGTAGAAAGGATTAGGACCTGTAATGTAAGGTACAAGCATGCTAGGAACTCATTTGCAACTTAAAGCATTATAAACATGGCTTGAACAAAAGTGACAAATTGCCATTTTCTCTTCTTCGATTCTCCCTAACCACAAATGATCTTGGAGAGTTCTTGGACATTTTGGAAAACTTGTAACATGCTTTAAAATCCATCTTTGAAATGAATTTTGAGATACCTCTTGGAACTAGGTTAAAAGTTTCCATGAAGTTAGGTCAAAAACCTGCCTAAACTAGGGCAAAATTTCACTAAGTTAAAAAGTTTATGGACCCCTATTCACAAATTCATAACTTGAGATCCAAGCATCTTTTGGGAAAACTTTATGAATAAAAGTTGTATATTTCATGGAGGACTACAACTTTCATGTTGGAAGTTTTCTTTGAATCCAATTGCGTCATGGTGAAAAAGTTGTGGAAAGTTGGGAAAAAATAAGAAATTTTCTATACTTAGAAAAATTCTAAGTTATGAAAAATTTCAAATTAAAACCCTAATTTGCAATTTTAGGTTTCTTGGTCAACAAGTTTCACATTTTGACATATCTTGATGAATTATGACCCTTGGCACTTGATTTTGACCCAAAAGTCAAAGTTTGACTTTTCAGTGCACATTTGACTTTTGATCAGTTGAATGCAAAATTCATCTGTCAATCCTATGCATTTGAGATCTTTTGAACTATGTGATTAGCTAAAGATGATGATATTGAGTCCTTGAAATCATGTTTGAACCCAATTGGTCATTGGTTAGGTCCAAAATCAGAAATTGCCCTTCTACAGTTAAAACCCTAATTTTGACAATTTTGCCCTTTTGATGATCTGATCAAATTTATTGAGGAGTTATGGTCCAAACTTGATCAAATGGTTCATATGAGTCTATAATGTTGATGTGGATAAAAAATTATGAAGTTTGACTGTAAATTGGCCACAATTGACTTTTTCCCCAATACAGCTGATTTTTAGGTCAACTGTTCAATTGACTAGGAAAAAATGTGATTCAAGGCTTGAAACTTGGTATGAGAAATCTTAGGAGTCCAAAATGAAGTATGAAAGTCACATGAAGCATTGATAGCCCAAAAATCCTTGTGCAAACTCAAACCCTAATTTCAGGTCATCAGTGCAAGGAGATGTCTTGAGTTGAGCAAACCCTAACCTGGTCTTGAATCCAAGAAGTCTTGTGAGGGGAAATCTTGATAAATGAGAGGGAAAATTTTGGGGTACAACAGTTGACTTTTAAAAATGACCTATAATGTCAAAATTCATATCTTTTTGTGAGTGCATATTCTGATCTTGGGAGATGAATATGAATTGTAGGGAATTACATCCTCTTCAAAATGAGCTTTGGATGGGTCATTTCTGATAAAGTATAAGAAAGTTATGCTTGGTCAAAGTTGAGTTGACTTTTCCTACAAAACCCTAATTTAGCAACTTTTGGGTTTTGATGAATTGTGAGCAATCCTTGAGGAATCAAGATCAACCCTTGATAAAATGATGAAAAATACTTCAAAATGAGGATGT
This sequence comes from Vicia faba, assembly GCA_948472305.1. NCBI lineage: Eukaryota > Viridiplantae > Streptophyta > Magnoliopsida > Fabales > Fabaceae > Vicia > Vicia faba. The sequence goes on from OX451738.1 coordinate 127,279,120, forward strand.
TGACCAAAAATCTTGAAGTTTGACTGTATGTGGGCCACAATTGACTTTTGACCTAGTACAGTTGATTTTCAAACACTTGAGCAATTGACTGAGCAAACTTCTTCTGCAAGGCTTGAAACTTGACAGGGATGATCTTGAGAACATATTAGGACAATGGTGAGCATTTGAGTCCTTTGTGGTTCACACATCTTGATGAAAATAGAAACCCTAATTTGAGGTATACTGCCTTAGGAGAGAGTTTGTCTGGTCAACTCTTGAACTTCCTTGATCCATTTGGGGACCTCACTTTCCATGTGTTGAGAAATATGGGAGGGAACATTTTGGGGTACAACAGCTGCCCCTGTTCAATCTTCTTAAACCTGAGGATGTAGATTGGCTACTATGCCTTTCGTGATCTGAAGGTGGAAGATGATTGAACACTAGAGTACCCAGAAATTTGCACTCACATGAAGTGGCACTTGATTTGTGATATCGGGAATGGGCTTATAGATGCCATTCGGAAGTTTCTAGAGAATTGTCGGAGATGGGATTAAAGATGCCATCCGAAGAGGTGTTGATCGCATAAGAGATTCCTTTGCGAGAACCCGTATACCTGTTGTTAAGGAGGACTACGCTGGGGAATGTCGGTCTCTGTCTTGGGAGAAATAGAGTTTTAGGAGCTTCAGTTGTCCATTACTCTACTGGGGAATAACTCCGATTTGGGAAGCGGAAGTGAACTGCATGTTTGGTCAGGGTATATGCTGCACCGCAACTTTTTGGGGAAATGTGAAATCAATTGGGTTTGATCGGGTCCCGGTCTTACAGTGTTGTGGACCGCTGTCTGGGGATAAGAGAGGAAGAACCCGGATAGTAAGGTTATGAGAAGGAACCTGGGTAGTAGGGTTACTTTGAGATGAAAACCTAGATAGTAGGGTTGCGAGAAGGAACATGGATAGTAGGATTACTTTGATATGAAAGTCGGGATAGTAGGGCTGTGAGAAGGAACCTGGATGGTAGGGTTACATTCTGGATGAAAGCCTGGATAGTAGGGTTTTGAGAAGGAACCTGGATAGTAGGGTTACTTCGAGATGAAAGCCTGGATAGTAGGGCTGTGAGAAGGAACATGGATAGTAGGGTTACTTCGAGATGAAATCCGAGATAGTAGGGTTGTGAGAAGGAACCTGGATGGTAGGGTTACTTCGGGATGAAAGCCTGGATAGTAGGGTTGTGAGAAGGAACCTGGATAGTAGGGTTACTTCGGGATGAAAGCCTGGATAGTAGGGCTGTGAGAAGGAACCTGGATAGTAGGGTTACTTCGAGATGAAATCCTGGATAGTAGGGCTTGAGAAGGAACCTAGACAGTAGGGTTACTTCGGGATGAAAGCCTGGATAGTAGGGCTGTGAGAAGGAACCTGGATAGTAGGTGTGACACGGTGGGAGAACTGACTTGAGGTTTTTGCGTTTGTGTTTGCAAAATGTTGCGGTTTAGCAAGAGTCACCACCGACTTTTCTTTTATCCAAAAAGGAAAGGTGAAAAAGCACATGAAAGACCTTTAGAGATGTTTTTTGGGTTCGGGGGGTAGATTATGAAAAGGGAAGGTATTAGCACCCTTTTCATCCATGGTTTTCCATGGTCTCTTAGTTACTTTCTAGATCACTTGCTTTTGTTTGAATGAGTGCTTGTGTGTGGTTTTTGAAAGTATTTTGAAAATGGAACTTCGTAATGGTTCTCGTTTCTATAAGAACGCCTACAAAGTGTTTGTTTCGAAAATAGTCCAAAAGTGTGTTTGTGAGATGTGTTTTTGAAAGTATTTTGAAAATGGAACTTCGTAATGGTTCTTTTTTCTATAAGAACGCCTACAGAGTGTTTGTTTCAAAAATAGTCCAAAAGTGTGTTTGTGAGATGTGTTTTTGAAAGTATTTTGAAAATGGAACTTCGTAATGGTTCTTGTTTCTATAAGAACTCCTACAAAGTGTTTGTTTCGAAAATAGTTCAAAGGTGAGAGTGTGAGTGTATAAAAATGTTTTTGTTGTGAGCAAGCGAGTAACTAGGAGCGAATCTACCTACTCGAAAGGTCTTAAATATGCTTTTCCTCCTCCTTTAGATGTGGCTATCTTACCATTGATTTGGTAAGAAGCCCCATCGTTGGATGTTAAGGGACGGGCGTTGGGACGTTTATATAGTCATAAAAGGCAACATATGAGACGTTTTAGCAATATCGTTTTAGGGACTAGATCATTTACCGAAGGCAACATCGAGGGTCATCGAGGGACTACGATCTTTTATCGAGGGTATTTGCTAAAACGCCCATGCTCGAGGGACATGACTATTTTCCGAAAGGGGCAACAAGATGGGATTACCCTAAGGGTGCTGTGTGAATAGTGTGTTAGTTTGCATGCATTTTGTCTTGTTTTTTGAAAGTTATCTATTTATTGATTTTATCTTGCCATACATCCTATTTACTAGCAATATATGAAAAGCAAGTAAAAAATGGAAAGTAAAATCTAAGCTATTACATCACTTTAGGGGGATGGGGGTACAATTTAACAATGGGGTGAAGTAGGATCTAAAATATTACAACCACATCGAATGATAATGAAAAGAATGTGAAAACAGTGTAGAATAAAGGAAAATTGCACTTTTGAACTACTATGTGTCGACCCATGCTGCTATGCATCGACACATGGCTTCTCCTTGCTCCTGTAAAACAAAATCAGTTCAGTATGGGTCGACACATAATGTGATGTGTCGACTCATGCACCTTCTTGTATCGATGCGAAATGCGTATGTATCGACTCATAGGCCTTTCCAGCTTCTGTTTAGTGAAATCTGTTCAGTATGAGTCGACACATAATGGGATGTATCGACTCATACACCTTTTTGCATCGACGCGAAATGCATATGTGTCGACTCATAGTCTTTTCCAGCTTCTGTTTTGTGACCTGAACTCAGTATGGGTCGATGCATGAGGGTCATGTGTCGACTCATACCCTGTATTTTCACTAAGATGGGTCGACACATGTGGATATGTGTCGATACATCCTGCATTTTTCCGCCTTAAACACCATTCTTTGCATACATCAGTTAGTTTTTAACATATGAATGAATAACATGAACAACAAATAAATGATTAACTTTAAAACAGTGATTGCTACATCCTATAAACAGAAAATTTGATGTATGGAAAAGGCAAGGTAAAGATGACTTACCTTAAAACTGCACTTTAGGTTTTGAAACCAAATATCCTTCAAGATGTTGTATAAACCTTAAGGAAGCTCCAACAGGCTGCTAGACTTTCCTTTTGTTGAAGGTTACTAAACAACCTCTGTGTGGTATGAAATGTTTGGATGGTTTTTAGATGGAACATGCAAAGTGTGAGAGGTTTAAAGGTTTAGACTTCAAAACTCAAGAGTGGAGGTTTTATGGACTGTTATGGCTTTTTGTGAATATGAGATTTTAAGGGTTTATCAATAAAACTTATGGCTGTTCTCTCTATTTTTTCTAACCTCTTTGTATTGCAAATGCTTCTTCTATTTATAGGCAAAGGACTTGTGAACAAAGGCTGAATAGGTTTACAAAATAACATGTTATGGTTTGGTTGGGATGTAAGTATCAAACTATGTCAAGTACTCCATGGTTCCAAGATCAAGTACCAAAGTTGCTGGTTTAGAGGGGTTGGTTTCCTTGTTTTATGGTGGAGTGAAATCAGAAACAAGCAAGGTATGGGCTCAAGACAAACTTTGTACCAAAGGCTTGCTTTTCAAGAGTAGCAATGGTACCTTTATGCCATACATTGAAAGATCCTTTGGACAATGGCTTAAACACTTCGGTAATAGCTCAAAAGTGGGTGTAAGCATTAAATTATGTTGTTATTTGCAAGTCACAAGACCTACAAACTGAGATTATGCAGCACATCATGCCAATTGGATTATGTGTTCTTCAACAAAAATGGCTTGTAATTCAAGAATGGATGCTCAACTTCAGATCCTTGTATCTTCTAGCTTAAATATGATAAATTCATGCTCTTGGATGTTTTGAAAAGCTTGAAACACCCTTTATAACTTTCATGTTGGCCATTTTGACAAAATCATCTTGGAACCATGTTAGAAAACGCCAAGAAGTTGGGATAAAATTCTGCACAAAATCTGTTGAAAATTTCTCTAAGTGTTAAATGAAAATGTCATGACTTCATGAATTTATAACTTGAGATCCAAGCATATTTAGGAGAAGTTGTATAAAGAAATGTTGTAGATATCATGGAGATCTACAACTTTCATGTTGAAAGTCTCCCTTGAACTGTCTTGCATCTTAGTGAAAGAATGGCATGAAGTGATGAAATTATCATGTATAAAGACACTTAGAAAATTTCTAAGTCTTGGAAATCTTGACTTTTCAAGTTGACTTTTGACTTTCTTGACTTCTTAATGATCAAGCTTGATATTTTGAATGTCTTGATGAAATTTGATCTTTGAAATGTAATGTTGACCAAAAAAATCAAAGTTTGACTTTTCAATATGCAATTGACCATTTTGCCCTTGTGCCACTTTCAAGCCTAAATTGATGCATCAGTGCTGCAAACTTGATGTCATAAAAGATCTTGTGAGAAAATCCTTGAGAAATGAGAGGGCAAATTTTGGGGTACAACAGTAGGGTTACTTCGAGATGAAAGCCTGAATAGTAGGGCTTGAGAAGGAACCTGGATAGTAGGGTTAATTTGATGTGAAATCCTGGATAGTAGGGCTGTGGGAAGGAACCTGGATAGTAGGGTTACTTCGATATGAGAGCCTGAATGGTAGGGCTGTAAGAAGGAACCTGGATAGTAGGGTTACTTCGATATGAGTTTGGGTAAAATTGCAGAGGGAATTTGGGTAAGGTTGCTTTGTGGTGAGTCTGTGTAGGGCTTCTATGAGGAACCTGGGTAAGGTTGCATTTGTCACACCGATGATTACTCTGTTTAGCTTCAAGTGTTGATCATGGACCTGCTGGAAATTATTGATAATAAATGTCTTTCCTGAAAGAAATACATGGTTAGTTATGTGCGATTCATGAGATGCATTGTATGATGATGTTCTCAAAATAAATGAGACTATGTCTGATACGGTGGCAAAACCGACTATTTTGAAAATGCTGGTTTACGTTTTTGCGTTTTGTGTTCGCAAAATGTCGCGATAAGCAAGAGTCGCCACCGACTTTTATTTCATCCAATTGGAAAGGAAAAAAGTACAGAAAAAATCATTTTTCGAGATATTCTGAGTACGGGGGGTAGATTATAGAAAGGGAAGGTATTAACACCCTTTCTATCCATGGTTTTCCATGGGCTCTTAGGTACTTGCTCATATTTTAAAATTGCTTGTGTATGTGCTTTGTTTTGAAAAGTTTTGACTTCGTGATAACCCTTGTATCATTCTTCAAGGGTGTGACGAAGTTTGTTTTGAAAATTTGTTTTAAACAGTGTAAGTGTGAGAAGTTTGATTTGAGCAAATACCTACTAGCATCTACCTACTCGAAAAAAGATCGTTTCCATTCTCGTTTCTTTTAGACAGCACTATCCCACTATTGAGAAACAGGTAGCACCGTCGTTGGAGTTTGTAAGGGTCAATTCATAAGGGATGTACGATCACTGAAGCAATATTAGGACGTCTTAGTAATAACCCTAAAGTCTTAAGATCATATTCGAGGCAATATTTCCGAGGCAACATTTCCGAACGGGACTTTTGATCTTTGTTAGACAGGAGGGAAACCACTAAGACACCCTATACTTAATGATCGTTTACCAAAGGCAACTGAAGTGAGAGTATACCCTAGGAGTGCACATGTGCGAGTGATTTGATTTCAGTTATTATCTTTGCACATTAGGGTTTTCTAGCCGTTTTAAATTATCATGCAATCTTGTCATACAATCATATCAACATACATCTAAACAGTTAATATTTGCGAGAATTAAAATGCGAGAAAATAAACCTACGCTATTATAAGGCTTCGGGGTAGGGATTAATTACATAGCCAAAAAAACGGCAAAAGACGATAAATAAAAGAAAGTCCTAGATTAAACTATTACATACTGTGGACAGTTATATCAATATTGCAAAAAAATAATAAACACGCGCGATGAATCGAATACAAGATAATTAGGGTTTTGACCCCAACTATACCTAATTGTAATTTAAAGGGAAAATCATTTTTTGTCGTTTTTGTGTTATTTGAGAAAATAAAGCTCAATTGAATAATAAAGAAAAACCTAATTACTAATTAATTTTAATTAAGAAAAATAATTAAATTAACCTATTTTTTTGTATTTTTATTTTGAGAAATAAATAAATATTGAATCAAGAGTCTAACCCTAATTTTTTCTAATTGGTTTTAATTATATAAAAAGGTTAGAATTTCCTTAAATTAAATTTGATAAAAAAAACAAACTAATTCTAATTTTTTGTAAACTCTTGATTTTATGATTTTTTTTGTGAAAAAAGAAATTAATTTTGTTAAAAATAATTAAGCAAATTAAATTAAATAAAAGAAATAAATTAGAGAAAAGAAAAAAGAATGGGCCTGATAGCATTAGCAAAAGAGGGGGTGTTGCTTGGAATTTCTTGGCCCAATAAGCTCAGGCCTTTTGACTTTGTCCAATCTTGTGTGCATGCTTGACTCAGGCGCATGGTGGACCTTCATTGTGGGTATATTGGATCTGGCCAGGAGTACATCAGACGACTGATGTTAAGAGTGCATGGAACACGCTTGAGAATGGGAAGCACTGGATTGACCTGAAATTGTTGAGAAAATAAAATGCACACGCCTGGGATCGAACCCAGGACGTGTGCATCAAAGGCCAGCATCCTCACCATCTGCGCTAACATGTTAGTTGTGATAATAATTAAACAAATAAAATATAATGCAAACAACGTGCCACGCCTCCTAAAACACGCGGAAATTCAAACGAGCCATTCCCACACTGCCACACCATCGTCTTCTCCACTGATTCCGTCATTTTAGGTAAGAGGACTTTTGCCTACGGACATCAAGCGTAGGTATAGCCCATGTTCATTCGAAAATCCTGTACGTGCGTGATAAATGAAAACCAATGGTACCAATCAACTCGTTTCAACCTAACGAGCATCATCGTACTGTGATCGGTGGGAATGAGAACTGACTGTTTTGGAATGCTGGTTCGTGTTTGTGTTTTTTTCCGCAAAATGTCGCGGTAAGCAAGAGTCGCCACCATCTTTTATTTTATCCAACAAGGAAAGGACAAAACCACAGAAAAATTCCTTTTTGAGATATTTCTCGGGTTCGGGAGATAGATTATAGAAAGGGAAGGTGTTAGCACCCTTTCTATCCGTGGTTATCCACGGTCTCTTAGGTACTTGTTCAAAGTGTTTTCAAAAAGTTTTGCTTTTCTTGTGTTTGTGGGTTTGAAAAAGTTTCTGTTTGAAAACTTCAATTTAACTCTTGTTTCTGTCCTCAAGAGTGTATGAAGTGTTGTTGAAAGCTTTGTTTGAAAAGTGTAAGTGTGAAAAATTTATTTTGTTTTAAAAGAGCAAGTACCTAAGAACCTCTACCTACTCAAAAGGAATTAAACTGTGTAAATGTCCTTTAGACAGTGCTATCCCACTATTGAGAAGTAGGTAGCACAGTCGTTGGAGTTTTCGGGTTAATTCGATTTTAGGGACGTGTGGTCACTAAAGCAACGTTAGGACGCCTTAGTGGTAACCCTAATGTCTTAGATCACTTTTATCCGAGGCAACCGTTTCGAGGAAACTTTGATCTCTAAACAGGAGGGCGACCCCTAAAACATCCTATACTCAGTGACCACGTTCGAGGCAACCAAGTGAGGCGTACCCTAGGAGTGGCATGTGCAAGTGTGTCAATTTTTAGTTATGTTATCTTTACATGTCATGGTGAGCTATGGTTGATTTTAATTTAAGATAGATCTTGTCATGCATAGCCTAGTTAGCATACATCTAGCAGTTAATGGTTGGGGAAAATAAATTGCGGAAAATAAAGCTAAGCTATTACAAGGCGTCGGGTATTTACATCGCCAAAGACAAACCCTTAAAAGTAAATACGGAAAGTAAATAAAAGCGGTAAATAAATCCTAAGTTAAAACTATTACATCCTCAGAGCAATTACAATATATGGATCAAAATAATACGCGCGAGAAAAGTTTTTTTCAAATAAAGCATGTTTTTGGTCTTTTTTAAGTTAGGAATTAAGTCTAAATTAATAAAAAAGGAAATATTTTGGGTTTTATCTTAATTAAGGAAATAAAATTAAAATTAAAAAGGAAAAAAAAAGGGTGAAAAGACTAAAACCTAATTCTAAGTCAATTTTTATTTATTGCAAAAATGTTAAGATTAAACCTAATTAAAAACTATACTAATTGGTTAATAGTTTATTTACAAAATTAATTACTAAAATTAATTGGTGAGAATAATATTTGTGTTGTCTGTTTTTTTATGGAAAAGAAGGTTAGTGTGTTGATTAGTTAGTTAGTTTTTAGTGATAATAATAAGAGCAAAAGAAATATGAATAGAAAAGAAAAAAAACAAAAGCAAACTGTGGGGCGCTGGGCCTGAAGAAGGGAGGTTTGGTCAGCATTTTTTCCAGGCTCAACACGCTGGCCTTTGGATCTAGCTCGAAGCCACTGGGTACATTGAGATCTCAGGACGTATGGTGTTCCCTGCCTTCAGCGCTGCATCTGAGTACCTGAAGAAAAAGCGTAACAAAGTTTTGGAGGACCTGGGATTCGAATCCAGGCCCCAGGGGGTCTTGCACTAACGCGTTCACCAACCGGCCAATCTGCTTCATTCGTTAGTTACATAGAGAACAAATATTCTATACAAACAATAATTATGTCTGGAAAAAAAATAAAAAAACGCGTAATTGATTCAAACGAACCAATCACGCCCAACCACGTTATCATCTTCCTCACAAAGCCTGGTTCGTTTACCTGCAGATTTCGTTCTGCAGGAAGTTTCATGGGGGTGGTTCGAAAAATCGCTTCAGGCTATGAAAACACTATTCAAGAACACAGATGTGTTCGTCTCGACCTCCTCCTCATTCCTATGGCCATTGTTTGTCTCAATTTTCCCTGTGACATAAACGCCTAAAAAACCAGAATCGGAACCCTAGGTTCTATATATGGGGTTAGAAGCCATGAAAATTAAATTGGATAATGTCAAAATATTCTAAATCAAATAATAATCACAAATATGTCAATATTTTAAAGAAAAGATGCAAGCATGGATGTTTTCGATTTCATGTTCAGAGCAAAATTCCTGGAGACTTACAGTGTGTTATTGTTGGCTCCTAAATTCGACACCTTTGTTTTGTTGATGTCAGCCATTAAAGCTGAAGGTTGTCTTCGACTGGCTAAGTCTGTCGAAATGCCCGTCGAAAGATGACAAAGTACTTAGAAGATTTCTTCCAAGGAAGAAGGCTGGTTGCCTTCGACGTCGAAGGAGTTTCTCGTCGAAGATGTCTCTTGACGAAAGTGTTCGATGGTTCAGAGTGGAGCAGTTTGAAATTCAAGCTTTTGGAGGGAAAACGGTTTCCAGCAGTTGCTACGTACAAACGTGCAAGGATCTGGAGCATCGAACGTGGAGAACGTGCCAAGTGGATTGATCTCGAAGCAGTGTAACTGCCCGGCGGTTACTTGGAATGTTTTAGTATAAATATTAGTAGTCATGTAAGTTCTCGGGTGTGTTCACAATTCTATACAAAGTCACTCATATAGATTCGAGTACCCAGCGTGTGAGAAAGAATTGTTGAGAAATGTATGTGTGAAACACCAATTTTATTAATCAAAGTCATTTACTTTTCCAGAAATTTACTTGCTTTCCTCTTTACATTCCTGTCGAAGCCTTTTACTTTAAGCCTTGTTTATTTTACCAAGTCCTTTCTTCATGCAATTTACTTGAAACCTTTTTATGTCATTTAAAGCCTCTTTATTTAAAGCCTTATCCAACTTAATCAAACTTCAAAATCAACCTATGTCCTAGGATCAATCTGATCGATCCTGCGAGTAACCAAATAAGTAACCATTTGGAGGATCAGCGGTTGTTTACCAAAAACCAAGGTAAACAAATTGGCACGCCCAGTGGGACTGTGTGTTGATTGTTGAAAATACTCTCATCTTTTCGAGTTGTATGTTATTGAGAAGTGGTAGAATATACACTAACGATAACAATACTGCCAGAAGAAGGGAAGCGATGGCGAATCCGCCAAACACTAACGAAATCCCACAAACTAATGTGGGAGCAACGGTTAGTACGACCGTAAGTGAAGCGACAAATGTTGGTTCGACACCAGCAGTATCGGTCACAACCACGGGGCCAATACCTTCGTTAACAGGCCCCAGGATGCCTTTGGGAACTCCCCCACCAAGGGAAAATTTAGGCACAAGGCCTTTGGTTCCCCCAGGATTTATTCCATTCTATGGTATGCCAACTTCTGAAGTGGCAAGCCTGACGAATGCTGCGTCCACTTTTTCAGACCCTTTTGTGAGTGCCTCTTCGCCACTCCAAGGCTCTGGAGTAGGCATGGCGAATAGAAATAGGACCCAACTCTTAGGAGGAACGTCCCAAGTAGCCCATGGCCTTACAAACGCCTCGACAGCAGTCTTGAGGCAACAAATGGACGAAAGCAACCATGATATGGTGCAAATGTTGGCACAAACTTTGAGTACGGTGCTAAACCCTCTAATACAAAACACTACTCAATCGAATCAGCAAGTGACAGCGCAAATGACGCGTTTGGCTGACTTCTTTGGAGTACCCCAACCTATTCGACAGCCCCAAAGGGCGCAAATAAGGGGAAACCAGGGGATATTTTTAGAGGAAGAAACCACCATTAACCAGGCTCAACAGCCTGTCGAAGAAAACCTTAGGGCACGATTGGAACAACCTGTCGAGGAACCTAGGGTAATAACCCCAGAGGTAAGGTTAGTTAACAGAAACCAAAATGCTGACGAAGTGGTTCAGCATATCCAATACCAAAACATGGGTTTGGAAAACAATCTGGCAACCATGATTGAAAGGATCATGACTCAGAATGGGATGAACATGGGCTTTCGAAGGCCCAACTTTACATCTCCATTTTCAGAATACGTGTTACAAACGGACTTACCTCCTAGATGCAAAGTCCCCAAATTTACTAAGTTCTCAGGGGACACGACAGAATCTACTGTCGAGCATGTGGCGAGATACTTGATCGAAGCAGGAGACATTTCGAATAACGAAAACCTAAGGATCAAGTACTTCCCAAGTTCTTTAACCAAGAACGCTTTTACTTGGTTTACAACTCTCCCCCCCAATTCGATCCATCATTGGACCCAGTTGGAAAGATTGTTCCATGAACAATTCTACATGGGGCAAACCAAGATAAGCCTGAAAGAACTGGCCAGTGTGAAGAGACGTTTCACTGAACCTATAGACGAATATCTGAATAGGTTTAGGTTGCTCAAGGCGAGATGTTTTACACAAGTGCCAGAACATGAGTTGGTCGAAATAGCCGCAGGCGGTTTAGATTATTCCATTAGGAAGAAGCTAGACACCCAATACCTAAGAGACATGGCCCAACTGGCCGATAGAGTTCGACAGGTAGAACGCCTCAAAGCTGAAAAAGCTAAGGCAACGAAAACTCACAAGAGAGAAAGGATAACGTACGTTGAGATGGATGACGAAGATCTAGAATCCTTCGACGATACTTTAACTGTCGAAGAAGGAGAAGTCGATTTAGCAGAACTGAAACAAGGGCCACCATACTCTTGTAAACTGTTAGTCCCCTCAAATGGGAAAAATCCCATTGGTCCAGAAAGGACCAACGATAGGTTCCCAAAAAAGACTTATAGTTTTGACATCACAAAATGTGATGAAATATTCGACTTGCTAGTTAAAGATGGCCAAATGATAGTACCCCCAGGGGTAAAAGTGCCTCCTCTTGATCAAAGAAAGAAGAGAGGTTTTTGCAAATATCATAATTTTTTGGGCCATAAAACTTCTCAATGTTTTCTTTTCAGGAATCTTGTGCAAGACGTTATTGAGGAAGGGAGATTAAAGTTTGCAGACAAATCCCCCATGGCTATCGACTCCAATCCACTGAAGGCTGAAGCCCACTATGCTGAACCCTCTGAGGTGAACGTGATAGAGGCAACCAGGATTCAGTCGAAGAAGCCAGGAATTACCATGGTCGAAGTCTCAAAGGACCACATCAACATGCCAATCTTTGGCAGTTTTTCTGGAAATTTATCCAGGAAGACAATTGAAGCTGTCCAGAAAGCGGTCGAAAACCCGAAGTCGGAGACTGCTGAAGCACAAAAAACTGGATCAAAACCCAGTTCCCACTTGGCCACTGTTCAAGGCCAGACGGAGAATCTGGAGATACAAATGAAGCAGTTAACTCTTGCTAACAAAGATACAATGAATATCAACATGGTTGAACTTTCTGACCCAAAAGCATCAGAAGAGGCCATAAGGCAAGAACAAGCTAATAAGACTGCTTTCCCTCGGGAAAACGAAAACTTGGCAGATTTTCTACAAAGATGCCAGAAAAAGAAATCAGAGGTGATGCTGTGTCCAAGATGCAGTTCGATCTTTGATAAAAAAGCTGCTGAGCACATTCAAGGCGTAAGAGCAGCGAATAAGAGAAGGGAGAATGTTGACCTTCGACATGATCCCAGAAGAGGGTATAACCAAGAAAAGAGGCCACTGACTTTTAGGCCTCCAACAAATGTGCCAGTAGACACTTGGTACAAAACCTCTGGCCGGAAAAGGCCAAGTGAGGAGAAATGGCATTCTTTCGATGTGCCAAGAGGTTCCTCTTTGACTCAAAAGAAAGAGCCTCAAGTTGCTGCACCTAAGGTTGCACAGGTGTCCAGCAACTACAAAGGTAAAAATCCTATGTCTCGATCTCAATGGAGGAGATATCAAAGGAGACGAAAAGCTGAAAGGGAGGCTTCCAACGAACCTAAGGCAGAAACTAGTTCGAATGTTCCTCAAAGGAAACAAAGGAAGCCTCTAGAGAGAGAGCCTGTGACCAACAGGCTAGTGTGGCCTAACCAAAGTGAAGTCGAAGACGAGGACGATGCTGAGTCTGATGATACTTTGGACATAATGGTGAATATCGTTTCGGTGCTCCCCAGAGAATTCAATCGACAGGTAGAAGTCGAAGCAAGTGACTGGGAAGTGGAGCAAGAAATGGCCAAACATAGGCCAGTGTGCTATTTTGTCATGGACAATGGCACTACTGAGGAACAAAATGGCTTCTTCGAGCCACCTACAGAGGCGATGAAAAATCACCTCAAGCCTTTATTCATAAGGGCTAAACTCGAAGAAACTACTGTGAATAAAATATTGGTCGATTGTGGGGAAACCATCAATATTATCCCTCACTCTATGCTAAGGAAAATTGGCAAAAGGGATGAGGAAATTAAGCCTCACAACATGGTCTTGTCGAACTATGAGGGCGGCATAGGGACCACCATGGGAGTGATCCAGCTAGATATCAAAGTAGGGTCTATCCTTCGACCAACGATGTTCATGGTCATATCGGCCAAACCTAACTACAATCTTTTGTTAGGCCGTGAATGGATTCATGGTGTTGGCGCTGTGCCTTCATCAATGCACCAAAGGCTGCTGCTATGGCGTCCAGATGGGATGGTCGAAAACATAGAGGCATATCAAAGCTACTACCTTGGCGAAGTGAATCACTTGGGTTTGGCAGATTTCGACAAGAACTTGGCTCACATAGGGCCATGTCCAACACCTGACTTCGACATGGCGCCAGCGCCAAACACTTTTTGTTCCCTATACCTGCATCCTGAGCATGGTTTCCAATGGGATAGAGAAGACTTGTCCCACATAGACTTCAGTGGGTTAACTGATATCCAACCAACTGGTTGGGGAAGTGAATTCAGTGATAATGACTGAGTCACAATCTTTGAAGCGAATTTCGGCTTATGTAGCCGAAACCAAGATGATAACGGCTCTCGAAGCCGAAGTAAAGTACATGGCCACACAGGCCAATGATCAACAATTATCTGCTGTAGGCCCAGGAAAGGATTTCGATCCAAAACCTCCTGATATCATGCCAGAAGAAATGCAGGAACAGAGGCTCGACGCCATCTATGACGATGAGCCTTTGGGCTTCGAAAAGGACCCCTTGGCGAACAACATTAAAATGTTAGCACAAGACCCTTTAGAAGAAATCAACTTAGGTGAAGGATCAGAGAAAAGGCCAACTTACATCAGCGCCAAAATCGATCCAGAACTTAGGTTGGAAGTAATCCAATTGCTGAAAGAGTTTAAAGACTGTTTTGCATGGGATTATGACGAAATGCCTGGTCTCGACAGAGGATTGGTAGAACTTCAGTTGCCAATCAAACCTGGGAAGAAGCCAATCAAGCAAAATCCAAGGCGCTTCGCTCCAGAAGTACTGTCGAAGATCAAAACGGAGGTCGAAAGACTTCTGAAATGCAAATTCATCCGTGTTACAAGGTATGTCGAATGGATTGCAAATATTGTGCCAGTAATTAAGAAAAATGGTACGTTAAGGGTGTGCATAGATTTCAGAGATTTGAATGCTGCCACCCCCAAAGATGAATATCCTATGCCTGTGGCGGAAATGCTAGTCGATTCTGCCGCTGGCTATGAATACCTGAGTATGCTCGATGGTTATTCAGGATATAATCAAATATTCATTGCTGAAGAGGATGTGTCGAAAACAGCTTTTCGATGCCCTGGGGTCTTAGGCACTTACGAATGGGTAGTGATGCCTTTTGGCCTAAAGAATGCTGGGGCAACGTACCAGCGAGCAATGAATACTATCTTCCATGATTTTATTAACACTTTTATGCAAGTATATATTGATGATATTGTTATAAAATCTGTTTCCAGGAAGAATCATATTGACCACCTTCGACAATCATTCGAAAGAATGAGAGAACATGGTCTGAAGATGAACCCTTTGAAGTGTGCGTTCTGTGTGAAAGCTGGAGATTTCTTGGGCTTCGTTGTCCACAAGAAAGGAATCGAAATCAACCAGAACAAGACGAAGGCAATTCTAGAAGCGAAAGCTCCATCGAATAAGAAGGAATTGCAATCTCTCTTAGGCAAGATAAATTTCTTAAGGAGGTTTATATCTAATCTAAGTGGGAAAGCTCAGGCCTTTTCACCCTCACTTCGACTGAATAAAGAGGGGTTCGAATGGGGGCAAGAGCAACAAGACGCCTTCGACAAAATCAAAGGGTACCTCACTAAGCCACCTATTCTGGTGCCTCCTTGTAGCAATAGGAGTATGAGATTGTACATAGCTGCATCCGACAAAACTCTGGGAAGCATGTTAGCCCAAGAGGATGAGAATGGAGTCGAAAGACCCATTTATTATCTCAGTAGAGTTTTGAATGATGCAGAAACTAGATATAGCGAGGTTGAAAAATTGTGTCTATGTCTGTATTTCTCTTGTACAAAACTCAAGCAATATATAAAACCAGTTGATGTTTATGTTTCGTCTCATTTTGATGTTTTCAAATATATGTTGTCGAAACCTATCTTGCATAGTCGAATTGGCAAGTGGGCATTAGCATTAACTGAATACTCCTTAACCTTTATGCCTCTTAAGGCAGTAAAAGGACAAGTGGTGGCAGACTTTATAGTCGACCACTCAATTCAAGTTGAGAATATTAATTATGTGGAGATAGAGCCTTGGAAATTCTACTTCGATGGTTCCAGCCATAAAGATGGAACAGGGGTAGGAGTCTTGATTATTTCTCCAGATAAAATTCCAACAACATTCAAGTACAAAATAGCAGGTTCTTGTTCGAACAATGAGGCTGAGTATGAAGCTCTAATTACTGGCCTTGAGATATTGTTGGAATTGGGGGCAACTCGAGTCGAAATAATGGGAGACTCAGAGTTAGTCATAAAGCAGGTCACAAAGGAATATAAATGCATAAGAGAAAATCTCATTATGTACTTTGTGATAGCAAATCGTTTATTGAAAAAATTTGAAGCGGTCAATATTCGACACATACCCAGAGTCGAAAATCAAATAGCCAACGACTTGGCACAGATTGCATCTGGGTATAAGATTTCAAAAACGAGATTACAAAGAGCAATCGAAGTTCGAGAAAAGATAAAAGCAACTTGTCTATCACCATCAGACTTGGAATCGACGAGACTAGGATATGCTGATCACAGTAACTTCGAGATTTCGTTCATTGATAATTTGTCAGAGCAGGATTGGAGGAAACCTATTGTGGACTATCTTCAAAATCCAGGAGCTTCGACAGAACGAAAAACAAAGTACAGGGCGTTGAGTTATGTACTCATGGGTAATGAGTTATTCAAGAAGACGCCTGAAGGGGTGTTGCTGAAATGTTTAAGTGAAACTGAAGCATACATAGCCCTTTCGACTACGCATGCTGGGGCATGTGGGGCTCACCAAGCAGGCCATAAGATGAAATGGTTGTTGTTTCGACAAGGACTATATTGGCCCACTATGCTGAAAGATTGTGTTGAGTTCGCCAAGGGTTGTCAAGAATCTCAAGTTCATAGAGGCATCCAACATGTGCCAGCAAGCGAACTTCACTCGATAGTGAAGCCTTGGCCTTTTAGAGGATGGGCGTTGGATCTCATTGGAGAGATTCGACCAGCATCATCAAAGAGTCAGAAATACATATTGGTAGGCATTGATTATTTTACTAAGTGGATCGAAGCTATCCCTTTAGTCAATGTAGACCAAGAAAATGTCATTGAATTTATTCAAAAGAACATTATCTTTAGGTATGGAATCCCTGAGACGATAACAACTGATCAAGGGTCAGTTTTCACTGGTCGAAAGATGCAGGAATTTGCTCAGGAAACAGGTTTCAAACTCCTAACATCAACGCCTTATTATGCACAGGCAAATGGTCAAGTCGAAGCAGCTAACAAAGTGGTGATTGGCTTGATAAAGAAACATGTTGGGAAGAAACCAAAGAATTGGCATAAGACGTTAGACCAGATTCTGTGGGCTTGTCGAACGTCCCCAAAAGAAGCCACTGGTACAACACCGTATAGGCTAACTTTTGGCCATGATGTAGTGTTGCCAGCAGAAATTTGTCTTCAATCTGCAAGGGTTCAGAGGCATTATGATATTCCTTCTGAAGTCTATTGGAACATGATGTTAGACGAACTGGTGGATTTAGACGAAGAGAGATTACGCGCTCTCGACCTACTCAGGCTTCAGAAGAAAAGAGTAGAAGACTCTTATAATAGAAAGGTAAAACCTAAGGTATTTTTGCCTGAAGAACTAGTTTGGAAGGTAATTCTTCCCATGGATCGAAGGGATCGAAGCATGGGGAAATGGTCACCCAAATGGGAAGGACCCTTCAGAGTTATCCAAACTTTTTCTGGTGGAGCCTATGAAGTCGAAGAGTTAAGTGGAGATAAAAGGCTCTTGAGAGTAAATGGTAAATATTTGAAAAAATACAAACCTATACTTCAAGAGATAAAAATAAAATAATAAAAGAACAAGACTAAATTAACCATAAAAATGCCAAAATGGAAATTTTATAAATTTCAGCCAAGATGGCAATTGTTGTCGAATATAGATTACAAAATATGGTTACAAAAGAGAATCAATCAAAAGGGAAGAGAGTCCTTGAGTCGAAGATACTTGGCTTGCTGCAGCTCCAACCTCTTCTTGCACCAGGCGTTCTCCTGCACTAGTTTGGCAATCTGAGCGTCGAGGCTTTGGGCCCTCTCAGCGCAGGCCTTGTTTGATCTCAGTTTGGCTCTCGGTGTCTGAGATGGTCGAAAGAAGTTCCTCCTTGCGTACAGTATTGGCGTTTATCTTCGCCTCTATTTCTTCGATTTGTGCCCGGAAGGAAGCGTTCTCTCGATCAATGGCATCGACTTCTTCCTGCGTAGATGCTTTTTGTTTCGACAACTCCGCAATTCGAGAAGTCGTATCCGAAACAGCAGTCCACGCAGAGGAGCTTTTGCCATACAACACCTCAAGCTGACTGTTAAACCCCCTTTGGCGCCTGTAATCTGCTGAGACTTGATCAATCATAGAGTGTAACTCCATGATCAAGCCTGAAACTTCTGGGGCTACAGCTTCAAAGTCGACAGCATTCAAGACATCCTTCAAGCATGATGGAGCAGTGGGATCCCCCTCTAAAGTCTTCATCAAGTCCCTCTTGAAGAACTGGGCCTTAACCTTCGCCAAAGCATCATCAAGGGGAGAAGTTTCAGTAGACTTCCCCGACAGGGTAGGAACTTTCTGACTAGCGTCAGACGAACTCTTGCTCTCGATGATGGCGTTGAGGTAGCTAACAGGGTCAGTTTGTTTCAAGAGTTCCAAGTCCTCTTTAGACCTGTGCTTCGTTGAGGTAACCCTTGCAACAACATTATCTTGGGTTTGAGGTTGTTGAGTGTTAGGTGCCTCGACTTGTTGCTCTTCGACTCGGACTGGGGCAGTACCAGCGTCACCTTGGTGCTCTTCGCTAGCATGATCCTGGTGCCCTTCGCCAGCGTCACCTTGGTGTTCTTCGCTTGCGTCACCCTGGTGCCCTTCGACAGTATCACCTTGGTTCTCTTTGTCAGCAGCACCTTGATTTTCTTCGCCAGCATTGCCTTGGTCCCTTTCTTCATGATTCTCTTCTGACAGATCCACCACCTGAACCGCTTCTGGCTGTTGTGCCTCCGTTTGAGGCTCCTCCGCTGGTTTTTCTACTGTTTCAGCATTGGTCTCATTTTCAGTATGGGCTTCATCATTTCCCAAGCCTTTTTCTTGTGGCCTGCTGAGTTCAGCAGACTCCAGCGTTTCAGAGGTCCTTGGCGGAGAACTTTCAGTGGTGTCCTGAAAAAGGAAAGAAGACAAATCTTCAGAGGTCGAAAGAGACGCAATCGAATACGGGTATCTATACCTAAGTTATAAAAGGGTCTAAGAGATTACCTGTGGATTGGCTTCAGCCCCAGGGCTGGAATTGTCGCTTTCGACAGGCTTGTTAAGAAGAATGTTTAGTTCCTCCTCAGTTGGCTCCTCAATGATCACTGGAGGTGGCCTAGGCTTTCTCACAGCAACCTTTATTCTGACGGTTCGACCTTCAGGAGCAGGAGCAGGAACAGGAGCATCTTTCGTCAACTTTCGCCTTTTTAAGGGGGCAGGAGGAGAATCGCTTTCTTCATCGCTCCCAGATTCGACCACCAGTGCTGGCCGTTTCTTGGGCGAAGGTGCCTAGAAAACCAATGGGGATTCGATTTAATAATTACATCGAAAATCAAAAATCGAAAGCCAGGAGGAAATAATGAAAGTCTGGTTACCGATATAGAAGGCTTCTTCGAAGAGCCTTCCCCCTGTTGGTTGCTTGTGGTCTTCGCCGGCGCTGTAGTCTTCGCCGACGGTGGAGGTTTTATTGAAGGGCCTCCTCCCTGTTGGCCTTCTGTAGCCTTCTTGGCTACAGGCTTTCGAACAACTGAAAGCAAATAAAAAGTTAACAGGCTAGCAGTCAAAGAGAAAGACAAAAAGTAATGTGAGAGCATGAACTTACATTTCTTTATTTTGTCCAACACAAGGACAAAAGACTTCTGCAGCTCATCCATGAAGTCCTTCTCGTCGAAGAAGTACTCAGCATAATAGCTTTTCCACCACTCCTCGAAGGATGGTGAGCAAAGGAAATTGAGCTGGTAGTCAAACAACGAGAGAATTGTTCGACCAGCATATCTTCCGATATGTTTAATGGCCACTTCTTCGGTGTAATCATTGCAGAAGTACAGCATGGACTTCTCTCTTTGAAAAATCGGAGAAGGTAGGGTTTGGATAATACCAAACTGGCGAGATACCAGGTTTGGTTGGTATGCAATCAGACTCAAATGAGTCTTAGAACTCCTGAATCGAAGAGGCATGATCCTTGGTGTAAGGAACGCCTCCCACAGTATTGTATGTTCGTCGACATTGGGACCACTCGACATTCTTGGATGTGGCCTTGTGAACCATGCTGGGCCTACCTGCCGTCGAGCAAATGGAGCCATAGTTGAAACAAACTCCTTCCTTCGAGCAAACATTAGAACGAAGTTGGTGAAGGTTTGCTGAAACTCCAGTCCATCTTCCATAGGTGTCAACAGAGCCAGCCTGGTTCCTTCGACGCGTCTGTTCGCTATCGCTGGAGCCTGCTCATTTATCTGAACCTTCTTAGGCAAGAAAGATTCGAAAGTGGCATTGAGCCACAGTTGGAGCAGCCAAAAAGGCCCAGCAAGTAGCAAGCTGGCCCTGTTCTCAATAATTTTTAGAAGAGTGGCCCCATTGCTGATCGAATCATAGAGGCTAGCCAGAATCAGTTCTGCCAAACAGACATTTTGGCGATGATGCAGTTGAGTAGCAAGAGTGACCATCTTTTTGGTCACCTGTAAAGACTTCGAGCAAAATACAAAGCGAGTCAGCCATAGGGCTAGAAACGCTATGTGTTCGACATCCGACACAATATCTGTCGACTTGTCGTGATAATGGTTGATGAAAGTGGTGTATGTTGGTTTGGTCTCAGAGAAGCCAATTTGATCCTCCGACATCTCTTCCGGATCGAAGTAGTCTCCGGTGGGTCGAAGGCCAGTAATAGCGGCCACATCGAAGAGTGTGGGGGTTAGCATCCCACAGGGAAGATGGAAAGTAAAATGAGAGTAGTCCCAGAACAACAGAGAAGCTATCAGCATCTCCGGAGAATAGTTCAAACCTGTCTTCGACAGCATCACTAGGTCGAAGATTCCCATATCCTTCCAGATCGAAGTTTGGTGCTTCTCCATCTTTGCTAGCCAAGCAACGTAATCAGGGGTAAGGCTAGGGCAGGACCTGAAGGCCCTAACGCCTCTGTTGAAGAAGCGGAGATCGATTTTTTCATGTGTAGGGTCTTCATTGTCTTCTGCGTCTTTCTTGGCGCATGCAACCGGTTTGAGTTTCTCAACCACCGGGAAACAGCTCTTGATCTTCAGAGCCTCAGAGATACTTGGATTCATGGGGCCAGACATTGCAAAGATCTGGTTGGAGTATCCAACCGGGATCATCAAGTGGCGTGAGTAGGCATCGCGAACGGCGATGTCAGAGGGTTCAGGAACCCTTCGTTTGCCTGTAGAATTTACTACCGGAGCAGTGACGAAAACCTTGGGTTTAGCATTTTCAGTTGGTACAGTAGCGCCAGGAGCATTGGAAGCAGATGCCATTGTTAGAGTTGAGGTTGAAGACGAAGTGAAAGAGGAAGAGTTTCTGCAAAGATAACAAGCTTGTATGAAAACAGAGAAGTTTGAAAGGCTAGATGGCGTAAAAAGTCCCACAATGGGGTACTTACTGCTATTTATAGTAGTGGGGAAAAATCCCCAATAACGAGGACATTAAATGCCATTTAATTATTGCAGGAGTTAGTGGGACGCGTGGCAGCCCTCTGTTGATTTAGCCGTTTCTGCAGAAATAGAGGGACGCAGCGTGCGTCCTCGTTTTTGGGAATTGTCATAATGACAAATTCTGAAATGACGTTTGGTACTGCACGCCGTACTGAAAGTGACGTCCTAGGTACGGAACAATGATGGTTTTCTTGGGATTGCCAATAGTTGGTAGAAAACAACAAAAAGTGCACAAGTTAATTTGTGACTAAGCGTGAAAAGAAAGGTGTCGAATGGCATTTCAAAGAATGTCTTTTTCTTTCAGAGTCGAAATAAGGCATTCTTGGGGGGCAATTTGTTGGCTCCTAAATTCGACACCTTTGTTTTGTTGATGTCAGCCATTAAAGCTGAAGGTTGTCTTCGACTGGCTAAGTCTGTCGAAATGCCCGTCGAAAGATGACAAAGTACTTAGAAGATTTCTTCCAAGGAAGAAGGCTGGTTGCCTTCGACGTCGAAGGAGTTTCTCGTCGAAGATGTCTCTTGACGAAAGTGTTCGATGGTTCAGAGTGGAGCAGTTTGAAATTCAAGCTTTTGGAGGGAAAATGGTTTCCAGCAGTTGCTACGTACAAACGTGCAAGGATCTGGAGCGTCGAACGTGGAGAACGTGCCAAGTGGATTGATCTCGAAGCAGTGTAACTGCCCGGCGGTTACTTGGAATGTTTTAGTATAAATATTAGTAGTCATGTAAGTTCTCGGGTGTGTTCACAATTCTATACAAAGTCACTCATATAGATTCGAGTACCCAGCGTGTGAGAAAGAATTGTTGAGAAATGTATGTGTGAAACACCAATTTTATTAATCAAAGTCATTTACTTTTCCAGAAATTTACTTGCTTTCCTCTTTACATTCCTGTCGAAGCCTTTTACTTTAAGCCTTGTTTATTTTACCAAGTCCTTTCTTCATGCAATTTACTTGAAACCTTTTTATGTCATTTAAAGCCTCTTTATTTAAAGCCTTATCCAACTTAATCAAACTTCAAAATCAACCTATGTCCTAGGATCAATCTGATCGATCCTGCGAGTAACCAAATAAGTAACCATTTGGAGGATCAGCGGTTGTTTACCAAAAACCAAGGTAAACAGTTATGGGCGATGGAAAGACTCCCTTTTGATGGGTATAGCGCCACTGGATGACAAGGAAGGAAGCTGCGTGTGCTTTTGGTTGGAATCTGCCTCCAAACCAAAACCTGATCACCACTTTTCAAGCTTTTATTTTCAAGGTTGGGGCGCCGTTTCTGCAGAGTTTGTGTGGGTGTTTTTCACGTTTTTCTGCAAGGGTTTTTTTTTTGTGTTTTATTTATGAGCAGCAGGTTTATATAGGCAAAGAAATTAGGTCAACAAATGTGTATCAAATCTTGGTCCATTATGATGAAGAGATTTGATTTGATTTGTCCATAAAGACTTGCTATATTTGATTTAATCATGCGTTTCTGCCAGCTTGCTCTGAGTTGTTTTGGGCCTCCAACTTGATGGAAATCAACAACTGATTTTCCCCTTCGAATTTTCTCTCTTCGACTGCTTCAAAGTCCAATTCGAATCTATTTGGAACATTCCCCATTAGACAACTTCGGCCAGCCCTTGGCTTTGTGATGAGTCCGAGTTCTGATTCGAAGTGTTCAGAACTTCCTTTATCAGATCATCTTAGGTTGAGAGAAACTCTGCACTGAAATGCCATTCAAAAATCATTTCATTCTGATGTTCTTATTCAGGGAAATTCTGCACTGAAATGCCATTCGAAGGGCATTTGTCCATATACCATTCGAAGGGTATTAATTGAAACTTCAATCGAAAGACACTGTTAACAGGCCAATCGAAAGGTCTCGTTCATGCTAATCGAAGGGTCTTGCACTGAAATGCCATTCAAATGGCATTTGTCCATATACCATTCGAAGGATACTGATTGAAACTTCAATCGAAAGACACTGTTAACAGGCCAATCGAAAGGTCTTGCTCATGCTAATCGAAGGGTCTTGTGTTGCCTCCTTCGAATGGACTTCTTATGTACCTTTCGAATGGGCATTCTGAGTGCTTATTCGAATGATTCATTTACATATTCTTCGAATGAGCTTCTTGCCTAGTGAGTCGAAGGTAAGCCTGAAGTATTTAGTGCATAGTCGAAGCATTGTGATATTGACTTGATCGAAGGAGGGTCCAGCGCTCAATCGAAGACCTGCAGACCAAAGCTTGATCGAAAGAGGTCCAGCGCTCAATCGAAGTGCTTGCACCCCAAGGCTTGATTGAAGAGTGCCAAATGCCCAATCGAAGACTGGTGAACCAAACCTGATTGAAAGATTCCAAACGCTTAATCGAAGCCTTTTCCCAGATGCCAATTGAAAGACACTTTGTATATCTTCAAAAAAACTTTATTTTTGTTAGGCAAGTGTTTGTGACTAACTATGTAAGGGAAAACCTTTGGAAACATGAGAGGGCAAATTTTGGGGTACAACAGTTGCCCCTGTTCAATTTTCTTAAACGTGAGGATATAGATTGGCTTTCGAGCCTTTCGTGATCCGAAGGTGGAAGATAATTGAACACTAGAGTGCCCAGAAATTTGCACTCGCATGGTGTAGTATCAACATTGTGACGTTGGGAATGGGCTTACAGATTCCATTTGGAGGTTGTTGGTAGGAGGATGGGCTTACAGATGCCATCTGCAGGAGTGTCAATCGCATAAGAGATTCCTTAGCGAGAACTTGCATACCTGAGAAAGAAAGATGGTCTTCCTGGCTTGTTACAGGTATTGATCTTCAATCTCTTCATGTAGATAACTTTCCTGGCTTGTTACAGGTATTGATCTTCAATTAGTCGTCCACACATATTTTCCTGGCTTGTTACAGGTATTAATCTGGAACTTAAAAAAGGTTGGTCGATGAGATAGTTGTCCTGGCTGGTTTCAGGTATTAATCTCTGACCTGAGAAAGAAAGATGGTCTTCCTGGCTTATTACAGGTATTGATCTTCAATCTCTTCATGTAGATAACTTTCCTGGCTTGTTACAGGTATTGATCTTCAATTAGTCGTCCACAGATATTTTCCTGGCTTGTTACAGGTATTAATCAGGAACTTAAAAAAGGTTGGCCGATGAGATAGTTGTCCTGGATGGTTTCAGGTATTAATCTCTGACCTGAGAAAGAAAGATGGTCTTCCTGGCTTGTTACAGGTATTGATCTTCAATCTCTTCATGTAGATAACTTTCCTGGCTTGTTACAGGTATTGATCTACAATCAGTCGTCCACAGATATTTTCCTGGCTTGTTACAGGTATTAATCTGGAACTTAAAAAAAGGTTGGCCGATGAGATAGTTGTCCTAGCTTGCTACAGGTATTAATCTCTGACCTGAGAAAGAAAGATGGTCTTCCTGGCTTGTTACAGGTATTGATCTTCAATCTCTTCGTGTAGATAACTTTCCTGGCTTGTTACAGGTATTGATCTTCAATTAGTCGTCCACAGATATTTTCCTGGCTTGTTACAGGTATTAATCTGGAACTTAAAATGGTTGGCCGATGAGATAGTTGTCCTGGCTGGTTTCAGGTATTAATCTCTGACCTGAGAAAGAAAGATGGTCTTCCTGGCTTGTTACAGGTATTGATCTTCAATCTCTTCATGTAGATAACTTTCCTGGCTTGTTACAGGTATTGATCTACAATCAGTCGTCCACAGATATTTTCCTGGCTTGTTACAGGTATTAATCTGGAACTTAAAAAAAGGTTGGACGATGAGATAGTTGTCCTAGCTTGCTACAGGTATTAATCTCTGACCTGAGAAAGAAAGATGGTCTTCCTGGCTTGTTACAGGTATTGATCTTCAATCTCTTCATGTAGATAACTTTCCTGGCTTGTTACAGGTATTGATCTACAGTCAGTCGTCCACAGATTTTTTCCTGGCTTGTTACAGGTATTAATCTGGAACTTAAAAAAGGTTGATGGTAATCATCTTTTGATTGACCTTTTCCTGAAAAAGGCAAAACATTAGTTGTATGCAATGTCATGATGTATGAAATGCATGATGTTCTCAAAATAAATGAGATCGTGTCGTATGCACTTTATCGTGTAGGTAAATAGGAGGTATGCCATGTGAAATGTTTATGAATGTATTTTCGTCTGGGAAAATAAATCCTTGACAAATTCCGGGGAGTTTGTTAAATCCTGGGCTGCTGTTGATGAGTATGGTTGAGTTCTTCGTTTCCACTGGGGATGATGTACGAAGATGATTGCAAGAATAAACCTGTAGGAGAAGATGACTCCGTTGGGGAATAAACCTGGTGAAGAGATTACTCTGCGGGGAATTACTCTGCGGGGAAGAGATACTTCGCTGAGGTTTAATGATAAACTCCACTGGGGATTCCGTTGATAGGTTCTGTTGGGGATCTTGATGATGAACTCCGTTGGGGATAGAAAGAACTTTGTTGGGGATGATCTTTCAGTTGCAACTTGTTAAGGGTAACCCGGTTGGACTCTTGTGAGGATAACTTCTGAACTTAGCTGGGGAGACTTATTTGTGTTCTGCAGGGGACAAGCTTCCAGAACCTACTGGGGAAGATGATCCAGCTCCAATGGGGAAATCCTTTTTTAGACTGCACTGGGGAAATGGCTCCACTGGGGGTACCTTACATTCTGCCGGGGAATATTCTTATATCCCGTTGAGGAATATTAAGGCTGCCAGGGATACTCTTATGCTTGCTAGAGAATATCCTTATACTCCGTTGGGGGATAGTATGGCTGATTCACTCATAGTTGCAAGTCTCAGTTTGAGAGAGCTATCATTACTGTCTTACTCTGCGGGGAGTGAAAGCATCTTAGCCATATTCTTCAGCTGAATATACCTTGGTACCTGGGTGGACAGAGTAACTATACAGCTTGGACAATTCTTATTGCCCCTACTTCTGATGTCACCCGTAATTAGTCCTTTGTTTCGCATGTAAATATTTATGAGCAGCACTTAATGTCAAATGCATATATCAAAAATGAACATTGGATGTTCTTTACAAAACAAAACAGATGAAGGAAAAGCAATTTGAAATTTGTCTGAAAATGAATTTGTATTGATTTTGAAGTTTGCCTGTAAATAGGCGTTTTTGTACAAGAGGCTGACGTCCTAGTAAGAGAACGCCGCCGAACAAATAGGATTTATGCAATTTGTAAAAAGAAAACAAAACAGCTATGTGAATAATCCCACTGGGTTCCAACTCTGCTATCGCCTTTATATCTTCAAGCATCTCATCACTTTGCTGCTTAGTTGGAGATGAATCTGATTGATTGGTGCCGTCCGAGCCTGATAGTTGATACCAAAGTCTGGATGTAGGGTGATCCAATGAGACATAATGTTACGCTTTAATCCCTAACTTTTGCCTGGACCGCCCTTTCGGGTTTTCAGTCCACCGGGATACCCATTTTTGCCCAAGCCGCCTTTTCAGGTTTTCGACTTGCCGGGTGTACATATTTTTTTCATTTTTATTTTCATCCCTTATTTTTGCCCGAACCCTTTTGGTTCGCCGGGAAGCCCTTATTTTTGCCTAGGCCATTCGACCTAGCGGGTCTTTGATTATGCGTAGTATCTTTTCACTATGTCTGCATTGACGGGGTGAGGAAGGTCGTCACCATCCATGGTGGTTAGAATCATCGCTCCTCCTGAGAAGATATTCTTAACCACAGATGGCCCTTCGTAAGTAGGGGTCCATTTGCCCTTGGGGTCACCTTGAGGTAGAATAATGCGCTTGATTACCAGGTTTCTAACTCGATACTCTTGCCGTCTGACTTTCTTGTTATATGCCTTGATCATCCGTTTTTGGTACGTCTGACCATGACAAATAGCAGTGAGTCTCTTTTCGTCGATTAGGTTCAGTTGATCAAGTCGGGTCTGGATCCAGTCGTCTTCTCTCAAGCCTGCATCTTTCATGATTCGAAGAGAGGGTATCTGAACTTCAATGGGCAAGACTGCCTCCATGCCGTAAACCAAGGAAAAGGGTGTTGCCCCTGTTGACGTCCGTGCTGAGGTACGATACCCATGAAGAGCAAATGGTAACATATCGTGCCAGTCCTTGTAGGTCACTGTCATCTTCTGCACAATCTTCTTAATGTTCTTATTTGCCGCTTCGACAGCCCCATTCATCTTTGGCCGGTAGGGAGAAGAGTTATGGTGCTGTATTTTAAATTGCTCGCAGAGCTCAGTGATCATCTTGTTGTTAAGATTGGTACCATTATCCGTAATGATCCTCTCTGGTACGCCGTATCGACAGATCAGGTTGTACCGAATGAACCGTGCCACGACATTCTTGGTTACAGTAGTAAAGGAAGTTGCTTCAACCCACTTCGTAAAGTAATCAATCGCTACCAGGATGAAACGATGCCCGTTAGATGCCGTAGGTCTGATCTCGCCGATCATATCAATGCCCCACATCGCAAAAGGCCAAGGTGTTGTCAAGACATTCAGAGGAACTGGAGGGATGTGCACCTTATTAGCATAGACCTGGCACTTGTGACATGTCCGAGAACGCTAATAACAGTCGGCTTCCATTGTGGACCAGTAATATCCTTCCCGAAGGATTTTCTTTGCCATGGTATGTCCACTGGAATGAGTTCCGAAGGTACCTTCATGCAGCTCTTCCATGATCCTTTCTGCTTCAGTCTTATCCACACAACGCAGTAAGGTTGAATCATCGTTACGTTTGTAGAGAATGCCATTGCTGATGATGAACTTTGCCGCGAACCTTCTCATAAACTTCTTGTCATTAACAGATGCACCCTCGGGGTATTCTTGAGCTTCAAGGTACCTCTTCACTTCATGATACCAAGGCTTTTCTGTTACCTCTTCGGTCTCAAGATCACAACAATGTGCAGGTTCATCCAATTTCCAAATAATGATCCGAGGAGCCTCGTTGTCCCACTTGACTTTGAACATAGAAGACATCGTAGCTAACGCGTCCGCCAACTGATTCTCCTCTCTTGGGAAGTGTTCAAAGGTTATCTCCTCGAAATGGGGAAGCAATGTCAATACATACTCCTTGTAAGGAATAAGATTTGGGTGTTTCGTATCCCACTCTCCTTTGATCTGACTGATCACGAGAGTGGAATCTCCGAAGACACTCAGAAACTTAATCCTTAGGTCAATTGCAGCTCGAAGACCCATGATGCATGCTTCATACTCCGCCATATTGTTGGTGCAGTTGAAACATAGTCGAGCGGTAAGTGGAGTATGTGAGCCTTTAGGAGATATGATCACAACGCCAATGCCGTTACCCAAAGCGTTTAAAGCTCCATCAAAATGCATAGACCATCAGGATCCTTCCTCGGGTCCTTCATTCGGTCCAGGTGGTTCGCAATCAGTCACTACCATGATATTCTCGTCTGGAAATTCAAAGTTCATAGACTGGTAATCATCCACTGCCTGATGTGCCAAATGGTATGCCAACACACTTCCCTTGATTGCTTTTTGAGTTGTGTACTGGATGCCATACTCAGTCAAGATCATCTGCCATCTTGCTATTCTTCCGGACAAGGCAGGCTTTTCGAAGATATACTTGATTGGATCCATCTTTGAAATCAATAAAGTAGTGTGAGTCAGCATATACTGTCTCAGCCGGCGAGCAGCCCATGCCAAAGCGCAACAAGTTTTCTCGAGCTGTGAGTATCGGGTCTCACAGTCGGTAAACTTTTTGCTAAGGTAATAAATAGCGTGCTCTTTTCGGCCAGACTCGTCATGCTGCCCCAACACACACCCCATTGAGTTGTCAAGTACTGTTAAGTATAAAATCAAAGGTCTCCCTTCAACTGGTGGCATAAGAATAGGTGGCTCCTGGAGATACTCTTTGATTATTTCGAAAGTGGTCTGGCATTCATCGTTCCAACGTACCACTTGATCTTTCTTCAGTAGCTTGAAGATTTGCTCACAAGTAGCAGTTAGGTGCGAGATGAATCGGGCAATGTAGTTCAGACGTCCTAGGAAGCCTCTGACCTCTTTCTCTGTCTTGGGAGCTGGCATCTCTTGTATGGCTTTCACCTTGGCAGGGTCCACTTGAATACCTTTGTCGCTCACGACGAACCCTAGTAATTTACCGGACCTCACCCCGAAGGTGCACTTGTTCGGGTTCAACCTCAATTTGTACAACTTCAAACGGTCAAACAGCTTCTGTAAATGGTCAAGGTGTTCCTCTTCAGTTTGGGACCTCGCAATCATATCGTCAACGTATACTTCAATCTCATGATGGATCATATCATGAAACAAAGCAACCATGGCACGCTGATATGTTGCCCCCGCATTTTTCAACCCAAAAGGCATGACCTTGTAACAAAAGGTACCCCACTGAGTAACAAAAGTGGTCTTCTCCATGTCTTCAGGAGCCATCTTGATTTGATTATAACAGGAGAAACCATCCATAAAGGAGAAGACCTTGTGCTGAGCAGTATTGTCAACCAGAACGTCGATGTGAGGTAGAGGGAAGTCATCCTTAGGGCTTGCCCTGTTCAAATCCCTGTAGTCAACACACATTCGGACCTTACCATCTTTCTTCGGCACCGGAACCACATTGGCACCCACTGAGGGTAAGAAGTCACTGCTAGAAACCCGACGTCAAATTGTTTCATAACCTCAGCCTTGATTTTCTCGGACATCTCTGGACGCATACGACGAACCTTCTGTTTTACAGGAGAGCAGTATTCCTTGGTAGGCAGGCAATGAACCACAATGTCAGTTTCCAACCCAGGCATATCTTTGTAAGACCAGGCAAAGATTTCCACGTAGTCATGCAACATCTGAATTAACCGTTGTTTCACACTGAGCTCCAGGTTTGCACCGATCTTGACTTCCTTTTTGTCTGTCTCAGTACCCAGATTCACTGTTTCCACTAGCTCTTCATGTGGCTGAATGGCCCTCTCTTCCTGGAGTAGCAGTCTTGCAAGTTCACCCGGCACTGAGCAATCATCTTCACCTTCGTCTTCGGCTAAGTTGATCGGATTTTCGAAGTCATAACTGGCAGTAGCAGAGTCGTTACCAGTGAGATCCGGAGTGGATTGAGACCTGTATATGTGAGTGTGTGTAAAATAGCTGTTTTGCAATATATAATAAAGAAAGACAAAGAGCGCAAGATTTGAAATGCAAAACGTCCAATGCTTTTATTAATGATATATGAAAATGGCACACAAAAGCCCTCACAAATGAAGCCACGGTGCCCCGGGTAAGACACCGGGCCATAAAGTTTCACAATATTGTCTGTTACAAACTCAAAACAAAGAGTTCATTACTGGGTAATAAAATTAATAGGGATGAAGTCCTTTGTTGTCCAGTTGCTTGGTCCACCGTTGGTCGTAGGGTAGATCCAGCTGTCAAATTCAGACTCCTCCACGTCATCTTCAATGGCATTTACTCCCGGGTTGCTGATGAACACAGGAGGTATTCCAATCCTTGCACTACGAACAACCCTTTGAGCTTCTGCAGTGAAACCCAAACCAAACTTGTTGGTCTTCTGAGTGAAATCAAGAAGTCGGCCCCAGTTTGCATACTCACCCTTCTCAATAACAGCCCGGGCATCCTTTAAGGAAGCCATCTTCAGAGGAGAATCTTCAACCACAGTCTCAGCTGATGCCAGTGTCTGAAGAACCTCTTCAAAGTGTTGAATTGAGGTCTCAATGAACTCCCCATCCATTTCTATGTACCGAAACGAGTTGAGGTGGCTGACCATGTACTCTTCCTCCCCCTGTACTGTCACAATCTTCCCTCTGACCGGGTATTTCAGCTTCTGATGGAGTGTGGAGGTTACAGCTCCAGCTTTATGGATCCATGGACGACCCAACAAACAAGAATAGGATGGCCGAATATCCATCACGTAGAATGTATAATTGAAGACCTGAGAACCAACTTTAATTGGAATATCGACTTCACCATGCACCATCCTTTTAGACCCATCAAAGGCCCGAACAACAATGTTACTTGGCTTTAGCTCTAACCCTTCGCAATCCAACCTGTCTAGAGCTTTCTTGGGTAAGACGTTTAATGAGGAACCAGTGTCAACCAACACATGTGCAAGAGTAGTGCCCCTGCATTCAATGGAGACATGCAGGGCATCGTTATGGTTCTTCCCTTTAGCAGTCAGATCAGCGTCGGAGAAACCCAAACCATTATCAGCAGTTAAATTGCCCACACAATCGGTAAACTGATCAGCTGATGTCTCTTGTGGCACGTGGGTCGTCTTCAGGAAGGTAATCAGAGCCTTGGCATGGGCCTCTGAACACAACAACAGTGATAACATAGAAATCTTGGATGGGGTTTGCCCCAGTTGCTCAACTACATTATAATCACTCTTCTTAATAATCTTCAGAATCTCTTCCATCTCCTGTTTGGAAGCTTCAACAGTGGTTGCCTTTGGCGCCTCCGTCTGGGCAGGCACATCAGGGGTGATCCCTTTGCCCCGAGCGTTAGATGACTCAGCGACAGGGGTAGGATTAAGAACTTGATCAGGAATGGTAGTAGGTACACTTGCAGGTGAAATGACAACAGGTCTTCGGACAGTTGGTGGAGCAATATCAGGTGAGAAAAGTCTACCACTGCGGGTGACTTTAGCAGACCCAGTAATGTTGCTGACGCCGGTATCAGCATTAAACTCTTGCTTAACTCCAAGGACATAAACATCTGCCCCATAGTGCCAAGGGACAGCTTTGTCAGAGGTGTAGGGAATAGGCCCCAGAACAGTGATGATTATGGGTGCAATCTTCTGAACAGGCGTAATTCTGACAGGCTTCCTCGAGGGAGCCTTGGGAGAATTGTTGAAAATGGTAATAATGGAAACTTCTTCAGTAGGGGTGGCAGGAACAACAATCTTCTCAAACAAGATTTCCTTATTATCCATCAGGTTTTGGATGCCTGACTTCAAAGATGGCCAACCAGTAGGTGAAACAGAACACAGATGGCAACCTTCACCACATCCCGGAAATAAACCGGCTAGCAACAAGTTCCTCTTGACGGTCATCAGTGGGGTAACAATATCATCCACATAGGCTACAAACAAGTCTTCCTCTACAACATTTATTCCATGTTTAGGCATGGGAGTAGTCACAACATTAGGCCTCTCGGGCGCCTCAAACTCAATCTCCTTTGCATCGATTAGGTCCTGAACCTTATTTTTCAAAGGCCAACAATCATCTGTATTATGCCCCGGGCTGTCAGAGTGATAAGCACAGCGGGCGTTAGGATTGTACTTTGGGGATGTTGTGTTTGAAATCTTCGGAGCTTCTTTTAGAGTCACCAGATTGGTCGTCAATAACTGTGGCAATATCTGAGACAAGTTCATGCTGAGACGAGTGAACTGCCTTCGAGGTCTCTCGCCCCTTTGTTGGTTGTGATGCCGAGGAGCACTAGCAGGTTTTGAAATAACAACCGCGTTGACAGCTCGACGGTGTTCCGATCTATTCCGTCTTCTTGAACCGTAGACAGCGCTGGAATCTTTCTTGAATGGTTTCTTCTCGGTGCTCGATGAGGCACCCTTCTGTATCTTCCCAGCCTTGATACCAGCTTCAATCCTTTCACCAGTCAAGATAAGGTCCGTAAACCCGGCTGAAGAGTTTCCAATCAAATGGTTAAAGAATGGGCCAGACAGGGTCCCCAAAAACATATCAACAAGTTCACGATCAGTTAAAGGTGGCTGCACCCTTCCGGCAAGGTCTCTCCATTTTTGAGCATACTCTTTAAATCCTTCACCCGTCCCTATTGGCATACCCTGGAGTTGGGTACGCGTAGGAGCGAGGTCGGAATTATATTGATACTGCTTATAGAACGCAGTAGCCAAATCCTCCCAGCTATGGATACTGGCTCCATCCAGCTTATAGAACCACTCAAGCTGAGTCCCTGAGAGACTGTCTTGAAAGAAGTGGATCCACAAGTTCTTATCAGCGGTGTAAGGCTGGATCTTCTTTACATATGACCGGAGGTGCAGCTTTGGACAGGAAGCTCCGTCATACTTGGCAAAGGCAGGTGCCTTGAATTTATGGGGAATCACCACCCCAGAAGATAGACCTAGATCTCCGAAGTCCAGCCCGGGCACGTTCTGTATCTCCATAGCGCTCAAGCGGTCTTCTAGCTGTTTGTACTTATCCTCAGCAGGAGGATACTGTTCTTCATCATAATCCGTCTCGTTGTCGGAGACTATAGGGCTAGGAACCCTCCTCTCTTGTGGACTGTCTTTCCCTCCAGATGAGGCAGTCAGATCAACTTCGTTCTGCAGTCCGTTTCCAAACCTGCGTCCAGTGTTGAACAAGACGGTCCTCTTCTTCTTCTTCTTCCTCTCTTTCAGAATCAGGGTCTTTAGGTCCTGCTGACCCTTAGCTAGGCTCATAACCAACTCTTGAAACTGGGCATTCTGGGCCTGGAGGGCCTTGATAGCTTGTTCAGTGGAAGGTTCAGTAGACATGATGATTGCTGAAATAAACAACGAAGAAGATAAGAGTCCTGTAAAAGGGGTACCTGTCTATGAAGTGCATGAGATGAAATGCGTATGATTTATGATTTCAAAGACAATCGAGATTCAAATTTGTAGACAAGAAAGGAAACACACTTTATTAGATTTAACTTCAGAATTTAAATTGTTCAACAAATTTCCCTTAGGCGTTACAAGAATGGAAATACTGAAAAGTAAATAAAACCATAAAAGAAATCAACAAAGGTCCATCAATGCTCCCATGGCCTATTCTTCTCAGTGCGGATATAATCATTCAGGATCCGCTCGTTCTCCAATTGCTTAGTCAACTTCTGGATCTTCTGTTCTTGTTTGTTGAACCTCTCCCGATAAGAGTCCCGTTCTTCATGCAGTTGCGCCCAAGACCTCTTCAGTGTGCCAACATTAGTGGGCGTATGAGGATGGAGAATAGTTGGAGGAACCCCGTCTTTATTAGCAACTTCAAGAGTAATAGGCCTGACAGCTTCGTATGGCATACCTAACTTCTGGGCACGGATGCGGACCCATCTGAAATATGACTCCATTGGCAGAGAAGTCTTTGGTCCCAACTCATGTGGGTCAGATTTGTGAACTCTATCCCAAGCCCTGATGAATCTACGACGCAGCTCGTCGCTATCTCCCTGAAAATCAAAGATAATATGAGGTATCAACATCTCATGAGGCCCTTCTCTTCTGGCTCTTCCAAACTGACGGAGAGCTAAACATGGGTTATAAGAGATTCCTCCATGGGTTCCGATCAATGGAACATTAGGATATTCTCCACAACGATCAATGACAGTCACCTCATCCAAGCCTTTGAGAGTCCAAATAATGTCATTATTAGTAAGAGACATTATCCTATGAGCCCAGCCCATTCCTTCTTTGTTCTTCAGTACGGACTTAGGGAGGTGCAAAATAAACCACCTCGACAATAAAGGAGCACAACACATCAAAGTTCCCCGCTTTCGGGCAGTACGAGCATAGAGCTGATGAAGGATATCACCCAAGAGAGTGGGTACAGGGTTCCGAGAGATGAAGATCCTTATGGCATTAACATCAACAAAGGTGTCAGGATTTGGAAACAATACCAGACCATAGATTAAGAGATCCAGAATGTCCTCGTACGCTTTGAAGTCTAAGTCATCCCAAAAGCAGTTAGCTTTGCCAACCAGAAACTTAGCCAAAAAACCCTTAACTCCACTTCTAGTCTCCCAATTAGCCATTACCTCTTCTTTGGTCAAGTGAAGGGCTGCAACAATCTCTTCAGGCCTAAGAGTATTTTCCCAACCAGTGAATGGAGTTTGCTCCAAAATAGAGATACCAAGCAACTCAGATAACTCTTCCAGGGTAGGAACCAGCTGGAAGTCTTGAAAGGTGAAGCAATGGTATAGGGGATCATAGAACTGGACCAGGACGCTCATCATTTGTTGGTCCAACTTTGAGGTGACTAAACCGAGAAGAGAACCATGCCTCCTGATGAAGGAAGTAGTGTCTGGAATCCTGACAACTAACTCTTTAAGCAAAGTAGGTGCTTGAACAAAGTTGAGCCGGATAGTATTCCTACGCATGGGCATCATGAGGTCCTACAAAACAGAGCAAAGATGAAACCCTCTTGTCTTTGAAATGGGTTAGTCCTTATGCAATATGTATGCAATGTTATGATGTTATGATGTCAT
The DNA here is from genome assembly GCA_948472305.1 of Vicia faba. NCBI lineage: Eukaryota > Viridiplantae > Streptophyta > Magnoliopsida > Fabales > Fabaceae > Vicia > Vicia faba. The sequence goes on from OX451738.1 coordinate 127,314,599, forward strand.
GGTAAAGGCACACCACAAGTATTCACAAAAGGCAAACACGGTAAAGGCACACAAGTCACACAAAAGAGCCCTTAGATTTCAGGCTGGCATGAAGCTTTAGGTATTACCCTCTTTCAGTTTCAGTTGGTTAAGACCTGTCCTAAAAATAGTAACTGGGTTCTAGAGGATCTCAATATCACTGACTACCCTCAATCGGTCATAATTCCAGTTTGGCAACCTTTTCTTGCGGCCGGAACCATCGCGAGAGTTTAGTCTCAATGAGTGTAGCATACTGCTACTGTTCTATGGCCAAGTTGGTCAATTTAAGGTTCTAAGGTCAGTTGGTGCTTAATGACTCCTCAGAAGACCCATATTCTCCTCGTTCCAACACAAGGGATATCGGTACAGACCAAGGTGTCACACCAACGTAGCTACTGCTTCATCCGTGTCGGTCTACGCCGGACAGATCCCTCACAGTTTATTGCTACTTACCTAAAAAAGGGCACCCCCAGATCCATGTTAGGATCTATAAAACTTCGATACAAGCCCACAAAATTTAAAGCATACAAAGCATACAATTGAAAACACAAGTGATTTAATCCTAAGGTACACCTCACTTATATATTCCCCAGCAGAGTCGCCAGTTCTGTGATCGGTGGGAATGAGAACTGACTGTTTTGGAATGCTGGTTCGCGTTTGTTTTTGCAAAATGTCGCGGTAAGCAAGAGTCGCCACCGTCTTTTATTTTATCCAACAAGGAAAGGACAAAAGCACAGAAAAATTCCTTTTTGAGATATTTCTCGGGTTCGGGAGGTAGATTATAGAAAGGGAAGGTGTTAGCACCCTTTCTATCCGTGGTTATCCACGGGCTCTTAGGTACTTGCTCAAAGTGTTTTCAAAAAGTTTTGCTTTTCTTGTGTTTGTGGGTTTGAAAAATTTTCTGTTTGAAAACTTCAATTTAACTCTTGTTTCTGTCCTCAAGAGTGTATGAAGTGTTGTTGAAAGCTTTGTTTGAAAAGTGTAAGTGTGAAAAATTTGTTTTGTTTTGAAAGAGCAAGTACCTAAGAACCTCTACCTACTCAAAAGGAATTAAACTGTGTAAATGTCCTTTAGACAGTGCTATCCCACTATTGAGAAGTAGGTAGCACCGTTGTTGGAGTTTTCGGGTCAATTCGATTTTAGGGACGTGTGGTCACTAAAGCAACGTTAGGACGCCTTAGTGGTAACCCTAATGTCTTAGATCACTTTTATCCGAGGCAACCGTTTCGAGGCAACTTTGATCTCTAAACAGGAGGGCGACCCCTAAAACATTCTATACTCAATGACCACGTTCGAGGCAACCAAGTGAGGCATACCCTAGGAGTGGCATGTGCAAGTGTGTCAATTTTCAGTTATGCTATCTTTACATGTCATGGTGAGCTACGGTTGATTTTAATTTAAGATAGATCTTGTCATGCATAGCCTAGTTAGCATACATCTAGCAGTTAATGGTTGCGGAAAATAAATTGCGGAAAATAAAGCTAAGCTATTACAAGGCGTCGGGTATTTACATCACCAAAGACAAACCCTTAAAAGTAAATGCGGAAAGTAAATAAAAGGGGTAAATAAATCCTAAGTTAAAACTATTACATCCTCGGAGCAATTACAATATATGGATCAAAATAATACGCGTGAGAAATTTTTTTTTCAAATAAAGCATGTTTTTGGTCTTTTTTAAGTTAGGAATTAAGTCTAAATTAATAAAAAAGAAAATATTTTGGGTTTTATCTTAATTAAGGAAATAAAATTAAAATTAAAAAGGAAAAAAAAAGGGTGAAAAGACTAAAACCTAATTCTAAGTCAATTTTTATTTATTGCAAAAATGTTAAGATTAAACCTAATTAAAAACTACACTAATTGGTTAATAGTTTATTTACAAAATTAATTACTAAAATTAATTGGTGAGAATAATATTTTTGTTGTCTGCTTTTTTTATGGAAAAGAAGGTTAGTGTGTTGATTAGTTAGTTAGTTTTTAGTGATAATAATAAGAGCAAAATAAATATGAACAGAAAAGGAAAAAAACAAAAGCAAACTGTGGGGCGCTGGGCCTGAAGAAGGGAGGTTTGGTCAGCATTTTTTCCAGGCTCAACACGCTGGCCTTTGGATCTAGCTCGAAGCCACTGGGTACATTGAGATCGAAGGACGTATGGTGTTCCCTGCCTTCAGTGCTACATCTGAGTACCTGAAGAAAAAGCGTAACAAAGTTTTGGGGGACCTGGGATTCGAATCCAGGCCCCAGGGGGTCTTGCACTAACGCGTTCACCAACTGGCCAATCTGCTTCATTCGTTAGTTACATAGAGAACAAATATTCTATACAAACAATAATTATGTCTGGCAAAAAATAAAAAAACGCGTAATTGATTCAAACGAACCAATCACGCCCAGCCACGTTATCATCTTCCTCACAAAGCCTGGTTCGTTTACCTGCAGATTTCGTTCTGCAGGAAGTTTCATGGGGGTGGTTCAAAAAATCGCTCCAGGCCATGAAAACACTATTCAAGAACACAAATGTGTTCGTCTCGACCTCCTCATCATTCCTATGGCCATTGTTTGTCTCAATTTTCCCTGTGACATAAACGCCTAAAAAACCAGAATCGGAACCCTAGGTTCTATATATGGGGTCAGAAGCCATGAAAATTAAATTGGATAATGTAAAAATATTCTAAATCAAATAACAATCACAAATATGTCAATATTTTAAAGAAAAGATGCAAGCATGGATGTTTTCGATTTCATGTTCAGAGCAAAATTCCTGGAGACTTACAGTGCGTTATGGGCGATGGAAAGACTCCCTTTTGATGGGTATAGCACCACTGGATGACAAGGAAGGAAGCTGCGAGTGCTTTTGGTTGGAATCTGCCTCCAAACCAAAACCTGATCACCACTTTTCAAGCTTTTCTTTTCAAGGTTGGGGCGCCGTTTCTGCAGAGTTTGTGTGGGTGTTTTTCACGTTTTTCTGCAAGGGTTTTTTTTGTGTGTTTTGTTTATGAGCAGCAGGTTTATATAGGAAAAGAAATTAGGTCAACAAATGTGTATCAAATCTTGGTCCATTATGATGAAGAGATTTGATTTGATTTGTCCATAAAGACTTGCTATATTTGATTCAATCATGCGTTTCTGCCAGCTTGCTCTGAGTTGTTTTAGGCCTCCAACTTGATGGAAATCAACAGCTGACTTGCCCCTTCGAATTTGCTCTCTTCGACTGCTTCAAAGTCCAATTCGAATCTATTTGGAACATTCCCCATTAGACAACTTCGCCCAGCCCTTGGCTTTGTGATGAGTCTGAGTTCTGATTCGAAGTGTTCAGAACTTCCTTTATCAGATCATCTTAGGTTGAGAGAAACTCTGCACTGAAATGCCATTCAAAAATCATTTCGTTCTTATGTTCTTATTCATGGAAATTCTGCACTGAAATGCCATTCGAAGGGCATTTGTCCATATACCATTCGAAGGGTATTAATTGAAACTTCAATCGAAAGACACTGTTAACAGGCCAATCGAAAGGTCTCGTTCATGCTAATCGAAGGGTCTTGCACTGAAATTCCATTCGAATGGCATTTGTCCATATACCATTCGAAGGATACTGATTGAAACTTCAATCGAAAGACACTGTTAACAGGCCAATCGAAAGGTCTTGCTCATGCTAATCAAATGGTCTTGTGTTGCCTCCTTCGAATGGACTTCTTATGTACCTTTCGAATGGGCCTTCTGAGTGCTTCTTCGAATGAGTCATTTACATATTCTTCGAATGAGCTTCTTGCCTGGTGAGTCGAAGGTAAGCCTGAAGTATCTAGTGCATAGTCGAAGCATTGTGATATTGACTTGATCGAAGGAGGGTCCAGCGCTCAATCGAAGACCTGCAGACCAAAGCTTGATCGAAAGAGGTCCATCGCTCAATCGAAGTGATTGCACCCCAAGGCTTGATCGAAGAGTGCTAAATGCCCAATCGAAGGCTGGTGAACCAAACCTGATCGAAAGATTCCAAACGCTTAATCGAAGCCTTTTCCCAGATGCCAATCGAAAGACACTTTGTATATCTTCAAAAAAACTTTATTTTTGTTAGGCAAGTGTTTGTGACTAACTATGTAAGGGAAGACCTTTGGAAACATGAGAGGGAAAATTTTGGGGTACAACTTGTACCATTATCAATGTCCAATTTTTCCTGTATGAGAAATCCCTAAAAACGAAGAACAAACCCTAGCCATGGCAGTTTTATGTACAGTCAATAAAAATGCAATTGAGTATAGTGATTAGCTTGCAAACATCTCAAAGATTATAAATATACCAATCAATCATGATAAATATGCCAGAATCAATATATTCAAATTCAAGAAAAGAGGCAAACCGTGTGAACCTTACAGGGTGATTCTGAGCGTGGGGAGGCTTGCTAACGATTGAAACATGATCCTGGGACGTCCAGCAAATGATTGGTATAGTTAGAACGACTTGAGATGGCCTGCAACTTGGAATTTGGTTTGCACTTTTTTCCTTGAATTTTGAAATTGGTTCTCTGCCTTTGCATGCCTCCAGCCTCTTTCTTTTGGTCTGCTTTTGTTCCCTATGTATACTAGAGTGCATTAGGGTTAAAGTTTGTATCAAATCTTTCCCAATTATAAAGATTGATCAATGATTTAATCCTTGCACCAAATCTTTCCAAAACAAGCAATTTCAATCTTTTTGTGTCCATATGAAGCCTTACACAATTTGATTTTGTCTCCAGCTGTATAGTGAACATAATCATGCACAAAATCTCAAGGTTTTATTGATTTTTGATATTTCCATTATTTTATATTGATTTTATTTGATTTAAATGAAATAAAATCAAAATAAAGAACAAAAATAAAATAATGACAAGTGGAAAGGCTCATGGGTCGTGGATAACATTACAAACTCAATGCAAGCATAAAAAGTTGGGCCCATTTAGCAAAAAATGCAATTTTGGACACATTTGACTTTTGGCAATTTTGCAAAAAAGGTCAACTTGGCCAATGTATAACTCCTTCAATTTTGACCCTAGAGATGTGTTCTTGGACTTTTTAGAAATATTAGGATGTCCTCTAAGCAACCCTTTTATTCTCATCTCAATTGAGTCTTCCATGTTCATGTATGAAGCTTTGAACTAAAAGGTGTTTTTGTTGACTCTTCAAAATGACCTATAATGTCCAAATTCATATCTTCTTGTGGGTGCATATTTTGAACTTGGGAGATGAATATGAATTATAGAGAATTACATCCTCTTTAAAATGAGATTTGGATGGGTCATTTTTGATAAAGTATGAGAAAGTTATGCTTGGTCAAAGTTGAGTTGATTTTTCCTGCAAAACCCTAATTTAGCAACTTTTGGGATTTGATGAATTGTAAGCAATCCTTGAGGAATCATGATCAACCATTGATCAAATGATGAATAATGCTTCAAAATGAGAATGTTGACCAAAAATCTTGAAGTTTGACTGTATGTGGGCCACATTTGACTTTTTCCCTAGCACAGTCGATTTTCAGGCATTTGAGTAGTTGACTGAGCAAACTTCCTCTGCAAGGCTTGAAACTTGACATGGATGATCTTGAGAACATATTAGGGCAATGGTGAGCATTTGAGATCCTTTTGACTCAAACATCATTGTGATATGATGGGAGAACTGACTAGATGTTTTGCGTTTCGTTCGCACTTGTGCAGTTAGCAAGAGTCGCCACCGACTTTTCTTTTATCCAAAAGGAAAGGTAAAAAAGCACAGGAAAGACCTTTCGAGAATTTTCTCAGGTTCGGGGGGTAGATTATGAAAATGGAAGGTGTTAGCATCCTTTTCATCCATGGGTTTCCATGGGCTCTTAGTTACTCGTTTAGATCACTTGCTTTTGTTTGACTGTGTGCTTGTGGTGTGGGTTTTAAAAGTATTTTGGAAAATCTCTTTGTAATGGTTCTCGTCTCTATAAGAATCCGTACAAAGTGTCATTTCAAAAATAGTTCAAAAAGATGTTTGTGGACGTGTTTTGAAAAGTATTTTTAAAAGAGGTTTTGCAATGGTTCTCGTCTCTATAAGAACGTATGCAAAACATTTTGTCTTTTGAAAGTGTTTTGAAATGGAGGTGTAGGTGTGAAAGTTTTTGTCTAAGCAAGAGAGTAACTAAGAGCGAATCTATCTACTTGAAAAGTCTTAAGTTGTTCTTTTCTTCTTCCTTTTAATGGTGTTATCTTACCATTGATTTGGTAAGAAGCCCCATCATTGGATGTGAAGGGACAGGCGCGGGTCAATTTTACAATCATTAAAAGCAACTTATGAGACGCTCTAGCAATTTTGTAAGGGACAAGATCGTTTTATCGAAGGCAACATTGAGGGTCATCGAGGGACTACGATCTTTGTTTATCGAAGGTTCATTTGCTAGAGTGTCTCATATTCGAGGGACGTGATTGTATTTCCGAGGCAACGAACGAGGTTACCCTAGAGGTGCGTGTGTGAGAAGTGTGTTGGTTTCAAGTTATTTATTCTTGGATTAGGTCATCTAGTGATTGATTTTTGAATCTTGCCATACACAACTAGTTACTATACAGTATATAGAAAGCAATAAATTACAGGAATTGAAATTCTAAACTATTACAAAATGTTCGGGAATAGGGGTACAATTGTTAAAAATGGGGATGAATCAAATAAAAATAGCAATGTCCAAATATCAAATAATACAACCAAATCGAATTGTTGTGCCATAAAATACAAAGCTATGACAATTTATGAAATAAAAATCAACAAGGTATGAAATGTATGTATTTACTTGAAAAGAGAGAAATAAAATCTATTCTACAAAAGAAAGATTAAAATTTTATTATTATTATTCTTTTATGTATTTTTATTAATCATGTAATCTTAAGGAAAGAAAACTAACTAAATTAATGTTTTTTTTTGTGTTTTTATTAAATGTAAGAAAAATAATAAAAATGAGTTTTTTATAAAAAAGAGAAAATGGTAAAAGAAAACTAATCACTAAAAACTAAATTAATAAAATGAAGTTTTAAAATTCATTAGTATATTATTAACAAAAAATAAATAAAAAAAATTAAATTAAAACAAATGAAAATGGGCTTAAGGGATTGGATGAGAGGCCCAAAGGTATTGCTATTTTTGCTGAAACGGAATAAGGCACAAAGGGGGGTGGGTTACTAGCAAACGCGTATGGGCCTGAGAAGGGTATGTGACAAAAACCGGCCCAATGTCTAAAACTCTTGTTTAACGTTTCTGATTAGGGTAAACAGATTAGGGTTTGTGGTTCCCCTTTCACAGTAGCGCCGTTTGCTATCTCTCTTCCAATCTCGTTCATATTTCTCGTTAAACAATCCTATTCATCTTCCTAATTTCATGAGTGAAACGAACCCTTGGCATCTTGGTCTCACTCTGGTTTTCCCCTTTTCTGGAAACCCTAAGCTCTGATTCATACCTAAGATGCTCGATTAACGCTCGATCTGACTTTCCCTCCCCAGTTTCCGTTACCGGAGCGCCATTCAAACTCATCTCCTAACCATGCTCAAATAATTTCTTTCGTGAAAAGGTGATGTTCTGTTTTTTGTTATACTTGAACGATTTTTGTTGTGGTTTAATCTTGTTCATGTTTTTTTATGTTAATCAAGCTTATTGTACCTTGAGATGCAGGAAGCAATTTATGAGAAATGTGAAGAAATCATACCTTTGGAATTTTTTCTGGGAAATGGCGAGGAATGTGAGACTGAGCTGATGGTGCTCCTTGGTGGCCGGAAACGGGGAGGGAAGAAATGAAGACGATTGTGTGAGCTTTTCTGGTAACTTCTTTCTGTCCCTTGAACTTTGAATGATGATGGTGTTGTACTTCTGACTTTGTGATTTTATGTTTTTGGTATCATTGGTATTTGAGATGTTTTATCAATTTGAAACTTTGTTGGTTTGGACAATTTGGTTTTTGAATGTTCTTGAAGTTTTGTTTTGGGTTGATGAGGATGTTGGACTGTTTTACAGTTGAAGGTTGGTTTGGCCCTGTTTCTTGTTACAACTTGGTATGAACTGGTTTTTGTTTAGGATATTGGCTAACAGGTTTTGGTTGTTACAGTTTTGGGATATTTTTCTGTTTCTATTTGAACTTGTTGGAATTTGGTTTTGTTATACAGTTTTGAAGGTTGTTGGTGTTTGAAGGTTGATGGCAGTTTTGGGATACTTTTCTGTTTATGTTTGTTTTGGTTATAGTTTGGATTTTACAGTTTGGGGGTTGATGGCAGTTTGACAGTTAACAGGTTGGGATCTTTGTGAATGTTTTTGTTGTTTTTATGGAAAATGGCAGTTTGACAATTTGGAGGTTTTATGAGTTGTGTTTGTTGAAATAGTTTTGCAGCTTTGATGCCTTTGACAATTCTTTGGTTGATGGTGATTTTTGTTAACAGGTTTTGGTTGTTTGAACTTGTTATGTTTTGTTGGCTTGAGATTAGGCTTGGTGTATTGGTTAACAGGTTTTTTGTATGCTTGAGACCTTGTTTATGGTTTGCAGGTTGTGTTTCAGTTCTGAAAGTTGTTGTTACAGTTTGCAGGGTTTTGTGATTTTGTATGTTTGAACTTGTTTTGGGGTTTGAGAACTGGTTATGCAGTTTTTGTTTCTGAGTTTGACAAAATGTTCTCTCTCCCCCTCTTGCAGTTTTCCTACTGTTATATTTAAGTTGCTTTTTGACAGCTTAATCAAAAAGGGGGGAAAACCTCATACTTTGAATATCTTGGCCCCTTGTGCAGTTTTGTTTTTTCAGCACACTCTATGTAGCTTGTGACAGTTTGTGGGGAGGGTAGCAAAGCTGTACCTTTTGTGAAATTCCAACAACTTAGGTGATTTCTTTCCTCTCTCTCCTCTCTCAATGATAAAAGCAAATTTCTTTTTCACCTTTTTTCTGAAAAGTTTGCAAATGGGAAATGATGAAAAGGCTATTGAAACAAGCCCCTTGCTTGTTGGCTTGGTTTACCATATGTTATATTTTCTTCTTGCCTGCTGTTTGTTTGTACTGTTATGCTACTGTTGCTTGTACTTTGATTTGCTTGCTTGGACAGCTTGTTGCATGTTTGCTTGTACTGCTTGCTTGTACTGCTATGCTGCTTGCTTGTTTATGCTGTTTGGATAGCTTGCTGCATGTTTGGACAGCCTTGCTGTTTGTTTGGGCAGTCTGCTGCATTTCTCTTGTTTGGATAGCTTGCTTACATTTTTCTTGTTTGTGAACCAAGAGGAATAATTCTCTTTTTATTTGCAAATAAAAATGTGATGAATTAAAAATAGCCCTCTGATTCCAAATTGCAAACTTTAATGATGAACACTTTTTCTGTCTTTTGAAAATTCTTTGCTTATGTCCAATTAAGTGTACTAACTTTTTCTTTTTGTCTTTCATTTTCATGTGAGCACAACTGGATGGTGGCAAAGCAGGGGAAGCAAAAGACTATGTGGCAAGCATGGAAGCAATGGAAGCACAGTCAACCTTAGGCATAGATTCAATTTCTTTTCTTTGTAACTTAGAGAGAAACATTCAACAATTGTACTAATTTATTTTTTAAATACAATAAGTTGTAAAACCTAAAGTACTTAAATAATAAATTGTTTTGTAACAATTTTTTTGAAATAAACGAAGAAAGTCTTATGAAACATTCTGGTGTCCATTGAAATCTTTTACTGTCAATAACTTATAATTTTCTCTTCGCATCTTCACTGATTCTTAAAGATTCCCTGATCAAGATATTTAAAACTGCATTCCAATAATTCCAATCAAGATAACTTAAACTCCAAGTAATCCAATAACTCTGTAATCTTGCAACTGCATTCCAATCAAAACACGCACTGCCTATTCCATAAACAAGCAAATGTTTATTCCATAAACAAGCAAATGTTTATTCCATAAACAAGCATATGTTTATTCCATAAACAAGCAAATGTTTTAAAAGACGCAAATTATCTGGTTAACCTGGATCAAACAAACACTGCATTTTTAGTAAATTTGAGAGAGCATGAAAACATGTGAAAATCAATTGAATTTCTGAGAACTCAATTTCTTCTGAGAAATGCGAAAAAAACCGTAATTGCTGATTTACTGCCACAAGAGAAAATCTGTCTGATTGATTCCTGAGCCAATCTTGAATATTTGAGAAACCTTAGGGTTATGCTTTTCTTATGAAAAATGGGAGGGCAAATTTTGGGGTACAACAGCTGCCCCTGTTCAATATTCTTGAACCTGAAGAGTTAGATCGGCGAGTTTTGCCGTTTGTGACTCAAAGGTAAAAGATGATTGGACACTAGAGTTCCTGTAAATTTGCACTCGTCAAACTGTAGTTGAAGGAATGGGCTTAAATATGCCATTTGGAGAGGTGACAAAATCTTGTCGGAGATGGGATTGTAGATGCCATCAAGAATGTTTGTTGAGCTGTAAGTTGTAAGTCAAAAGAATGGGTATCAGAATGGTATCCGTGTCTGGAATGCATTTGAACTGTATCTGGAGGCTGAGTCTGTATGAGCACAAGAATGGCGTCCGTGTCTGGAGCGTATCCGAGCTATAACTGTATTTGAATCTAAATAAATAACAGAATGACTTCCGCGTCTGGAGTGTATTTGTATTATATCTGGAACTGAAATATGAATAAGCGACATAAGGGCACCCGTGTCTGGAGCATCTCTGGGCTGGGGAAAAAGTCAGAATAAGTGACAGAATGACTTCCGTGTATGGAGCGTATCTTTACTGTATCTGAAATCTTTGAAAATTTGTTAAAGATAGCTATTAATGTTATCCTGAAAAGGGAAAAATTAGTTGAAACACAAAGTTATGTTGCATGACATGTATGATGCAATAAAAATGTGTTTTATCAATGTTTATGATATATGAATGTAATGTATGTGCATGTAAGCTGATTTGCTGTATTGCTGAGGAAAATAAATCCTTGATAGCTGGAGATAATAAAATCCTTAACTGCTGCCGGGGAAAATAAATCCATGACCGCTGTTGGAGATTTAAAATCTTTGACAACTCCGTGGGGATGTGAGAATCCTTCATGACTTTCCTGGGGAGTAAAGAGGCTCTGGCAACTTTACTGGGGAAATGAGAATGAGAATCTTCAACCTGCTAGGGGATGAAAAACTCTGTGGGTAGTAGCTATACTGCTGGGGAGTAGCTATCCTGATGGAGAGTAAGTTCAGGACTCTGGGGGAAAAGCTTATTCCTGTTTGGAAAAAAGTTCAGGAGTTTGGGTTGTATGCCACTCTACTGAGGAGTCAAGAATGAGAATCTTCATTCTGTTGGGGATATCAGGAGTTTGGGTTGTATGCCAATCTACTGGGGAGTCGAGAATGAGAATCTTCATTCTGTTGGGGATGTCAGGAGTTTGGGTTGTATGCCAATCTATTGCGGAGTCAAGAATGAGAATCTTCATTCTGTTGGGGATATCAGGAGTTTGGGTTGTATGCCAATCTACTGGGGAGTCAAGAATGAGAATCTTCATTCTGTTAGGGATATCAGGAGTTTGGGTTGTATGCCAATCTACTGGGGAGTCAAGAATGAGAATCTTCATTCTGTTGGGGATATCAGGAGTTTGGGTTGTATGCCAATCTACTAGGGAGTCAAGAATGAGAATCTTCATTCTGTTGGGGATATCAGGAGTTTGGGTTGTATGCCAATCTACTGGGGAATTATCCTAGGTTGGGGATAAAAGTTAACTGTTATCTGGTTGATTTCCAAGCTTTAAGATAACTTGCTGGGGAATTGGAGAAACCAGATGATTTCCGCTGTGGGTTGATAGTTTGAGCTCCGCTGGGGATTGGTAGTTGGTAGTCTCATCTCCGTTGGGGATCTTAATAACGTGCTGTAGAGATTGTGTATGGAAATGGGTTTAAAGATGCCATTCAAAGGTGATTGTTGATGGAAAGTTTGAACTGGATCTGAACAGAGAATGAATCAGAATAAACCGTTGAGAGATTTATCTGTTGATAGATTTTATCTGAACCAGCGAAATCTGGAAATGAATCAGAATAAACCGTTGGGAGATTTATCTGAAACATCAAAATATGGAAGTGAATCAGAATAAACCGTTAAGAGATTTATCTGAAACAACAAAATCTGGAAGTGAATCAGAATAAACCGTTGAGATATTTATCTGAAACAGCAAAATCTGGAAGTGAATCAGAATAAACCATTGAGAGATTTATCTGAAACAGCAAAATCTGGAAGTGAATCAGAATAAACTGTTGAGAGATTTATCTGAAACAACAAAATCTGGAAGTGAATCAGAATAAACCATTGAGAGATTTATCTGAAACAACAAAATCTGGAAGTGAATCATAATAAACCGTTGAGAGATTTATCTGAAATAACAAAAATCTTGAAATGAATAAGAATAAATTGTTGAGAGATTTATCTGAACCAGTAAAAATTTGGAAGTGAATCAGAATAAATCGTTGAGAGATTTATCTGAACTAGTAAAAATCTGGAAGTGAATCAGAATAAATCGTTGAGAGATTTATCTGAAATAGTAAAAATATGGAATATCTTCAACTGGAATAAGAATCAGGGATATCTTAGTGTCGATCTGACTGAACCAAAGAAGGCCTTGAATTAACTTTGACTGGATAAGAATCAGAAAAATCTTAGAATCGATTTAATCGATCCAGACGAAAGTCTTGGAATATCTTCAATAGATGCTGGGGAAAATAAATCCTGGACTGCTGTTGAAGAGTATGTGTGTCTTTAAACTTTGCTTGGAATGTTTCCAATGGGGATTCCTGTTTCGTTGTTTGAGGAGGGCTCCGCTGGGAAATGTTGATTTTTGTCTTGAGAGAAATAGAATTTTAGGAGCTTTAGTTGTCCGTTATTCTACTGAGGAATCCTCTCTGTTGAATTTTGGTAACTTTGGTCATCTGTTATTCTGTTGAAGAATCCTCTCCGTTGAAGAGGAAAGTTGAATGAACTACTATCTGGTCGTGGTCCAGGCTTCATAGCTTGAATTTTGTGAGAATTTGATTGCATCTTTCCTAAAAGGTAAAGATTAGTTGCATGACATATATCAAACAATGATGTTCTAAAAATAAACGAGATTGCGTTGTGTTGTACCCCAAAATTTTCCCTCCCATTTCATCAATATTTTCTCACCACAAGACCCTTGGAGCTCAAGATCAAGTTAGGGTTTGCTCTGTTCAAGACTCCTCCTTGCACTGTTGACCCAAATTAGGGTTTGAGTTTGCACAAAGATGTTTTGACCTAAAATGCCCAAAGTGACTTTCATGCTTCATGTTGGACTCACAAGTTTATCCATACCAAGTTTCAAGCCTTGATTCAAATCTTTGCCCAGTCAATTGGACAGTTGCCTAGAAATCAGTTGTATTGGGGAAAAAGTCAACTGTGGTCAATTGACAGTCAAACCTCATGAAATTTGACCCACATCAACATTATGAACTCATATGAACCATTTGGTCAAGTTTGGATCACAATTCCACCAGAAATTTGATCAGATCACCAAAAGGGCAAAATGGTCATTTTAAGGGTTTTGACTGCACAAAGGAAATTTTTGACTGTTTGACTTAGCCAATGGCAAACCAAGCTCACATATGGGCTCAAGGATCCAATGGCATTGTCTTGGCATGTTCAACAAGTTCAAAAGATCCCAAATGCACAAGATTGACAGATGAATTTTCCAATCAACTGATCAAAATTTGACTGTATACTGAAAAGTCAAACTTTGACTTTTTGGTCAAAATCAAGTGTCAAGATTCATTTTTCATCAATACATGTCAAATTATGAAACTTGTTCATCAAGAAATCAAAAATTGCAAATTAGGGTTTAAAATGAAGAATTTTCATAACTTAGAAATTTTCTAAGTTATGAAAATCCCTAATTTTTTCCTAACTTTGTCCCATTTTTTCATCAAGATATATTTGGATTCAAACAAAACTCAAAACATGAAAGTTATAGTCCATTGCAAAATCTACAACTTTTATTCACAAAGTTTCCTCAAAAGAATCTTGTAGCTCAAGTTATGATTTTTTGAATAAGGGTGCAAAACATTCTTAACTTAGAAATTTTTTTGACCTATTCTAGGCAGGATTTTTGCCCAACTTCATGGCCACTTTTCACATGCTTCCACTTGGAATCTCAACTTGAATTACAAATATGGATTGTAGTACACATTCCAAGCTTTCCAAATTGTCCAAGAACTTCTCAAACACCCTTGTGGTTAGGGAGAATCGAATTTGTCAATATGGGCAAAAGTCACTTTGATTCATGGCCAAAAGCATGTTCATACACTTTGCATTTTTGAAATCAGCTTGCACAAGCTAGTTACAGGCCTCTAATCTCATTTACACTCAATAATTAAATGCAAATCCATTGTGTTCTAGCATTATTTTGAGCATTTGGACATTACATGAAGAATTAAGCCATATTTGGAAAAAGTGACTTATATATTCTTGTAAAGTATGGCTTTATGTCAAAACATGAATCAAAGAAGTACAAGCCATATCTTTGGACACAAGATTCATGGACATATCCCACTGATCAAGACTCAAGTGTGCAGCATAGTTTAGGGCTTGGGACAGGCTTGTATAGAAACTCACATTTCCTTGCTTCATATAGAAAAAAAACTTGGCATATTGATCACCAACTGACATTCCTGTCAAGACAAGCCTAAGCAAACATTGTGAACACATTCCATACTCCTCAAGTAACCTAAAACACGACCAAGCCATCCTTAAGACTCCCTCATTCATCAAAACACAATTTTGTGGCAAAACAGGGTATCTTCTGCTGTTTGTTTGGGCAGTCTGCTGGATTTCTCTTGTTTGGATAGCTTGCTTACATTTTTCTTTTTTGTGAACCAAGAGAATTAATTCTCTTGTGATTTGCAAATAAAAATGTGATGAATTAAAAATAGCCCTCTGACTCCAAATTGCAAACTTTAATGATGAACACCTTTTCTGTCTTTTGAAAATTCTTTGCTTATGTCCAATTAACTGTACTAACTTTTTCTTTTTGTCTTTCATTTTCATGTGAGCACAACTGGATGGTTGCAAAGTAGGGGAAGCAAAAGACTCTGTGGCAAACATGGAAACAATGGAAGCACAGCCAACCTTAGGCATAGATTCAATTTCTTTTCTTTGTAACTTAGAGAGAAACATTCAACAATTGTACTAATTTATTTTTTAAATACAATAAGTTTTAAAACCTAAAGTACTTAAATAATAAATTGTTTTGTAACATTTTTTTTGAAGTAAATGGAGAAAGTCTTATGACATTCTGGTGTCCATTGAAATCTTTTACTGTCAATAACTTATAATTTTCTATTTGCATCTTCACTAATTCTTAAAGATTCCCTGATCAAGATAATTAAAACCGCATTCCAATAATTCCAATCAAGATAACTTAAACTCCAAGTAATCCAATAACTCTGTAATCTTGCAACTGCATTCCAATCAAAACACGCACTGTCTATTCCATAAACAAGCAAATGTATATTTCCATAAACAAGCAAATGTTTTAAAAGACGCAAATTATCTGGTTAACCTGGATCAAACAAACACTACATTTTTAGTTAATTTGAGAGAGCATGAAAACATGTGTAAATCAATTGAATTTCTGAGAACTCAATTTCTTCTGAGAAATGCGAGAAAAACCCTAATTGCCGATTTACTGCCACAGGAGAAAATCTATCTGATCGATTCCTGAGCCAATCTTGAATATTTGAGAAACCCTAGGGTTATGCTTTTCTTATGAAAAATGGGAGGGCAAATTTTGGGGTACAACAATCATGATGCAAAATGAAACCCTAATTTGAGGTAAACTGCCCTAGGAGAGAGTTTGTATGGTCAACTCTTGGACCTCCTTGAGCAATTTGAGGACCTCACTTGACATGTATTGAGAAATATGGGAGGGGAAATTTTGGGGTACAACAACTGCCCCTGTTCAATCTTCTTAAACCTGAGGATGTAGATTGGCTTGTCAACCTTTCGTGATCTGAAGGTGGAAGATGATTGAACACTAGAGTGCCCAGAAATTTGTACTCGCGTGAAGTGATATTTGTCTTGTGATATCAGGAATAGGCTTATAGATGCCATCCGAAGAAGAGTCGATTGCATAAGAGATCCCTTTGCGAGAACCCGCGTACCTGTTGTTGAGGAGGACTTCGTTGGGGAAATGTGAAATCAATTGTGTTTGATTGAGTCCCAGTCTTACAGTGTTGTGGACTATGGTCTGGGGATAAGGGAAGCTGAACCCGGATAGTAAGGTTAGGAGAAGGAACCTGGATAGTAGGATTACTTTGATATGAAAACCTGGATAGTAGGGCTGTAAGAAGGAACCTGGATAGTAGGGTTACTTCGATATGAAAGCCTGGGTAGTAGGGCTGTGAGAAGGAACCTGGATAGTAGGGTTTCTTCGATAAGATAGCCTGGGTAGTAGGGCTGTGAGAAGGAACCTGGATAGTAGGGTTTCTTCAATATGATAGCCTGGGTAGTAGGGCTGTGAGAAGGAACCTGGATAGTAGGGTTACTTCGATATGAGAGCCTGGGTAGTAGGGCTGCTCTTGTTGCGCCGATGATTATTCTGTTTAGCTTCGAGTGTCGATCATGGGCTCGCTGGAAATTGTTGATAATAATGTCTTTCCTGAAATAAATACAGGGTTAGTTATTTGTGATGCATGAGATATATTGTGTGTTGATGTTCTCAAAATAAATGAGACCATGTTATGTATGGTGTATGCATATGTCATGATGTATGAACATGAAATGCTGACGTGATAATTGAAATCGGGGAAAATAAATCCCTGATTGCCATGAAAACCATAGTTCCTCCACCTCTGTTGGGGATGGTGAACAAAGATGACCGTGCTGGGGATTTGCCTCTCGGCTGGTAAATATTCTGCTGGACAAGACTCGGTCTGAGTATGACTCTGCGGGGAATAACTCTGTCGGAGATGAGACATTCTGTCGACGGATCATGCTGGTTTGGAGAAATAAACTCAACTGGGGATGAATTTCCACTGCTGGTGATAATGAATTCTGTCAGAGATTGAAATTCTGCTCATGAGAGAAATAAACTCTTGCTTGGGGAAAAATTTACTGACTCGTTCGCGATTGTGAACCTTAGCTGGGGAGAGTTGTGCCCCGTTGGGAAAGTTAACACCACTGTCTTTGGATACTTCTTACCATGTGGGGAGTGTTTGTACCACTTCTCATGTTCTCCAGCTGGTTCTGTCCCTGTACCTGATGGGCAGAGTAACTGTAAGGCTCAGACACTTCTTGTTTGTCCCTGTTCCTGGAATTACGAGTAATCGTCTTTTGTTTCTTATGTAAATATTTATGAGCAACAATTATTCTCAAATGCATATATAAAAAATGAATCATTGGACATTCTTTGCAAAACAAAAGAAAAATAAAAATAAATAGAAATTTATTGTAAAATGAATTATATTGATTTTGAAATTGGCCCATAATAGGCGTTTTGTACAAAGAGGCCGACGTCCTAGTAAGAGAACGCCTCCGAAAGATGGGAATTATACAATTTGTGAAAAAGAAATAAAAACAGCTATGTGAAACAATCCCATCGGGTTCCAACTCTGCTATTGCCTTTATATCCTCAAGCATCTCATCACTTTGCCGCTTGGTCTCCGGTGGATCAGATTGATAAGCGTCGTCCGAGCTTGATAGTCGATACCGAAGTCTGGTTACAAGATGATCCAATGAGACATAGTGTTACGCTTCAATCCCTAATTTTTGCCTGGACCGCCCTTTCGGGTTTTGAATCCACCGGGATACCCTTTTTTTCCTAAGCCGCCTTTTTAGGTTTTCGACTTGCCGGGTGTATAGTTTTTTCATTTTCATCCCTTACTTTTGCCCTAACCCTTTTGGTTCTCCGGAAAGCCCTTATTTTTGCCTAGGTCGGTCGACCTAGCGGGTCTTTGATTATGCGTAATATATTTTCACTATGTCTGCATTGACGGGGTGAGGAAGGTCGTCACCATCCATGGTGGTTAGAATCATAGCTCCTCCCGAGAAAATGTTCTTAACCACAAATGGACCTTCGTATGTGGGGGTCCATTTGCCCCTAGGATCATCTTGCGCAGTATGATGCGCTTGATTACTAGATCCCCGACTTGATATTCTTGGCGTCTGACTTTCTTGTTAAATGCCTTAATCATTCTCTTTTGATACGTCTGACCATGGAAAATAGCAGTAAGCCTCTTTTCATCAATTAGATTTAGCTGATCAAGTCGGGTATGGATCCAGTCATCTTCGCTCAAACCCGCATCCTTCATAATCCTGAGAGAGGGTATCTGGACTTCGATGGGTAGGACTGCCTCCATGCCATACACCAGAGAGTAGGGTGTTTCCCCTGTCGACGTCCGTGCAGAGGTACGGTACCCATGAAGAGAGAATGGTAACATCTCGTGCCAGTATTTGTATGTCACCGTCATCTTCTGCAAAATCTTCTTGATGTTCTTGTTAGCCGCTTCAACAGCCCTATTCATCTTCGGCCGGTAGGGAGAAGAGTTGTGATGATATATCTTGAACTGTTTGCAGAGCTCGGTGATCATTGTATTGTTGAGATTCGTACCATTGTCAGTAATAATTCTCTCTGGTACACCATAACGACAAATCAAATTGTGTCGGATAAACCGCGCCATGACGTTCTTGGTTACTGTAGCAAAGGAAGCTGCCTCGACCCACTTCGTGAAATAATCAATTGCTACCAGAATGAAACGATGCCCATTAGACGCAGTAGGTTTGATCTCACCGATCATGTCGATTCCCCACATCGTAAAAGGCCAAGGAGCCGTCAAAACATTCAGGGGAACCGAAGGTACATGCACCTTCTCAACATAAACTTGGCACTTATGACATGTCCGAGAGTGCTGATAACAATCGGCTTCCATAGTGGACCAGTAATATCCTGCCGTAGGATTTTCTTCACCATGGTATGTCCACTGCAATAAGTTCCGAAGGTACCTTCATGTAACTCTTCCATGATCCTTTCTGCCTCGCTTTTGTCCATGCACCGTAGTAAAGTCTAATCATGGTCACGCTTATAAAGGACACCATTACTGATGAAGAATTTTGCAGCGAACCTTCTCAAGAACTTCTTATCATTAACAGATCCACCCTCGGGGTACTCTTGAGTCTCAAGATACCTCTTTACTTCGTGAAACCAGGGTTTATCTGCTACCTCTTCAGTCTCAATGTCACAACAATGTGCAGGTTCGTCCAACCTCTCGATGGTAATCTGGGGAGCTTCATTGTCCCACCTGACTTTGAACATAGAAGACATGGTAGCTAGTGCGTCCGCTAACTGGTTCTTCTCTCTCGGGAAGTGTTCAAAGGTTATCTCCTCAAAATGTGGGAGCAATGTCAGTACATATTCTTTGTAAGGAATAAGATTTAAGGGCTTTGTATCCCACTCGCCTTTGATCTAACTGATCACTAGACCAGAATCTCCGAATACACTTAAGAACTTAATCCTTAGGTCAATAGCAGCTCGAAGACCCAGGATACATGCTTCATACTCCGCCATATTGTTGGTGTAGTTAAAACATAATCGGGCGGTGAACGGAGTATGACAGCCCTCAAGAGATATAATTACAGCGCCAATTCCATTACCCAATGCGTTTGATGCTCCATCAAAATACATAGACCATCGGGATCCTTCCTCAGGTCCTTCATCCGGTCCAGGTTCTTCACAGTTGGTCACCAACATGATGTTCTCATCCGGGAACTCGAAATTCATGGATTGGTAGTCATCCACGACCTGATGCGCCAAATGATCCGCCAATACACTCCCCTTGATTGCTTTTTGGGTTGTGTATTAGATGTCGTACTCGGTTAGGATCATCAGCCATCTCGCTATTCTTCCGGACAGGGCAGGCTTTTCGAAGATATACTTGATTGGATCCATTTTTGATATCAATAGGGTAGTGTGGGTCAGCATATACTGTCTCAGCCGGCGAGCAGCCCATGCCAAAGCGCAGCAAGTTTTCTCGAGCAGTGATTATCGGGTCTCACAGTCGGTAAACTTTTTGCTAAGGTAGTAAATAGCGTGCTCTTTTCGGCCAGACTCGTCATGCTGCCCCAGCACAATCCCATTGAATTGTCCAGCACTGTTAAGTATAAGATCAAAGGTCTTCCTTCAACTAGAGGCATCAGAATTGGTGGCTCTTGGAGGTATTCCTAGATTCTTTTGAAAGCGGTCTGACATTCATCATTCCATTTTACCACTTGATCTTTCTTCAGCAGCTTGAAGATTGGCTCACAAGTAGCAGTCATGTGTGAAATGAACCTGACGATGTAACTTAGACGTCCCAAGAAGCCTCTAACCTCTTTTTTTGTGCAGGGAGCCGACATCTCTTATATGGCTTTTACCTTGGCAGGGTCCACCTGAATACCTTTATCACTGACGACGAAACCCAGAAGCTTACCAGACCTTACCCTGAAGGTGCACTTGTTCGGGTTTAACCTCAGCTTACACATCTTCAACCTGTCAAATAATTTTTGGAGATGATCTAGGTGCTCTTCCTCAGTCTGGGACCTGGCTATCAAATCATCAACATAAACCTCGATCTCATGGTGAATCATGTCGTGGAACAAAGCGACCATGGCGCACTGATAAGTTTCCCCATCATTCTTCAACCTGAAAGGCATTACCTTGTAACAGAAGGTGCCCCACTGTGTAACAAAGGTTGCCTTCTCCATGTCTTCAGGAGCCATCTTGATCTGGTTGTAGCTAGAAAAACCATCCATGAAGGAGAAGATCTTATGTTGCATGGTGTTTTCAACCATAACATCGTTGTGAGGAAGTGGGAAATCATCCTTGGGGCTTGACCTGTTCAGATCTCTATAGTCCACACACATCCGTACCTTACCATCCTTCTTAGGCACCAGAACAACGTTGGCAACCCACTACGGGTAAGAAGTGACAGCTAAAAATCCTGCGTCGAACTGTTTCATGACTTCAGCTTTGATTTTCTTAGACATCTCATGGCGCATACGGCGAACCTTCTGCTTTACCGGAGGGAAGTCTTCTTTAGTCGGCATGCGATGTACCACAATATCAGTGTTCAAACCAGGCATGTCTTCATAGGACCAGGCGAAGATCTCAACATAGTCGCGTAGCATCTGTATCAACCGTTGTTTGACACTAGGCTCCAGATTCGCACCTATCTTAACTTCTTTCCTGTCTTCCTCTGTACCTAAATTCACTGACTCAATTGGCTCTTCATGAGGCTGTATGGCCCTTTCTTTCTGCAGTAACAGTCTAGCAAGTTCTCCAGGCACCTCACAATCATCCTCACCTTCGTCCTCAGCTTGGTTGATCGGATTTTTGAAGTCATAACTGGCAGTAGCAGAGTTGTTATCAATGGGATCCAGAGTAGATATGGATCTGCAGTATGATACGTGAGTGTGTTTAAGAGAATAGTTGTTTTTGATAAAGCGAGAGACAGAAAAAAGAAAAACAAGGAGCGCAAAATTTGTAATGCAAGAAACGTCCAATGTTTTATTAATGATATATGAAATGACAAATAATAAGCCCTCACAAGCAAAGCCAAGGTGCCTCGGGCAAGGCACTGGGCTGTAAAGTTTCAAATTTGTTTATTACAAATCTTAAAACAAAAAGTCAATTACTTCGGAATAAAAGAAACAAGTATGAAGTCCTTTGTCATCCAGTTGTTCAGTCCACCATTGGTTGTAGGGTAGATCCAGTTGTTGATGTCTGAATCCTCTTCACCATCTTCAATTGCATTAACTCCCTGATTGCTGATGTGTAGAGGAGGTCTTCCGATCCACGTGTGCCTAACAACCCTTTGAGCCCCTGTAGTAAAGCCCAAACCAAACTTGTTAGTTTTGTGAGTGAAATCAGGGAGCTGACCCCAATTGGTACACACACCTTCTTCAATAACAGCCCTGGCGTCCTTGAGAGAAGCCATCTTCAATGGAGGTTTGCTGGCAGCAACTTCAGTTGATGCCAAAGTCTGAGGGACCTCTTTGAAATTTTGACAAGGCATTTCTATGAATTCCCCGTCCATCTCCACGTAGCGGAAGGAATTGAGATGACTCACCATATACTCCTCTTCACCTTGTACCGTGACAATCTTTCCCTTCACCGGATATTTCAGCATTTGATGGAGCGTGGAAGTTACTGCCCCAGCCTTATGAATCCAAGGACGGCCCAGCAATCAAGAATACGATGGTCTAATATCCATCACGTAGAATGTGGACCCAAAGGTATGAGAACCCACCTTGACAAGGATGTCCACCTCCCCGTTAACCATTCTCTTTGACCTGTCGAAAGCCCTGACCACAATATTGCTCGGCTTTAGAATCAGACCTTCACAGTCCAGACGGTCTAACACTTTCTTTGGTAGAACATTCAATGAGGACCCGGTATCCACCAGTACATGGGCCATAGTGGTGCCACTGCACTCGATCGAGACGTGCAGATCATCATTATGATTTCTCCCTTAGCAGTCAGATTCACATATGAAAATCCTAACCCATTGTCAGCAGTTAGGCTAGCCACACAATCTTTGAACTGATCAGCTAAAGTTTCCTGCGGCACATGCACAGTCTTGAGGAATGCAATTAGAGCCTTTGCATGGGCTTCAGAACACAATAACAAGGACAACATGGAGATTTTTGACGGGGTCTGCCCCAGCTGCTCGACTATGTTGTAGTCGCTTTTCTTGATTATCTTCAAAATTTCCTCTATGTCTTGTTTCTAGGTTTCTACAATGATCTTCTTAGGTGCCTCCGTCTGGGCAGGCTCACCTGTGATTTCTTTTCCCCGAGTCCCAGACGACTCGGTGATAGGGGTGATAACTAGACTAGAAACTGGGATAGTAGCTGATGTAATAACAGATGGAATAACAACAGGTTTGTGAACAATCGGAGGGGAAATCTCGGGAGAAAAGAGTCTCCCACTTCTGGTGACCTTGCTTGTCCCAACAATATTACTGATATCCATATCGGCTTCTTCAGCCCTCAAATCTTGTTTAACACCATGGTAATATACATCAGCAGCGTAATGCCATGGGATAGCTTTATCTGAGGTATATGGGATGGGACCCGGAGCGGTGATTATTAATGGAGCAATTCTTGGAATGGGTGTAACCCTAACAGGTTTTCTCGAGGAAACCTTGGAAGGGTTGGCGGAAATGGTGATAATGGAAACATCTTCAAACGGAATCATAGTCTTCTTAAACAAAATTTCCTTATTATCTATCAGGCGTTGAACGCCTGACTTCAATAAACAGTAACCGGAAGGTAGAATTGAACATATGGGGCAACCTTCGCCACAACCCGGAAATAAATCGGCCAACAACAAATTCTTCTTAACCGTCATCAAAGGAGTAGAGATCTCTTCCACAGATATTACAAACGAATCGGTGTCCACAACATTGACTCCACGACCATGCTTGGGCATAGGAGAAGTTATAACGTTGGGCTTTTCAGGAGAATCAAACTCAATCTCTTTAGCTTCCAGCAAATCTTGCACTTTATTCCTAAGAGCCTAACAATCATTTGTATCATGACCTGGACTTTCAGAGTGATATGCGCAACGGGCATTGGGATTGTATCTGGGAGAAGCAGTGTTGGGATTCTTGGGAGTCTCTTCCAAGGTTGCCAAGTTAGACTTTAACAGATGAGGCAGAACTTCAGCCAAAGTCATGTTGACGCGGGTAAACTGCCGTTGTGGTCTTTCCATCCTTTGCTGATTGTTGCGTTGTGGAGAAACTGTGGGTCTCGATATCCTTACAGCATTTACTGTTTGACGGTGTTCAGGTCTGCTTTGGCCCCTCGGGCCATAGACTGCACTAGCTTCCTTCTTACCGGTGAAAGGCTTCTTTATTTCACTTGATGAAGCATCCTTCTGTATCTTACCACTTCGAATGCCAGCTTCTACTCTCTCTCCAGTCAAAATCAACTCAGTAAACTCAGACGACAAACTGCCGATCATATGATTGAAAAATGGACCAGATAGTGTCCCTAGGAACATGTCAACCAACTCCCTATCAGACAAAGGGGGTTGGACTCTTCTAGCCAAGTCTCTCCACTTTTGAGCATAGTCCTTAAAACCTTCACTTGCACCCATAGACATACCCTGGAGCTGAGTACGAGTGGGAGCAAGGTCGGCATTATACTGATACTGTCTGTAAAAAGCAGCAGCAAGGTCTTCTCAGTTTTGGACACTGGCTCCTTCCAACTGATAAAACCATTCAAGCTGAGTCCTTGACAGACTATCTTGAAAGAAGTGTACCCACATATTTCTATCAGCAGTGTGGGGTTGGATTCTTTTGACGTACGAGCGGAGATGGAGTTTTGGATAGGATACTCCATCATACTTGGAAAAAACCGGAGCTTTGAACTTATGAGGGATCACCACTTCCGATACTAATCCCAGTTCTCCGAAATCCAAACCTGGGATCTTTTGAATCTCCATAACACTCAGATGGTCTTCTAGTTGCTTGTATCTATCCTCAGCAGGAGGATATTGTTCATTATTGTAGTCCGTATCGTTATCAGAAACTGCTGGACTAGGGTTCTTTACCCTTTCTTGGTTCTCCCCGTCCTTGGACGAGGAGGTCAGATCAGCTAATTCTCTTATCCTTTCTCAGAATCTTCTACCCATGTTCAGAATACCAACCTTCTTCTTCTTCTTCTTCTCTTTCAGAATCAAGGCCTTCAAATTCTCTTGCCCTTTAGCCAAGCTTAAGAACATTTGTTGGAATTGGGCGTTTTGTGCCTGAAGATCTTTGATGGCTTGATCAAAAGACATTTCTGCGTGTGATAAACAGCGAAGAAGATGAGAAACCTGTAATGGTACCTGTAATAGTGTGCATGATAATGAGATGCGCATGTAATTATTTCAAAGACTTTGGGAAATTTAAATTTGCCAACCAAAAATGAACAAACTTTATTAGATTAACTTGTAAAAGGTTCAACAATGCCTTTAAGGCGTTACAAAGAAATAAATGGAAAATCTAAACTAGAAAAAGCAAAATCAAAAGTCCCATGGACGCTTCCTCTTTGTGTTGACGTAGTCATTGATCACTCTTTCTTCCTCGAGCTGCCCGGTGAGCTTCAAAATCTTCCTTTCTTGCTCGTGGTACTTCTCCCGGTAAGCATCCCTCTCCTCTTTCAGCTGAATCCAAGACCTCTGCAACTCCCCAGGATCAATGGGCATGTAAGGATAAAGAACTGTGTAAGGAACGCCTTCTTCATTAGTGGGTTCCATAATCACTGGCAATACGGCCTCATAGGGCATCCCAAGCTTCTGGGCACGAGCTCAGACCCATTGGAGGTAAGGCTGCATAGGAAGGGAAGTCCTTGGTCCCAGCTCTTGGGGATCAGATATGTTCACCATGCCCCAAGCTCGTATAAACCTCCGGCGGTGCTCCTCAATGTCCTACTTGTAGTCAAATGCAATATTCTCGAGAAGTAGATCATGGGGACCATCTCTCCGAGCATGACCAAATTGTCACAAAGCTAGACAAGGATTGTAAGTTATACCTCCTCTGATTCCAAGTAATGGGACATTAGAGTATCCCCCACAACGATCAATAACAGCAGTGTCTTCCATAGCCCGGGAACACCAAAGAATATCTGTATGGGCAAGTGACATTATTCTGTAGGACCATCCCAAACCTTCTTCATTCTTCATCATAGACTTAGGGAGGGGCAAAATAAACCACCTTGACAGCAACGACATGCAACACATGAGAGCTCCTCTTCTTTGCACGGTACGAGTATAAAGGGCATGCAAGATATCACCCAACAGGGTAGGCACATGATTGGGAGAAAGGAAAATATTGACAACATTCACATCTATAAAGGAATCTGGATTCGGGAAGAGGACCAACCCATAGATAAGGAGAGCCAAGATATCTTTGAAAGCCTGAAAATCCAAATTATCCCAGAATAGCTGAGCCTGGTCTGTCAGAAATTTGGCTAGAAAACCTTCGACCCCGCTTCGTGTTTCCCAATTGGATACTACATCAGCCCGTTTCAGGTGCAGAGCTGAGGCAATGTCTTCTGGTTTAGGAACCTTTTCCATACCTACGAAGGGTACTTGTTCAAGGATGGATATGCCCAATAGGTGAGAGGACTCTTCCAAAGTGGGAACCAGCTGGTAATCTGGAAATGTGAAGCAATGATGCACATGATCGAAGAACTTGAAAAGTACACTCATCATCTGCTCATCAAGATTTGAAGTAACCAGGCTAAGAAGATGACCATGTCTCTTAATGGACATAGAAGTTTCAGAAACTCTTGAGACTAACTCCTTAAGTTGAGCATGTATTTGCACAAAGTTGACTCGGATGGTATTTCTGCGCACAGAAGCCATAATCTGTAAAACAGAACAAAGATAAATTCCCTTGGTCTTTGAAATGGTTAGTGTAATGAAATATGAATGCCATGTTATGATGCATGATGTCATGATAAAAAACAACATGTATAGCAGATAACAGGCATGGCAAAGGCAAACAAGTCACACAAAGCCTTTAAGTTTAAGGCTTGCATGAGGTCAAAGGTAGTACCCTCTTGAAGTTCAGTTGGTTTCAACCTGTCCTAGCAAAAGTAACAGGGTTCTAGAGGTTCTCAATATCACTGACCATCCTCCATTGGTCATGGTTTCAGCTCACGCAATCTTTTCTTGCGGCCAGAACTATCTCAAGAGTATGGTCTCAGTGAGTGTAGCATCGAGTATCAACCAGTTCTCAGCTTTACACTGAGGCCGGCTATCTCACTACTTTATAATGGCCAAGTTGGTCGATTAAAGGTTCTAAGGTCAGTTGATGCTTAATGACCCCACACAGCGGCCCCTTATTCTCCTCGTTTCTCCACAAGGGATACCGGTACCAACCAATACGCCATATCAACGTAGCTACTGCTTCAACCGTATCGGTCTACGCTGTACAGTTCCCTCACAGTCTATTTCAACTTACCTAAAAGGTGCCCCCAGATCCGAGTTAGGATCTATAGTAACTCCCAAACAAAACCCTTAAAAGTAAAATAAACAAAACAATCAAGAGAAGCAATCCTGATGAACTAGATCCTAAGGTATACCCTACTTATAATTTCCCCAGCAGAGTCGCCAGTTCTATGATACGGTGGAAGAATCGACTGTTTTAAAAATGCTGGTTTGCGTTTCTGCGTTTGTAAAATGTCGCAGTAAGCAAGATTCGCCACCGAGTTTTATTTCATCCAATTGGAAAGGAAAAAAGTACAGAAAAAATCCTTTTTCGAGATATTTTGAGTACGGGGGGTAGATTATAGAAAGGAAAGGTATTAGCACCCTTTCTATCCATGGTTTTCCGTGGGCTCTTAGGTACTTGCTCATCTTTTAAAATTGCTTGTGTATATGCTTTGTTTTGAAAAGTTTTGACTTCGTGATAACCCTTGTATCAGTCTTCAAGGGTGTGACGAAGTTTGTTTTGAAAATTTGTTTTAAACAGTGTAAGTGTGAGAAGTTTGATTTGAGCAAATACCTACTAGCATCTACCTACTCGAAAAAGGATCGTTTCCATTCTCGTTTCTTTTAGACAGCGTATCCCACTATTGAGAAATAGGTAGCACCGTCGTTGGAGTTTGTAAGAGTCAATTCGTAAGGGACGTACGATAACTAAAGAAATATTAGGACGTCTTAGTAATAACCCTAAAGTCTTAAGATCATATTCGAGACAACATTTCCGAGGCAACATTTCCAAGGCAACATTTCCGAACGGGACTTTTGATCTTTGTTAGACAGGAGGGCAACCACTAAGACACTCTATACTTAATGATCGTTTACCGAAGGCAACCGAAGTGAGAGTGATTAGTGCATTTTGATGCACATTCTTTCATGATTGTACTTATGCATTTCCATGGTTTGTTTAGCTTGTTTTTGTATTTTATAGTGTTTTTCTATTTTAGTTTATTTCTACTCTTATTTGATTTTCGCACTTTATTTTCAACATTAGCAGTCTGCACAAATAAATTTATAACTTGAGTTACGGGAGTCGAAATGAGGCATGCTACCAGTCGTTGGAAAGCTAAGAGAAAGAGTTACGATTTTTATTCAGAAGTCGAGAGCTAAATTGGAATTTAGTAGGGCCATAAAATTCGTTGAAGTTGTAGCATTTTATATTTAAGTTTTTGGTCATTTGTTTTGGGCATGGGTTATGTTTTCGACCCAGTTGGGTTATGAACCGAATCCTTGTGTTTGCTATACATAGCAGCCGCTATAGTAATTCTGGGGGGACCTTTTCATTATTCAGAAAAAAACTTTGACTTGTACGCTTGAATGAAGAACTAATCATCCAGAGTTGATCTACTGTAATCGTGTTCCGATGCTTTGAGGTTTTTAATTTATTAATTCAATTTCGTTTCTCTTTCAATTCTATTTTATGAAATTGTATTTGCTTAATCTATTATTTCATGGAATGTATTGATTAAATTCGTATGATTGTATTCCTAATCTTTAATCGTTGTTTACGTCGCTTAGTCGTTAAATCGCGTTCTATATCGTGTTTGCTTAATTCACGATTAAATTAATCTGTTTGCTTAATTCGGAATGAGAATTCAATCTATTTTATATCTATTGCGCTTGTCAATTGGTATTGAAATCGAATAGAGGTCGAAGTCGCTTAGGGAATTGATAAGGTAAAAACCAATGATTAGCAGGAACCTGAAAACAGTAGATCGGCTTATTTTTATAATCACTTATTTTAATCACTTATTTCGTGTTATGAATCAATCCTAAAACCAATCCCCATTATATTTCTATTAGTTAATAATAAAATCAAGAATCCTTGCGATACGACTCGAGCCATTGTCGCTATACTGCATTTTACAAAATACTCGTTTTTGATCCGTGTGCGACAGAGGATAAAAATTGGCGTCGTTGCCGGAGATTCTTGTTGTTATTAATTAATATTTTAGTCATAGGTATAGTGTTCTTGCTATTTTTTTATTGTTTTTTTGTTGTGTTTGTTGATTTTCAGGGTTGCAATTTCGGTTACAGTACTGTTTTTCAGCCTAGCAGGTAGGTTTGAAACCTACTATTTCGATTTGCTCCGAATTTTTTCCAGAAGTTCAGAAAAAAATCGACGAACAGTACTCTTTTAAAATAGAATTCTAAAAGACTTCGGCCCTCAAAATCGCAAATTCCTCTTTTTTCTATTTTTAAATGATTTTTTACTGTTTTCATAGTGTCGAAAAAATCCAGAAAAATTCTTAAAATTCTTATTTTGCTTCATTAAATTATATTTGGTGTTTTTGTATTTTTTTGAATTTATTTTAATCATTTTCCTTCTTTCTATTTGTTTTTGTCTATTTCAGACATAGTTGGTATTTTTGTGTTTATTGATAACATGAATGAACAAAAAACTTTGAGGCAGTTGGTTGTCCCTGATGTGAACTATAATTGTTTACATATTGACTATCCTACAACTGATGCGCCTTTTGAATTGAAATCTGATTTAATACATTTGTTGTCAAAGTTTAATAGTTTTGTAGGTGAGGATCCGCATAAGCATATGAAAGAATTCCAGGTTGTGTGCTCAGAACCTTCAGAACCTTCGCTAGAGGACATTTTCAAATAAATGGATGCAAATAATCTCAAATATGAACAACAAATAGATTCTACTCTCCAGACTTTGCAAACACAAATTGAACAACTTGCCTCTTTGATGAATATCATGCAACAAGCTCAAGGATCTAACCAACAACCCTTGGAAGAGAATTCTGTTTTTCCAATAGAGTTGCTTTATGAGACTGTTGATGATACTTGTACTGATTTATTTGCAGCTGATTTTCCATCATTATCTGATTTTGATGATGTTTACTCTTGTGATGTTTGTACTGATATTAAAATTTGCTCTATTTGTGCTGAAATTGAGGCCGCCTTGCAAGTTGATATTCTTACTGCAGATGAGGTTGCAAATGAAGTTGTTCATGTGGATGAAGCTCTCGACACTCTGGCTGCCCGAAACAAATCATCCATCGAACAACCACCTTCCCGAGAGCTGAAACTAATTCCTGAAAATCTTAAATATGCTTATTTAGAGATGAATGAAAAACTTCTGGTTATAATTTCTTCTAAACTTTATTTTGATCAAGAAAGTAAATTTTTGCAGGTATTAAAGAATCATAAGAAAGGAATTGGATGGATCTTGGATGATATTTATGATACTAGTCCGTCCATGTGTATGCATAAGATCTCAATTGAAGATGTAACAAATATAATGAGGAAACCCCTCAATCTTTTGATCTTTGGTGTTGTGGAAAATAAGATCACGTGCCCATTCAACACTTTTACTTATCAAAGATTATTCTTTGATCCTGGAATAAAAGGTGAAGGCACTAATAAAAATTTCAAGTTCAATGCACATTACCCAAAGCTACTCCATGAGAGTCCCACATTGGAAGAAGAAACTATAGAAGAGATCTTGTTGGGAAAGGCTACTTATGCGATCATTTATCCGCCTTGACTTCTCGGATGTGTTCTTTCCTCTCTCTCCTCTCTCTTATTTTATGCTTGTTTCTTTCAATGAGGATAATGTGTGTTTTAAGTGTGGGGGAGATAATTATTTATTTATTTTGTTTTCTTTGCTTTTGTTCGTTGTTTTATTTTCAGTTATAAAAAAAATAAAAAAATATGCATCTTTTTGAAAGTTTTGGGTTATAGATTAATATGAGGTTAGTTGTGGAGACTTGGGAAAAGTTCACAAGATCAGTATCGTCTTAACACTGTAAGTCTCATGCACATGGAAGTTAATTTGAATTTTTATTATGACATAGCCTTGAATTCTCATCTTTTAATAGCTCTTGAGTAGTTTATTTCAGCAGTCAGCACCATCTCACACGTACTCTACACAGGGAAGCCGATGAAAATAAGTGAGTGATTCAAATTTTATTTGAAAGAAAAAAAGGAAAGAAAAAGGAATGCGCCTTCTAAGTTTGGTGACCCTCACCCGGTCACTTAACCCAACGGTCATAGAACCTACAAAAAAAGTTGATAATAAGACTCGTTGTTAGTTGGTTCAGCGGTTTCTGGTGCTGAACTTGGTAGAGCAGATTACAGTCCGATCCCCCGCAACTACAACCGAGTAAGCAAAGGGTTATGCCACGTAAGTACTAGAACCCCGTGCAAAAAGGATCAAAGTCACTAACCGATCGCCTTGCTATGAGTGTGTGGAGATAACGGGCTTAATGTGATTGCGCCTGAATGAAAAAGAGTAAAAAGGAGGATGAGTAAGTTAGGCTTTGGCATAACAATATGATTCGAATTGGTTTGCTTATTCAAGAGACAATATTAGTGTTCCTACGATATCCTTAGTGTGCAAGATTAGTACCTATTGATGCAATCTTAACCGAAGAAGAGTTTGTAGCCTAGAATGAGTAGCTGATGATGTTGTTGTGTTTCTTTTGATTTTATTTTGCTCGGAGTGCAAAAGTTCAAGTGTGGGGGAATTTGATCAGTACATTTTGATGCACATTCTTTCATGATTGTACTTATGCATTTCCATGGTTTATTTAGCTTATTTTTGTATTTTATAGTGTTTTTCTATTTTAGTTTATTTCTACTCTTATTTGATTTTCGCACTTTATTTTCAGCATTAGCAGTCTGCACAAATAAATCTATAACTTGAGCTACGGGAGTCGGAATGAGGCGTGCTACCAGTCGTTGGAAAGCTAAGAGAAAGAGATACGATTTTCATTCAGAAGTCGAGAGCTGAATCAGAATGTAGAAGGGCCATAAAATTCGTTGAAGTTGCAACATTTTATATTTAAGTTTTGGGTCATTTGTTTTGGGCATGGGTTATGTTTTCGACCCAGTTCGGTTATGAACCGACTCCTTGTCTTTGCTATACCTAGCAGCCGCTATAGTAATTCCGGGGGGACCTTTTCATTATTCAGAAAAAAACTTTGACTTGTACGCTTGAATGAAGAACTAATCATCCAGAGTTGATCTACTGTAATCGTGTTCCGATGCTTTGAGGTTTTTAATTTATCAATTCAATTTCGTTTCTCTTTCAGTTCTATTTTATGAAATTGTATTTGCTTAATGTATTATTTCATGGAATGTCTTGATTAAATTCGTATGATTGTATTCCTAATCTTTAATCGTTGTTTACGTCGCTTAGTCGTTAAATCGCGTTCTATATCGTGTTTGCTTAATTCACGATTATATTAATCCGTTTGCTTAATTCGGAATGGGAATTCAATCTATTTTATATCTACTGCACTTGTCAATTGGTATTGAAATCGAATAGAGGTCGAATCCGCTTAGGGAATTGATAAGGTAAAAACCAATGATTAGCAGGAACCTGAAAACAGTAGATCGACTTATTTTTATAATCACTTATTTCGTGTTATGAGTCAATCCTAAAACCAACTCCCCATTAGATTTCTATTAGTTAATAATAAAATCAAGAATCCCTGCGATACAACTCGAGTCATTGTCGCTATACTGCATTTTACAAAATACTCGTTTTTGATCCGTGTGCGACAGCGGATCAGAGAGTATACCCTAGGAGTGCACATGTGCGAGTGATTTGATTTCAGTTATTATCTTTGCATATTAGGGTTTTCTAGCCATTTTAAATTATCATGCAATCTTGTCATACAATCCTATCAACATACATCTAAACAGTTAATATTTGCGAGAATTAAAATGCGAGAAAATAAACCTACGCTATTACAAGGCTTCGGGGTAGGGATTGATTACATAGCCAAAAAAACAACAAAAGACGATAAATAAAAGAAAGTCTTAGATTAAACTATTACATACCGTGGACAGTTACATCAATATTGCAAAAAAATAATAAACACGCGCGATGAATCGAATACAAGATAATTAGGGTTTTGACCCCAACTATACCTAATTGTAATTTAAAAGGAAAATCAATTTTTGCCGTTTTTGTGTTATTTGAGAAAATAAAGCTCAATTGAATAATAAAAAAAAACCTAATTACTAATTAATTTTAATTAAGAAAAATAATTAAATTAACCTATTTTTTTGTATTTTTATTTTGAGAAAGAAATAAATATTGAATCAAGAGTCTAACCCTAATTTTTTCTAATTGGTTTTAATTATATAAAAAGGTTAGAATTTCCCTAAATTAAATAAAACTAAATTAAATTAAATTTGATAAAAAAAACAAACTAATTCTAATTTTTTATAAACTCTTGATTTTATGATTTTTTTGTTAAAAAAGAAATTAATTTTGTTAAAAATAATTAAGCAAATTAAATTAAATAAAAGAAATAAATTAGAGAAAAGAAAAAAAGAATGGCCTGATAGCATTAGCAAAAGAGGAGGTGTTGCTTGGAATTTCTTGGCCCAATAAGCTCAGGCCTTTTTGACTTTGTCCAATCCTGTGTGCATGCTTGACTCAGGCGCATGGTGGACCTTCATTGTGGGCATATTGGATCTGGCCAGGAGTACATCAGATGGCTGATGTTGAGAGTGCATGGAACACGCTTGAGAATGGGAAGCACTGGATTATCCTGAAATTGTTGAGAAAATAAAATCCACACGCCTGGGATCGAACCCAGGACGTGTGCATCAAAGGCCAGCATCCTCACCATCTACGCTAACATGTTAGTTGTGATAATAATGAAACAAATAAAATATAATGCAAACAACGTGCCACGCCTCCCAAAACGCGCGAAAATTCAAATGAGCCATTCCCACACTGCCACGCCATCGTCTACTCCACTGATTCCGTCGTTTTAGGTAAGAGGACTTTTACCTACGGACATCAAGCGTAGGTATATCCCCTGTTCATTCCAAAATCCTGTATGTGCATGATAAATGAAAACCAATGGTACCAATCAACTCGTTTCAACCTGTGATATGGTGGGAGAGAACTGACTTTTTTTTTGGAATGCTGGTTCGCATTTTGCGTTTGTTTTCGCAAAATGTCGCGGTAAGCAAGAGTCGCCACCGTCTTTTATTTTATCCAACAAGGAAAGGAAAAAAGCACAGAAAAATTCCTTTTTAGAGATGTTTCTCGGGTCCGGGGGGTAGATTATAGAAAGGGAAGGTGTTAGCACCCTTTCTATCCGTGGTTATCCACGGGCTCTTAGGTACTTGCTCAAAGTGTTTTCAAAATTACTTTTCTTTGTGTTTGTGGGTTTGAAAAGAGTTTTTGTTTTGAAAGGTGTAAGTGCGAAAAGTTTGTTTTGTTTTGAAAGGAGCAAGTACTTAAGAACCATCTACCTACTCGAAAAAGGAATCAATCTGTGCTAATGTCCTTTAGACAATGGTATCCCACTATTGATGAGTAGGTAGCATCGTCGTTGGAGTGTAAGGGTCAATTCGATTAAGGGACATGTGGTCACTAAAGCAATGTTAGGACGCCTTAGCGGTAACCCTAATGTCTTAGATCATTTTTCTGAGGCAACCGTTTCGAGGCAACTATGATCTTGGGACAGGAGGGCGACCTCTAAAACTTCCTATACTCAATGACCATGTTCGAAGGCAACCAAGTGAGGTGTACCCTAAGAGTGTGCATGTGCGAGTATGTTGTTTTCAGTTAATTTTGTCTTTGTACATGTCAATGGTTATCTATGTTGATTTTAAATTAAACATTCGATCTTGTCATGCATTCCCTATTATCAAAAATCTAACAGTTATATTTTGCGGGAAATTAAAAGCGCGGAATTTAAACTAAATTATTACAAGGCGTCGGGTATTTACATCGCCAAAAGCAACCCTTGAAATTAAAATGCGAAAAGTAAATAAAGCGATAAACATATTCAAAGTCCTACTAAACTATTATATTCCATGAAACAGATACAATATTGAAACAAAATAAATCGCGTGCGAGAAAATTAAATCGGGCGCATTCTAGGGTTTTGACCCTTTGTTTATTGAAGAAAAGATTTTTTTGGTTATTTTTGGATTAAAAGAAATTAAATTAAGCTACATTATTAAACAAATAAACAAATTAATTAATTAAAATATTTTTGGATTTTTGATATTTAAAGAAATAAAATAAATTTGATCAAAGTTAGTAAAACCTAATTATCTAAATTAATTTTAATTATTACAAAAGATATTAAAGTTATTTCCTAATTAAACTAAATCAATTAAATTAATTTTATTAACAAAAATAAAAAATGCTGAATTTTAATTTTAATAATGAAAATGTTTTTGGTTTTTAATTTCATGAGGAAAAAGTTTTAATTGGTTAATAATAATACTAAAAATAATAAAACAAAATAATTAAATAAAATAAAAAAGAATGAGGTAGAGAAACTCAGGGGGGTGTGGGCCTGGAAAAGGAGTGAGAATTGCAATTTTGTGGTCCAACAGGCGCAGGCCTGGTTGACTTCTGGAATTCCATGTGGCACGTTTGACTTGAGAGCATGATGCACACTCCATCTGGACCACCAGATCTGGCCTGGGGCCATCTGGCTAATGATTAAGTGAGAGACCATGGTGCGCTACAATGCATGAAATACGCTGGAACACCTGAAAGAAAATAATAATAAGGAATATGGGGACCTGGGATTCGAACCCAGCTCCTGTTAGTCACCAAACACACGCCACTACCACTGCACCAACACACTTCATTTGTTATTATAATGGACAACAATTAATATAAGGGAAAACACTTAAATGCCAGAAAATATAAAAAAATAAAGCGCGAAGTTTGAATCAACCAATGGGAGGGGGGTGTTGTACCCCAAAATTTTCCCTCTCATTCTTCAGGAAATCATCCTGGATTCTCAGAGTCTCTCTGAAACAAATCCAAGTCCTGAATTATCATTTCTTCCCAAGCAAACCATTTACAAGAGCAAAATGATCACACAAGCTCTAAAGGCAACGCTTTTACCTTGAAAAATTAAATTCTAAACATTTGGAATTTTTCTCTAAAAATGGGTGTTTAAGAAGAAAATAGCACTTCAGAACTTCTGGACCAACCTCCAGACAGAAACGGTCAGAAGTTGCAAGCTTGGCTAAATGCAGTCAGAAGTTGGCTCTTCAGCAGCTACATTAACTCAGTTAGAGGTTGCAAACGTGGTTCAACACGTAAGCCTCAAACAGAACATGGCTCTTTCAGCAGTTACGCAAGTTCAGCCAGAGTTTGCTAGAGGAATGCGAAGGAAGCAAAGAAGTCTGAAGGCTCCTTCAGAACATGCTGGAATCAGAAGATGAAAGGGTCAGAAGAGTGGGTGTTACACTGACACAGAATCTCTAAGTCCAGGATTTCCAGAAGCAAATCCAAGGAACGTGTTAGAAAGTCAGGAGAATCCCCAGAATTTGCTGAGACAGCAAGAGGCCAAGATCAGAGCCTGGTTCACGTTGTCTTTGGTAAAACAGAACTGCTGGTTCAGGTTTTCTCCTATTACAAGAATTTTGGTGTTGATAAGTCTCATCACCATTTAATGCTCATTAATGCTCCCAACCACTCCTGAACATTCATCCAAGAGGTCTCTTCACGTGTGGCTTGGTAAACACCTTTATGCAGGCTTAGGCATGGGTCTACCCGCCACCTTCCACCTATAGAGGTCACTTCTCCTCAATCCTTGCCTGCTATTCCAGCCTAGGCTGAAAAGCTGTGCATTATCACAACTTTCCATGAACTTCTTTAAAAAAAAAACAATTTAACCTCTATTGGCGCCTTTAACGTTCAAGAATCCACAAGAGCTTTGCCTATAAATAGAGCAGCATTGATCACTAAGAAGCGGCCCAAAAAAACCAGAAAAAATTGCTAGAAGAGAAATAGAAATGTTTAGCAAGAAAATACTTTGAAACTCTGTCAAAAAATCTTGGTGTTTCAAGAGCCTCAAACATAACTTTGAATCTCCTGTCTCAAAACCTCATTTGTACCCAGATTGCTTCTTGATTAAAGAAATACGCCCCTACAACTTCTGACCACATATACTCTCCATCCGCCCCTTCAAAAAAGAACCTGCCCAGAACACCATCAGAGCTAAAAGCTAGCTCTCACTCACAAACTTTTCCAACAGCCAGGTAAGCACCTGCTGACCTTCATCACGCTGCTAAGCATCATCAGCTTTGCATGCTCAAATAAACATAATGTAAATATCATGTTGCTGCTGTTTGCGTTCTGAGGATTTACATACCTCAGAATGTTTAAGTAGGAAGTAAATCAGCGTAGAACCTGCCTGTGACCTTGTTGGTTCTGTCTCCTAAAACACTTTGACAGTTGCTGAAGCTGCCCCAAACATGTTTTCTGTTTTGTGGAACAATAACAAAACTGCAGATGTTCTGACTAGCACAGGGAGAAGCCAAGTACTGACTTTGACGTTAGCACATCTGAAGCCTGTTCTGCTGTCAATAATATCAGAACTTCTGAAAATTATTGTATCTCCAGCAGGATCAGAACTTCTGATATCTCCACTAACAAATTTTTGTCCTGCAACGCATGGGGGTCAGAACTTCTGATCTTTCCACTAACAGGTTTCTGTTTTGCAGGTGCCAGAGTCAGAAGTTCTGACTCGTACAGTTTAACCAAAAGGTTGATAATCTGGCAGCAGGCCTGAGTCAGAACTTCTGATGGCCTCTCAGCAGCGCGCTGGCTCTCTCTCTCTTTCTCTATATCTTACCTTTGTTATTTTCTTTTCTTATCTATTTTTCTCATTGAACCACCCCATGTACAAATATGTATCCCCACCCCCTAATTGCTGTAATAGCGTAGGGTTTTATATTTCTGCTTTTTATTGCTTTCAAATATAAATGCTAGTAATTAGGATGTGTATGGCAAGATAAAATCAATGAAATAGAAAATCCTAATTCAAAGATAAACTCTTATATGCAACAAAACACACTTGCACACATACACCCCTAGGGTTACATCCACTTGTTGCCTTCAAAAATGGGCCATGTTTGCATGTCAAGTATTTTGGAAAAACAAAATGATCATAGTCCCTCGATGACGCTATCTAGTTGCCTAAACAAAATGATCATAGTCCCTCAAGAAATTGCCAAAATACTTGACACTATTGCTTTCATGGTCTATACGATGACCCACGCCCGTCCCGTTTACATCCTAACACAAGGTTGTTCACCAAATACAATGGTGAAGTAACACTGTTAAAAGGGTTAAAAACATAAGGAAAGATATTTGAGTAAAATAGGGTAGACAACTCTTAGTTACTTGATCAAACTTGCAAACAAACATCCTTGCTACTTTTCAAAAAAACACACATCACAATTTCAAAACAACTTTCAAAAACATTGAAAACTTTTTCAAAAGACAATACACCTTTGTATACATTCAAACAAGAATCATTACAAAGGTTGCCACAAATGGCCTCTTTTCAAAATATCTTTCAAAACCACACACAAAGCACCATTTCAAACAATTGAAAATGCAAAGCAAGTGATCTAAGCAAGTAACTAAGAGCCCATGGATAACCATGGATAGAAAGGGTGCTAATACCTTCCCTTTCTATAATCTACTCCCCGAACCCAAGAAAACATCTGAAAGGTCTTTCCTGTGCTTTTTGACCTTTCCTTAGGATAAAATAAAAAGTCGGTGGCGACTCTTGCTAAACCGAAACATTTGCGAACACAAACGCAAAACCTCAAGTCAGTTCTTCCACCGTATCACAGGGGGCACGTCTTCATCTTCTTCGTTCAGCCTGGATATTTACCTGCAGATTTATATCCGCAGCTAAATGCGCATGTGCGTTCTAAATTCTATTCTAGGCCATGAAAATCAATTCCAAGCACATGGTTGTGCTCGTCTTCTTCCACTGATCACGTCTATGCCCATCAATGGCACTGATTTTACTTGGAAAAGAAATGCCAAAAAACACAAACCAAGAACCCTAGATTTGGTTAGGGGGTTACAGGCTATATAAATGTAATCAAATAATGCATAAAGTTTGTAAATTGAACAAGGATCAAGAATATGTCAATGATTTGCCAAGAAAATGCAAGAATGTGGAGTTACGAATTTGACTACAGGGCGGTAAAACGTGAAGCTTACAGTGCGATTGAGAGAATATGAGAACTTGTTAGGGATTGGTTTTACTTCAAGGATGGTCCAGCAATGGATTAGCATTGAGATTTGGTGTTGAAACTGCCTCTAAGCACGATTTCAGTTTCAAGCTTTTTGACAATTTTTCAAGTTTGCTTTTTGTGATTCTGCAGCCTCTCACCTCTAAAACTCGTGCCTTTGAATTGTATGTGTATGCTGCAATGTATTAGGTCAACAATTTTGGATTGAATCCTTGTACATTATGGCTTGGAGATTTGATTTGATCCTCCATTGAAAACCTTCCAATTTTGCCAAAAATCCAACTTTTTGTTCATGATATGGTGAGATATGAATTTGATGCTGACCATGATGACAATTAAGACCTATAACAATCAAAAAGATCCTAAGTAATCAATATTTGGATTTTATTTGATTTAAATTGATTTAAAATGAATTAATTCAATAAAAAATCAAATAAAATAGAAAAATTAATAAATGGACACAAGGATGAATCTAGGACACGTGTGTAGTGTGACAAGATCAAATCAAGTGGAAAAGAATGGGCCCATTTGACAAAATTTGAAGTTTTGGGGATAGTTGACTTTTGGCAATTTTGCAAAAATGCCCAACTTCAACAATGCATAACTTCTTCAATTTTGAACTTTTGGAAGTGTTCTTGGACTTTTTAGAAAGATTTAGATGTCCTATAACCAAAACTTTTGGTATAATCTCATTTTGATATTCCATGCTCAATTTATAAGCTTTTGCAAAAAATGTGTTTTTGTTGACTTTCAAAAATGACCTATAATATCCAAATTTGTAACTTCTTGTGAGTGCATTTTTTGATCTTGGGGTATGAAGATGGATTGTAAGAAATTGCATCCTCTTCAAAATGATCTTTGGATGGGTCATTTCTCATAAGTTATGAGAAAGTTATGCTTGGTCAAAGTTGAGTTGACTTTTCCTATAAAACCCTAACTTAGCAACTTTTGAGTCTTGATGAATTTTGAGCAATCCTTGATGAATAATGATCAACCCTT
The DNA here is from genome assembly GCA_948472305.1 of Vicia faba. NCBI lineage: Eukaryota > Viridiplantae > Streptophyta > Magnoliopsida > Fabales > Fabaceae > Vicia > Vicia faba. Next base: position 127,354,606 of record OX451738.1, read on the forward strand.
GATCAAATGATGAATTATCCTTCAAAATGAGAATGTTGACAAAAAACCTTGAAGTTTGACTGTTTATAGGTCACAGTTGACTTTTGCCCTAGCACAGTCGATTTTTGGACCTCTTGAGCAATTGACTGACCAAACTTCCTCTGCAAGGCTTGAAATTTGACATGGATGAACTTGATAACATATTAGGACATTGAGGAGAACTTGAGGTCATTTGTATTCAAGGACCTCGATGCAACACAAAACCCTAATTTGAGATTGACTGCCTTAGGAGATAGCTTGACTGTCCAACTCTTGAGCAATCTTGAGCCACTTGGAGATTATTATTGCAATGTATTGGGAAATATGAGAGGGAAAATTTTGGGGTACAACATCTGCCCCTGTTCAATTTTCTTAAACATGAGGATATAGATTGGCTTTCGGGCCTTTCATGATCCGAAGGTGGAAGATGATTGAACACTAGAGTGCCCAGAAATTTGCACTCGCATGAAGTGGTATCATACTGGTGATATCAGGAATGGGCTTATAGACGCCATTTGGAGATTGTTGATAGGTGGTCTAAACTTCGGCTGGAATACGAATCAGGGAGATCTTATCGGCGATCTGACTGAACCAGAGGAGGTCTTGGATTAACTTTGAATGGATCGGCATCAGAAAAATCTTTAGGAATCGATTTAACTGGACCAGACAAGGTCTTGGAATAACTTCAACTGGAATATGAATCAGGGAGATCTTATCAGCGATCTGACTGAACTAGAGGAGGTATTGGATTAACTTTGACTGGATCGACATCAGAAAAATCTTTAGGAATCGATTTAACTGGACCAGACAAGGTCTTGGAATAACTTCAACTGGAATACGAATCAGGGAGATCTTATCGGCGGTCTGACTGAACCAGAGGAGGTCTTGGATTAACTTGAACTGGAATACAAATCAGGGAGATCTTATCGGCGATCTGATTGAACCAGAGGAGGTCTTGGATTAACTTTGACTGGATCGACATCAGAAAAATCTTTAGGAATCGATTTAACTGGACCAGACAAGGTCTTGGAATAACTTCAATTGGAATACGAATCAGGGAGATCTTATCGGCGATCTGAATGAACCAGAGGAGGTCTTGGATTAACTTTGACTGGATCGGCATCAGAAAAATCTTTAGGAATCGATTTAACTGGACCAGACAAGGTCTTGGAATAACTTCAACTGGAATATGAATCAGGGAGATCTTATCGGCGATCTGACTGAACCAGAGGAGGTCTTGGATTAACTTTGACTGGATCGGCATCAGAAAAATCTTTAGGAATCGATTTAACTGGACCAGACAAGGTCTTGGAATAACTTCAACTGGAATACGAATTAGGGAGATCTTATCGGTGATCTGACTGAACCAGAGGAGGTCTTCCACATGGTTGAGAATTTAACTGCATATTTCCTGAAAGATAAAGGTCAGTCATATGCAATGCATGATATGGATCAAGCAATGATGTTCTCAACATAAATGAGATTGTATGGTATGATGCGTATATGTATCATGATGTATGGAAATGTAATATTTTAGCTGGGGAAAATAAATCTCGGACAACTGCTGGAGAATAGAGCTGGATTCTTCGTTTCCGCTGGGGATGGTGAACGAAGGTAATAAACATGCAGGAGAGGATGGCTTCGTTGGGGGGGAATAACCTGATGAGGAGATTACTCTGTGGGGAAGAGATACTCTGCTGAGGATTCCACTGATAAACTCTATCGGGGATGGATCACCGCTGCTGGTGATTATTGAGTCTGTTGAGGATTGAATTCCTGTTTGTGAAAGGGAAGAACTTCGCTGGGGATGATCTTCAGTTGCAACTTGCTGGGGATAACCCTGTTAGACTTTTGTGGGGATAATCCTTTGAACTCGGCTGGGGAGATTTATTTTTGTACTCCGCTGGGGATAAACTTCCAGAGTCTACTAGGGATGATAATTCAACTCCGTTGGGGAAGCTTTTTTAGACTGTGCTGGGAAAATTTTAACTCCACTGGGGGTATCTTGTATTCTTCCGGGGAACACTCTTATACTCCATTGGGGAATATTAAGACTGCCGGGGATATCAAGCCCTTTTTAGTGCTGATGGTAGATAAACTCTGCTTGGGGAGAGCATTGCTGATTTGTTCATAGTTGTAAGTCTCAGTTGGGAGAGCTATCATTACTGCTTTACTCTGCGGGGAGTGAAGGTATCTTAGCCATATTCTTCAACTGAATCCACCTTTGTACCTGGTGGACAAAGCAACTATGCAGCTCGGACAATTCTTATTGCCCCTGTTTATGGTATTACCCGTAATCATCTTTCGTTTCTCATGTAAATATTTATGAGCAGCAATTAATGTCAAATGCATATATCAAAAATGAACATTGGACGTTCTTTGCAAAACAAAATAGATAAAGGAAAAACAGTTTGAAATTTCTTTGAAAATGAATTTGTATTGATTTTGAAGTTTAGCCTGTAAATAGGCGTTTTGTACAAGAGGCTGACGTCCTAGTAAGAGAACGCCGCTGAATAATAGAATTTACACAATTTGTGAAAAACTAAACAAAACAGCTATGTGAATAATCCCACTGGGTTCCAACTCTGCTATTGCCTTTATGTCCTCGAGCATCTCATCACTTTGCTACTAGTTGAAGATGAATCAGATTGATTAGTGCTATCCGAGCTTGAATAGTCGATACTGAAGTCTGGATGCAAGGTGATCCAATGAGACATAGTGTTACGCTTTGATCCCTAATTTTTGCCTGGACCGCCCTTTCGGGTTTTCAGTCCACAGGGATACCCATTTTTGCCCAAGTCGCCTTTTTAGGTTTTCGACTTGCCGGGTGTACATATTTTTTTTCATTTTTATCCCTTATTTTTGCCCGAACCCTTTTGGTTCGCCGGGAAGCCCTTATTTTTGCCTAGGACAGTCAACCTAGCGGGTCTTTGATTATGCGTAGTATCTTTTCACTATGTCTGCATTGACGGGGTGAGGAAGGTCATCACCGTCCATGGTGGTTAGAATCATAGCTCCTTCTGAGAAAATGTTCTTAACCACAAATGGCCCTTCGTAAGTAGGGGTCCATTTGCCCCTGGGATCACCTTGAGGTAGAATAATGTGCTTGATTACCAGATCCCCAACTTGATACTCTTGTCGTCTAACTTTCTTGTTAAATGCCTTGATCATCCGTTTTTGGTACGTATGACCATGACAAATAGTAGTAAGTCTCTTTTCGTCGATTAAATTCAGCTGATCAAGCCGGGTCTGAATCCAGTCATCTTCGCTCAAACCTGCATCCTTCATGATCCGAAGAGAGGGTATCTGAACTTCAATGGGAAAGACTGCCTCCATGCCATATACCAAGGAATAGGGTGTTGCCCCTGTTGACGTCCGAGCTGAGGTACGGTACCCATGGAGAGCAAATGGTAACATCTCTTTCCAGTCTTTGTATGTTGCTGTCATCTTCTGCACAATCTTCTTAATGTTCTTATTAGCCGCTTCCACAACCCCATTCATCTTCGGCCGATAGGGAGAAGAGTTGTGATGCTGTATCTTGAATTTCTTGCAGAGCTCAGTGATCATCTTGTTATTGAGATTGGTACCATTGTCCGTAACGATCCTCTCTGGTACACCATATCGACAGATCAGATTGTGCCGAATGAACCGTGCCACGAAGTTCTTGGTTACAGTAGTAAAGGAAGCTGCTTCAACCCACTTCGTAAAGTAATCAATAGCTACCAGGATGAAACGGTGCCTGTTGGATGCAGTAGGTCTGATCTCGCCGATCATATCAATGCCCCACATTGCAAAAGGCCACGGAGCCGTCAAGACGTTCAGAGGAACTGGAGGTATGTGCACCTTATCAGAATAGACTTGGCACTTGTGACATGTCCGAGAGTGCTGATAACAGTCAGCTTCCATTGTGGACCAATAATATCCTGCCCAAAGGATTTTCTTTGCCATGGTGTGTCCACTGAAATGAGTTCCGAAAGTACCTTTATGTAACTCCGCCATGATCCTTTATGCTTCATTCTTATCCATACAACGCAGTAAGGTCGAATCATGGTTGCGCTTGTAAAGGATGCCATTGCTGATGAAGAACTTTGCTGCGAACCTCCTCAGAAACTTCTTGTCATTAACAGATGCACCCTCAGGGTATTCTTGAGCCTCAAGATATCTTTTTACTTCATGAAACCAGGGCTTTTCTGTTACCTCTTCGGTCTCAATATCACAGCAATGTGCAGGTTCGTCCAATCTTTCAATGATGATCCAGGGAGCTTCGTTGTCCCAATTGACTTTGAACATAGAAGACATCGTAGCTAGCGTGTCCGCCAGCTGATTCTCCTCTCTAGGGAAGTGTTCAAAGGTTATCTCTTCGAAATAGGGAAGCAATGTCAACACATACTCCTTGTAAGGAATAAGATTAGGGTGTTTCGTATCCCACTCGCCTTTGATCTGACTGATCACAAGAGCGGAATCTCCGAAGACACTTAGAAACTTAATCCTTAGGTCAATTGCTGCTCGAAGGCCCATGATGCACGCTTCATACTCCGCCATGTTATTGGTGTAGTTGAAACATAGTCGGGCGGTGAACAGAGTATGAGAGCCTTTAGGAGATATGATCACAATGCCAATGCCGTTACCCAAAGCGTTTGAAGCTCCATCAAAGTACATAGACCATCGGGATCCTTCCTCAGGTCCTTCATCCGGTCCAGGTGTCTCACAGTCGGTTACCAACATGATATTCTCGTCCGGGAATTCAAAGTTCATAGACTGGTAATCATCCACTTCCTGATGTGCCAAATGGTCTGCCAACACACTTCCCTTGATTGCCTTTTGGGTTGTATACTAGATGTCGTACTCAGTCAAGATCATCTGCCATCTTGCTATTCTTCCGGACAAAGCAGGCTTTTCGAAGATATACTTGATTGGATCCATATTTGATATCAGTAGGGTAGTATGAGTCAATATATACTATCTCAGCCGGCGAGCAGCCCATGCCAAAGCGCAGCAAGTTTTCTCGAGCAACGAGTATCGGGTCTCGCAGTCGGTAAACTTTTTGCTAAGGTAATAAATAGCATGCTCTTTTCGGCCAGACTCGTCATGCTGACCCAACACACACCCCATTGAGTTGTCGAGTACTGTCAAGTATAAGATCAAAGGTCTCCCTTCATCTGGAGGCATCAGAATGGGTGGCTCTTGGAGATACTATTTGATCCTTTCGAAAGCGGCCTGGCATTCATCATTCCATCGTACTACTTGATCTTTCTTCAGTAGCTTGAAGATTGGCTCACAAGTAGCAGTCAGGTGCGAGATGAATCCGGCAATGTAGTTCAGTCGTCCCAGAAAGCCTCTAACTTCTTTCTCTGTTTTGGTAGCTGGAATTTACTGTATATCTTTCACCTTTGCAGGATCCACTTGAATACCCTTGTCGCTTACAACGAAACCTAGCAGTTTACCAGATCTCACCCCGAAGGTGCACTTGTTCGGGTTTAATCTCAGCTTGTACAACTTCAGCCTGTCAAACAACTTCTGAAGGTGGTCCAGATGTTCTTCCTCAGTTTGAGATCTTGCAATCATATCATCGACGTATACTTCAATCTCATGGTGAATCATGTCATGAAACAAAGCAACCATGGCACGCTGATACGTTGCCCCAGTATTCTTCAATCCAAAAGGCATGACCTTGTAGCAAAAAGTACCCCACTGAGTAACAAAGGTTGTCTTCTCCATGTCTTCGGGAGCCATCTTAATCTGATTATAACCGGAGAAACCATCCATGAAGGAGAATACCTTGTGCTGAGCGGTGTTGTCAACCAGAACGTCGATATGAGGTAGAGGGAAATCATCTTTGGGGCTCGCCCTGTTCAGATCCCTATAGTCAACACACATTCGAACCTTACCATCCTTCTTCGGCACAGGAACCACATTGGCCACACACTGTGGGTAAGAAGTAACTGCTAGAAAACCGGCGTCGAACTGTTTCATAATTTCAGCCTTGATTTTCTCGGACATCTCTGGGCGCATTTGGCGGACCTTCTATTTTACTGGAGGACAATCTTCCTTGGTAGGCAGGCGATGAACCACGATATCGGTATCCAACCCAGGCATATCTTCGTAAGACCAGGAAAAGATATCAACATAGTCATGCAACATCTGAATCAACCGTTGCTTCACACTAAGCTCCATATTTGCACCGATCTTGACTTCCTTCTTGTGTATCTCAGTACCCAAATTCACTGATTCCACCGACTCTTCGTGTGGCTGAATAGCCCTCTCTTCCTGAAGTAACAGCCTTGCAAGTTCACCAGGCACTTCGCAATCATCTTCACCTTCGTCTTCGGCTAAGTTGATCGAATTTTCGAAGTCATAACTGGCAGTAGCATAGTCGTTATCAATGAGATCCAGAGTGGATGTAGACCTGTATATGTGAGCGTGTGTAAAATAGCTGTTTTGCAATATATAATAAAAGAAAAACAAGGAGCGCAAGATTTGAAATGTAAGAAAACGTCCAATGATTTTATTAATGATATATGAAAATGACACACATAAAGCCCTCACAAATGAAGCCACGGTGCCCCGGGTAAGACACCGGGCCATAAAGTTTTAAAATATTGTCTGTTATATATTCAAAACAAAAAGTTTCATTACTGGGTAACAAAAGAAATAGGGATGAAGTCCTTTGCTGTCCAGTTGCTTGGTCCACCGTCGGTCGTAGGATAAATCCAGTTGTCGAACTCAGACTCTTCCACATCGTCTTCAATGGCATTCACTCCCGAGTTGCTGATGAACACGGGAGGTCTTCCGATTCGTGCATTCCAAACAGCCCTTTGAGCTTCTGCAGTGAAACCCAAACCAAACTTGTTAGTCTTCTGTGTAAAATCAGGGAGTCGGCCCCAATTTGCACACCCACCTTTCTCAACAACAGCCCGGGCATCCTTAAAGGAAGCCATCTTCATAGGAGAATCTTCACCAACAGCCTCAGCTGACGCCAGTGTCTGGGGAACCTCTTCAAAGTGCTGAAATGGGGTCTTAATGAACTCCCCATCCATCTCTACATATCAGAAAGAGTTGAGGTGGCTAACCATGTATTCTTCCTCTCATTAAACTGTCACAATCTTCCCTTTGACCGGGTACTTCAGCTTTTGGTGGAGCGTTAAGGTTACGGCCCCAGCTTTGTGGATCCATGGACGACCCAGCAAACAAGAGTAAGATGGCCGAATATCCATCACATAAAATGTAGAGTTGAAAACCTGAGAACCAACCTTAATCAGAATATCAACTTCTCCGTGCACCATCCTTTTAGACCCATCAAAGGTCCTGACGACAATGTTGCTTGGTTTCAACTCCAACCCTTCACAGTCCAACCGGTCTAGAGCCTTCTTAGGCAAGACGTTCAATGAGGAACCAATATCCATCAATACATGAGCAAGAGTAGTGCCCCTGCATTCAATGGAGACATGCAGGGCATCGTTGTGATTCTTCCCCTTAGCGGTCAAGTCATCGTCAGAGAAACCCAACCCATTATCAACAGTCAGATTGGCCACACAATCTTTAAACTGATCAGCTGATGTCTCTTGTGGTACGTGTGCAGTCTTCAGAAATGTAATCAGAGCCTTGGCACGGGCCTCTGAGCATAACAGCAGTGACAACATAGAAATCTTGGACGGGGTTTGCCTCAGCTGTTCAACTACATTATAGTCACTCTTTTTGATGATCTTCAGAATCTCTTCCATCTCTTGTTTAGAAGCTTCAACAGTAATCGTCTTCGGTGCCTACATCTGGGCAGGCTCACTGGTGATCCCTTTGCCCCGAGTGTCAGATGACTCGGCAGCAGGGGTAAGAATAGGAACTTGAACATGAATAGTAGCAGGTACACTGGAAGGTGTAATAACAATAGGTTTTCGGGCAGTTGGTGGAGAGATATCAGGCGAGAAAAGTCTTCCGCTGCAGGTGACTTTAGCAGGTCCAACAATATTGCTGACGTCAGTATCAGCATCCAACTCTTGTTTAACTCCATGAAAATAAACATCATCCCCGTAATGCCAAGGGACAGCTTTATCAGAGGTGTAGGGGATAGGCCCAGGAACAGTAATGATCAATGGTGCGATTCTTGGAACAAATGTAATTCTAACAGGCTTCCTCGAGGGAGCCTTGGAAGAATTGTCGAAAATGGTAATGATGGCAACTTCTTAAGTATGAATTAGAGGAACAACAGTCTTCTCAAACAAGATTTCTTTACTATCCATCAGGCGTTGGACACCTGATTTCAAAAGTGGGCAACCAGTTGGTAGGGCAGAACACATACGACAACCTTCGTCACAGCCTGGAAATAAATCGGATAGCAAAATGTTCTTCTTCACAGTCATCAAATGGGTAACAATGTCGTTCACAGAAACCACAAACAAGTCTTCATCTATAGCATTCACTCCATGCTTGGGCATAGGAGCAGTCACAACATTAGGTCTTTCGGGCGTCTCGAACTCAATCTACTTAGCATCAATTAAGTCCTGTATCTTATTCTTCAAAGACCAACAATCATCTGTATTATGCCCTGGGCTATCAGAGTGAAAAGCACAACGGGCATTAGGGTTGTACTTTGGTGATGTTGAATTTGGATTCTTCGGGGCTTCCCTTGGAATCACTAGGTTAGTTTTCAGTAACCGTGGCAGAATCTGAGACAAAGTCATGCTGAGACGGGTGAATTTCCTTTGAGGTTTCTCGTCCTTTTGTTGATTGTTTTGCTGAGGAGCACTAGCAGGTCTCGAAATAACAACCGCATTAAGAGCTTGGCGGTGATCAGGTCTACTTTGGCTTTTCGAACTGTAGACAACACTGGACTCTTTCTTAAAAGGCTTCTTCTTGGTGCTTGATGAAGCACCCTTTTGTATCTTACCAGCCTTAATACCAGCCTCAATCCTTTCACCGGTCATAATAAGCTCTGTAAACCCATATAAAGAACTTTCGATCAGATGGTTGAAAAATGGACCAGACAGGGTCCCCAGAAACATATCCACAAGCTCCCGATCAGCCAAATGTGGTTGCACTCTTCCGGCGAGGTCCATCCACTTCTGAGCATAATCTTTAAATCCTTCACCTGTTCCCATTGACATACCCTGGAGTTAGGTACGCGTGGGAGCGAGGTCGGAATTGTATTGGTACTGCCTGTAGAAAGAAGTAGCCAAATCCTCCCAACTGCGGATACTGGCTCCGTCCAACTGGTAAAACCATTCAAGCTGAGTCCCTGAGAGACTGTCTTGAAAGAAGTGGATCCATAGGTTCTTATCAGCGGTGTACGGCTGAATCTTCCTTACATATGACCGGAGGTACAGCTTCGGACAAGAAACTCCGTCATACTTAGCAAAGGATGGTGCATTGAACTTGTGGGGAATTACTACCCCAGATGATAGACCAAGATCACCAAAGTCCAGACCAGGCACCTTCTGAACTTCCATCGCACTCAAACGGTCTTCCAATTGCTTGTATATATCCTCAGCCGGAGGATACTGGTCTTCATCGAAGTCCGTCTCGTTGTCTGAGACCATAGGGCTAGGAGCCATCCTTTCTTCCTGACTATCTTTCCCTCCAGATGAGGTGGTCAAATCAACTTCATTCTGTAGCCTGTTTCCAAACCTATGACCTGTGTTAAACAGGATTGTCCTATTCTTTTTCTTCTTCTTCCCTTTCAGAATCAGGGTCTTCAAATCTTGCTGACCCTTAGCTAGATTCATGAATAGCTCTTGGAATTAGGCATTCTGGGCCTGTAGGGCCTTGATTGCTTGCTCAGTTGAAGGTTCAGCAAACATGATGAGTGCTGAAATAAACAACAAAGAAGATAAGAGACCTATAATGGGTACCTGTTATGAAGTGCATGGGATGAAATGCGTATGACATGATTTCAAAGACAATCGGGAGATTCAAATTTGTAAACAAGAAATGAAACACACTTTATTAGATAAACTTTGGAATTCAAATTGTTCGACTGATGCCCTTAAGGCGTTACAAGAAAGGAAGTACTGAAAAGTAAATAAAAACTGGAAAGGAAATAAACAAAGGACAATCAGTGCTCCTATGGTCTCTTCTTGTCGGTGCAGACATAGTCATTGAGAATCCGCTCGCTCTCCAACTGCCTAGTCAACTTCTGGATCTTCTGCTCTTGCTCGTTGAACTTTTCTCGGTAAGCATCCCATTCTTCTCTCAGCTGCATCCAAGACCTTTTAAGTGCCCCAATATCAGTGGGCATGTAAGGATGGAGGATGGTAGGAAGAACCCCCTCTTCATTAGCAACTTCAACAATGATAGGCAGGTCGGCTTCATACGGCATACCCAGCTTTTGGGCACAGATACGGACCCATCTGAGATATGGCTCCATTGGAAGAGAAGTCTTTGGACCCAACTCATGTGGATCAGATCTGTGAACTCTATCCCAAGCCCTTATGAATCTGCGACGTTACTCGTCACTACCCCCTTGAAAGTCAAAGATGATACTAAGCATTAGCATCTCATGAGGTCCTTCTCTTCTGGCTCGCCCAAACTGACGTAAGGCCAAGCATGGATTATAAGAAATTCCTCCATGGGTTCCTATCAGTGGAACATTTGGATACTCCCCACAACGATCAATAATAGCCACCTCGTCCATACCCTTGAGAGTCCAGATGATGTCATTATGAAAGAGAGACATAACCCTATAAGCCCAGCCCATGCCTTCTTTGTTCTTCAGCACTGATTTATTAATTATATACAATAATATATTAATTTATGCATAAAAATAAAAGTATATTATAAAAATGATATTTTTAGTGTAAAATATTAACAAAAAATAAAAATATGCTATTTTTATATTTTTGAACTAATTATTTAATAAGATAAAGTATATAAGTATATATATATATATATGTGTATTAAATATATTAAATATATAAAAATAAAAATTAATTATTTACAAAAAAAGTGTATATTCTAGAAAATATTTTCAAATGTAAATAAAAATAATAAATGAAGATAAGTATATTTTTGTATTATTTTTTGGAGTTTTTAATAAAAAGGAAATAGTTTATTTACATATTTACTAGTAATAAAAACAATAAATGTGAAATAAATATGATAAAATATAAAATAATTTTTTTTGGCATTTTTTTATATTTGGAAAAAAAATAATAAAGTCAGAATAAAAAATAAAAACATCAAAATGACAATTATTCAAACAAATGGGCCAGGGGGTGCAAACTGAACAAAAGGGTGTCAAAAGCAAAAGGATTCAGGCCCAACCCATAATCACTTCTTCTTCTTCCTTGGAACAAAACCTGCGCGCGCTGTGTACCAAAACTGTAACTCCTGATTCTTTGATCTTTTGACAAAACTCATAACATGAACATTGTAGAGAATTAAACAACGAATTCAACCATATAAAAAACTTGGATTAACTCTCAAAGACCAGAGAGAATTTCTCTGGCCCTAATTCCTAACCTAGTTTTTTCAGAAAGTTCATGAGTGAAATTCTCTTAGCACGATTAATGTAAATGAAAACTAAGCATATGTATGGCTTCAGGGCTATGAGTACAACATATTTCATTCACAAACCTAAGCCTAACCATTCCTAAATAGGGAGATAGAAGTCCATGAAATACCTGTTTTAGTTGACTTCGAGATGGACAATGCAGCAACCTTTAATGGTGTTTGAGCTTCTTTTGAGCTTGCCTGAGGTCCAAGGAAGCTTTTCCAATGCTTGGCTTGTTTTGAAACAACTTGAATCGTGCTGTAGAACTCAACCTACAGAGCTTTGAAATGAAAATGGCAAAGTGTGTTAGAGGTGTTACAACTTGCAATGGAGGCCTGGGATAGTTCAGGTGAGTTGATTGGAAGGTGTTTGAACTATCTTTGGACAAAACGCACGATGAAATTTGGTTGTGGCTTTCAAAATGCAGAACTTGCCCTGTTTTGCAGAAAAATAGTGATTCTGAGTATGAGGAGGTTTGAGTGATGAAAGGGTCGTGTTTTAGGCTTGTTGGGAGGTATGGAACTTGTCTACAAGGTTTGTCTAAGCTTGTCTTAACAGATATGAGAGATGGTATGTGTTTTACCCCTTTTCTTCCTTTTCAAGCAAGCATGTGGAAGTGATGTTATAGCTTGGTACAGGCCCTCCTATCATTCTGCATCTTTTGCTCTTGGTTCTTGGAATTGATGGCTTCAATATTGCTTTAGAGATATGGCCCCATACCTCAAGGATTTTGGTTTGACATAAAGTGTACTTTTACAAAAATGGCATTTTACCTTTTTCCAAATAAGGGTTAATCTTGTATGTAATGTCCAAATGGCAAAGATAACACCTTAATTCAATGGTTATGCATTAAATTATGAAGTGCAAGTTGGTTTTGAGGCCTGCAAGCTAGCACCAAACATGCTGATTTGAAAATGCAAGTTTGTATGAACATGTATTGGTCATGGACAAAAGTAAGTTTTTGCCAACTTCAAGCATTCGATTTTCTCTAACCACAAGGGTGTTTGAGGAGTTCTTGGACAATTTTGAAAGCTTGGAACATTTACTATAATCCATGTTTGAAATGCAATTTGAAACTACAAGTGGAACTATGTGAAAAATGGCCAAGAAGATGGGTCAAAATCCTGCCTAAACTAGGGCAAAATTTCCCTAAGTTAAAAGTTTTAGGTACCCTTGTTCCAAAAATCATAACTTGAGATACAAGATTCTTTTGAGAAAACTTTGTGAATCAAAGTTGTAGAATTTGTGATGGACTACAACTTTCATGTTTCAAGTTTTGTTTGAATACATTTGCATCTTGGTGAAAAAATTGGACAAAGTTAGGAAAAAATAGAAAATTTCATAACTTAGAAAATTTCTAAGTTATGAAAATTTTCCATTTTAAACCCTAATTTGCATTTTAGAATTTATTGATGAACAAGTTTCATAATTTGACATGTCTTGATGAAAAATAACTCTTGGCACTTGATTTTGACCAAAAAGTCAAAGTTTGACTTTTCAGTTTACAGTCAAATTTTGATCAGTTGACTGAAAAATTCATCTGTCAATCCTATGCAATTGAGATCTTCTGAACTTGTTGAATGGGTCAAGACAATGTCATTGAGTCCTTATGTCCATGGTTGAGCTTGATTTGCCATTGGTTAGGTCAAACAGTCAAAAATTGCCTTTGTACAATCAAAACCCTAAAAATGACCATTTTGCCCTTTTGGTGATATGATCAAATTTCTTGTGGAATTGTGATCCAAACTTGATCAAATGACATATATGAGTTCATTATGTTGATGTGGGTCAAGAATCATGAGGTTTGACTGTCAATTGGCCACAATTGACTTTTTCCCCAATACAGCTGATTTCTAGGTCAACTTTCCAATTGTCTGGGCAAAAATTTGAATCAAGGCTTGAAACTTGGTATGGACAAACTTGTGAGTCCAACATGAAGTATGAAAGTCATTTTGGACATTTTGGGTCAAAACATCCCTGTGCAAACTCAAACCCTAATTTAGGTCAATAGTGCAAGGAGGTTGAGCAGAGCAAACCCTAGCTTGATCTTCAGTTCCAAGAATCTTGTGATGAGAAAATGTTGATGAAATGGGAGGGAAAATTTTGGGGTACAACAGTTGCCCCTGTTCAATATTCTTGAACCTGAGGAGTTAGATTGGCAAGTTTGCCTTTCGTGACTCGAAGGTAAAAGAGGATTGGACACTAGAGTGCCTGCAAATTTGCACTTGTCAAAACATGGCCGAGGAAATGGGCTTAAAGATGCCATTTGGAGATGGTAGAATCTTGCTGGAGATGAGCTTACAGATGCCATCCAAGAATGTTTGTTGAATTGTAATGCTGAAGGTCAGAAGAATGAACGTTAAAATGGTATCCGTGTTTGGAATGTTTTGAACTGTATCTGGAGACTGAGTTTGTATGAGCAAAAGAATGGCGTCCGTGTCTGGCGCGTATCTGAGCTGTAACTGTATTTGAATTTTGAATGAATATAAGAATGACTGTCGTGTCTGGAGTGTATCTGTATTGTATCTAGGTAATAGAGAAACATCTGTGTATGGAGCAACTGTGTGCTGGGGATAAACTATGAATGTGTGACAGAATGGAAACCGTGTCTGGAGCGTATCTAGACCGTATCTGAAGTTTGAGATCTGTATGAGTAGTAGAATGACCACTGTGTCTGGGGTGTATCCGTACTGTAACTGGGATATGAATAAGTGACAGAATGATTTTCGTGGCGACTGCATTGGGAAAAAACATACTGCTGGTGTAAAGGCCAGAATGGCATCCGTGTTTGGAGCGTTTCTGAACTTGTAGTTGATAGTTGAATCTGAATGAGAGATAGAATGGCTGCCGTGTCTGGAGCGCATCTAGTCTGTATCTGATTGCTGAGGTCTAAATGAGTAATAGAATGACCGCCGTGTCTGGGGTGTATCCATACTGTATTTTGACTCGAAGTTCTGAATGAGTAATAGAATGACCGCCGTGTCTGGGGTGTATCCATACTGTATCTGAATAATTGTTAAAGATAGCCTTTTAATCTTATCCTGAAAAAGGGTAAAATGTTAGCTAAAACACGAAGTTATATTACATGATATGTATGATGCAATGAACTGTACTTCATCAATGTTTATGATATATGAATGTAATGGACGCGCATGTAAGCTGAGTAGTTGTCTCGCTGAGGAAGATAAATCCTGGATAGCTGGAGATAATGAAATCTTTGACTGCTGCTGGGGAAAATAAATCCTTGACCGAAGCTGGGGATTCAACTTCTGCGGGGTGCGAGAATTCTTCATGACTTCCTTGGGGAATAAGGTTTACTCTGACGACCTCTACTGGGGAATTAAAACCTGGGAGACTTCTGCTGGAGAAATGAGAATGAGAATCTTCAATCTGCTAGGGAAATGACCTTGTGGGGAGAAAGTTTACTCAACCGGGGAAATCAGGAGCCTGGGTTGTGCGCCATTCTACTGGGGAATCATCCTAGCTATAGGGGAAATTGAGGGAATTTGATCGGTTGTAAATTTGACTTCGCTGGGGAAGGAGGTTTAGATTATTCTGGCTCCGCTGGGAATTGGGAGTTTGAACTCTGATGGGAATTTTAAAGCTTAAATCGGCTGGGGAATCCAGTTTGAAATGTACTGGCTTTGTCGGGGGATCCTGAAGCTTGACTTTGCTGGGGACATGTACTCCGAGGTTTTTATGGATCTGAATGATGTATTGTAAAGGACTTCTTCTGGAATGGCACAAAGATATCTTCCTACACCCCCAACCTATCAGTAATCATCCTTCTTCAATTTCGCCTTCCTTGCAAGTAACAATTATATTCAAATGCATATGCCTATTTAACAAAACATTGGACGTTTATAAATAAAACATAAGTGTAAAAAAGGAAAAGGAAAGGCAAACAAATTTCTGCACTTTGAAGTATATTTGTATTAATTTTGTAAGTATTTTTGTACAAGGGAGACAGTCATCCTAGTAAGAGAATGTTGCCGTAAAATTGAGAAAAAATTTATACAAAAGGAAAGATGGCTATGTGTAATAATTCCATGGGGTTCCCATTCTGCTATAGCCTTCATAACTCTGAGTATCTGTTCGTTCGTTGCTTCGCCTGTAGATGATTGGATTGATCAGAAGCTTGGAGCTTGTTGGTGAAGAGATTGTTCTTAAAGTGATCCGACGAGACATAGTCATACGCTTTAATTCCCTAACTTTTGCCTGGACCGCCCTTTCAGGTTTTTAGTCCACCGGGAAACCCTTTTTTGCCTAAGCCGCCCTTTCGGGTTTTCGACTTGCCGGGTGTACAAATTTTTTTGTTTTATCCCTAATTTTTGTCTGAACCTCCCTTTCGGGTTTTCGGTCCACCGGGGTGCCCATTTTTGTCCAATTCGCCCTTTCAGGTTTTCAACTTGTCGGGTCGTTTTATGCGTAGTATCTTTTGACTATGTCTGTGTTCGCAGGGTGCGGCAAGTCATCGCTGTCCATGGTGGTCAGAATCATTGCCCTACCAGAAAAGATGCTCTTGATTACAAATAGTCCTTCTTAAGTAGGAGTCCACTTGCCCCTAGGATCACTTTGCGGTAAGATGATCCGCTTGATTACAAGATCTCCGACTTGATATACCTGACGCCTAACCTTTTTGTTGAAAGCCTTAATCATCCGCTTTTGATACGTCTGACCATGACAAACAGCGGTAAGTCGCTTCTCGTCGATCAAGTTAAGTTGATCAAGCCAGGTCTGAATCCAATCGTCTTCACTCAAACCGGCGTCCTTCATAATCCTTAAGGAAGGAATCTGAACTTCCATAGGTAAAACTACCTCCATGCCATATACTAAAGAAAATGGGGTTGCCCCTGTTGAAGTACGTGCCGTGGTACAATATCCATTCAGAGCAAACGGTAACATCTCATGCCAGTCTTTGTAGGTGACTGTCATCTTTTGAATGATCTTCTTAATATTTTTGTTCGCGGCTTCAACAACACCGTTCATCTTTGGCCGGTAGGGAGATGAATTGTGATGATAAATCTTGAACTGCTCGCATAGAGCGGTGATCATGGTGTTGTTCAAATTTGTACCGTTGTCTGTGATGATCCTGTCGGGGATACCATATCGGCATATGAGGTTCTGCTTGATGAAGCGGGCAACCACATTCTTTGTAACAGAGGCATAGGAAGCTGCTTCGACCCACTTGGTGAAATAATCAATAACGACCAAGATGAAGCGATATCCATTGGATGCCGTGGGTTTGACCTCTCCAATCATGTCAATGCCCCATATTGCGAATGACCAAGGAGCTGTCAGAATGTTGAGAGGAACAGGAGGAATATGTACCTTGTCGGCGTAGACTTGGCATTTGTGGCAGGTACGGGAATGTTGATGACAATCAGCTTCCATGGTAGACCAGTAGTAGCCTGCCCTTAGAATCTTCTTAGCCATCGTATGTCCGCTCAAGTGGGTGCCAAATGTGCCACTGTGTATATTGGTCATGATCAACTCTGCCTCAACCTTGTCCATACAACGAAGTAGAACACAATCAGGACTGCGCTTATAAAGGATGCCATTGCTCAGGAAAAACTTGGCAGCAAATCTCCTTAAAAACTTTTTGTCATTGACGGAAGCTCCTTCAGGATACTCTCTGGTCTGGAGATGCCTTTTGATTTCATGAAACCAGGGTTGTTCCACTACTTCTTCGGTATTAATCTCATGAAAGTGCGCAGGTTCATCCATTCGCTCGATGGTAATTTGGGGAGCCTCATTATCCCAGTTGAGTTTAAACATGGAAGACATTGTAGCCAGAGCATCGGCTGACTAATTTTCTTCTCGCGGGAAATGCTCGAAGGTAATCTGCACGAAGTGAGGCAACAAAGTTAAGACATGTTCTTTGTATGGGATAAGATTAGGATGTTTGGTGTCACACTCTCTTTTTACTTGACTGATAACCAAAGCCGAGTCCCCAAATATGACCAAAGATTTGATTCCCAAGTCTATAGCAGCCTTGAGACCAAAGATGCAAGCTTCATATTCAGCCATGTTGTTGGTACAACTGAAGCAAAGTCGAGCTGTGAAGGGCGTATGGCAACCATCCGGAGAAATGAGTACCGCACCGATACCGTTGCCAAGCGCATTTGAAGCACCATCAAAATATAGGGTCCATTGGGATCCTTGTTCAGGTCCGTCATACGGTCCGTTTCCTTCAATGTTGTCCAATGTCATGATGTCCTCGTCAGGGAAGTCGAATCTCATAGACTGATAATCTTCGACGGCTTGATGAGCTAGATGGTCAGCTAGTACACTCCCCTTTATAGCCTTTTGGGTAGTATACTGGATATCATATTCAGTCAGGATCATTTGCCATCTAGCAATTCTTCCAGATAAAGCCGGCTTCTTGAAGATATACTTGATCGGATCCATCTTGGAAATCAGCAAAGTGGTATGAGTCAACATATACTTCCTTAGCCGGCGAGCAGCCCATACCAAAGCGCAGCAAGTTTTCTCGAGAAGTGAGTAGCGAGTCTCACAGTCGGTAAACTTTTTGCTAAGGTAATAAATGGCATGCTCTTTTCGGCCAGACTCGTCATGTTGGCCCAGTACGCACCCCATTGAGTTATCCAAAACAGTCAGATACATGATCAATGGCCTTCCTTCGACGGGTGGCATCAGAATAGGAGGTTCTAGTAAGTACTCCTTGATCTTATCAAAAGCAACTTGGCAATCGTCGTTCCATTCAATTACCTGATCCTTCTTCAGCAGTTTAAAAATTGGCTCGCAGGTAGAGGTCAGGTGAGAGATGAACCTCGCAATATAATTCAAGTGTCCCAAGAATCCTCTAACCTCCTTTTCAGTACGGGGGGCAGGCATTTCTTGTATAGCCTTCACTTTAGCTGGATCAACCTCAATGCCCTTGTTGCTGACAATAAATCCCAGAAGTTTACCAGACCTAACTCTAAAAGTGAACTTGCTTGGATTCAGTCTGAGTTTATACTCCTTCAACCAGTAAAACAACTTTTGCAAATGATTAAGGTGTTCTTCTTCTGTCTGTGATCGAGCTATCATGTCATCTACGTAGACTTCGATCTCATGATGGATCATATCATGAAATAAAGCTACCATGGCGCGTTGATAGGTTGCCCCTGCGTTCTTCAGTCCGAACGGCATCACTTTGTAGCAGAAGGTACCCCATTGCATGACAAAGGTAGTTTTCTCCATGTCCTCGGGGGCCATTTTAATCTGGTTGTAGCCCGAGAATCCGTCCATGAAGGAACAAACCTTGTGTTGAGCTGTGTTGTCAACCAAGATATCGATATGCGGTAGTGGAAATTTGTCTCTGGGACTGGCCCTGTTCAAATCCCGATAGTCCACACACATTCTGACCTTGCCATCCTTTTTAGGCACGGTCACAATGTTAGCAACCCATTGTGGATAGGTTGTAACAACCAGAAAGCCAGCGTTGAATTGCTTCATTACTTCAGCTTTAATCTTCTCAGACATGTCAGGCCTCATTCGGAGGACCTTTTGCTTGACCGATGGACAATCCACTCTTGTAGGGAGACGGTGAACCACAATATCTGTGTCTAGCCCTGGCATGTCTTCATAAGACCAGACGAAGATTTCAACATATTCGTTCAACAACTGCACTAAGCGCTCCCTGACACCTGGTTCCAGGTTGGCACCCACTTTTACTTCTTTCTTGTCCTCCTCTGTCCCTAAGTTGATGGTTTCTAGCAACTCCTCATGAGGCAGAATAGCCAGCTCTTCTTGTTGCAAAAGTCTGGCTAACTCTCCCGGCACTTCATAATCTTCGTCAACTTCGTACTCAGCGTGATTGACCAAATCTTCAGAGTTATCGAAGGCTGAAACAGAATAGTTGCCCATGGAATCCGGAATGGATGGGCACCTACATTTGTGAGTGTGGGTGTGTGTAAGGGATATCCATCTTTAAACAAACAAAAATGCAAAGAGGAAAGGAAAATGAACACAACAGTTTATAGATGAAAAACGTCCAATGATTCATTAAAACATGGCATATGATAATGAAGAAAATTAAGCCCTTACAAATGGACCTGCATGCCCCGGGCAAGGCATGAGGTGAAAATAGTGTGCGAATTGTTTTAGTTATTACAGACCATAAAAATGGGAAATTGTTCAAAGATAAAATTACTGGTTGATAAAGGTGATGGGAACAAAATCCTTTGCTTCACAGTTGCTTAGACCCCCTTCGACGGTCGGAAAGATCCAATCTTCGAAGTCGTTCTCTTCATCTTCATCTTCAACAGCATTAATTCTGTGACGAGTGATCCTTATAGGTGGCCCTCCAGTCTTGGAACGACGCATAACCTTCTGTCCTGCAGCTGTAAACCGTAGTCCAAATTTGTCCGTCTTATGGGGAAAATCTGGCAATTGCCCCCATGCTGTACTCTTCCCCTTCTTTGATCATTGCCTTTGCGTCCTTGAGAGATGCCATCCTAGGCACAAGCTTGGGAATGATGGGTACCTCAACCATTGTCTTCGCAACTGCTACCTCGGGAGAAACTTCCTCAAAATGTTGAAAATGCATTTCGATGAACTCGCCATCTAACTCCACATATCGAAAGGAATTGAGATGACTGATCATGTACTCTTCCTCGCCGTGCACAGTTATAATTTTACCCTTAACAAGATATTTCAGCATCTGGTGCAAAGAGGATGTAACTGCCCCGGCATAATGGATCCACGGTCTTCCTAGCAAACATGAGTATGACGGACGGATGTCCATCACGTAGAAGGTGGAATTGAACACTTTGGTGCCTACCTTGATTGGAATATCAACCTCTCCATGAACCATTCTTTTGGAACCATCGAAAGCCCTAACGACGATGTTACTAGGTTTAAGGGTCAAACCTTCGCAATCCAAACGGTCTAAGGCCTTCTTTGGCAGCACATTCAGGGAAGAACCAATATAAACCAAGACATGGGCGAGAGTGGTTCCCCGGCATTCAACTGAGACGTGTAACGCGTCGTTATGTTTCCTTCCTTTGGGAGTTAAGTCAGCATCGGAAAAGCCAAGGCCATTATCAGCAGTAAGACTGGCCACACATTCCTGAAATTGATCAGCCGAAGTCTCTTGGGGAACATGTGCCGCTTTCAAGAATTTGATCAGGGCCTTGGCATGGGCCTCAGAACAGAGCAGAAGAGCCAACATTGAAATTTTAGAAGGGGTTTGCCCTAATTGTTCCACAACGTCGTAGTCGCTTTTTCTGATTATTTTCAGGATTTCGTCCATTTCTTTCTAAGTGGTTTCAGGGATAACCACAGTATGAGCCTTCGTCCTGACAGGCCCTTCCAGTATCCCCTTACCCTTGTCGGTAATATCAACAGATGGTCTAACTTCAGGAGTATCCAATTCTTCAACCAATGGGCCTTGCACAGACGGTCCAACAAGTGCAGAAGCTTTCAAGGGTCCGAAAACTGCTCGAGGGGGAGCAATCTCCGGAGAAAAGATCCGGCCACTGCGGGTTATCTTGCTTGTACCCGCGATGTTCCCTGTATCAGGGTCTTCTTCAGAAATCTCTTGGACTGTCTAAATTTGTTTGATGTCGTGGTAGAAGATTTCTCCCCCATAGTTCCACGGTATCGTTTTGCTGGATTTGTACGGGACAGGTCCCGGCATGGTGATCTTTAAAGGTACACATTCAAAGTTGGGTGTAATCCTGACAGGCCTTTTGCAAGCCTTGGGAGGATTGTCGGAAATGGTTATGATAGCAATATTGTTGGTTGAAGTATCACAAGTATCAGGAGTAATCGGATTGAAAGTGTTAACAAGGGTTTTCTGGAAAATTATCTCTTGAGTATCCATCAGGCGTTGGACACCCAACTTCAACATTGGACAATCACCTTGAATGTTCAAACAAAAATAACAGTCTTTACCACAACCAGGAAAGATCCCGACCCTTAACAAATTTTCTTTAATCACAAGCAATGGAGTCAACAGATTGGCAACATCAGTAATATGGAGGTTTTCCAAAATGGCATGCACATTGTGGCCGTGCTTGGGCATCAGAGCAGATATAACATTGGGCTTCTCAGGAGCGTCAAATTCAACCTCTTTGGAGTCAATTAAATCCTGAATTTTGTTCTTAAGTGCCCAGCAACTATTGGTATCGTGCCTAGCACTGTCGGAATGGTAGGCACATTTGGCTTTTGAGTTGTAGGATGGAGAGGTGGTATTTACATTCTTTGGCGCCTCTTTTAAATCAGCAAGGTTCAATTTCAGGAGATGTGGAAGGATCTGAGCAGGTGTCATGTTTACTGGGGTAAACTGCCGTGGTGGCCTTTGCTGATAAGTTCTGGGCTGATCATTCCTTGGTTGACTGTTTCTAAGCTGGTCTGATGCGGACTTCTGTATCAATACGGCCCCCACTGTTGGCCGACGTTCCTCTCTTTCCCGATTTTTCTGGGCGTAAACATCAGAACTCTCCTTCTTTGTCGGGAAGGTCTTCTTTATAGCAGTAGAAGCGGAGGCATCTTTTTGGATCTTTCCACTTTTAATACCGGCCTCCACCCTTTCGCCGGTCAAAATCAGTTCAGTAAATCCCGCGGAGGAACTCACAATTAGATGATTGAAGAAAGGACCAGATAGGGTCCCCAGAAACATGTAAACTAACTCCTTATCTGATAACAGTGGCTGCACCCTTCCCGCCAGATCACTCCATTTCTGCGCGTACTCTTTAAACCCTTCATTGGAAGCCATCCCCATACTTTGTAACTGAGTACGAGTGGGCACCAAATCAGCATTGTATTGATACTGACGATAAAAAGCAGCTGCCAAGTCTTCCCAATTGTGAACCTCCGATCTTTCGAGCTGATAAAACCAGTCTAACTGCGTGCCAGACAAGCTGTCTTGGAAAAAGTGTACCCAGAGGTCTTTATCAGATGAGTGGGGTTGGATTTTTCGGACATAAGATCTCAGATGCATTTTTGGGCACGACAGACCGTCATACTTGGCGAATGTTGGCACCTTAAATTTGGGAGGGATAACAATCCCAGCTACCAGCCCCAGCTCTTCGAAATCTAAATCGGGAACCCTCTGCAACTCCATGGCTACCAGCCTATCTTCAAGATTTTTGTACTTATCGTCCGCTGGTGGATACTGTTGTTCGGAGTAGTCTTCGTCTTCTTCCTCTTCCTCCTCTTCCACTTCAGATTCAGAAGGCACAGCAGTCCCTTTCCCTTTACCGACCCCTTCGTCAGACGTTGAGGGGAACTCAAGAACCTTCTTAGCATTGCTCTCAAACCTTCTTTCGAAAGTAGCCACTCCAGGTCTCTTTTTCTTTTTCTCTTTATTCTTTTCTAACAGAGCTTTGAGGTCCTCCTGACCCTTTGCCAAGGTCATGAGGAGTTGCTGAAACTGTGAGTTTTGTGCCTGCAGATCCTTTACCGTTTGCTCCAAATCCATCTTGCTGAAATAAACAGCAGAAAGATAAGGAAACCTGGCGTGAAGACCTGTTTATGCATATGATGAATGGTATGTTATTCATGTAATGCATTCAAGGGTTCAAAAATTCAAATTTGTCGCAAACAAAAAGAACGCACGTCATATTAAGAATAAATTTGTTAGTACATAAGTGCCCCATGGGAGAAATATTACAAAATTCTTAATGTTAAAAAGACATTGCGCATCCTTTTTGGTGCGATGTAAGTGTTGAGAGTTTCCTCCTCGTGAAGTCGGCGGGTAAGCTCCAAAACCTTCTTCTCACTGGCGTAGAAGCTGGCTTCAAAAGTATCCCGTTCTTCCTTGAGTTGGATCCAACTCTTTTGCATTTCTTCCCATGATGTTGGCATGTCAGGATGTAGAATGGTGTATGGAACCTCTCCTTCCGTAACAGGCTCTTTGATCAAGGGGAGGATGTAAGGGTATGGAATCATAAGATTCTGGGAACGGGTTCGCACCCATTTGAGATAAGGCTCAAGGGGGATGGAATTCTTGTGCCCCAGTGTCTTACTATCCACCTTGTTAGGCATCCTCCAAGCTCTGATGAACCTTTGTCGAAGTCCTTGCGCATCATTGTCGAAGTCAAAAACTAGGTCAGGAATCAACATGTCATGAGGGCCATCCCTCAGAGCATATCCAAATTTTCTCAAAGCTAGACAGGGGTTGTAGGTAATGCCTCCCCTAATGCCAAGTAATGGGACATTAGGGAATTCACCACAACAATCAATGATGATGACATTTTCTCTGGACCGAGAACACCAATGTACATCAGAATGTGTGAGGGTCATCAACCGTTGTGACCACCTTAAACCCAGCTCATTCTTCAAAACTGATTGTGGAAGGTGAGAAATAAACCACCTTGCTAGGAGAGGAGTACATCACATGAGAACACCTCTTTTCCTCATTGTTCGTGTGTAAAATGAGTGTAGTATGTCCCCAAGCAATGTAGGTATAGGATTCCTGGATATGAAAATCTTGACAGCATTCACATCTATAAACTGATTAGGATTTGGGAACAAGACCAACCCATAGATGAGGAGTGCCATAATCTCTTCATAGGCTTGTAGATCAAGATAATTCCAGCAGTCTTGTGCCTTCTCCAATAGAAACTTTGCCAAGAAACCCTTGACACCACTTCTGGTTTCCCAATGCCCCTTGATATCAGATGGTTGCAAGTGTAATACTTGAGCAACATCTTCAGGCTTTGGTTCTTTTTCCGTACCGTTGTAGGGTAGTTGATTAAGAATAGGAATTCTCAGAAGTTTAGAAAATTCCTCCAAAGTAGGTACCAATTGGTAGTCAGGGAATGTGAAACAGTGGTGTAGGGGGTCAAAGAACTGGAAGAGAACTTTAACCATGTATTCTTCAATGTTGGTGTTGACTAAGCTGAGGAGTCTACCATGTCTTTCACTGAAGAGAGAATTCTATGGAATCCTGGATGTAAGCTCCTTGAGTTGAGGAGGGATCCTCACAAGGTTTACTTGAATTGTTTTCCTGCGAAGAGATTCCATGACCTACAAAACAAGAACAAAGATGAAGATCCAAACCCTTGAAATGGTTAGTGGATGCATATGATGCTTTATGATGTTCATGATGTATTCACAAGCACATGTACAAGCAAGTCACACAAAACCCTAGTTTCAGGCTTGCATGAGGTTTCATAGGTAAATACCCTCTTGAGTTTAGTTGGCTCAAAACCTGTCCTATAAATAGTAACCCGGTTCTAAGGAGCTCAATATCATTGAATTGTTTTCTATGTTCATTGTTTTGGTTTAGCCACTTAACTAGCGACCAAAATATTCCAAGAAAACAACCCTTAATGAGTGTAGTATCGAGTATCTACCAACTTCGGACTGCACCAAAGCCGGTCATCTCACTACCCCTAATAAAAGGCCAATATGGTCAAGTAAGGTTCTAGTTCATTAGTGCTTCATGACATGCGGCCCCGTATTCTCTTTGATTGACTCAAAGACTACCGGTACTCACAAATATGTCGCACTAATATAGCTATTGCTTCAACCGTGTCGGTATACCCCGCACAGTTTCCACAACATATTGCTATTTACCTATAAATGTTTCCCAAATCCGGGTGGAGGATTTCAAACCCAAACAAGAGAGCCAAATGTAAAGCAATCAAAGCAAACAATAATCATGCAAAGGGTGATCTAAGCCCTAAGGTTACTCCACTTTTAGATATTTTCCCCAGCAGAGTCGCCAGTTCTGTGATACGGTGGGAGAACTGACTTGGGATTTTGCGTTTGTGTTCGCAAATGTTTCGGTTTAGCAAGAGTCGCCACCAACTTTTTATTTTATCCTAAGGAAAGGTCAAAAAGCACAGGAAAGACCTTTGAGATGTTTTCTTGGGTTCGGGGAGTAGATTATAGAAAGGGAAGGTATTAGCACCCTTTCTATCCATGGTTATCCATGGGCTCTTAGTTACTTGCTTTAGATCACTTGCTTTGCTTTTCAATTGTTTGAAATGGTGCTTTGTGTGTGATTTTGAAATATGTTTTCAAAAGAGGCCATTTGTTGTGGCAACCTTTGTAATGATTCTCGTTTGAATGTATACAAAAGTGTTTTTGTCTTTTGAGAAATTTTCAATGTTTGAAAGTAGGGTTTTGAAATTGTATGGTGAAGTGTGTTTTGAAAATAGCAAGGATGTTTTTGCAAGCTTGATCAAGTAACTAGGAGCTATCTACCCTATTCTATTCAAAGATCTTTCTTATGTTTTTAACCCTTTTAACAGTGTTGTTTCACCATTGTATTTGGTGAACAACCTTGTGTTAGGATGTTAACGGGACAGGCGCGGGTCATCGTATAGACCATGATAGCAATGGTGTCAAGTATCTTTGGCAATTTTCTTAAGGGACTTGATCATTTTGTTTAGGCAACTCAGACAGCGTCATCGAGGGACTATGATCTTTTTGATTGTTTTTGTTTTGCCAAAGTACTCAACATGCAACCACGACCCATTTTTGAAGGCAACAAGTGGATGAAACCCTAGGGGTGCAAGTGTGCATTGTGATTGTTTTTCATGCATATTTATCTTGGATTAGGTCAAACTAATTGTTGAATTTATTTGCATACAAACCCTAGGTCTAAGCATGGCATAATTTGGAAACTTTTAAATGTGCGAGAATTTAAATGCTACACTATTACAACATGATATAGGGAGGGGGTTACAAATTTGAATTGGGAATATTTGACAAGAAAATGAAATCTAAGTTATTACAACCATATCGAATGTATAGGCAATATTTAAATGTACAATAATTGAAATAAATACAAATAAATAAAAGTCAAATAAAATGTACTATGCAAAAAAAGAAAGTTTTATGTATGTAAAAAGTATATTTTTTAATGTGAATTATAAAAAAGTCAATTTTTATTATCTTTGTCATTTAGGGCAAAAAACCCTAATTCTTAATGAATAATATTATTTATTAATTATATACAATAATATATTAATTTATGCATAAAAATAAAAGTATATTATAAAAATGATATTTTTAGTGTAAAATATTAACAAAAAATAAAAATATGATATTTTTATATTTTTGACCTAATTATTTAATAAGATAAAGTATATAAGTATATATATGTGTATTAAATATATTAAATATATAAAAATAAAAATTAATTATTTACAAAAAAAGTGTATATTCTAGAAAATATTTTCAAATGTAAATAAAAATAATAAATAAAGATAAGTATATTTTTGTATTATTTTTTGGAGTTTTTAATGAAAAGGAAATGGTTTATTTACATATTTACTAGTAATAAAAACAATAAATGTGAAATAAATATGAAAAAATATAAATTTTTTTTTTTTGCATTTTTTTATATTTGAAAAAAAATAAATAAAGTCAGAATAAAAAATAAAAATATCAAAATGACAATTATTCAAACAAATGGGCCAGGGGGTGCAAACTGAACAAAAGGGTGTCAAAAGCAAAAGGATTCAGGCCCAACCCAGAATCACTTCTTCTTCTTCCTTGGAACAAAACCTGCGCGCGCTGTGTACCAAAACTGTAACTCCTGATTCTTTGATCTTTTGACAAAACTCATAACATGAACATTGTAGAGAATTAAACAACGAATTCAACCATATAAAAAACTTGGATTAACTCTCAAAGACCAGAGAGAATTTCTCTGGCCCTAATTCCTAACCTAGTTTTTTCAGAAAGTTCATGAGTGAAATTCTCTTAGCACGATTAATGTAAATGAAAACTAAGCATATGTATAGCTTCAGGCTATGAGTACAACATATTTCATTCACAAACCTAAGTCTAACCATTCCTAAATAGGGAGATAGAAGTCCATGAAATACCTGTTTCAGTTGACTTCGAGCTGGATAATGCAGCAACCTTCAATGGTGTTTGAGCTTCTTTTGAGCTTGCCTGAGGTCCAAGGAAGCTTTTCCAATGCTTGGCTTGTTTTGAAACAACTTGAATCATGCTGTAGAACTCAACCTGCAGAGCTTTGAAATGAAAATGGCAAAGTGTGTTAGAGGTGTTACAGCTTGCAATGGGGGCCTGGGATAGTTCAGGTGAGTTGATTGAAAGGTGTTTGAACTATCTTTGGATAAAACGCACGATGAAATTTGGTTGTGGCTTTCAAAATGCAGAACTTGCCCTGTTTTGCAGAAAAATAGTGATTCTGAGTATGAGGAGGTTTGAGTGATGAAAGGGTCGTGTTTTAGGATTGTTGGGAGGTATGGAACTTGTCTACAAGGTTTGTCTAAGCTTGTCTTAACAGATATGAGAGATGGTATGTGTTTTGCCCCTTTTCTTCCTTTTCAAGCACGCATGTGGAAGTGATGTTATAGCTTGGTACAGGCCCTCCTATCATGCTGCATATTTTTCTCTTGGTTCTTGGAATTGATAGCTTCAATCTTGCTTCAGAGATATGGCCCCATACCTCAAGGATTTTGGTTTGACATAAAGTGTACTTTTACAAAAATGGCATTTTACCTTTTTCCAAATAAGGGTTAATCTTGTATGTAATGTCCAAATGGCCAAGATAACACCTTAATTCAATGGTTATGCATTAAATTATGAAGTGCAAGTTGGTTTTGAGGCCTGAAAGCTAGCACCAAACATGCTGATTTGAAAATGCAAGTTTGTATGAACATGTATTGGTCATGGACAAAAGTGAGTTTTTGCCAACTTCAAGCATTCGATTCTCTCTAACCACAAGGGTGTTTGAGGAGTTCTTGGACAATTTTGAAAGCTTGGAACATTTACTATAATCCATATTTGAAATGTAATTTGAAACTACAAGTGGAACTATGTGAAAAAAGGCCAAGAAGATGGGTCAAAATCCTGCCTAAACTAGGGCAAAATTTCCCTAAGTTAAAAGTTTTAGGTACCCTTGTTCCAAAAATCATAACTTGAGATACAAGCTTCTTTTGAGAAAACTTTGTGAATCAAAGTTGTAGAATTTGTGATGGACTACAACTTTCATGTTTCAAGTTTTGTTTGAATACATTTGCATCTTGGTGAAAAAATGGGACAAAGTTAGGAAAAAATAAGAAAATTTCATAACTTAGAAAATTTCTAAGTTATGAAAATTTTCCATTTTAAACCCTAATTTGCATTTTTGGATTTCTTGATGAACAAGTTTCATAATTTGACATGTCTTGATGAAAAATAACTCTTGGCACTTGATTTTGACCAAAAAGTCAAAGTTTGACTTTTCAGTGTACAGTCAAATTTTGATCAGTTGACTGAAAAATTCATCTGTCAATCTTATGCAATTGAGATCTTCTGAACTTGTTGAATGGGTAAAGACAATGTCATTGAGTCCTTGTGTCCATGGTTGAGCTTGATTTGCCATTGGTTAGGTCAAACAGTCAAAAATTGCCTTTGTACAGTCAAAACCCTAAAAATGACCATTTTGCCCTTTTGGTGATCTGATCAAATTTCTTGTGGAATTGTGATCCAAACATGATAAAATGACATATATGAGTTCATTATGTTGATGTGGGTCAAGAGTCATGAGGTTTGACTGTCAATCTGCTACAATTGACTTTTTCCCCAATACAGCTGATTTCTAGGTCAACTGTCCAATTGACTGGGCAAAAATTTAAATCAAGGCTTGAAACTTGGTATGGACAAACTTGTGAGTCCAACATGAAGTATGAAAGTCATTTTGGAAATTGTGGGTCAAAACATCCCTGTGCAAACTCAAACCCTAATTTAGGTCAATAGTGCAAGGAGGTGTCTTGAGCAGAGCAAACCCTAGCTTGATCTTCAGTTCCAAGAATCTTGTGATGAGAAAATATTAAAGAAATGGGAGGGAAAATTTTGGGGTACAACACCATCTACCTACTCGAAAAAGTAATCAATATGTGCTAATGTCCTTTAGACAATGCTATCCCACTATTGATGAGTAGGTAGCATCGTCGTTGGAGTTTAAGGGTCAATTCGATTAAGGGACATGTGGTCACTAAAGCAATGTTAGGACGCCTTAGTGGTAACCCTAATGTCTTAGATCATTTTTCCGAGGCAACCGTTTCTAGGCAACTATGATCTTGGGACAGGAGGGCGACCTCTAAAACTTCCTATACTCAATGACCACGTTCGAAGGCAACCAAGTGAGGTGTACCCTAAGAGTGTGCATGTGCGAGTGTGTTGTTTTCAGTTAATTTTGTCTTTGTACATGTCAATGGTTATCTATGTTGATTTTAAATTAAACATTAGATCTTGTCTTGCATTCCCTATTATCAAACATCTAACAATAATATTTTGCGGGAAATTAAAAGCGCGGAATTTAAACTAAATTATTACAAGGCGTCAGGTATTTACATCGCCAAAAGCAACCCTTGAAATTAAAATGCGGAAAGTAAATAAAGCGATAAACATATTTAAAGTCCTATTAAACTATTACATTCCGGGAAACATATACAATATTGAAACAAAATAGATCGCGTGCGAGAAAATTAAATCGGGCGCATTCTAGGGTTTTGACCCTTTGATTATTGAAGAAATTTTTTTTTGGTTATTTTTGGATTAAAAGAAATTAAATTAAGCTACATTATTAAACAAATAAACAAATTAATTAATTGAAATATTTTTGGATTTTTGATATTTAAAGAAATAAAATAAATTTGATCAAAGTTAGTAAAACCTAATTATCTAAATTAATTTTAATTATTGCAAAAGATATTAAAGTTATTTCCTAATTAAACTAAATCAATTAAATTAATTTTATTAACAAAAATAAAAAATGCTGAATTTTAATTTTAATAATGAAAATGTTTTTGGTTTTTAATTTTATGAGGACAAAGTTTTAATTGGTTAATGATAATACTAAAAATAATAAAACAAAATAATTAAATAAAATAAAAAAGAATGAGGTAGAGAAACTCAGGGGGGTGTGGGCCTGGAAAAGGAGTGAGAATTGCAATTTTGTGGCCCAACAGGCGCAAGCCTGGTTGACTTCTGGAATTCCATGTGGCACGTTTGACTTGAGAGCATGATGCACACTCCATCTGGACCACCAGATCTGGCCTGGGGCCATCTGGCTAATGATTAAGTGAGAGACCATGGTGTGCTACAATGCATGAAACGCGCTGGAACACCTGAAAGAAAATAATAATAAGGAATATGGGGACCTGGGATTCGAACACAGGTCCTGTTAGTCACCAAACACACGCCACTACCACTGCACCAACCCGCTTCATTTGTTATTATAATGGACAATAATTAATATAAGGGAAAACACTTAAATTCCAGAAAATATAAAAAAATAAAGCGCGAAGTTTGAATCAACCAATGGGAGGGGGCACATCTTCATCTTCTTCGTTCAGCCTGGATATTTACCTGCGGATTTATATCCGCAGCTAAATGCGCATGTGCGTTCTAAATTCTATTCTAGGCCATGAAAATCAATTCCAAGCACATGGTTGTGCTCGTCTTCTTCCACTGATAACATCTATGCCCATCAATGGCACTGATTTTACCTGGAAAAGAAACGCCAAAAAACACAAACCAAGAACCCTAGATTCGGCTAGGGGGTTACATGCTATATAAATGCAATCAAATAATGCATAAAGTTTGTAAATTGAACAAGGATCAAGAATATGTCAATCATTTGCCAAGAAAATGCAAGAATGTGGAGTTACGAATTTGACTACAGGGCGATAAAACGTGAAGCTTACAGTGCAATTGAGAGAGTATGAGAACTTGTTAGGGATTGGTTTTGCTTCAAGGATGGTCCAGCAATGGATTAGCGTTGATATTTGGTGTTGAAACTGCCTCTAAGCACGATTTCAGTTTCAAGCTTTTTGACAATTTTTCAAGTTTGCTTTTTGTGATTCTGCAGCCTCTCACCTCTAAAACTCGTGCCTTTGCATTGTATATGTATGCTGCAATGTATTAGGTCAACAATTTTGGATTGAATCCTTGTACATTATGGCTTGGAGATTTGATTTGATCCTCCATTGAAAACCTTCCAATTTTGCCAAAAATCCAACTTTTTGTTCATGATATGGTGAGATACGAATTTGATGCTGACCATGATGACAATTAAGATCTATAACAATCAAAAAGATCCTAAGTAATCAATATTTGGATTTTATTTGATTTAAATTGATTTAAAATGAATTAATTCAATAAAAAATCAAATAAAATAGAAAAATTAATAAATGGACACAAGGCTGAAGCTAGGACACGTGTGTAGTGTGACAAGATCAAATCAAGTGGAAAAGAATGGGCCCATTTGACAAAATTTGATGTTTTGGGGATAGTTAACTTTTGGCAATTTTGCAAAAATGCCCAACTTCAACAATGCATAACTTCTTCAATTTTGAACTTTTGGAAGTGTTTTCTTGACTTTTTAGAAAGCTTGTGATGTCCTCTAACCAACCCTTTTTGTATCATCTCATATTGATATTCCATGCTCAAGTTATAAGCTTTGGCAAAACAGGTGTTTTTGTTGACTTTCAAAAATGACCTATAATATCCAAATTTGTAACTTCTTGTGAGTGCATTTTTTGATCTTGGTGTATGAAGATGGATTTTATGAAATTGCATACTCTTCAAAATGAGCTTTGGATGTGTCATTTCTCATAAAGTATGAGAAAGTTATGCTTGGTCAAAGTTGAGTTGACTTTTCCTACAAAACCCTAATTTAGCAACTTTTGAGTCTTGATGAATTTTAAGCAATCCTTGATGAATCATGATCAAACCTTGATAAAATGATGAATTATCCTTCAAAGTGAGAATGTTGACAAAAAAACCTTGAAGTTTGACTGTTTATAGGTCACAGTTGACTTTTGCCCTAACACAGTCGATTTTTGGACCTCTTGAGCAATTGACTGACCAAACTTCCTCTGCAAGGCTTGAAATTTGACATGGATGAACTTGAGAACATATTAGGACATTGGGGAGAAATTGAGGTCATTTGGATGCAAGGACCTCGATGCAACACAAAACCCTAATTTGAGATTGACTGCCTTAGGAGATAGCTTGACTGTCCAACTCTTGAGCAATCTTGAGCCACTTGGAGATTATTCTTGAAATGTCTTGGGAAATATGAGAGGGAAAATTTTGGGGTACAACACAACCTCATGAACATAATGGTACCATTATCAATGTCCAATTTTCCTGTATGAGAAATCCCTAAAAACGAAGTACAAACCCTAGCCATTGCAGTTTTATGTACAATCAATAAAAATGCAATTGATTATAGTGATTAGCTTGCAAACATCTCAAAGATCATAAATATACCAATCAATCATGCTAAATATGCCATAATCAATATATTCGAATTCAAGGAAAGAGGCAAACTGTGTGAACCTTACAGGGTGATTCTGAGCGTGGGGAGGCTTGCTAACGATTGAAACACGATCCTGGGACGTCGAACAAATGATTGGTATGGTTAGAACGAATTGAGATGGCCTGCAACTTAGAATTTGGTTTGCACTTTTTTCCTTGAATTTTTGAAATTGGTTCTCTGCCTTTGCACGCCTCCAGCCTCTTTCTTTTTGTCTGCTTTTGTTCCCTATGTATACTAGAGTGCATTAGGGTTAAAGTTTGTATCAAATCTTTTCCAATTATGAAGATTGATCAATGATTTAATCCTTGCACCAAATCTTTCCAAAATAAGCAATTTCAATCTTTTTGTGTCCATATGAAGCCTTGCACGATTTGATTTTGTCTCCAGCTGTATAATGAACCTAATCATGCACAAAATCTCAAGGTTTTATTGATTTTTGATATTTCCATTATTTTATATTAATTTTATTTGATTTAAATGAAATAAAATCAAAATAAATAACAAAAATAAAAGAATGACAAGTGGAAAGGCTCATGGGTCGTGGATAACATTACAAACTCAGTGCAAGCATAAAAAGTTGGGCCCATTTAGCAAAAAATGCAATTTTGGACACATTTGACTTTTGGTAATTTTGCAAAAAGGGTCAACTTGGCCAATGCATAACTCCTTCAATTTTGACCTTAGAGATGTGTTCTTGGACTTTTTAGAAATATTAGGGTGTCCTCTAAGCAAGCCTTTTGGTCGCATATCAATTGAGTCTTCCATGTTCATGTATGAAGCTTTGACCTAAAAGGTGTTTTTGTTGACTCTTCAAAATGACCTATAATGTCCAAATTCATATCTTCTTGTGGGTGCATATTTTGAACTTGGGAGCTGAAGATAAATTATAGGGAATTACATCCTCTTCAAAATGATCTTTGGATGGGTCATTTTTGATAAAGTATGATAAATTTATGCTTGGTCAAAGTTGAGTTGACTTTTCCTACAAAACCCTAATTTAGCAACTTTTGGGATTTGATGAATTGTAAGCAATCCTTGAGGAATCATGATCAAACCTTGATCAAATGATTAATAATGCTTCAAAATGAGAATGTTGACCAAAAATCTTGAAGTTTGACTGTATGTGGGCCACAATTGACTTTTGCCCTAACATAGTCGATTTTTAGGCATTTGAGTAGTTGACTGAGCAAACTTCCTCTGCAAGGCTTGAAACTTGACATGGATGATCTTGAGAACATATTAGGGCAATGGTGAGCATTTGAGATCCTTTTGACTCAAACATATTGATGCAAAATGAAACCCTAATTTGAGGTAAACTGCCCTAGGAGAGAGTTTGTCTAGTCAACTCTTGGACCTCCTTGAGCAATTTGAGGACCTCACTTGAAATGTATTAAGAAATATGGGAGGGAAAATTTTGGGGTACAACAGCTGCCCCTGTTCAATCTTCTTAATCCTGAGGATGTAGATTGGCTTGTCTCCCTTTCGTGATCTGAAGGTGGAAGATGATTGAACACTAGAGTGCCCAAAAATTTACACTTGCGTGAAGTGATATTTGTCTTGCGATATCAGGAATGGGCTTATAGATGCCATCCGAAGAAGCATAAATCGCATAAGAGATCCCTTTGCGAGAACCCGTGTACCTGTTGTTGAGGAGGACTTCACTGGGGAAATGTGAATTCAATTGTGTTTGATTGGGTCCCAGTCTTACAGTGTTATGGACTGTGATCTAGGGATATGGGAAGTCGAACCTGGATAGTAAGGTTAGGAGAAGGAACCTGGATAGTAGGATTACTTGGATATGAAAGCCTGGATAGTAGGGCTGTGAGAAGGAACCTGGATAATAGGGTTACTTCGATATGAAAGCCTGGGTAGTAGGGTTGTGAGAAGGAACTTGGATAGTAGGGCTTCTTCGATATGATAGCCTGGGTAGTAGGGCTATGAGAAGGAACTTGGATAGTAGGGTTTCTTCGATATGATAGCCTGGGTAGTAGGGCTGTAAGAAGGAACCTGGATAGTAGGGTTACTTCGATATGAGAGCCTGGGTAGTAGGGCTACTCTTGTTGCGCCAATGATTATTCTGTTTAGCTTCGAGTGTCGATCATGGGCTCGCTAGAAATTATTGATAATAATGTCTTTCTTGAAATAAATACAGGGTTAGTTATATGTGATGCATGAGATATATTGTGTGTTGATGTTCTCAAAATAAATGAGACCATGTTATATATGGTGTATGCGTATGTCATGATGTATGAATATGAAATGCTGACGTGATAATCAGAATCGGGGAAAATAAATCCCTGATTGCCATGAAAATCATAGTTCCTCCACCTCTGTTAGGGATGGTGAACAAAGATGACCATTCTGGGGATTTGCCTCTTGGCTGGTAAATATTCTGCTGGACGAGACTTGGTCTGAGTATGACTCTGCAGGGAATAACTCTGTCGGAGATGATATATTCTATCGATGGATCATGCTGATTTGGAGAAATAAACTCAGTTGGGGATGAATTTCCACTGCTGGTCATAATGAATTCTGTCGGAGATTGAAATTCTGCTCGTGAGAGAAATAAACTCTTGCTTGGGGAAAAATTTACGGACTCGTTCGCGATTGTGAACCTTAACTGGGGAGAGTTGTGCCCCGTTGGGAAAATTAACACCACTGTCTTTGGATACTTCTTACCCTGTGGGGAGTGTTTGTACCACTTCTCATGTTCTCCAGCTGGTTCTGTCCCTGTACCTGATGGGCAGAGTAACTGTAAGGCTTAGACACTTCTTGTTTGTCCCTGTTCCTGGAATTACGAGTAATCATCTTTTGTTTCTTATGTAAATATTTATGAGCAACAATTATTCTCAAATGCATATATAAAAAATGAATCATTGAACGTTCTTTGCAAAACAAAACAGAAAAAGAAAAACAAATCGAAATTTCTTGTAAAATGAATTGTATTGATTTTGTAATTGGCCCATAATAGGCATTTTGTACAAATAGGCCGACGTCCTAGTAAGAGAACGCCACCCAAAGATGGGAATTATACAATTTGTGAAAAAGAAAGAAAAACAACTATGTGAAACAATCCCATCGGGTTCCAACTCTGCTATTGCCTTTATATCCTCAAGCATCTCATCACTTTTCCGCTTGGTCGCAGGTGGATCAGATTGATAAGTGTCGTTCGAGCTTGATAGTCGATACCGAAGTCTGGTTGCAAGATGATCCAATGAGACATAGTGTTACGCTTCAATCCCTAATTTTTGCCTGGACTGCCGTTTCGGGTTTTCAATCCACCGGGATACCATTTTTTTTCCCAATCCGCCTTTTCAGGTTTTCGACTTGCTGGGTGTACAGTTTTTTCATTTTCATCCCTTACTTTTGCCCGAACCCTTTTGGTTCGCCGGAAAGCCCTTATTTTTGCCTAGGCCAGTCGACCTAGCGGGTCTTTGATTATGCGTAGTATCTTTTCACTATGTCTGCATTGACGGGGTGAGGAAGTTCGTCACTGTTGTACCCCAAAATTTTCCCTCTCATTTCATCAACATTTTCTCAATCACAAGACTTTTGGAACTCAAGATCAAGCTAGGGTTTGCTCTGCTCAAGACACCTCCTTGCACTGTTGACCTAAATTAGGGTTTGAGTTTGCACAGGGATGTTTGACCTAAAATGCCCAAAGTGACTTTCATACTTCATATTGGACTCACAAGTTTGTCCATACCAAGTTTCAAGCCTTGATTCAAATTTTTGCCCAGTCAATTGGACAGTTGACCTAGAAATCAACTGTATTGGGGAAAAAGTCAACTGTGGCTAATTGACAGTCAAACCTCATGAAATTTGACCCACATCAACATTATGAACTCATATGAACCATTTGATCAAGGTTGGATCACAATTCCAAGAGAAATTTGATCAGATCACCAAAAGGGCAAAATAGTCATTTTTAGGGTTTTGACTGTACAAAGGCAATTTTTGACTGTTTGACCTAGCCAATGGCTAATACAACTCTCACATAGGCTCAAGGATTCAATGACATTGTCTTTACCCATTCAACAAGTTCAAAAGATCTCAATTGCATAGGATTGACAGATGAATTTTTCAGTCAATTGATCAAAATTTAACTGTGTATTGAAAAGTCAAACTTTGACTTTTTGGTCAAAATCAAGTGCCAAGAGTCATTTTTCACCAAGACATGTCAAATTATGAAACTTATTCACCAAGAAACCCAAAAATGCAAATTAGGGTTTAAAATGGAAAAATTTCATAACTTAGAAATTTTCTAAGTTATGAAATTTTCTTATTTTTTCCTAACTTTGTCCCATTTTTTCACCAAGATTAAAATGGATTCAAACAAAACTTGCAACATGAAAGTTGTAGTCCATCACAAAGACTACAACTTTGATTCACAAAGTTTTCTCAAAAGAAGCTTGTATCTCAAGTTATGATATTTGGAACAAGGGTACCTAAAACTTTTAACTTAGAGAAATTTTGCCCTAGTTTAGGCAGGATTTTGACCCATCTTCTTGGCCATTTTTCACATAGTTCCACTTGGAGGTTCAAGTTTCATTTCAAATATGGATTATAGTACATGTTGCAAGATTTCCAAATTGTCCAAGAACTCCTCAAACACCCTTGTGGTTAGAGAGAATCGAATGCTTGAAGTTGGCAAAAATTCACTTTGATCCATGGCCAATACATTTTCATACAAACTTGCATTTTCAAAACAGCATGCTTGATACTAGCTTGCAGGCCTCAAAAGCAGTTTGTACTGCATAATTTAATGCATAACCATTGAGCTAAGGTATTATCTTGGTCATTTGGACATTGCATACAAAATTAAGCCCTAAATGGTAAAAGGTTTATGGTCATTTGGACATTTCATTTACATTAATCGTGCTAGGAGAATTTCACCCATGAACTTTCTGAAAAAACTAGGTTAGAAATTAGGGCCAGAGAAATTCTCTCTGGTCTTTGAGAGTTAGCTCAAGTTTTTTTATGGTTGGATTCGTTGTTTAATGCTCTACAAGTTTCATGTTATGAGTTTTGTCAAAAAATCAAAGAATCGGGAGATAGCATTTGTGTACAGAAGCGCGCGTATTTTTGTTCAAAGGAAGAAGATGAAGTTTGGTTTGGGCTGGACCTGTACAGGCTTGCTTTTGACACCCTCCTCTTTTCTTTTTACATCCCCCTGGCCCATTTTTTGTACATTTGTTATTTTTGCATTTTGTTTCATTTCTGATTTTGATATTTTATTTTCTAATATAAAAAATACTTAAAAATTATTTTCATTAATTTTTGTATTTATTTGGAATTTATTTTAATTATTACTAGTATAAATATGTAAATAATTTATTTTCTTTTTATTAAAACTCAAAGAATAATGTAAAAAAACATGTTTATTTTTATTTATTATTTTTATACACACTTAAAAATATTTTCTTGAATATACACATTTTTTTGTAAATAATTAATTTCTATTTTTATATATATATATATATATATATATATATATATATATATATATATATATATATATATATATATATATATATATATATATATATATATATATATATATATATATATATATATATATATATATATATATATATATATATATATATATATATATATATATATATATATATATATATATATATATATATATATATATATATATATATATATATATATATATATATATATTATATATATATATATATATATATATATATATATATATATATATATAATATATATA